>NC_069464.1:9763704-9933603 GCF_026875155.1 Cherax quadricarinatus
CAGAGATACACCGTCGCCCCCAAAGCACCCAAAGTACTGGGTACCGGAGAGGGGTCGGGGACATCCCAGGCATCCCGATTCCAGGCAAAACTACGCCACCCCAAGAAACCTCAACGGAATGGGATGGACCCGGTTCCTTTCCCCTACCTAGGAACTAGCGCCCTGTGGGAGAAATCACAAGGCAAAAAGGGAAGGGCAAAAGGGAGGGGTGGGGAGGAGGAGGAGGAAAGGAAAAAGGGGGAGGATGGGATAGGGGAGGGGAGATTGGGGGGTAATTAGGTTCGGTCTGAGGAAGAAGACCGAAGGGTAATTCCTCAGACCCGAGCCTCTTCACCACGCCAAGGAGCCCCCTTGAAGGGGTTATCAGTACAAATTTGAAAAACTCATGAGAATGGTCCCCACAGAAAACTTACGTTCTGGTGAGGTGCATTTCGCATCGGCGTTTCTGCCCATTTTGATCCCCCTTTTCAGAATTTTTGTACTTGACCAAACTCATAGCTAAATAATTCGCTAAAAAACCTTTTGTTCATCGATGAGTACAAGAAAAACCCCATTTTTTTCTTTTCAGCTTCCAATAGTGGGTAGATATTGGTTTAATTTACTAATTTATTTTTTTTAATTAGAAGCCAATTTCAAAACAGTGTCCGAATAAAAAATAAATACATTCACACCCAAACAACATTTTCTCTTTTCATTAGTTCAGTCTCAGGCTCCTCTTGTATTATTGCCTTGCTTTCTAATTTTGAAATTTTTATTCACAAAAATAAGTATTACGTTTGTCTGATTATTTAAAATGGTTGTAAATAATATCAGACAATTTTAACCTTTAGACCCACCCGTATCCCTGTATTATGCAATAAATGATTTGTTTACCCCTGGAACATCTACAAAATTGAAATTCCTTTCCCGACCCTTTGGCTCAATTTCCAATAATTTTTAATCGTAAACCCCTTCAAAATCAACTCTATTTCTGACTTTTCTTCCCCCTTTCCCCATCAAATAACAACAGGAATACAACATAAAAAACCATACTAAAAATTCCCAAGGATTGGCAAGTTGCTAAAGTGTCTGTTTTCAGTCATTTTTCAGTTTGGTGTACTTAAGATTGCACCTTTCCATATATTTTCCAAATTTCAATTAGTAAACCCCCAAGCTATTATCCCAAGATTGGAAGGTAGGAATTTTCGCGTACTATACAAATGACACTGGTTGCAAATTTAATATAGGACTGTCGTGAAAGGTAACTGCAAAATCCACAATAAAAAAACCCTGTTTTTGACCCCTTTGGGTCCAAAAAAAGCAAGCTTGGAATTAAATTAATTTGGGAATTTTTTTTTTATATTCAAAAAATCCACACATATCCCCCTAAAAAGGGGCCAGCCCCAAAGAAAACAATAGCAACATCCTTTCATAAAATCTTGAAGGTTAAGGAACAGCACCTCCAAACCCTGGGAGTAAACCCCCACATGGTTTGAAACCCGTCTGTTAAACTATTGGACCCAAGCAGGTAAAGATAACAAAAACAGATTAATTAACGATTTCAAGACTTAAATAACCCGGTATCGCCAAAAAAAGGGGAGAATCTCCTTTCAAATCCTATTTACCAAAAACAGGAGGTTTCTTAACCAGGAAGTCGGGCAGCAAGGGGAAGCCCTTTTTCCCCAACTACTCCCAGGTCCCCCCTACCACTTTAAAAAGGGGTTACCAGCCGTGATTCCTTGAGGCCCCGCGAATTCTTCCATTTACATAACCCGGGGACTTAAAACTTTCATGCGGGCAATTAATTCAACAAGGGAATTTCATCCAGAGGAAAACAAATTAAATCTTTGATAAAAACAACTGGAAAAATAGGGACCCAAAGAAAATGGTACTCGGGTTCCACTTCAAATAAAATTCATTGTTTTCCCAGAAAATTAAGATTAAAACCTTAAAACTAGGAGAATATTTAAACTTGCCTTTTTTTGGCTGGAATAGGAAACAGCCTTTCAACCGGGGTAAATTTCCAAAATAAAGCCCCCGGGGGTAAACCCGGGGAAACATTAATTACTGGGAGCGCTTGAGGTTTACTAAACCTGTATTCCTGGGAACGCAGGTGGGAGAGATAAATGATTATATACACCTGGGAAAATCCTAAAGGGACTAGTACCGAACTTGCACACGAAAAACTCACTCACTGCGAAAGCAAAAGACTTGGCGACGGACTGCCCAATCCCCAATGAAAAGCAGGGGTGTCACTCGCACGTTAAGAGACAATACAATAAGTGTAAGGGGGCCCGAGCTGTTTAACTGCCTCCCAGCATACATAAGGGGGATTACCAACAGACCCCTGGCAGTCTTCAAGCTGGCACTGGACAAGCACCTAAAGTGGGTTCCTGACCAGCCGGGCTGTGGCCCTCGTTACGTTGGTTTGCGTGTGCAGCCAGCAGAACTGCCTGGTTGATCAGGCTCTGATCCACCAGGGGCACTGGTCACAGCGGGGCAGTTGACCCTGGACTCTCTCCAGGGGGGGGGGTTAAAAACTCCAGGTAAACATACGTGAACACAAAAACATATTGTATGACAAAACAAAGATCAATTTCAGTTTTATTTTTAACTATGCAGTGGTAAAGTTCAAGCATACTTAACACAGTTCTACATAATCTATTACTTGATTTTAGTTTATTTGTTCACATGCTTTTCAGAAACCTGTGTGAAACATAAAAAAAGTAGGACTAAATCCCATGGCATATATATCAGTGAACAGATGCTTGATTTATAATATATTAATTTATAAATAACAATGATTAATGAAACTAAATATTGTCATCTTCGTTGATAACTTTTTTTTTTATCTTTCATTAATTCCACTGCTGAGAAATGTAGTTTAATATGAATTGTTATTTAATCAACAATTACAGAGGTATTCTTCAGTAAATTTTTATTGCCAACCTCACTTGTAAATTATTATTATTATTATTATAATCAAAAAGAAGCGCTAAGCCACAAGGACTATACAGCGCTGCAGGGCAGGAAGGAAGTGAGGGCATCAGGTGGCAAAAAGGAGATGGATGGCCAACAGGTTACGGATAACAGCGGGGGCAGTGGGGATTGGTGAAGGGTAAAGGGCAGCAAGAGAGGATACCAGAAAGGCTGAGGGGTATTAGAGCTTGAGTGCGCAAAAGTATCATCAGAGTTTGTGGAGTTAATCGGTCGTTGTCAGACGTCAATGAGGGAGTCAGGATTAAAGAATGGGTCATCTAGCAAGAAGGGAAGTAAGAGAGAGTAGTAGAACGAAGACGACGTTGGGGTAAATTCTGCGTGGCTCGTTGGATAGAGAGGGCAAGTCTAACCAGAATATGGCTAATCGATACTGGAACTTGACACTGCTCACAGAGAGGAACAGGGTGCCTCTCCATGAGATACCCATGAGTAAGACGAGTTTGGGCCAATGCGAAGGCGGGGAGAGAGTGGTCTTCCAACTTCGGCACTGATTGACAGAAGACGGCGTAACTATCTCGTTTTTATAGAATGGAAGTTTGTTACGAGCAGAGTTGACCACGTTGTTGCCAACGGGTGCGAAGGTGGGTAGCTTATTGAGCAAATTAGTCTGAAATGGAAACACCTCGATAGGAAATGGTAGGTCATATACTGCTGACGCGCAGCAGTGTCTGCCTGTTCATTGCCTGTCGTCGACATGACCAGGGACCATCAAAAACAATATCTTTATGTTTGGTAGAGATACGGCGTAGCCAAAGTTGGATACGGGAACAACAACAACTAGGGGATGAGATGTACAAATTTTCGTTATAGCCTGTAGAGCACTAGGGAGTTGAGACTACTACAAATGTTGACGCAGGCATGATGCAATACGAGATAAAGTTCTGCAGAATGGCATACAGTTCAGCAGTAAAAATGCTTAGCTGAAGATAGTTAAATGCCCTCGTACGGACGGCTGTCCGTGAACCACTGCTGCGAATCCGACGCGTCTGAAGACTTAGAGCCATCTGTGTACACAGCGGTGGCATGCGAATGGGGTGAAGTGGTCCCAAGAAAAAGAGAGCGGGAAGCACGTAAGGAGTTGAGCTTTCGAGCAAGGGAGTGAGAAAAGAAAACAGACCCGAACAGCTGGAACATCCCAGGGGGGCAGGGAAAAGTGAGATGCTACATGAAAACATATTAAAGGTGGTAACTGAAGGGGAAGACAAGATGTGACTGTAGGCCGAAGAGAAAAGGGTCGGAGCAAAAGGGGCGGCGAACGAATAAAGAATGTTACTACTATCAGGTGACATTCTATAAACTGAAAAGGATTGTGTAGATCGTGTGAGCGTACTTAGTACGAAGGCAATGGCATCACGGTCGATCAGACAAGGATGGAACATTTGCTTCTGTATACAGGCTCTCAACAGGGGAAGAGCGAAAGCACCAAGGCACAAACGTAAGCCCTTGGTGATGGATAGAGTTAAGGCTAGAGGCGTCGCAGGGAGGACCGCGGAATAAATTGGTCACCATAATCGAGTTTCGAATAAAAAGAGGGCTGAATGTAGGCGAAGCAGAGTTCGACGGATCCGCTCCCAGAAAGATGTGCAAGGGTTTTTAGAAGGTTTAGCCGGCTGTGACTAGTTGCCTTCAGCGAAGGTAATGTGAGGTATCAGGTTAACCGTCGGTCAAAGAGAAGGCCTCAGAACTGACTGTATCAGTTCGGGGGTAGGAGCGAGCCATAGAGATACAAAAGGATGATCGGAGATAAACAGAGCGTCTAGTGAAAGTAATTTGGTGAGTTTGGACTTGAAAAATTTTAAACCATGTGTGGAGGCCAAGTGGAAACACGGTTCTGACCGCATTGCTGGAGAGGAAACTGCATAAGGTGACCAGTCCAGCGCCTGCTCAAGCAATAGCGGAAGTCATCAACATGAGTGATGACCAAATATTGGGTTAGAAGAACAGAGGGCCAAATCATTTATAGCAAGGAGGTGGGAAAAAGTGTTGTGCTTAGAACACATCCTGAGGACACTTCAGCTTGGACGAAGTCCGGGGAAAGAACATATGACTCGGAACACGGAAATGTTCTGTCAGGTTAAAAAGTTCTTAAGGAAGGATGTTAGTTGCCTCGTAGGCCTAAGGAATGGGCCGGGCCAAAATATTTACTCCAAGTTGTGTCATATGCCTTCTCAAGGTCAAAAAATATGGCAATAATGAGAGTGATTATTCGCAAAAGGCATTACGAAACATTCGTATCAAGCGTTAGTAAGGGCGTCTATGGTAGAACGGGACCTTACGAAAGCCATATTGACTAGCGGTGAGATGTTGTGAGTCTCTAAAATACACATCATTAAACGTCGATTACGAGGCGTTTCCACCACTTTGCAAACTGCACTTGTAAGAGCGATGGGGCGATTAGTGGGAGCTCATGTCTGTAGTACCCGGTTTGCGGAAAGGGAAGAAACAATGGCAGATTTCCACAGCTGGGAAAGACTCTTGTGCCCAAATAAGATTGAAAGAAGGTGTTGTAAGAGGATCTACAAGGGCTGTACCGATGTAAATGTTGTACATAGACTATGAATGTCATCAGCCCAGCTGCCGATGATCGGGCAAGCTTGAGAAGCGTTGCTCCAGTTATTGAAGTGTAAAAGGCAACATTATATGTTCTTCTCCGAGCGAGAAAGTCCAAGGGTATAACTCTCTGGCAGACTTTGAGGCAAGAAACAGGGCATAGATTGGAGCCTCGGGGGAAATAGGACCAGATGTGTGCCAAGTTCCAATGGAGCCAACGTCGAGCAGGGTTTGCTATATCAACACCCGTGACCCGTTTAGAAAACAGGAGCGGGGTCAGGAGATTATTTACCACTCAATTTCCTTATTTTTTTTCCAGGACTGCATCCTCATAGAAGGAAGCAGAGGTGATGGTTTGGAAACATTGTCTCGCCAACAGATGCGTTTAGCTTCACGGATGACAGGCGATGCGATCGCACGCTTCTGCTTAAAATCAAACAAGTCTTCAGCGGTTCTATTGTACGGTACCTGCCCCATTGCAGCACGTTTCAACGTTTACTGCAAGAGCACAAGCAGGAGACCACCAAGGCACGCACTTTGACGAATGCAGCTGAGGTTTGGGGTAGTTAGAATGAGAAGCTGCTGTTATAAAACTGATGTCGAGAAAGGATGTATAGGAGCTCATCAATGGAGGATGAAGAAGGAACCTCACTAAAGCAGTGAGGTGTGAGTTAAAGATCCCAAATTTGCCGATCAAATTGCAGCGAGGCTACGGGAAGTTGGTGGAATAAGGAAGGAGAGTAAGAATGATCGGAAAATGATCGCTGTATGTAGTCTGGTAGAACAGGACCAGAGTGAAGGTCTAGTGCAGTGGAGGAAAGAGCGACTGATAGATCGCTGCAAGAGAGAGTATGAGTCGAGGATCAAAAATGGGTGGGAGAGTACCCGTATTTTAAAACATGGGGGGGTGAAGAGGCAAAAGAAAGGCCTCCAACTGAATGCCACGTGAGTCACCATGTGGACCCCCCCCAGAGGAATGGTGGGCATTAAAAATCACCAAGTAACAGATGTGGTGGTGGTAAGGATGATGACACAGAAAGGACAAAGTCTTGGGATAGTAAATGCTAGAGAAGGAAGAGAGATATAAAGAACATATTGTATTACCACTTATTCAAGTGGATGACGGGCTGCAGTGTAATGCAGCGAAGGTATGGACCAAATAGTTGACAGTACGGAATATCATTGGTAGAAGAGGCACTTTCATTAAGGTCCCATCTGAGAAGGAATCGAAGATTACACTAACTTATAGCCTGAGATAGGTTTGGAAAACAGCCGAGTGTACATTTTGGTTCTTGTAAGCAAGCACCAACAGGGGGAAAACCTGGAAAGCAACATCTGAAGCTCACCCGATTACCCTGAGGCGGGATATTCACTGTAAATAGGCATGATTGGCGCTGAAGGAAAATATAGGAATTGTAGGTTTAAAGGCCCTACGACTAGAGGGTTAGAAAGTCAACGTGTGTGGCATTGGAGATGTTCAAGGCGCGAAGGACATGAGGCGTTGCGAGAATGGGGTTGTGAAGATGGTGGAGAGGGAAAGAGAGGAACAGGGAACGTTGAATCAGTGTCCATTGAAGGTTTCGGTCACTGAATATAATTCTGAAATGGCTTCAAGTGTTTCTTGAATTCAAGTTGTATGGGGAAACCATATTGGGAATAGGAGGTGGAGGGTGAGTAAAGCTTGGGACAGTAATGGACCAGTACCAAAGTGAGGGGGAGGGAAACGTGTAGGGACTGTGAGATGAAGTGTGGGGGGGGACAGAAGAGGTAGCTAGAAACTGGAGGTGTCAGAAGAGGGAGAAACTTTGGAGGGGACGGGGATGGAAGGCATTAGGACGAGGAGGGGGTGTATCTCCACATAGTAATAGAAGCAGAAGAGAGGGGAAAGAACTAGGTACAGAGGACTGTAAGGTAACGTGTGGAGGTGGAAGAAGGGAAGGAAGGGGCAAGGAAGATTGACAATGTGGATTTTTTGGATTCTGAGTAGAGGGGCGCTTGGTATTGGTTGTGTACGAGGGTCTGTCGATCTGGGGCTTGTGCGGAAGACGCGATGATGTGAGAACAGACAGAGTTGTAGTCGGGACGTCAGGCCAAGGAAGCAAATGATTAGATGCGATAGTGGCTATGGGGGGGTAACAACGAGGAGGCTGCAGAAGATGGGACACCAGAGTGGGGGACGTTGGAAACTCGAGATAAGAAACCGTGTAGTCTCCCTTGGAGGCGGCGGATGAGTAATGCCATAGATAAGGGAGACTTTTGCCTCTTTGGGCAACGGATTCAGTTCATTTAAGTAGACTGGCATCGGCGGGGGTCGTACGAAGGGGTGTGCTTCCTTACATTAAGGCAAGATGGAGGTTGACTGCAAGATGTATTAGAATGGTTGTCGGCACCCAGACTGGGCAATCGGCCATAGATCTGCTTATTTCGTGGGTGACCAAAACGCCACAATTTTACATTGTTGGGTGTCGGTTTCACCCTGTCGAACTTGTAACCGATGTCCGCGGACATATACAGAAGGCCGGAGGGAGTTCTGGCTGTCAAAAGTTAAACGAGCCACATTGCAAGGGTACGTCTCGCCGTGGAGGAAGGTCATAGTGTCTACTTTGAGGATTGGGAGATCCTGGCGTTCCAGCTGTTCAAAAATGTCCTTGCCACATGACTGGAAATTCTGTTGGCTATGGTATGGGGCAGAATGACAGTACCACTACAAGAATTGAGAGAAAGATGTTTTCAATATGAAGGAGTAGTTATCGATATTCGAAACGGAGAGACAGAAGATATGAGCTTGGGTAGAATTCTGGCAGTGACGAATGGTGTACCGCTTGAGAGCGTTGACTGACTATTCTGGCCAACATGACGCTGGTGCGCTTTGGCAATACTTATGGTCAGAAGGTAGCAGAAGAAGAGTTGGGTTTGAAAGTAAAGAATATAGTCCATTGTTAGTGGTCCGAAATGAGCGTGGCGAGGGAGTGCTTTCGTGCGGTCGTTTCCGAGTAGACTGGTAAAGGTAACGACGGAGCATCCTCAGGAGATGGAGTTGGCGTATAGGAGTAGGACCGGAGTTGAGTCCGGCAGGGAAAGGGTGGGCGATTCGAAAATTGCCGTACCGTAGAGGGAGAAGCCGGAAGCATAGTCAAAGGAGAGCGGAGAGAGTTCAGACAAATCGAAGGGAGGTCAGTCGAAAGCCCGGTACCTGAAGCGGGTGAGGGAAACAGCACTGCAAGCGGTACAGGGGCATCAGAGTGTCCCAGGAGTGGTCAAACCAGGCAGGGTCCAGAATGGGTGCGGTAGCAAGAAAGGGGCCGAGGGGTAGAGGTTTTCATGACTAGGGCTGCCATGGTTAGGTTACTCCTTTTGCTTTTGGTTTTTAAGAAAAAAACGAAAGAAGAAAGAAAATAACAAATAAAAAAAAGAATAAAAAAAGGGGGAGCGGGGAGGAATAGTTCAGGAGGAATGAAGGGCGGAATCCCCCCTCGCGCCAGAGGACTCGACACCGCTAGTAGCGCAGAATGCAGCATGGAGCCCGTGCCATAACCTTTACCATCATGCAGTAAACCAGCATCTGGGATAGCACCCTCACATCTGCCGAGCTCACCTCGGTGGACAAAAGAGGTGGGCGCGTGAAATCCGCCACAAAGCTTACCTCTTAGCCACCACCCCGGAATCCGAAAAGGTGGCTTCCAGAGATACACCGTCGCCAAAGACACCCAAAGCCACTCGGGATAACCGGAGAGAGGGTCGGGACATCCTAGGCAATCCAGATTCTCACGGGCAAACTACGCCACCGCAAGACCTCAAACGGAATGGGATGGACCCGGTGTCCTTTCCCCTACCTAGGAACTAGCGCGCCTGTGGGAGAAATCACGAAGGCTAAAAAGAGGAAGGGCAAAAGGGAGGGGTGAGGAGGAGGAGGAGGAGGAATGGAAAAAGGGGAGGATGGGGAGGATGGGATAGGGGAGGGGAGAAATGGGGGGTAATTAGGTTCGGTATGAGGAAGAAGACGCCCGGCTAATTCCTCAGACCAGAGCCTCTTCACCACGCCAAGGAGCCCCCCTTGAAGAGGACTTGTAAATTATATACAAACTTAAAAAATGGTTTACATCTGGATGAAAACAAACTCGGTATAGAAAAAAATTTTTTATGTAACTTTTGGGATTAAATCTACTCAAAGATTAAATAAATTTAAGACCACAGCGAGCTCTTTAAAAAAAAGCATAAAAAACTGTATGTTAACCTTTTCCTAATCTCCCATTGTTTCCTTGTCCTCCACGTCTATATCTTAACACCACTTCTCTGTGGACCCATTGGGTTTTGAGCTTAGTTTTTTAATAAAGATGCGCTACTTCTCGTTATTACTCATACTTCACCTGTGGACTTTGTGCTGTCACCTCAAACCAATTTATCACAACAAAAACAGGAATCAGGACCCCAAAACTCAAATTATAGGCATCCCACACTCGTGCCTTACCCTTTCACGTTGAGACTCCTAAATTGAAACTTGTCTCAATGTAAAAAAAAAAAAAAAAAAAAAAAAAAAAAATCATCTCAAGATTTTTCTTCTTGTAATAGCTGAAATTCTTTTTATGGAAAACTTATGGAATTATGCAGGTTCAACGTTAGCAGTCTCAGTGCAATTTATGCACCAGCAATTTCACTGATGTCGAGTCCTATTTTAAGCCAATTTCACTGCTTCAGTTGACCAAATTCTTAGGTAGGACACTGCCCACTCAACTAACCTACAAAGTGATTAGAATTCAATAATTTGACAATTTCACACAAAATTCAAAAGATACCAATTTAACCCATAAACGGTCCAAGCAGATCTACATTCACGTATAGCGCTACAAAAGTAGATCTACGTTTTTTTTACATATTTTCAAATATAACAAAAAAAAAAGTAGATCAAAGTTTTTTTTACACATTTTCAAATGTAAAAAAACAAAAAGATCTACTTTTTTACACACTTTCAAATGTTGAAAAAACGTATATACAGTGGACCCCTGCATAACGATCACCTCCGAATGCGACCAATTATGTAAGTGTATTTATGTAAGTGCGTTTGTACGTGTATGTTTGGGGGTCTGAAATGTACTAATCTACTTCACAATATTCCTTATGGGAACAAATTCGGTCAGTACTGGTACCTAAACATACTTCTGGAGTGAAAAAATATCGTTAACCGGGGGTCCACTGTATATGTATATGTTTGGACCGTTTACGGGTTAAAAATCAAGAGCCCATAATAAACAATGTAGACATTCCTGGCATTAAAACAAAATTTCTTCTGTTCATTAATCACATTCCCAGGCCTCTCCTATATCACATTTCCTTTCCATTTTGAATTCTTATTCACACAAAAATAGAATATTTTACTCTTGGTCATGGTTTACAGCATTCCAATAATTGAATAGGACCTATTAAAAAACCCATAAAACAGACTGGGGAGTGTATTATTATAATCAAAAAGAAGCACTAAACCACAAGGGTCATAGCGCAGCAGGGAAGGATGCAAGGGTATTGGGTAGAAAGGAGGGAGAGAGATGATTATTAGGTTATGGAGTGCAGTAGGGCAGTGGACAGTGCAAGGGTAGAGGGTAACAAGACCCAGAGGAGTGCTAGAGGTATCATCATCAGAGTTTGTGTAGCAAATCAGTTGCTGTCAAAAAGTCAATGAGAGAGTCTGGGTTAAAGGAGGGTCCATCAGCAAGAAGGGAAGGTAAAAAAAGGGCAGTAGAGCGGAGACAATGTTGGAGGTAAATTCTGTGTGCTCGTTGATAGTGGGCAGTCCAACAGAATATGGGTAACAGTAATTGAAACCTGACAATTCACAGAGAGGACAGGGCACCTTCCATGGATACCCGTGTGTATCTATTTCATTAACATGTCTTCCATTTGTCAAATGATACCAGAAATGCCAATAAAACCATAAAAGTCATCTGAAAAAAACACTACAAAGTTGCTATTTTTAACAATATAGTCATAGTTTTGTTTTTCCTGTCATGGTTGCACATGTGGAGCAGGATTTTTTAATATAGTGCACACTCACCACACATCACCTTCTCTCATTCTAAGCCAAATTTCTTACCAATCACAGTTATCTGAGTGAGTTGAGCTCATGACAGGGGGGGGGGGGAACCAGCCTAAATGATGTACTGTAGGTCTACGTGACAGGGACAGCGAAAGGGTAATCAAAATTCCTAAACCTAGTAAATATAATTGCAATACACACTGCTGTTCATTCATATTTTTCAAAAACAGTATACTGAAAAGCTGATGCTGACCTAAGATTGTTTCTGGGAAACTGGTCACAGAACACACAAGACATCTTTGATATTCCATTACACCTTAAATGCTGTTTAACTGTATGCAAATAAATGGGGGCTAAAATGTAGAACAACTTGCCATCAGATTATTTTAATTGAATTAAATGCTAAATGCAAGGGTCCATACCACTTCTTGCAGATGTCAACTGAAAGCATGTAACTGAATTCTGAAGATTAAAATTATAACTCCTTTAAATTGCAGTTATACATTTGCATAAAAAGTTAATGTCAATATCACCAACCTGTATTAAAACATTATTGAGTTAGATAATTTAGTGATCCAAACATTTATATCCATGTCCTTTTCATTTCATATTTTACTATTAGTATTAGTATTGTTTACTGCCTAAAAATAAAAAGCTATGCATTATTATGGTCTTTCCATGTACAATATATCATGTCTATTAACCTTTCATAACCAATGTACCTTGGGAAATAAAATCCATATTAATTGGTAGCATATTAGACAAAAAAAAAAAAAAAAAAAAAAAAAAAAATCCAAGCCATAAAAATTTCTTAAAATCTAAGAGGTTTTTAAACTTTCAACTAGGTATATATTTTTTCCTAGATATATATTGCACAAATATTCTTTCAGCCATGAATGGCAGAAAATAAAATATAACATAACCTACAAGATTCAGCATTGGCACCAATATCTATATCTCATGGACAAGGATCATTCTTAGATGAGTATCTTCTCAACTGCAGTGTAGTTTTCAGATTTAAAATTAGCTTCATGAAAAATCACAGAATGTCCTACTTTGTCTAAACTGACCCACAAATGTATCCATAGAGTTATTGCATATTCCATTAGGAAAAAAAAAATAGGATATTCACTGATCAGTACTCAATCTCTTCATTGTAAGACTGCTAACAACAATGCTCGCAAAAGGAGATCACAGGGGATATATAGTTATTGTTTTTAAATAATTAAAAAATATAAATAAAAATATCAAGGGTAAATAAACTGCTGTTATAATTGTGAACTAGGAATGTCAGAGGACTGGTCTCAACCAATTGCTGATCATGTATTTTAGAAATACTTAATACAGTACTGTTTACCTCAGAATTGCAACAAAAACTGTTTATTGAGGGATTTTGAGGTGCTGCAAGCCTTCTCTGCTGTGGTTTCAAGCACAAAGTGACAGAACAGAAGATATGTCTCTATATTGCAATTTCTGTAGAAGAAAGATGTTTGGGATTTAAAATAAAGGCCTTGCAGTGATTAAGAAGATCAAACTGGTGCCATCAAATTCCCACACCTGTGTAGAAATATGTACATCCATGTTAAGTCCCTGGTAATCATTCATTATCACCACACCTTCAAGGGAGGAGCTTTGATGTGTACTGGCATAAAGTTATTGGGAAAAGCCTCCAAATTCTTGAATGAACCGATTGCTTATTAATTCACTAAGCATTATATTACCCTACAAGTTTAGCACTTCTCTGTTTATAAAAAAGTATAAGTTGCATATCAAAATCTGCCCCAACCAGCAGATATATAACCACTTCACATTAACAATCTTATTATTTCAATCAAAACTAAGTGTAAACCCAAAGGGTCACACTGCTCACACTGAGAGTAATGGTTGGTAACTAATGTACTTAAATTAATTTATTCTTCAAAAGTGTTTGAAATTAAAAAAAAAAAAAATCCCGAATATACCATCTTTTAAATTAGTAGTCTGTACTTATAAATACGTTGACGTTAAGTTGTTAGTTGGTTTTAATCCTAAATACATTTTAGGCTTTATTTTGTTGACACTTTTTTGCAATGTTTGGATATTTTCTAATTTAGGTACATTTTCCTAAGAGCTTTATCAAGCCTCCAAATACCTAAATAAAAATATCAACATTGCATAAGTATTCATTTAAGTTAATCTTGATCATGTTGACATTTCTGAAACACTAATTAGATATAAAAAGTATTTGCATTTATATTTTAAATGAATAGCCAACTTATTTGTTTCAGTTTATATAATAAATACAGTTTCATATAACAAGTAAATATTCAATAATCTAAATACATACAATAATAAAAACATTGTATACAAAGGCTTCTTAACAGTGAGGATGTTGCCTGTTACATGCATACAGGGTATATCCATTCAAGCCAAACTCTAAATATGTAAAATTTGCCCAAGCTTTTGAAGGCCTTCATTCAACTTTTCTGAGTATGTATAGCCAAACATTGTCTACCAGGTAGGACATTTTTGCCACACTTGGTAACTTGGTTGTCAGTTTCAAGAATGTAAAAAAAAAACACAATCTGAGGCCGTGTGTTGGATCATGTGTACCTAAAATAACCACTTCTCCATCTTGCTCAAATTCTGGTTCTGAAGTTTGTTGAGGGTTATTGAACGGAATACTGTGTGTCTGGCAACATGGTGGACACAGGTGCTCAACGTCACATAAACTGCAAACTCTGTATGCATTAGTGTATATAGATATCAAAAAAGTTTTAAGAAATCAAGGGCATCCTTTGGAATTTGAAGTGACAAAGTAGCACTAGATTGCTTCTAAAAGTTTTAGTGATATTTTTGGTTAGCATAAAGAAAAGTATTGGTAAATAGATCAATATTAACAGCAATTTATCAGAGTATAACATTTTTTTTTTTACTCTCAATTTAAGAAGAACATAACCCTAATTACAAGTGCTAAAATGAGTTATAAGAGGTATATGCACGATTACTTAACGAAAATGACCTCCACTAGCTTTTTTCTAGCAATATTACTAAGTTTATACAAAAGTGCTCATCAGCTCTAGACTTTTTTTAATTATTTTTAAACAGTCAATCCTCATTTTACTTGACTATGTAACCTGAATCCTTAGTTGTAAAAGTAATTATCATAACTAGTCATGCTGCCACTGAGAATCCATCTCTCACCTGATGTGGATGGAATTACATGCTCTGCATACCACCTCATTCTCCCATGTATTGGCATTATCAAAATTGAATCTCTTTGGGTCAGACTATTTCAGATCAACTATTATTTTGGTATTATTTAATGCTCTTTTCTATCCAGATGAATGTGGTTCAAACTGTTTAATAGTGATAAATTCATATTATTATAAAGTATATATATTTTCAAATCTAATAATATATTCACAAAGTATACGTTTACTGGAATATAAAATATACAATGATACTGACTTTAACAATATAAAGTATATTTTAAGTCAAAATGGTTTTGTTACAGTAGGATACTTCATTACTATAACCCAATTTCTTTACTTCTATTATTTTATTTCAAATGATTAAATAGGAAAAGAACATTATATTAATGGATTCATATCTTTCAGTTGTAGAGATATTTAAGCCGATATCCAGAAATTTTTCATTGTCAAAGCTAATAATATATGGCTGATCTATATGTTACTTAAGAACGAATCAAGTATCCATAAAGTTATCTATTTGGAAAATATTCACAAAGTTTTATTTTTAAATATGGTACAGCTTTACTAAATGTAATGTATTTTTCAGAATACATTTAAAAGATTGTATTATAGTATGTTTCTTTTCTTTTCACCATTAGCTGACGTGCAGTCTAATCTCCATCTTGTGGGAAGCAAGTGAGAGTAGAAGTAACAGCTCTGATCATGTAGGACATGGTGCATAGTTCTGATGGTGCATATCATAGAAAGTAGACAGATGTACGCGACCACCGCATGATTAATTCCACCTCCAATGCCAGTGCTCTATTTTATCGAGCTCAACACAGTGTTGCATCGCCATCTTGATGTTTCTGCATAAAAAATGTTTTGTCATTGCAATTTCTGTATTCAAGAAAATGAATGGATTTTTTTTTTAACAAATTTCTTAAAAAACAGTCGCATATCTGTGATAAGATTAAAGGTTTTCCACTTCTGCAGCCCAGTCTGTTGTCACACTTTTCCTTTTTGTAAACCATCTAAACTGATTAATCTGTTTCTTACTCCTCTACCTCCTATATCAAAACAAATGATGTTTATACACATCTAGATAAGCAAAAAGTTATACCTCTTATTTTTTCTCAATATTCATGGCAATTAGAATTCCAATGGACAATACAAAATGGATCTTACACAACAGTGATTCATTTCCCTATTCCTATTATTGCTTTCTTTCGCCCACCCTACTCACTATCTTTGGTGACAAAATGAGTGTGAGGAATTGAGTCCATAACGCCACCATACTTTTTCTCCTGATGATCCCTCCCATTCCCCCCACACACAAGATATTACATCTTTGTTACCCTGGTATTCTCTGCAGGGTTTATTATCAATTCCCGGACATCGGGTAAACCATTTTTTAAGAACTGTGTCCCTTGGTGGTATCCTGATGGCATTATGTTGTACGTTTAAAGCTAGCTATGTGAAGCCCACTACCTTTACAACTGCAACACAGGGCATTTCCTAACTTATAAATTGCAATATACAGACAGCTACTCAATCCTCATCTTGCCTTAAGCGTGACAGTGATGCCACTGTCTCTACTGTGCTAGTTTGGAAAAATGTAAGTAAGTTAGCAGACTGTATACATGTTTTCTGATGCTCCTATCCTTACATCACGGGTAAATAAAGTAGCAGATCTGTCAAAGTCACCAAAGCAATTGGGCATCTCTTTGCTCATGTTTCCAAGGCATACATTTACTCCCTCCTTTCTACAATTAACCCTGGAGTGGGAAACTGCCCCACTTAGCTTATTAAAATGCCTAGTCAATATATGCCTTGTTTGGTATTTTAAAACAGGAAAAAACGTTTCCCCTTTCAATTTGGTTTCAAAAAATGTTGGTCCTTAAACTTCCCCATCTTACTACACACCACATTTGGTGTCTTTTTTTTATTTAGAAAAAAACTTATGACACTACTTGGCATTTCAACATTTGTCCATAGGCTCATTGCTTGGCATCTTAGCAGACTACTGCTCTTCCTCAATAATTTCATATAAGGGATAGAAGCTGCAATGATATTTGGTTAAATAACAGCCTTTCTCTTGATTTTGTGATCAGTTGAGGCATACCCAAGGCTGCACCCTTCATATACCTTATTCCTAAATGGGACCCCCAAGGTGGGGGGGTTTTTCCCCAAATGTGACTTAATAAAAGAGAAAAAATTAGTTTTTGAGAGGATTTTACAAAGAAGAAGTGCTATAACGATGAGCAGAGTATATGGAGAGTTAAAAGAAAGGTGAAGAAGAGTGGGATGAGAGAGTGCACAAGGAGAGGCAGCTGATAGAGTGGGTGAGCACTGCAAGAAATTTTTATGAAAATAAAGAAAAATTTTTGGAGTTAAACAAGTTAAGAATTCCTAGGGACGTATGGATTTGTCAGTTAATAACAGAGTAGGGGATGTAAGTAATGGGGAGAGGGAGGTATTAGGTAGATGGCAAGAGTATTTTGAGGGAACTTTTAAATGTAGAGGAAGGAAAGGGAGGCGGTATATCATGAACTGGTTCAGGAGGTATACCATCTTTTAGGAGTGAAGAAGAGCAGAATGTAAGTGTGGGGGAGGTATATGAGGCATTACGATGAATGAAAGCGGGTAAAGCAGCTGGAACTGATGGGATCATGACAGAAATGTTACAATGCATGGGGGGATACAGTGTTCGGAGTGGTTGGTCCTTTTGTTTAATAAATGTATGAAAGAGGGGAAGGTACCTAGGGATTGGCAGAGAGCATGTATAGTAACTTTATATAAATGGGAAGGGGGAAACGAGATTGTAAAAAATTATAGAGGAATAAGTTTATTGGTGTATACCAGGAAAAGTGTTACGGTAGGGTTATTATTGAAAGAAATTAGAGGCATAGACAGAATGTAGGATTGAGAATGAGCAAGGAGGTTTCAGAGTGGGTAGGGATGTGTAGATTCAAAGTGTTTACATTGAAGGCATATATGTGAACAGTATTTAGATAAAATGGTAGGGAAGTTTTATTTCATATATGGATTTATAAAAGGCATATTATAGAGTGGATAGGGGAGCAATGTGGCAGATGATTGCAAGTATGATGGCATAGGTGTAAGTTACCTAAATGCTGTAAAAGATTTTATGAGGATAGTGAGGTCTCAGGTAGGTGTGTAGAAGAGAGGGCGTGCTACATCCCGGTAAAAGTAGGGTCTTCGATAGGATGTGTAAATGTCACATGGTTGTTTAATATATTTATAGATGGGGTTGTAAAAGAAGTAATGTAGGGTGTTGGGAGAGGGGTGGGATTAAATTATGGGGAATCAAATACAAAATCCTAGGTAGTAGGTTGGTAGACAGCAACCGCCCAGGGAGGTACTACGTCCTGCTAAGTGAGTGTAAAACGAAAGCCTGTAATGTTTTACATGATGGTAGGATTGCTGGTGTCCTTTTTTTTCTGTCTCATGAACATGCAAGATTCTCAGGTCGTCTTGCTACTTCTACTTACACTTAGGTCACACGACACTACATGTACAAGCATAATATATAACACCCCTTCTGGGTTTTTCTTCTATTTTCTTTCTAGTTTATTGTTTTATTTCCTTTATTCTCCAGGGGAAGTGGAACAGAATTCTTTCCTCGTAGTCATGCGTGTTGTTAGAGGCGACTAAAATGCCGGGAGCAAGGGGCTAGTAACCTCTTCGCCTGTATATTTACTAAAGTAAAAGGAGAAACTTTCGTTTTTTCCTTTTGGGCCACCCGCCTCGGTGGGCTACAGCCGGTGTGTTGAAAGAAAGACTACAAAATGGGAAGTGACACAGTACTTTTAGCTGAGATACTGTGCTTATGGGAGATTCTAAAGAAAAAAATTGCAAAGGTTAGTGGATGAGTTTAGGAGGTGTGTGTAAAGGTAGAAGTTGAACGTGACATAGAAAACAGTAAGGTGATGCGAGTATCAAATGATTTAGATAAAGAAAAATTGGATATCAATTGAGGAGGAGGAGTCTGGAAGAAGTGAATGTTTTCAGATACATGTACTTGGGAGCTGACGTGGTCGGGGATGGATTTATGAAGGATGAGGTTAATCATAGAAGGTGAGTGGTGCGTTGAGGTACATTGTGGAGTCCAAAAATCGTTATTATGGAGGCAAAGAAAGGAATGTATGAAAGTATAGTAGTACCAACACTCTTATATGGGTGTGAAGATTGGGTTGTGAATGCAGCAGTGAGGAGGCGGTTGGAGGCAGTGGAGATGTCCTTGTTAAGGGCAATGTGTGGTGTAAAATATTATGCAGAAAATTCGGAGGGTGGGAATATTAGAGGTGTGGAGTTAATAAAAGTAATAGTCAGAGGGCTGAAGAGGGGTTGTTGAGGTGGTTTGGTATTTAGAGAGGATGGATCAAAGTAGGAAGACATGGTGAGATTTAAATTGTGGGGGAGGGAGGCGGGGTAGGGGTCGTCCTCAAAAGGTTGGAAGGACAGGGTAAGGGAGGTTTGTGGGCGAGGGGCTTGGACTTCCAGCAGGCGTGCATGAGGTGTTCGATAGGAGTGAATGAGAGTTGAATGGTATTTGGGGGACCTGCGATCTGTTGGAGTGTGAGCAGGTAATATTTAGTGAAGGATTCAGGGAAACCGGTTTATTTATATATAGCCGGACTTGCGTTCCCGGAAATGGGAATACAATGCTGCACTCTAAAGGAGGGTTTTGGGATATTAGCATTTTGGAGGGATTTGTTGTGTATCTTGTATAGTATATGCTTCTAAAATGTTGTGTTCTGAGCACTCTGCAAAAAAACTGTGATTTATGGTGTGAGTGAGGTGAAAGTGATGAAGGATGATGAAAGAATTTTATTTTTTGCGGGATTTTTTTCCTTTTTGGGTCACCCTGCCTCGGTGGGAGACAGCCGACTTGTTGAAAAAAAAAAAAAAAGTTATAAGCTAATGTAAAGGGTGCTTGAAATGCTCTGTCTAGCCTAGGAAGCTTTTTATAATGTATGTGAATAATGTCAAGTGACAGTACGGTGGTACTCGAATATTCAAACTGCTCCCAACTCGAACAAATTATGTAGTGTTTTTTTGTAAGTGCTTTTGTAAGTGTTATTTTTGGGGGGTCCTTGAAACAGACTAATTCTAATTTACAATATTCTTATGGGAAAACAAATTCATTCGGTATCGGCACTCAAAAAGCTTCTGGAACGGGCATTAAGGTCGAAATTCGAGGTACCATGTACATCAAAATGTATATAACCTTTTAGATAGTATTCTTACTTATTATTTCAAATTGTATAGTTTACTTTTTAGAAATAATATATTATTATATTATATTCAACCAATATCATACTCTTCCTACTCTGGAGAGTTCCAGAAATAATGTGTGCTCATTCCACCATTCATGCCCAAAAGGCAAACATATTTGCCATAAACTGTGCTCTCCAATTATGCTCAAATCATCGGATGAAGGTAAGGTATGTGGCTGCCTTTCCAACTAGAGTAAACCAAGGACATTACTTGAGTCAGCAAGCAATTTCACAGGGTTTTATACGTACTCATGGCTACCATACACACTAATTTTGTCACCTCCTCAGTCACGTTTTTTCAGACTCCAAAGCACATTTTAACTCTCCAGAAATATGACTTACATCCCTTAATGTTTGGTATACAAGAGTGGTTATGTAACTTACTAAAGAGCACAAGTTTTTTTCCTAGATCCCTTTACATGCTGCCATTTGGGTAATAAAGAGAGATTCAATCACAGGCTCCACTGTTCCCAAATGCTAATTCCTTCGGAAGAAGTCCCTTTTTTGAATTATTTTCCAGTACTGCTCTAGTCTCTAAATCTGCTGCAAACCAGTGCTGGTCTAGTTAGAGGGAAACATACGTGTTTTCATAAAACTGAACTAGGGGACAGATTATTGGCATTAGGCATCTATAACAATGGAAAGGATGATGTAATATTAACTAATAAAAAGAATTACAGTGGGACCCCGGGTTAACGATTTTAATCCGTGCAAGAGGTCATGTTATGCGAATATCGTTATTGCGAATGATTTTCCCCATTAAGAAATAAATGGAAATAAAATTAATCCGCTGCAAGACGCCCAAAAGTATGGAAAAAATTTTTTGTACCACATGAAATGTTAATTTTAATACACACCAAACTGAAAAGGCATGCACAATTACATGACATTACTTTTTATTGAGATCTGGTGTGATTGTTGGGATGGGGGAGGGGGAGAGCATTATCTTCTTACTGTTTAGAAGGGGAATTCCCTTCCATTTAGGACTTGGAGGTAGCAAGTCCTTTTCTGGCGGTTACTTCCCTTCTTCTTTTTATGCCACTAGGGGACCAGCTTGAGAGTCACTGGGACCTCTGTCGCACATCAAATCTGTCCATAGAGCTTGTACCTCCCGTTCCTTCAAGACTTTCTAAAAAAAGGGCCATAACATTGTTTATCATTGATATAGTCACAGCATCGCTTGCAACAGCTGGTGTCAGGGGATTTTTCATCTATTAAAGGTGTGCAGTTCAACCCACTCTGCACAATTTCTTAATCTTTGAAGTAGGCACAATGGATTCCAAACTGGCATAGGTTCTCAGGGTTAGCCCAAACCCTACAAAATCTTTCTTAATTTCCATATAATCTCACCCTTTTTACCACAGGGTTTGCACTAGAAGCTTCTTAGGGCCCATGGTCACTTATTTTCCAGAAACAAGCACCGAAAACACTGTAATATACGAAATAGTCCGAGTGTATGTAGGATGTTACCGGGGAGGCTGGTGGTAAAACAATGGGACGGCCGGCAATAGTGAGGGCACATTGGGAGCGTCTCGGACGAAAAATCGGTAAGGGGTTTTTTAACGGTATGCGCGGGGCAAAAATTTTACGATAAAAAGTAATCGGTATGCGGGAAAAAGCGCTATGTGTGCCATCGTTATGCGGGGGTCCCCTGTATTATAAATATCTGTAAAACTAATATACTGTGTGAGTTTGGAATGATCTCCTTACCAAATTTTTTTTTTAATATTCAGCCACTCCCAAAATTAATTTAGATTTTGGATTTCAGAAATTGCCGCAAAATGTTTTTACAAATAAATGATGCTGTAAAGAGATATATTTTCATCTTTTTTTTTAAGTCAAAAGGATTTCTGAAAGAATGAATTTTATGAATAAAAAGGCATAAATCCAAATCTGCAAGTTTTCCACAAAATGAACAGTTTCTGTGATAGCATACTGATCTGCTAAGAAATGTTGTGAGCCACATGTACGATGTTTGAGCTGACACAAGATTCTCCAAGATTTTCTGTATTGTGTATTCTTGAACAAGTGACAAGACCATCAAAGCTGTCATAAGCAAAATTAGAATAGAGACATATTGTGCATTACTTATACTAAAAAAATATAATTTAGTAAAATACCAAACATGTGACCTTCTGATAGTGCAAGGAATACATTCCTGAAAATCAGCAGCCTGTGAAAATTAGCTGTTTGAGGTGAAGAATATGTGCAAAAAATAGCATTATGCTCCACCCTTCAAATTAGTCAAGTTTATTTATTTTTAATAATGTTCTGGGTAAAAATTACTTTGGTTTCCCTTCCTTAATCTGTTTGCTGTTATCTGACGAATATGGAGAGTGCAGGGCGGGAGTGTGTGGGCCTACTGGGCCAGACGGATGCATGATACAAAACTGTAGCAAACATATAAAAACTCGCTGCACCTATACCAAACATCCACAGGCACACTTCTTTTATCTGAAAACCTTGGGGCCTGTAGAGTTTAGAATTCAGGAAATGAAAGTTGGGGTCTAGGCAGTACCCCTAATCAAACATTAACACTGCAGCCCAATAAACGTAGTATACTCACACCAAGTGGGAATAAATAAAGAATACAAAATACTACTATGGTTTATTTATTGGCAGATGTGAAAGTTTATGGAATAGGTTGGTAAAGTTACTAAATGCTGTAAAGAGCTTTTATGAGGATTGTGTAGGGGGGGGGGGCTCTGGGTTAAGGGTGTGTAGAGAGAGGGAGAATATCCGGTAAAAGTAGGTCTTAGACAGGGATGTGTGATGTCACAGGGTTGTTTAATTATTTATAGATGGGGTTGTAAAAGAAGTAAATGCTAGGGTGTTCGGGAGAGGGGTGGGATTAAATGTATATGGGGAATCAAATTCAAATTGGGAATTGGACACAGTTACTTTTTGCTGATGATACTGTGCTTATGGAGATTCTAAAGGGAAAAATTGCAAAAGGTAGGGATGAGTATGAGATGTGTGTAAAGGTAGAAAGTTGAAATAGAAACATAGAAAAGAGTAAGGTAATGAGGGGTATCAAATGAATTAGATAAAGAAAAATTGGATATCAAATTGGGGAGGGGAGTATGGAAGAAGTGAATGTTTTCAGAATCTTGGAGTTGAACGTGTCGGCGGATGGATTTATGAAGGATGGAGCTTACTGCATAGAATGCTGAGGGGGAACAAGGTGAGTGGTGCGTTGAGGTATTTGTGGAGTCAAAAAACGTTATCTATGGAGGCAAAGAGGGAATGTATGGGGGTGGAAAGTATAGTAGTACCAACACTCTTATATGGAACTGTGAAGCTTGGGTGGTAAATGCAGCAGGAGGAGACGCAAGTTGAGCAGCGCCCGGCGAGAACGCCGCACTCCCCATCGACTGGCTGACTGTAAATGGACGCCCTCTGTGCCGCGCCGTACGTTCTAACTACATTTCGCGACAGAAACAATCTGCCCGGCCACTTGTCGCCGTAAATTAGGAGAAGGTGTGGAGTTAATAAAAGCATTAGTCGAGGGCAGAAGAGGGGTTGTGGAGGTGGTCGTTTGGTCATTTAGAGAGAATGGATCAAAGCAGAATGACATGGGAAAGCATTTTAAATTTATAGGGGAACGGAAAGAGGGTAGGGGTCGTCCTCGAAAGCGTTTGGAAAGAGGGGGTAAAGGAGGTTTTCTTGGGCGATGGGGCTTGGACTTCCAAGAAGCGTGCATGAGCCGTGTTTAAGATAGGAAGTGAATGGAGACGATTGATACTTGGGACCTGACGTCTGTTGGTGTGGTGAGAGCAGGAAATATTTAGGACGGGGATTATGGAAACCGGTATTTTATATAGTCGGACTTGAATCTGGAAATGGAAGTACAATGCTGCACTTTAAAGAGGGGTTGGGATATGGCAGTTTGGAGGGATCTGTTGTGTAATTTTTATACGTATATGCTTCTAAATGTGTATTCTGAGCTCCTCTGCAAAAAGCAGTGATAATGTGTTGAGTGTGGTTGAAAGTGTTTGAATGATAGATGAAAGTATTTTCTATTTGGGGATTTTCTTTTTTTTTTGGGTCACCCTGCTCGGTGGGAGACGACCGACTTGTTGAATAATAAAAAAAAAAAAAAAAAAAAAAAAATGAAATAATGGGATAAATTATAGACCAGGAAACATGATTCTCATGTGATGAAGCAGCACTTATGACAGACGGCATTTAAAGACTTAACTGATCATCATTTCACTTTATCAATTGGGGGACTTTTTCACTGTGTTCACAATGTCATCATCATCACACATCACTAATCTTTCATACTTATTTTATTTAAACACCATTTCTTTAATCATAAACAGTGGTAGCTCCAACACCATATTCTTTTAGTAAGACACCGCCTGACCACACCACGATCAAGCTTCCTGCAGTAATTCTACTTCTGCGTTCTGATAAGTTAGATGCTTCCTTTTCTTTTTTTCACTGTTACCATAGGGGTATCTGCAGCTCTATTTGATATTTTCACAGTTTGAAATTAAACACAGACACAAAATAAAAAGCAAAAAAAACAAAACAGGCAGCGAACAGCAGACACATGTAGTGAACACTACAGCACTGAGATAACAACTGACGCCTGTGACTGGCTGTCACGTGATTGACGCTTCACATTCCATAAAAAACCGTATGACACTTTCTTCGATTTCAAATTTTAAATTTTAGAATTGTCGGATGAAGGAATGTGGCCTGTTACCAAGTCTAAAAAGGTTTAGTAGTCCCTCCAACCTGCAGTGTCCTAAACCTCCTTTACCACTAAAACTGTCCAAACGTAGGTCTATGTTTTTTTTTTAACATGCTTTCAAATGGGGAAAATCAAGGTTGGAGTGTTCTGGTGTAAATGTAGATCTATGTTAGGACAATTTAGGGTTAACCCCTTGGCTGTTCGCAATCCAAATCAGAAGGTGTCTTCCTGGTGTCAAAACATCCCCCCCCCCAAAAAAAAAAAAAATTAAGAAATGAACAGAGAACTTTCCCGATTGTATTGACACCAAATGAACGAAACTTGATGGGAAAACTGACAGAATTACGGCTCTCGCAAAGTTAGCGACCTCAGCGATATTTACGAATCGGCGATTTCACCCACTTTTGAGCCCTATTTTCGGCTAATTCCATTGTTCCAGTCAACCAAACTCATAGGTATTTCTTTAGAACTCCATTTTTTCTATCGATTGAGTGCAAGAAATCTGCTCATTTACCGATTTCAACTACCCAATAACGGGTAAGAAATTTCCAATTTGGCCAATTCACGAAAAATTAAAAAAATATGACAATTTCAAAATATCCAGAATGAACAATGAAGACATTCCTGGTTCTAAAATAAAAATTTCTTTGTTCAACAGTCACATCTCCAGGCCCCTCTGATATTATTCTTGCTTTCTATTTTGAATTTTTATTCAGAACAAAAATAGAAGAATTACTCTTATGCAGACTACTGCAATATTGTAATAATTGTATAAATAATGTCAACCCATTCATGACTGCATATTAGGAATGCTACTTGGACATTTATTGGACAATGACATCATTTGTTTACTTTTGAACATCGGCAAAAATCAAACATTTCCCCTACTTTGAGCTCTATTTCAAGGTCCTTTTCATAGTAAAACCAATCAAAATCACCTCTATTTCTATAATACGTTTTCCATTCTATCAAATGAGACCAAGAAAACGAGAATACAAAAATTTAAAATACTATAAGAAAATAGACCACAAATTTGGCAGTTTAATTAAAAAAAAAAAAAAGTCAGTTTTTTTTTTCCTCATTATACACTGCGTGCTGAAGGATTTTTTTTATATTGGGGCACACTGACCACACAGACCCATTCTCTCACATGTGGGCCTACCAGCTTTCTCCTGCTTGATATGAAGTCGCTAGAATTTATGAGTATATATATACGTGAAACACGGTGGCTCGTAAGACATATATGTAGTATATGACCAAAACAGTCAAAGGGTTAAAGTGCAGGCATTGTACTTCCCATTTCCAGGACTCAAGTCCGGCTAACCGGTTTCCCTGAGTCACTTCACAAAAATATTACCCTACTCACACCCCAAACAGCTTGTCGGGTCCCAAAAACCATTTGTTTCCAATCACTCCTATTTAACACACTCACACAAGCTTGCTGGAAGTCCAAGCCTCTCACCCACAAAACCTCCTTTACCCTCTCCCTCCAACCTTTTTTGAGGACAACCCCCTCCCTCCAACCTTTTTGAGGACAACCCCCTCCCTCCAACCTTTTTGAGGACAACCCCCTACCCCGCCTTCCTTTCCCTACAGATTTATATGCTCTCCAAGTCATTCTACTTTGGTCCATTCTCTCTAAATGACCAAACCACCTCAACAACCCCTCTTCAGCCCTCTGACTAATACTTTTAGTAACTCCACACCTCCTCCTAATTTCCACACACTGAATTCTCTGCATAATATTTACACCACACATTGCCCTTAGACATGACATCTCCACTGCCTTCAGCCACCTCCTCGCTGCAGCATTTACAACCAATGCTTCACACCCATATAAGAGTGTTCGTACCACTATACTTTCATACATTCCCTTCTTTGCCTCCATGGATAACATTTTTCGTCTCCACAGATACCTCAATGCACCACTCACCTTTTTTCCTTCATCAATTCTATGGTTAACCTCATCCTTAATAAACCCATCTGCTGACAATTCAACTCCTAAATATCTGAAGACATTCACTTCTTCCATACTTCCTCTCTCCAGTGTGATATCCAGTTTTTCTTTATTTAAATCATTTAATACCCTCATCACCTTACTCTTATCTATGTTCACTCTCAATCATGTAAATATATTTATTAAAAAACAGATATAAAATTTTATGGTTCTGGAAGGCATGTCTCTGATGCTTAGGAAAACAGGTTGCAGAATCCTAACACTACTGCACTTTATTTTCTGGCATGTAAGGCACACTTCTTTTTCCCCACAAAAAGTCTTGGAAAATCAGCCTGCACCTTATATGCTCAAGGTCAGAGTCAAAGGTACGCTTTCGGTTACACTTCAGCAGTTGTTTACTAACGTTACGTTAAACTGCTTGGAAACATCGTCTTATATGCTCATGCACTTCATATGCCAGAAAATATGGAAAAAATTATTTTCAGGAATGTATTATTATTATAAAATGTTTTGGGTGACCAACATGACCTACTATATTTCAATATTTATTATTTACTGAAGGTTTAGAAACCTGCTAAAGAGTAAATTATCCATACAATTTTATGTCCCAGTTAATTTTAAATTGTATTTTACATTTCAGGGCCCAAGAAATTTCCATGGAACATACATCTAATGTATTTTATAAAATGAATAAAAAATAAGAGTAAAGCTGACCTCAACAACCAGCTGTCTATATTCTGGCTGAGGGATGGTATTGAGTACAGTCTCAAACCTCTAGTGCAAACTTCAATTCACCTGCTGTCATCGTAAGAGAAGATACCTATTGTAGTACAAGTATATAATAAAAATAATATACAGTATAACTCATCAAAGAATCTTTTAAAATATGATAAAGCTTTTAATCAATCTAAGTATTACAAGTAATGATATAAGTGCAGCAATTTTAAGATTAGGTATTACGGCAAATTTTTATATCACGATTCTTCTATACTCTGCATTATTTTTTTGATTTTACGCATAATGGCTATCTCCCACCATTGTATGGTGATCCCAAGAAGAAAACATTCACCATCAGTCACTCAACTGCCGATATTTCCAGAAGCGTGCAACATCACAATCAAATTACGGGCACCCTCTAATTGCAACATCCCTGCCCCTCCTGCAGAGTGCAGGCACTGCCTCTCTCACCTCCAAAACTAAAGTCTGATTAACCAGTTTCCCTAAATCACACTCAACAGCATACCCATTAAAAAACACTTGTCTTTATTCACTCCTATCTATATTGTTCCAGACCATGGAGCTGAACTCTTCTTCAGGCTGAGGAACTGACCAACCTCAAATACTTTTCCTCCAAGACTGGATTGATTACATCATCTTTATTTCACTAAAACTGCACCCTCTAAATTTAACTGAAGAAGCATACTGTGTAGTTGAAACATTTCATCAATAAAGATACCAAACTGTTCCACATGTCTCTTAATCTTCAACTTATATGCAGTTAATGTAGGATCATTCTCCACTTATTCTTTAACTACTCCAGATGTCCTAGGTCAAAACAGACTCACCCTTCCTGATCTTTGCTTAACCCTTTGAGGGTTTTGGTCGTACTAGTACGTCTTATGCGTGGGGGTTTTTGACGTACTAGTACGCATAAATTCTAGCGGCCTCAATCTCGCGCGAAAAGGCTGGTAGGCCTAGGTGTGAGAGAATGGGTCTGCGTGGTCGGTGTGCGCAGTAGAAAAAAAATCTGGGACCCAGTGGTGCATTGTGGGAATGCCCTCTTAGTAAACAATGTCCACCATGCCTCGCGGTAAGAAGGTCCTCACTCCTCGGTGAATTGGGACACTTTTGTTCCCCAGTGACAGTTCTAATAGTGATGGAAGTGCCAGTGAAGATGAGTTTCGTGGTTTTAGTGAGGTTTTGACCGAAAACTAATGACCATAATATCGGTAATAGTGAGGAAAACCCAGACGACCCTCAGCCTTCCACCTCTGGTGCTGGGCCCTCTTGTTCACGTTCAGTTGTTCCAGAACCCAAAAGGAAACTTCTATTTTCCCAAATCCCAGACTCAGGTGAGAGCATGGGTGATGATAGTGATAGTGAATATGAACTACAAGCTCTTCAAACTAGTTCCAGTAGTGATAGTGAAGTGCAATATTCCCCAGTGAAGCGTCAGTATATACTACGACGATATATGCGCTCTGGTAGTGTGCCATATGTTATACCAAGGGGAAGGAGTGTATCTTGGAGTACATCCCGTGGCTGTACAACAGGAACAGACAGTGAAAATGACGAAGATACTGTTGCAATTGGGATGGAAAATGTGCGTGGTGGTAGTGGTGCTGGCGGTGAGGCACCAGCAGTGGGCCACGCTGCCACCCATGCCGCTGCCTCAGCTGATCTAGAACAAAGGCCACCATCCCCCACTCACCCACCACACCAGCCTCCACAACCACAACCTCCACAACCACAACCACCTGTCATTGTCCAGTACCCACCAGCAGACCGCACCTGGGATTGGCAGGAAGCTGTCAATTTTGTTCCAAATCCCCACCAGTTTGATGACAGCCAAAGTGGAATACGGCCATCTTGTGCACTTGGGAACAATGCCACTGAACTGGAATGTTTCGAGTTATTCTTTGACGAACCACTGATGAAAAGTATTGTCATGGAAAGCAACACATACTACGAGTACACCATGGCAAACATTACTTTCACCAAAATCACGTCTACACCAGTGGAAGGAGGCAACTGTGGCTGAGATGTATCTTTTCTTTGCCACAATAATGCTTATGCCACATGTGTATAAGCACAAAGTGAAATCATACTGGTCAACAGACCCCCTGATTGCAACACCAGGTTTCAGTGATATAATGCCAGTGAATCGATTTGTGCTAATGTTACGCATGCTTCACTTCTCAGATAAAACCAGGCCTGACAGAACTGACAGGTTATATAAGATTAGGAATGTGTTTGTGTATCTGAAACAGAAATTCAGTACGCATTTTTATCCCTTCAGGAAGCTTGTAATTGACGAGTCTTTGATTCTGTTCAAAGGAAGCCCTCTTTTCAAGCAGTACATACCAAGCAAGAGGAAACGCTTTGGTATAAAGTTGTTTGTGCTTGTGATTGTTACAGTGGTCTGGTATTGGATATTATTGTGTACACTGGAAGTTATACATTGCAAAATACCAGGAAGTTATTGGGCATCTCAGTGTGATGGGTTCGAACAATGATAGAACCATACCTTGGTATAGGGGCATATATTATATACAGATAACTGGTACACAAGCCCCTCACTCAGTGATTTTTTGCGAGTGAACATGACAGATGTTTTGGCACAGTGCGTGCAAATCGGAAACATATGCCCAGGTTTGACGCTGGCACGTAGAGGTGAGGTGCAGGCATTTGCTGCCATTGACATCATGGCATTTCGGTGGCATGACAAACGAGATGTCACACTGTTGTCATCAATTCACCCTAATGAAATGGCAGACAGTGGCAGGCAGCATAAGAGAGAAATGAACCCATTCTAAAACCTGCAGCTGTGATTGATTACACCTTCAACATGCATTCAGTGGACAAATGTGACATGCAGATTGGGTTTGCTGATTGTGTTCGCAAGAGTTATAAGTGGTACATCAAACTGTTTTTCCATCTTCTGGACATTTCCATGCTCAATGCTTATAATATGTATAAGATGAGCACCAGAAACAAACCACAGTACGGCGAATTCTGTTTGTCTGTCACAGACAAATAGTATTCAAGTACCAAGGAACAGCACCTGCAATTGACCGCCCACCAAATTTTCAACAACTACCTGCTCGTCTGAAGCATGGTGATCACTTCCTGGTAAAACTGCCTGCTACTGCTTTGAAGAAAAAGGCTCAGAAGAGGTGTTACGTCTGTGCACATACAAAAAAAAAAAAAAAACACAACGCAGAGACACTCGTTTTATGTGTGAGGAGTGTAAAACTACACTGTGCATGACACCATGTTTCAAAGAGTTCCACAGGCTTCAGAACTTCTAGAAACATTCCCTGTGACTGTATATGTGTATATAAAATATAGAAAAATAGTAATAAACAACATTTCATATCGTTTGTTTGTGTAAATATTTTCTGTAAACAAAATAATGACAACAGTGTTTTACGCCCTTATTGTGTAGTATTGAAAAAGAAATAACTTACAAAATACTGATCATGTTGGCCTCAGAGGCCATAAAAGTTACTCAGAAAAAGAAAAAAATTGAAAAATAATTGAAAATAGTACATAAAATATTAAATAGAAAAATACCGGGTGACGGCAGTCGGCAATGTACCATATGTTGTTCAATTTTGGCAAATTTCACGCCTCCATATCTCGGTAAGTATTGACGTTAAAATTTTTTTGTTTAGCCTATAATGTTTAGAAAAAAAAAAACTATTTTTTCATAAGAAAAAATAATTTTTTTTTTTTTTGAAATTTGGCCGACCCTGAGAACGAGTTTCGGAGAGGGCCTGTCGACCCTCAAAGGGTTAATAATGGATGGGACTACCTCTACTAGTAGTCAAGAGAAAGTGGACCTCTTTGCTGAACACTTTGCATTTTGCAAGTTCCTGATTAAGCAAAGTGTGTCAAAATTGTCAGTGGTGACAATAAGGCTTGACCAAGAAAAGGCTGTGGGCCCAGACAAGTTGAGTCCAAGATTGCTGAGAAGATGTGCAGACCAGCAAGCAGCACCTCTAACTCGCATCTTTCAGCACTGCCTAGTACAGTGTAAAGAGGCAAATGTAGTCCCTGTTCACAAAAAGAAGAGCAGAGCAGAAATCAGCTACTACAGGCCAGTGTCACTCCTGTCAATCACTGGCAAGCTCCTCGAGACAATAATCTCAAGACAAATGACAGAGTTTTTTGACTACCACTCACTACTTTGTGACTGTCAGTATGGCTTCAGGAATGGTTACTCTGCTGCAGATCTGTTGTTAAACCTCTCCACTAAATGGCACCAGTCACTGGATAAAACCAAAGTCAGCTATGTGGTAGCACTGGACATTGCTGGTACTTTTGATTGAGGGTGGCACCCGGGCCTCTTAGCAAAACTGCAAGCTCTGGGAATTGCAGGCTCTATGCTATGTCTCCTCAGTGAATACCTTCATGGTAGATCTCTAAGGGTATTCTCAATGGAACAGAATCAGCAAGACATCCTACTGGGGCAAGTGTTCCACAAGGAAGTGTGCTGGGACCATTGTTATGGAATGTCTACTTCAATGACTTTGTTCATCTCATCCCAGAATCCCATGCATATGCAGATGACTGTACACTGACATTCACTTATCCAAGAGAAGAAATGACAGCTGCTCTAAGCTACATCAATCACCAGCTAAGAGCTATATCAGCTTGAGGAAATAGATGGCAAGTAACATTTGCACCTGAGAAAACACAAATGATGATGATCTCTAGGCACCATGATGATAATGCCGGTGCAGTAGTAAGGATGAATGGGAGGGTGTTGGCACCTGGAAAAGAAGTTGATATCGTTGGGGGGAAATTTGACTCCAAACTGACCATGAAAAACCACACTGTAAATCTTGCAAACAAGGCAGTCAGGAAGCTTACAGCACTTCGCCATATCTCGCATCTGCTTGACAGCAGGGTTGCAAGATTTTGTACAGGCACAAGTACGCTCACACCTTGAGTATGCTCCACTTTCTTGGTTCGCCTGCCCCCCTTCTCATCTGCGACTGCTTGACAGAGTAAAGAACAGAGCAAGAACATCGCATCTCTCGCCTGGACCAATCCTGGATAGATCTGTCATTTCAGCAGAGTCTTCAACACAGGAGGGATGTGGGTGGCCTTACTGTTATGTACAAGCCAATGTACTGTCAAAGTACCACATTGGATCCACTTCGAGGAGAGCATGAAGCAAGCTTCTAAACCACAAGGTGGGCAGAAAGCAGCAACTTCACTCTGGCTGTACCCTTCTCCAGAACATCACTTCATCTGAGATCATTTATCCCCAGGATGACTCGAGTATGGAACACATTTGTACAGCATTATGATGTCAACGTGATAAAGTCAGTTGATCAAATGAAAATGCTGGCCCACAGATGGCTCCAACTTATCCTGTTCCCTACTTGTATGTTTCATAATAAAATGCTTTCAATTGAGCTGATGTAGGTATCAGCTCTTAACCTGTCAATAAAGTTAGGAATCCTAGCTTTAAAAAAAAAAAGAGAGAAAGAGTGTCCCTCTCTACAGGCAAAGGCAGAGAATAACAGAGATGCTAAAGGGGCCAGTACATCTTCAATATGGAAGGAGCACTGGCCAGAGAAACAAAATATCAAATTTAAGTTAAGGAATCAAACAGGAGCCAAGAAACACAGGAAGAACTTAAAGCCAAAATGATATTGACAAGACTCAAGAAATCGTAATGACACGATTGCAAATAAACCATACCCCCGCCGGGATTGAACCCGCGTCATAGAGTCTCAAAACTCCAGCCCGTCGCGTTAGCCACTATTGTGGCTAGCTGGTCTAGTGGCTAACGCGACGGGCTGGAGTTTTGAGACTCTATGACCGCGGGTTCAATCCCGGCCGGGGGTATGGTTTATGATATTGACAAAAACACAAAATATTTATTTTCTTATGCCAAATCTAGAGTATAAACCACATCCAGTATTGGGCCCTTACTTAAATGAGACTTACATGGATGACAGCAAAGCAATAAGTGAAATACTGAAGTCGCAGTATGACTCGGTGTTTTGTGAGCTGTTACTCAGACTAAGGGTTGAGTCTAAATGAATTTTTTAGACAGAGACTCAAAATTTGTAAATTCAAGAATTTTTTATATAATCCAAACACCACAGGACTTAAAAAACAATAAATGAAATGCCCATGCACTCTGCCCCAGGCCCAGACTCGTGAACTCCTGGTTCATCAAGAACTGCAAGAAACCCCTTTCACGTGCATTAACTATTCTATGGAGAAAGAGCATAGACACGGTCATCTCACAGTCACTAAAAAACAACAGACATAGTCCTACTCCACAATGGTGGCAGTAAAGCAACTGCAAAGAACTATAGAACCGATTTCACTAACATCCCATATCATAAAAATCTTTGAAAAGATTCCAAGAAGCAAGATTGCCAACCTCTTGGATACCCAACAATTGCACAACCCAGGGCAGCATGGGTTTAGAACAGGTCACTCCTGCCTCTCACAGCTACTGGATCATTATGACATGTCTTGAATGTACTGGAGAACAAACAAAATGCAGATGTAGTATACACAGACTTTGAGAAAGCCTCGACAAGTGTGATCATGGTGTAAAATAGCACACAAAATGCATGATAAAGGAATAACAAGAAAAGTTGGTAGATGAATCTATAACCTCCTAACAAACAGAACACAAAGAGTAATTGTAAACAGACTGAAGTCAGAAGAGGCCACAGTGAAAAACTCTGTTTCCACAAGGTACAGTACTCACCCCCATTCTTTTCTTCATCCTCATATCTGACATAGGCAGAGATGTAAATCACAGCACCGTGTCCTCCTTTGCTGACGACACCAGAATTTGCATGACAGTGTCATCCATTGAGGACACTGCAAATCTCCAAGTGGACATTACCCAAGTCTTTAAACTCAACAGTGCTTTTTAAACAACTTCTCTTTTTGCTTTCATTTCTTTATCCTTCTTTGGACCCATGATAGCTCATCTCAGAATAAAAAAAATTGCACCAAAACTGCAAAATAACAAAAAATGTACACAAGATGCACAACAAAAGCTCAAGAAATGTTTACAGTATGTGAGTTAGTGAGCACATGACCCAAGCCGTTCGTGTTGTTTGTCGACAACCACGAGAACATACAAAAACCAGGACATTTTTTCTCAAACCCCTCATTTGAAAACTGATTTGTTTGACAAGTAGTGCAGTTGATAACTGAGGTTCCACTGTACTGCAAACTGCAGACAAGAAGGGTAATATGCAGACACAGCAGATCAAGCCTATGTAAACACTGTCTTAATAAAAATTTCTTCTGCTATAAGTGCGTGTATAAGCTACCTGCTGACAGTTCCAGGGGTCATCACACCAACCTCATCAGCCCACTTTCAAAATATATTTTATAAACAACCTGAAAAATAAATATTATTACATTTATGGGAAGGGAGGAAGAGGGCTAGACCCTTGAAGATGATACAGCATCTGAGAGGCAATCAGGTTAGATCCAAGGAAAGGGAGGACAGTTCCAATTCCTTGGATCAAGAGCCTTCACTGGCATCACGGCACCTTCTGAGGGATAAATTGTATGTAAATTTCTTACCTCCTGAGTAAGACTCTGTGGTATTACTTTGCCTTCTATGTTGATTCCATGACACTGAAAAATAAAGCAATATTAAGCAAGGCAAAAAACATTATAAAACATCTACCTAATTTTTTTTTCAATGAAGTGGCTGTATCCCACCAAGGCAGGGTGACTTAAAAAGAAAAACAAGTTTTTCATTTTAAATTTAGTAATTTATACAGGATAAGAGGTTACTAGCCCCTTACTCCCGGCACGTTAGTCACCCCTTATGACACGCATGATTTACCCAGGAAGAATTCTGTTCCATTTCCCATGGAGATAAGAGGAAATAAAGAAGAACAAGAACTATTAAGAAAGTAGAAAAAAATCCAGATGGGTTTTGGGATAGATGTGTGTATATACATGTGTAGTGTGACCAAAGTGTAAGTATAAGTATCACGATATATCTCTTACCCTGTGTGTATCTGCCTAATATACAGTATATACTGTACTGGCTAAGTATGGTTCTTACATATATAAATATAAAATTATAACACAGAAATATAACATATAAATCTTAATCTAATTTTAACCCTTCGAGAGTTCATCCTGTAGTTCTACGACTTTGAAGCCAGGGTCCAAGCTGTGGTACTACGTCATAAGCTCAGCACACTCAGATCAGACGTGAGCGGTAAATTTGGGCCTAGATGACAGAATGCATCTGTGTGGTAAGTGTGCACCATATAAAATAAATCCTGCATCACACAGTGCATGAGAAAAAACCTGCAACCGTGTTTATGGATTAAAACAGCAACCTTGCGGTGTATTTTCATATGGATTTTTATGGTTGTATTTGCGGTTTCCCGGTCTCATTTGATAGAATGGATGATGCGTTACAGAGATATGATTCTGATTGGTTTTAGTATTGAAAATAGCTTGAAATTGAGCTTAAAAATAGCAGAAACATTCGATTTTTTGCAGATGTTCAAAACTAAACAAATCACATCACGTGTACAATCCATGACAGCTGGTGGGTCTAATGTGTGTTCATGAATGCGCTGATATTATTTATCAATTACAGTAGTACCTCACGTTTCAAACAGCTCCCAACTCAAACAATTATGTAAGTGTATTTTTGTAAGTGCTCCTGTAAATGTATTTTTGGGGGTCTGAAATGGACTAGTCTAATTTACATTATTCCTTATGGGAACACATTCGTTTGGTATTGGCACTCGGACAGCCTTCTGGAACAAATTAAGTTCGTAGCTCGAGGTATTACAATATTGCATAACAGTAAATCTTCTATTTTTTGGTGTGAATAAATTCTTTGAGTATAAAAAAATAAAAATGGAATTCATGTCTATAGCCTGGAAATGTAACTATTAAACAGAGGAAGTGTTATTTTCATGTTAGGAATGTCTGCATTGTTTATTCTGGACCTTATTTGGAAACGGGAATTTTGAACTTTGTGTGAAACTGACAATATTACCAACTTCCGATCACTTTATTGAGTAGTTGAAATAGTTGATTGGGCAATTTCTTGCACTCAATAGATAAAATGGAACACATAACAAGTGAAATAGGTAAGAATTTGGTCCAGTGGAACAATGTAATTGGTTGAAAATAATACTACAAAATGGGCAAAATCGCCGATATGTTAATATCAACTGACAGCAAAATTCAAGAGCATAATTCATAATTTTTTTATTAAATTTCATACATTTTTGTTTTATTACCTTCAGAAAAAGATTCTCTATCATAAGAAATATTTCTTTTTAAATTCTTGGACCCTGTGGGAATTTCAAACTGGGGGCCTGGACCCTCAAAGGGTTAAAACTTTTCAGTTATTTGCCATAAAGGATATTTAGAATACACAAATAACCCGCACATAGAAGAGAGGAGCTTACGACGGCGGGTTATTTGTGTATTGTTCCAGTCACGGTATTGTGCCTTTTTTGTTATTTAAGATATTTAGAATGAGTACTTTATACATAGGTAGTAGGTTTGGTCGACAGCAACCACCCAGGAGGTACTACCATCCTACCAAATGAGTGTGAAACATAGCTAGAGTTCGTCACGGCCACGTAGCTGGAGATTCGTCTGTAAAAACTTGCATTTGTGGGTCACAGTGGTGCCTGTGCTAACCTTCCTATGGTGTAGAAATATACCTAGTTGGATGAATCTTATTGTGGCTAGCTGGTCTAGTGGCTAACGCGACGGGCTGGAGTTTTGAGACTCTGTGACCGCGGGTTCAATCCCGGCTGGGGGTATGGGTCCCTTTATGACTTCCCTAAAGTGTTTCACAACAGTGTCAGTGTAATAGTCACCAGCACGGCTTGCAATAGCTGTGTTAGGGTGACTGTCATCAAAAAAGGTTTGCACTTTAAGCCACATTCCACACATTTCCTTAATCTTTGAAGTAGGCAACTTCTTCAATTTCTCTCTCCCCTCCTCCGAACCAGTTTCCTCAGGTCGGCCTTTGCTTTTGAAGTTGATCTACACTCATCAGGGGTTTTGTTTTCATTGCCCTCCTCCCCCAAACCCTTTTCCCACTCATCCCCACTAACCTCCCCCCCAAGGGACTTTCCCAATGCCACAATGGTTCCTCAACTGGATACTTCTCGGGGGTTAGCCTAAACCCTTCAAAATCCCTTTGGTCTACACTTTTCTGGCCACAGTTTCTTCCAAGCAGATTAAAGTCCTCTTAGTCACCCCCTCCCAGCCTTACCTATAAGGTTTACACAATTGAGGATTTTAAAAAGTGATCTCCCCAAAAACTCTCTTAAGTCAATTGAGTTTCGGGGTCACTAAAAGCACCTTTAAAAAAGAGCTTTTTGTTACTTTTTTTTGAATTTGCAAAAACCCTGGGGTCCATGGGCTGCAGGGAGGATGATTAGGAGGCAAAAACCCCCCTTAAAATGAAGCTCAGTCCCCTAAAGTCGTTTTCCACTCTGTGGGAGACCGGGGGCATTTCTAACCCAGGAGGCCGTAAGGTCTAATTTCTTTTCTTTTGGGTAATCTTTCACTTTGGGGGGCAAAATGCATGGTAAAACCAGTATAAAAAAAAGCCCTAGTGACCCATGCCTTACTGTTTGCCCTCCACGCACCACAATTTTTAGCCTTTGAGGAATTCTTTGCCTAAACCTCGGGGATTTCGGGTGTTACACTAATAAAGGCTTCACTTTGCAATCACCACCTTTTGGGTCACACCACTAGCTTTGGAACACATCAACAGAGTAACCTGTCTTTCATAGGCTTATGTCCTGGGAGTGCCTTTTCCTCCTGAGTAATGTAGGCCCCTTCTTGGAAATTTTTTCCAAAACAGCCTTTTTCATCACAATTAAGGACTTTTCAGGTTTCAGTCCTTATGTCTTGTACCCCTTGTTCCTTACATTTTTTCAGCTGCTTTGGGGTCCGAAGGCAGCCTCACCATGCCTTATACATATGATGTTTAACGCTTTTTAAACTCTAAAAAAACCCAACCTTTGCGGGCCCTTTAAAATTCCTCACATCATCACTATTGCGGGCATTTTTTAATTAAATCGTCATGAAAAACTTCCCTAGCCTTTTCACTTATGATCACTTGAGAGATCTATCCCTGCTATCGTTTTTTTATTTTTCCAACCAATAAGAGTCTCTCAACATCTTCCATCACTTGCGATCTCGTTTCGAAAACGTTTTAACCTTTTGGGAAAACAGCTTGCTTGATTGCCCTTTTGTGCCCACAAAGTAGCGATGGTTTTGGGGGTTTTTTTATACAACCTGGCCGCCGGAGACCCCCACTCCCTTTCATATTAGCAATATCTCTTTCTTATCTATAGTAAATTTTCACCCTTTTGCTGTAGGGGGTTGGCACATAGCTTTCTTGGGGCCCATGGGCACTTATTTTTTCAGATAAAAACACCAAAAACACTGTAAAAAAATCGAAATGTTCCCATTTTGCTTGGTGTTACCGCGGAGGCTGGCTGGGAAACAATGCCACCGGGGAACATTCGGGCTGGCTCAGGCCGACATTAAAACCCTTTGGCAACAACGTTGACAGGTTTTTTTTAGCGTTGCGAGGCAAAACTTAGCGTTTTAAAAAGTATTGGATGCGGATTTAAATTTTTGAAAAGCCCAACGGAAAGCGGGGTTCCCCTGTAATAGCATTTCTTAGCCTAACAAACTGCTTCCTTAACCCACTGAACCATGAAAAATCTAAAAACATGAAAACATCATAAAATGGTAAAATTGGTAAATATGATTGGGAGGCTGGGCATTCACAAATGTTCAAAGCTCGTGAAAGTGGAACTCGCAAAAGTGGAGGGCTAGCTGTAAATCCAATTAATCCACTGCAGACACCCAAAAGTATTAGCAAAAAATATATTTTATAGAGAATAACTAAAGTTTTCCATAGAGAAAACAATGAGAAACATATATAGGACTAATGAAATGGATAAATGAACATTTAACATCACACTTACTTTTATTGAAGACTCTTGTTGGTGTATGGAAAAGGGCAAGGAGGGGAGAGGGAGGAGAGGTTATCTCTATCACAATCACTGCCACCCTCTACCACTATCACTACCAGCCTCTACCACAATCACTACCACTCTCTACCACAATCACTACCACTCTCTTCCACAATCACTACCACTCTCTTCCACAATCACTACCACTCTCTTCCACAATCACTACCACTCTCTTCCACAATCACTACCACTCTCTTCCACAATCACTACCACTCTTTCCACAATCACTACCACTCTCTTCCACAATCACTACCACTCTCTTCCACAATCACTACCACTCTCTTCCACAATCACTACCACTCTCTTCCACAATCACTACCACTCTCTTCACAATCACTACCACTCTCTTCCACAATCACTACCACTCTCTTCCACAATCACTACACACTCTTCCACAATCACTACCACTCTCTTCCACAATCACTACCACTCTCTACCACAATCACTACCACTCTCTACCACAATCACTACCACCCTCTACCACCACTGAATTTTATTGTGTTTCTCACCTTTATGAAAGGGCTGGCACTCTGAACTTTCTTTGGCCCCATGGTGGCTTATTTAGCAGTCGCACTCAATAAACAAGCACAAAAAAAAAAATGGATTATTATGAAACATTTTGGGTGAACGTGCAGGGTAATGCTCACTTGACGAGAAACAAAGCCAGACTGGCTCAGAATGCACGTGATGCTTTGTCTGGGCGCCAACGGGCAGACACGTTAGGTACAGCGGACCACTGTCAACTCGATGAAAACAGAGGTGATGAACAAAAACTGGGACAAAATTTTGATGAAAAAGTCGTTGAAAACCGAATTCAACGAAAACCAGGGCAAACAAAAACAGAGATTCCACTGTACTATTTAGATAAAGGTAAAGAAGTATTTGTGGCATTTATGGATTTGGAAAAGGCATATGATAGGGTGGATAAGGGGGCAATGTGGCAGATGTTGCAAATGTATGGAATAGGAGGTACGTACTAGGTTACTGACAGCGGTGAAAAGTTTTTACAAGGATAATGCGGTTCAAGTTAGAGTATGTAGGCGAGAGGGGGATTATTTCCCAGTAAAAGTAGGCCTTAGACAGGGATGTGTGATGTCACCATGGTTGCTCAATACATTTACAGATGGAGTTGTAAGAGAAGTGAATGCTCGGGTGTTGGCAAGAGGTGTGGGGTTAAAAGATAAAGAATCTAACACAAAGTGGGAGTTGTCACAGTTGCTCTTTGCTGATGACACTGTGCTTCTGGGGAATTCTGCAGAGAAGTTGCAGAGGTTGGTTGACGAGTCTGATAGGGTACGTAAAAGAAGGAAATTAAAAGTGAATATAGGAAAGAGTAAGGTGATGAGGATAACAAAAAAATTAGGTAATGGAGGGAGAGATTATGGAGGAGGTGAATGTGTTCAGATATTTGAGAGTGGATGTGTCAGCACATGGATCTATGAAGGATGAAGTGAATCATAGAATTAATTAGGGGAAAAAGGTGAGTGGTGCACCGAGGAATCTGTGGAGACAAAGAGCTTTATCCATGAAAGCAAAGGGTGAATGTATGAGAGTATAGTTAAACCAATGCTCTTCTTGTATGGGTTTTGAGGCATGGTTGTGAATGTTGCAACAAGGAGAAGGCTGGAGGCAGAGGAGATGTCATGTATGAGGGCAATGTGTGGTGTGAATATAATGCAGAGAATCCGTAGTTTGAGATTAGGAGGAGGGGTGGAATTACTAAAAATTATTATCCACAAGGCTGAGGAGGGGTTACTGAGATGGTTTGGACATGTAGAGAGGATAGAATGAAACAGAATGACTTCAAGAGTGTAATAAATCTAAAGTGGAGGGAAGGAAAGAGTAGGGGTCAGCCTGGGAAAGGTTGGAGGGAGGGGGGAGTAAAGGAGGCTTTGTGTGCAAGGGTTTGGACTTCCAGCAAGCGTGCATGAGCGTGTTAGATAGGAGTGAATGGAGACAAATGGTTTTTAGGACTTGATGTGCTGTGGAGTGTAAGCAAGGTAACATTTATGAAGGGATTCAGGACACCTGCAGGCCGGACTTGATTCCTGGAGATGGAAAGTACAGTGTCTGCACTCTGAAGGAGGGTGTTAATGTTGGAGTTTTATAACTGTAGTGTAAGCTTTGCCTCTGGCAAGACAGTGATGGAATGAGTGATGATGAAAGTTTTTCTTTTTCGGGCCACCCTGCCTTGGTGGGAAACGGCTGATGTGTTAAAAAAAAAAAAAAAAGATACATGTGATTTTCAAAGAGCTAAAGAGCTAGCACAAAAAAATAAAATTCTTACAAAGAAGATGATGAAAATTTTCACACTGTTTATATACCTTCTTAATTTGGTATACACAAACTTTTTACAATTTAGTAGTAGACATAAAACCAAGCTTAAAAATGCTCCATGTCATACACTTCTGCACTTAATAATACAGTGTACCTTTTTATGGGTTTATATAATTGTACATATAATAAAAATAAATTGTGTGTGTGTGCAGGAGACCTTCACAAATTGAAGCTGAGTACTGTATTAAAGTCAATCTCCATATAAGAGACTAATGGGGAGGGAGGGATGGAGAAGTGACTGGTAATGGCAACTCTGGTGGGTAGAGAAGATTGCTTTGCAGTGATAAGTCACAATAATGGACAATTCTATAACCAATGGTTCTGAATCGATTAACTCAAGTGGATTTTCTTCAATATTTCTAAAGGCTGATATATGGAGGGTTTACTGAATGTATGAAAGTGAACTAAGTTAAATGAGGCTGTGTTAATTATTTCTGACAGGGAAGCATTGAATATGTAAGAGGCATACAGTGCCTTGGATCAGAACCCTTCCCCCACACAGTGAAGTCAAAGATAGGTTCAATAATAAGCAATTTAGACCTTAAAGATCAAAGAAAATCTGAACAAGTTTACTCTAACAATTTTTTTAAACTTAGTTTTTAATGGAACTGTTAACTCCCTTAAAGATGAATAAATCTAGTAGCAGAGTACTGTAATAAAAGGGATTATTGTTGTTTTATTGTATTTACAAAGCACCAGACCCTTTTTGGTTATTCAGTGCTTTATTAAACACATTCCATTTCTAACATTACAAACTTACACTATTAATACCAACTAACTCTCATATTTCATGTCATAATCACAATGCAAGTCAAACTATTTAAAACTTATTTTTTACATTTTGCAACACATGTCCATAAAACATTATAATGTTATCAGCCAGGAGCGTGAGCAATTAGACAAGAGGGAAAATATCCCCACTATTTATGCCGAAAGAGAGGCTGAGTTCTTAGGCAAGGAGCTTGTAGGAGGAGTGTCACTCCTCCCAGAAAAGAAGTCTCCCTGCCACAGCTCTAAGGTGTCCCAACATTGGGGATATAATAAAAAGGAGGGTAAAATATACAGTCCTCTCTTTAATACTTGTTTTATTAATGTCTCCAAGTGAGTTTTTCTGTCTTTTCACTGACTAGCATTCATTTTTTTTTTTAACACTGGCTGTCTCCCACCAAGGTAGGGTGACAAAAAAAAAAAAACACTTTCACCATCTTTCACACTATCACTGTCGTACCAAATGTGGTGTGCAGAATAAGAATCATTCTTACATAAGCCATGCGTGTTGTAAAAGCCAACTAAAATGTCAGCAGTAATGCGCTAGTAACTTCCCCTTGTACAGATTACTAAAAAAAGACACGACTAGTTTTCATAACGCTACCAATATTTGGTTTTTGATATACTACACACATGATGGCCATCACCCACCAAGGCAGGGTGAAAAAAAAAAAAAGGAAGCACTTTCACCAACATTCACACACATTACTCTCTTTGCAGAGACGAGCAGATGTGACTGTTCAGTTGTCACTCCAAACAGCAAATAGCCCAAACCCCCTCCTTTAACCCTTAAACTGTCCAAACGTAGATCTACGTTTTTTTCAACATTTGAAAGTACGTAAAAAAAAGAAGATCTTTTTTTGTTTGTTTACATTTGAAAACGTGTAAAAAACTTTGATCTACTTTTTTTTTTTTGTTATATTTGAAAATATGTAAAAAAAAACGAAGGTCTACTTTTGGAGCACTACGCATGTGAACGTAGATCAGCTTGGACAGTTTAAGGGATAAAGAGTAGGCATTGTACTTCCTACCTCCAGGACTCGAGTGTGGCTAACCAGTTTCCTTGAATCCCTTCACAAAATATTACCCTGTTCACACTCCAACATCTTTTCAAGTCCCAAAAACCATTCATCACTCATTCCTATCCAACATGCTCACACATGCCTGCTGTATGTCCAAGCCCCTTGCATACAAAACCTCTTTTACTCCCTCCCTCCAACCTTTCCTGTGATGACCCCTACCCCTCCTTGTCTCCACTACAGATTTATACATCCTCCAAGTCATCCTATTTTGCTCCACCCTCTCTAAATGACTATACACTTCTGTATTTTTAACTTTATAGTAATAACTGCCATATAGGCAACTCTATTTTTAAAAAATAAAGAGATGTTGCCTAACAATTATTTTAAGAACATAAGAACATAAGAAAGGAGGAACACTGCAGAAGGCCTGTTGGCCCATACTTGGCAGGTCCTTTACAATTCATCCCACTAACAAAACATTTGCCAAACCCAGTTTTCAATGCTACCCAAGAAATAAGCTCTGATGTGCAAGTCCCATTCAAATCCAACCCCTACCGCTCATGTACTTATCCAACCTAAATTTGAAACTACCCAAGGTCCCAGCCTCAATAACCCAACTAGGTAGACTGTTCCACTCATCAACTACCCTATTTCCAAACCAATACTTTCCTATGTCCTTTCTAAATCTAAACTTATCTAATTTAAATCCATTACTGCGGGTTCTCTCTTGGAGAGATATCCTCAATATACTATGCTCTTCTTGTATGGGTGTGAGGCATGGGTTGTGAATGTTGCAACAAGGAGAAGGCTGGAGGCAGAGGAGATGTCATGTATGAGGGTACTACAATATTCAAGAAGCTGCATAGTATAACATCTGTTCAACACAAACCTTTTCTAGAATCTTCCAAATACGGGGGTAAAAGTTGCGAGGAACACGGTTGAGAGCTCCATCTAACCTGCGACGTCTCAGCCACTGACCGTATCGATCACTTTCACTGTCATCCGATTTTCCTTCTGCCGTTGTTGAACCAAGGAAACTACCTATTGCACTTTTCTAAAAGTTAGAAGAAAATTACATGAAGAACCGATACAAATTCAGTATATAAATTATTTTATGAAATGCAAGTACAGTGCAATACCTGTACCATACTGGACTTCTTTGCACATTACATACTATAATTTGTTAAAGTCTGTATCCTTCTATAAAGGCAAACAGTGTTTAGTATAATATTCCACTACTCACCTGGTTAGGTATATGGACACACTTATTTTTGAGAGAGAAAAAAAAAAGTGTTGAAGGGAGCAGAGTGTTGGATCAGTGGTAATAAGAGTACAAGATTTTGCTGTTAAAATAGATACTGATTCCAAGTAACTCTGATCACACAAAAGTAGGGAACACTACTGAGCAGTGTATACTATTTACTGTATTTTATGCACATGTATACATCAACAAATGTTCTGCAGTTATGGATACTATTTTTTTTTTGTATTTAGCATGGATGATTTACCAGATTTCCATAATGACACTGGTTAGTCAGGTGTATAATCAATAATGGGGAGGGATTAACAGTATTGCATAAGCATACCTTGTTATATTTTCAGAGGTAGGACCATGATATCTTAATAATATGGGTCAACCTTCAAAGTGCCTTAAATTATTAGGGAAGAAAACCAAAGTTTTATTTAAGAAAATAATTAATCTTAAGTTTTCTGACAAGTATAACACTAGTCTAAATATGAAGCATTTCACTGCCACATGCACCATCACTAACAACTGATACTAACAGATGTAATTTCTCCATAAAAATAAAACTCCTCACTTAAGGTTTCATAATACTTTTAATAAGAAACCATATGGTGTTATTTTACTGCTGCCTCTTTAGCTAAACAAACCTGTGACAATCTACTGGTGGTCTATTCCTATGGTCTGTTAAAATGATCTTCAGGACAAGAAATATTGGACAAACTCTTTCACAACTCTCCAAGTGGATCCTAATCATTTCTACACCGGTATAACCTTGTATAATTTTCTGGCTAAGGAGACTATGTGTATACCTTGCTAACTTTCGAGTAGTATACTTAACTAATTATCACAAAAATAATGATTCTGTGATTTTGTGTTCTCAGTTACTGGTATATATACCTTTGATATACCTCTGAAGAGTTTCGAGAGTTTGTCTACTCTCTGAGCCCGGCCATGGGCCAGGCTCGTCTGGTGACATATTTATATACCAGTATCAATGGCAGATGTAGCATTATAATTAATCAAGTACCTGTGGAAGGGTCTGTAAAATAATTACAAGGGAAATGTAATGTACAGGTCTGCCATCACAAATCCAGCCTCAGTGGGACCTGTAGTGTGCCGGATTATTGAGTTTGCCGGATTACAGGGTGGTTAGATTAGAATATACAGTGGACCCCCGCATAACGATGGCATCGCATAGCGATTTTTCCGCATAACGATTACTTTTATCGCAAAATTTTTGCCGCGCATACCGATTAAAAACCCGCATACCGATTTTCGTCCGAGACGCGTCCAATGTGCCCTCAGCCAGCCTCACATGTGCCGCTCCGTCCCATTGTTTACCAGCCAGCCTCCGCGGTAACATCCAAGCATACACTCGGAATATTTCGTATTATTACAGTATTTTCGGTGCTGTTTCTGGAAAATAAGTGACCATGGGCCCCAAGAAAGCTTCTAGTGCCAACCCTACACCTCAAAGGGTAAGAATTACTAAAGAGATGAAGAAAGAGATAATTGATAAGTATGAAAGTGGAGTGCGTATAGCCGACCTAGTCAAGCTGTACAAGAAACCCCAATCAACCATCGCTACTATTGTGGGCACCAGAAAGACAATCAAGGAAGCTGTTCTTGCCAAAGGTTCAACTGTGTTTTCGAAACAAAGATCGCAATTGATGGAAGATGTTGAGAGACTCTTATTGGTGTGGATAAATGAAAAACAGATAGCAGGAGATAGCGTCTCTCAAGCGATCATATGTGAAAAGGCTAGGAAGTTGCATGAGGATTTAATTAAAAAAATGCTGCAACTAGTGATGATGTGAGTGAATTTAAGGCCAGCAAAGGTTGGTTTGAGAGATTTTAAAAAGCGTAGTGGCATCCATAGTGTGATAAAGGCATGGTGAGGCTGCCAGTTCGGACCACAAAGCGGCTGAAAAATATGTGCAGGAATTCAAGGATACATAGAAACTGAAGGACTGAAAACCTGAACAAGTGTTTAATTGTGATGAAACAGGCCTGTTCTGGAAGAAAATGCCAAGCAGGACCTACATTACTCAGGAGGAAAAGGCACTCCCAGGACATAAGCCTATGAAGACAGGCTTACTTGTTGATGTGTGCCAATGCTACTGGTGATTGCAAAGTGAAGCCTTTATTAGTGTATCACTCTGAAACTCCCAGAGCGTTCAGGCAAAAGAATGTCCTCAAGGATAATTTGTGTGTGCTGTGGAGGGCAAACAGTAAGGCATGGGTCACTAGGGAATTTTTCTATAACTGGTTACACCATGCATTTGCCCCCAATGTGAAAAATTACCTAACTGAAAAGAAATTAGAACTTAAGTGCCTCCTGGTGTTTGACAATGCCCCTGGTCATCCTACAGACGTGGCAGAGCGACTTTATGGGGACATGAGCTTCATTAAGGTGAAGTTTTTGCCTCCTAATACACTCCTCTCCTGCAGCCCATGGACCAGCAGGTTATTCCAACTTCAAGAAACTGTACACAAAAGCTCTGTTTGAAAGGTGCTTTGTAATGACCTCAGAAACTCAACTGACTCTAAGAGAGTTTTGGAGAGATCACTTTAATATCCTCAATTGTGTAAACCTTATAGGTAAGGCTTGGGAGGAAGTGACAAAGAGGACCTTGAACTCTGCTTGGAAGAAACTGTGGCCAGAATGTGTAGACAAAAGGGATTTTGAAGGGTTTGAGGCTAACCCTGAGAATCCTGTGCCAGTTGAGGAATCCATTGTGGCATTGGGAAAGTCCTTGGGGTTGGAGGTTAGTGGGGAGGATGTGGAAGAGTTGGTGGAGGAGGACAATGAAGAACTAACCACTGATGAGCTGATAGATCAACTTCAAGAGCAAGAGGCCAGACCTGAGGAAATGTTCAGAGGAGGGGAGAGAAGAAATTGAAGAAGATTGCCTACTACAAAGATAAAGGAAATCTGTGCTAAGTGGCTTGAAGTGCAAACCTTCATGGATGAAAATCACCCTCACACAGCTATTGCAAGCCGTGCTGGTGATTATTACACTGACAATGTTGTGAAACACTTTAGGCAAGTCATAAAGGAACGAGAGGTACAGGCCACTATGGACAGATATCTTGTGCGAAAGAAGTCCAGTGACTCTGAAGCTGGCCCTAGTGGCATTAAAAAGAAGAAGGGAAGTAACCCCAGAAAAGGACTTACTACCTCAAGTCCTAATGGAAGGGGATTTCCCCTTCTAAACACTAACACACTCTCTCCCCTCCTCCCATCCCATCAATCATCACCAGATCTTCAATAAAAGTAAGTGTCATTTAATTGTGCATGCCTTTTTCAGTTTGTGTGTATTAAAATTAACATTTCATGTGGTAAAAAAAATTTTTTTTCATACTTTTGGGCGTCTTGCACGGATTAATTTTATTTCCATTATTTCTTATGGGGAAAATTCATTCGCATAACGATTATTTCGCATAACGATGAGCCCTCTTGCACGGATTAAAATCGTTAACCGGGGGTCCACTGTACTTAACCCTTTGAGGGTCGACAGGCCCTCTCCGAAACTCGTTCTCAGGGTCGGCCAAATTTAAAAAAAAAAAAAATTATTTTCTCTTATGAAAAGATAGAGAATCTTTTCCCGATCATAAAGACACCAAAAGTTTGAAATTTGATTGAAAACTTACGGAATTATGCTCTCGCAAAGTTAGCGGTCACGGCGATGTTTACGCATCGGCGATTTTGCCCACTTTGAGCCCCATTTTCGGCCAATTTCACTGTACTAGTCGACAAAAAACATGAATATTTCGCTAGAACTCCATTTTTTCTATCGAATGGGTGCAAGAAACCACCCATTTATAAATTCAACTATCCAGTACAGTGGTCAGAATTTAGTAATTTTGCCAATTTCACACAAATTTCAAAAAATGCCAATTTCCGAATAGGGTCCAGATAAACAAGAAAGACATTCCTGGCACTAAAATGACATTTCCTCTAGTCATTAGTCACGTCTCAAGGCCCTCTTATATTCTTTTGCTTTCCACTTTGAATTTTTATTCTCACAAAAAATATAAGATTTACTGTTATGCAGACTACTGCATTAGTGTAAAAAATGGTTATAAATATTATTGGTGCACTTGTAAAAGAATATTAGACTCACCAGTTGACGTGTATTGCACGCTTGGCACGATTTGTTTACTTTTGAAGTTTGGTAAAAATCGAACATTTCTGCTACTTTGAGCTCAATTTCAAGGCACCTTTCATTGTAAAACCAGTCAAAATCATCTCAATTTCTGTAAAATGTCTTCCATTCTATAAAATGAGACCAAGAAAACTAGAATACAACAATAAATACCATACGAAAAATACACTGCAAAGTCGCTGATTTATTAAAAAAAAATGGTCAAAGTTTTTTTTTTCTCATTATGCACTGTGTGCTGCAGGATTTTTTTTAGACTGTGCACACTGACCACATAGACCCATTCTTTCATATGTAGGCCTACCAGCTTTCTCCCACTAGATTTGAGGCTGCTAGAATTTATGAGTACTAGTACGTCAAAAACCCCTACGCGTAAAACGTACTAGTACGACCAAAACCCTCAAAGGGTTAATAAAATTAACCAACTTGACTTACACAAGAAAGTTCACCGAACATCGGCAAAAATCGAAAATTTCTGCTACTTTGAGCTCAATTTCAAGGTACTTTTTGTCATGAAACCAATCAAAATCGTATCTATTTCTGTAATACATCTTCCATTCTATCAAGTGAGACAAAAAAAAAAAAAAAAAAAAAAAAAATGAGAATACAACCATTAAAACCATAAGAAAATATACCGCTAAGGGGCAGCTAATGGCTGAGAAGTAAACTCTGTTATTTACTGTCCAATTTTTTTAATTTTTGGTGTAAATTAGGAAGCATCTTTCCATCATACATTGCCCAAGTTTCAATAAGATAGCCCAACAAACTGAGAAAAAAAATATTTACCAAAAATCATATATGGCAAGCCCAAGCCAGGTACACAAATAACCCGCACATAAAAGAGAGAAGCTTACGACGACGTTTCGGTCCGACTTGGACCATGTGACTTTGTCAACGGTCCAAGTCGGACTGAAACGTCGTCGTAAGCTTCTCTCTTTTATGTGCGGGTTATTTGTGTATCGTTCCAGTCACGGTATTGTGCCTTTTTGTTATTTATTTCCAAGCCAGGTACTGAAAATAAGTCAGTGTGTCTGACTTTTTTGGGTTATCCTACGTTCTTTATACATATGCTGCTATGTATGATAATCTGTGTAACTGTACATGTATTTATGTATACATGAATAAACTTACTTCTATTCTGTCGAATGAGCACAAGAAACCGCCCATTCACCTATTTCAACTACCCAATAAAGTTGTCAGAAATTGGCAATTTGGCCAATTTCACACAAATTTCAAAAGATGCCAATTTCAAAATAGGGTCCAGAATAAAAAATACAGATATTCCTGGCACTAAAATGACATTTTCTCTGTTCATTAGTCACATTTCCAAGCCCGTCTTATATTATTCTTGCTTACTACTTGGAATTTTTATTCACACAAAAAATAGAAGATTTATTTTTGTGCAGATTACTGCATTATTGTAATTATTTAAACAATTATGTCAACCCATTTGTGACTGCGTACTGGAATGGCCAGTTGGATACGTATTGGAAGGTGACGTCATTTGTTTACTCTTGAACATCGCCAAAGAATCTAACATTTCCACTACTTTGAGCTCAATTTTGAGGTACTTTTCATAGTGAAACCAATCAAAATCATATCTAGTTCTGTATATCGTCCATTCTATCAAATGAGACCAAAAAAATGAGAATACAACCATAAAAAAAACACAAAAATATACCACTAAGGAGCAGCTAATGGCTAAGAAGTGAACTCCTTTATTTATGGTCCAATTTCTTTCATTTTTGGCGTACATTAAGAAGCATCTTTCCACCATACATTGGCCAAGCTTCAGTAAGGTAGCCCAACAAACAACTGAGTAAAAAAAATATTTACCAAAATCATATATGGCAAGCCCAAGCCAGGTACTAAGAAATAAGTCACTGTGTCTGACTTTTTTGGGTTACCCTAGGTTCTCTACACATATGCTGCTATGTATGATAATCTAAGTTATCCCAGTTTTTGTTCATCACCTTGGTTTTCATCCGTAGTACTGAACGTGTCCGCCTGCCCGCGCACACACAAAGCATCCCATGCATGCATTCTGAGCCAGTCTGGCTTTGTTTCTCTTTGAGTGAACATTACCTTGCACATTCGTACGAGACATTTCATTACAATCCATTATTTTTGGTGCTTGTTTATCGAGTGCAACTGCTAAATAAGCCACCAAGAGCCAGAGAAAGTTCCGAGTGCTAGCCCTTCGACAAAGAAGGCGAGAAACACGATAGAATTCAAGAAAGAACTGGTCACCAAGTATGATAATGGTGTGGGCGTCATCAATCTTGCCAGGATGTATGGGAAGTCTTCATCAACGATTAGTTCCATCCTGGCGAAGAAAATAGAAATCAAGGAAGCTGATGTTGCGAAAGGGGTAAATGTGCTAACGAAACAGAGATCTCCTACAACTGATGATGTTGTGAAGTTGTTGTTGGTGTGGATCAGCGAAAAACAGTTGGGAGATACAGTGGACCCCCGCATAGCGACCTTAATCCGTGCAAGAGGGCTGGCTGTTATGCGAAATGTTCGCTATGTGAATGAATTTTCCCCATAAGAAATAATGGAAATAAAATTAATCCGTGCAAGACACCCAAAAGTATGAAAAAAAATTTTTTTTACCACAAAAAAATGTTAATTTTAGTACACACAAACTGAAAAAGGCATGCACAATTACATGACACTTACTTTTATTGAAGATCTGGTGATGATTGATGGGATGGGAGGAGGGGAGAGAGAGTGTTAGTGTTTAGAAGGGGAATCCCCTTCCATTAAGACTTGTTCTTCCAGAACAGGCCTGTTTCATCACAATTAAACACTTGTTCAGGTTTCAGTCCTTCAGTTTCTATGTACTCCTTGAATTCCTGCACATATTTTTCAGCCGCTTTGTGGTCCGAACTGGCAGCCTCACCATGCCTTATCACACTATGGATGCCACTACGCTTCTTAAATCTCTCAAACCAACCTTTGCTGGCCTTAAATTCACTCACATCATCACTAGTTGCAGGCATTTTTTTAATTAAATCCTCATGCAACTTCCTAGCCTTTTCACATATGATCGCTTGAGAGACGCTATCTCCTGCTAGCTGTTTTTCATTTATCCACACCAATAAGAGTCTCTCAACATCTTCCATCACTTGCGATCTTTGTTTCGAAAACACAGTTAAACCTTTGGCAAGAACAGCTTCCTTGATTGCCGTTTTCTTGGCCACAATAGAAGAGATGGTTGATTTGGGTTTCTTGTACAACCTGACCAGGTCGGTGATACGCACTCCACTTTCATACTTATCAATGATCTCTTTCTTCATTTCTATAGGAATTCTAACCCTTATTGCTGTAGGGTTGGAACTAGAAGCTTTCTTGGGGCCCATGGTCACTTATTTTCCAGAAACAGCACCGAAAACACTGTAATAATACGAAATATTCCGATTGTATGCTTGAATGTTACCGCGGAGGCTGGCTGGTAAACAATGCCACCGGCGGAACATATGAGGCTGGCTCAGGCCGCACATTGGACGCGTCTCGGACGAAGGCCGCTGAGCGGGTTTTTGGGCGCTATGCGGGGCAAAATTTTAGCGATCAAAGCGTCCGCTATGCGAATTGTCCGTTATGCAAGGCGTCCGTTATGCGGGGGTCCACTGTAGTATCATAGAGGCAATAATTTGCAAAAAAGCAAGGCGGTTGCATGCGGATTTCATAAAGAATATGCCTGGAACGAGTGCTACTGTTAGTGAATTTAAGGCCAACAGAGGCTAGTTCGACAAATTCAAGAAGTGATCTGGTATACACAGTGTGTTAAGTTATGGAGAGGGTGCAAGTTTGGACAAATGTGTGGCCAAAGAATTCATTGATGAATTCAAGGAGTACATAGAGGCTGAAGGTTTCCTCCCCCAACAAGTCTTCAATTGTGATGAAACAGGCCTCTTTTGGAAGAAAATGCCAAAGAGGCCCTACATCATGCAGGAGGAAAAGGCACTGCCAGGACACAAGTCTATGAAGGATAGGTTATCTCTTTTGTTCTGTAATACTAGTGGGGATTTCAAAGTGAAGCCTTTACTGGTGTATCACTCTGAAAATCCCAGAGTGTTCAGGATAAACAATGTCATCGAGAGTAAATTGTGTGTGATGTGGAAGGCTAACAATAAGGCATGGGTCACATGGCAAATTTTCATTGAGTGGGTCAATGAAGTGTTTGGTCCAAGTGCGAAGAAATCCCTCCTGGAAAATCAATTGCCTCCTGGTAATGGACAATGCTCCTGCTCATCCTGCAGACTTGGAAGACCAATTGTTAGAGGAGTTTAGTTTCATCACAGTGAAGTTCTTGCTCCCTAATACCACTCCTCTCATCCAGCAGGTCATTTAAAAAAACTGCACAAAAGCAATGTTTAAAATGCACTTTGAAGTGACTTCAGACACTGAATTGACCCTAAGAGAGTTCTGGAGGAATCACTTCAATATCCTCAATTGCATAAGCCTTTTAGATGAGGCTTGGCAGGAAGTGACTTCCAGGACGATGAACTCTGCTTGGAGAAAACTGTGATCAGAATGTGTCCAAGAGAAGGATTTTGAAGCATTTGAGGCCGACCTTGACAACCCTACGCCTGTTGTGGAATCTATTGTGGCTTTGGGGAAGTCCATGGGGGTTGGATGGGAGTGGCCAGGATGTGGAAGAGTTGGTGGATGACCACAGGGAAGAGCTAACCACTGAAGAGCTGCAACACCTGTAACTGAAACAGCAACAAATCGCAGCTGAGAAATCTGTCTCAGAGGAGGAGGAAGAGAAAGGGGAGAATGTGCCTTCTTCAGCAATTAAGGACATTTGTGTAAAGTGGAGTGAGGTGTAAAGTTTTGTGGAGAAATATCACCCTAACAAAGCTGTTGCAAGCCGTGTCTGCAACATGTTCAATGACAATATCGTCTCCCATTTTAGGCAAATCTTAAAGAGATGCCAGACAGACCTCTCTGGACAGTTTTTTTGTGCGACAGAGGTACAATGACTCTCAAGCTGGTCCTACTGCCAGTAAAAGACAAAGGGAAGTAACCCCAGATAGTGCCTTGATACCTTAAGTCCTTATGGAAGGGGATTTCCCTTCCAAACAATAAACTCTCCTCCCTCTCCCCTCTTTGCCATCTTCCATACGCCAAAAAGTCTCTTCAATAAGAGTAAAAGTGATTTAAATGTTCATTTATCCATTTCATTAGTGCTTTATATTTTTTTTTTATTAACACACTGGCCGATTCCCACCAAGGCAGGGTGGCCCGAAAAAGAAAAACCTTCACCATCATTCACTCCATCACTGTCTTGCCAGAAGGGTGCTTTACACTACAGTTTTTAAACTGCAACATTAACAACCCTCCTTCAGAGTGCAGGCACTGTACTTCCCATCTCCAGGACTCAAGTCCGGCCTGCCGGTTTCCCTGAATCCCTTCATAAATGTTACTTTGCTCACACTCCAACAGCATGTCAAGTATTAAAAACCATTTGTCTCCATTCACTCCTATCAAACATGCTCACGCATGCCCGCTGGAAGTCCAAGCCCTTCGCACACAAAACCTCCTTTACCCCCTCCCTCCAACCTTTCCTAGGCCGACCCCTACCCCGCCTTCCTTCCACTATAGACTGATACACTCTTGAAGTCATTCTGTTTCGCTCCATTCTCTCTACATGTCCGAACCACCTCAACAACCCTTCCTCAGCCCTCTGGACAACAGTTTTGGTAATCCCACACCTCCTCCTAACTTCCAAACTACGAATTCTCTGCATTATATTCACACCACACATTGCTCTCAGACATGACATCTCCACTGCCTCCAGCCTTCTCCTCACTGCAACATTCATCACCCATGCTTCACACCCATATAAGAGCATTGGTAAAACTATACTCTCATACATTCCCCTCTTTGCCTCCAAGGACAAAGTTCTTTGTCTCCACAGACTCCTGAGTGCACCGCTCACCCTTTTCCCCTCATCAATTCTATGATTCACCTCATCTTTCATTGACCCATCTGCTGACACGTCCACTCCCAAATATCTGAATACATTCACCTCCTCCATACTTTCTCCCTCCAATCTGATATTCAATCTTTCATCACCTAATCTTTTTATCCCCATAACCTTACTCTTTCCTGTATTCACTTTTAATTTTTTTCTCTGTTTTCTGTATGTGAAACTATATTTCTATAAAATGTATTTTTTGTTAATATTTTTGGGTGTCTGAAACGGATTGACTGGATTTACATTATTTCTTATGGGAAATATTCCTTCAGTTTTCGTCAGACTCTCTGGAACGAATTAAAAGCGAAAACCGAGGTCCCACTGTATATCACAGTTAGCCCTGTGCTATACTCTGTTTTCTCTAATATAATCCCCCAAAACAGGGATAGGAGGATGGTACTTGTATCCCATATCCTCCTCATACCTGCCAAGTATTATTCATTCTGGAGTATTTAACATGTTTTTATGTTATTTATATTGTTTATTATGTCATATTAGATCACTTTTGATAGGTAAATAAGCCGCAGTGTTGATATTAGTGTAATAATAAAGCATATTCCTCTGCATCATGAGACTGAGCTCATGGCAACAGACAGTGGCTTCAAAGCCACCTTAGCTTTTATGGACAATGTACTGTGTACAGTGGACTCTCGGTTTTCATCTTTAATCCATTCCAGAGCCATTGGCCAAAACTGAAATTGGCCAAAACCGAAACCATTTTCCCCGTAAGAAATAGTGTAAATGGAATTAATCCGTTCCAGACACCCAGAAGTATCAAAAAAAAAATTTTTTTTTTACATTAAAGATAGATTTACATGCACAAAAGAATGAACATGACACACATAACACTTACCTTTATTGAAGGCTGTTGTTGATGGATGGAAGACAGGGAGGAGGGGAGAGGGAAGAGAGGTTATTGTTTGGAAGGGGAATCCCCCTCCATAAGGACACTAGGTACCAAGTCCTTATTGGGGTCACTTCCCTAGCCACTTCCCTAGCTTAAATATAGATTTACATGCAGAAAAGAATGACATTTTTTTTTTCCAATAAGTCAGCCGTCTCCCACCGAGGCAGGGTGACCCAAAGAGAAAGAAAAATCCCCAAAAAGAAAATACTTTCATCATCATTCAACACTTTCACCTCACTCACACATAATCACTGTTTTTGCAGAGGTGCCCAGAATACAACAGTTTAGAAGTATTTATGTATAAAAATACACAATATATCTCTCCAAACTGCCAATATCCCAAACCCCTCCTTTAGAGGGCAGACATTGTACTTCCCAATTCCAGGACTCGAGTCCGGTTATATAAAATAACTGGTTTCCCTGAATCCCTTCACTAAATATTACCTTGCTCACACTCCAACAGATCGTCAGGTCCCAAATACCATTTGTCTCCATTCACTCCTATCTAACGCGCTCACGCACGCTTGCTGGAAGTCCAAACCCCTCGCCCACAACACCTCCTTTACCCCCTCCCTCCAACCTTTTCGAGGATGACCCCTACCCCGCCTTTCCTTCCCCTAAGATTATACACTCTCATGTCATTTATTTGCCCCTTCTCTCTAAATGACCAAACCACCTCAACAAACCCTCTTCACCCTCTGACAATACTTTTTATAACCCCCAAACTTCTCCTAATTTCCACACCCGAATTTTCTAAAAAATTTTAACCCACACATTTGCTCTTAGCAGGACATCCCCATGCCCCAACCACCCATCACTGCAGCATTTACAACCCACTTCACCCCATTAGAGTTTTGGGTACTATTATTTTTCATACATTCCCTTCTTTGCCCCCATAGAAAAATTTTTTTTCCCTCCAAAAATTACCTCAATGCACCACTCACCTTTTTTCTTCATCTTTTATGATTAACCTCACCCTTAAAAATTAAAACCCGCTGACACCCCAGTTTCCCAAATCGTTTTGAAAACATTCACTTCTTCCATACTACCCCCCCCAAATTTGTACCCCAATTTTTCTTTATCTAAATCATTTGATACTTCATCCCTTATTTTTTCTTTTTCATTTCAATTTTCTCCCTTTACACACTTTCCCCAAATTCGTCCACTAACCTTTGCTTTTTTTTTTTTTAAAACTCCCAAAAGACAGTTCATCAGCAAAGAGTAACTGTGTCATTCCCATTTTGTTTTTAATTCCCCAAAATTAAAAATCCCCCCCCTCTCCCAAACCTAATTTACTTCTTTTAAAACCCCCATTTTATAAATACAGTGGTCCCTCTTTTTCGTAATTAATCTTCCTGGAGGAGTCTATAAAAAAAAATTTTACGATTTGCGAATCAATTTTCCCCTAAGAAATAAGTAATACTTTTAAATCCGTTTTGAACTCGGTTTTAAAAAAAAAAAAATTTTTCATAAAATATAATGTGTACATAAAAAAATCAATGGGAAATGTGAATGAAACTTTAAACGCATAACATTCCCTTTATTGGGATTCTTCTTAGTGATGGGGACTGGGGGAGGAGGAAGATTGGATTGTTTACGTTGGAAGGGGAACCCCCCTTCCACAAACCCCTCAGGTACCAATTGCTTCTCGGGGGGTTGCTTCTCTTCTTGTTTCTTAAGCCCTAGGACCACCTTGAGAGTCACTTATCCGTCTCACAAAGTAACTGTGGAAGGCTCTTTTTTGGGGCGTTTTTTAACATTTCCCCAAAAAGGGTACAAGACTTTGTCCTGTACAATTTTCACTTTTTACCACAGGCTTGGCATAGGAGTTTTTTTGGGAGCCATGGTAGTTTATTTAGTACTTGCAAGCACAAAATGAGGGGAATTTTTATAAAAAAAAATATTTTAGGGCCCTTTGGGGGGCCTTCCTCCTGGTAAAAGAGATGGGGGGGTGGGGGGTGAACCCTCGAAGGGTTTGGGTTACCGCAAACCTTAAAAAAGCGAGTCCTTTGTTTATCAAAAATACCCTATGTTTTGCGAAATTTACATTCCCCGGAGAATCGAAAAGCGGGGGGACCACTGTATACGTTTTAAACCTTTGGGGGTTGGCAGGTCCTCTCAGAGACTTTTTCCCAGGGTCACCAAATTTAAAAAAAAAAAATTGTTTTTTCTTATGAAAAGATAGACTCTTCTCCTGTCATAATGCACCCAAAAATTGAAAAATGTTGGAAAATTTTCGGATTATGCTCTCGCGAAGTTAACGGTTTTAACGTTTTTTTCGCTCGGGGTTTTGCCCACTTGAGCCCCATTTTCGGCCAATTCGTGTACTGTCGACAAAAATATAAATTTTGCTAAAAAATCCTTTTTTTTTTATCGAAGGTACAAGAAAAACCCCCATTTTCTGATTTCAAAATCCAAAAAAGTGGTCAAATTTTCAATTTTTCCAATTTACAAAATTTCAGAAATGCCAAATTTTGAATGGGTCCAAATAAAAAGACATTCCCCGGCACTAAAATAAAAAAGTTTTCTGTTCGTTACTCCATCCCCCGGCCCTCTTATATTTCTTTGGGTTTCCACTTTGAATTTTTATTCTTACAAAAAAAAAAAAAATTTAAAAGTTATGAGACTACGCTTAGTGTAAAATGGTAAAAATAAATCAGCGCAATTTTTGAAGAATATTAGACTCACCAATTGTTTTGTATTGGACGCTTGGCATGATTTGTTTACTTTTGAACTTTGGTAAAAATCGAACATTTCTCTTACTTTGAGCTCAAATTTTAAGGCTTTACTGTAATGAAGAAGCCTACTGTGTAGGCGAAACGTTTCAGATAAAGTTGCCCATGTTCTTATTACCAACCTGCGATATTTTTTTATCATTTGATATTCACCTGTCAGACACTGAAAAACAATGGCTCTGCTACGAAAGGGGAAAAAAACCTTGGCAACTTTTTTAATGAGAATTGTTTTTTGAAGGGACGTGCCCCTAAGTGGGTACATTCTCACTACTACTACTCTACTACCCGCACCCCTCCTCGGACGGGTTTTAAATCTCAACCTGTCGCTTGATCTTCATTGTTCCAATTTGGAAAAGAAATTCTCCAAAGGCTGGGGACGACAAAACCCAAAATCTACGACTTCAAGGGTGATGGGCGATTACATCGTCTTCACATCCTACTGCTTGTCTATTTTCTTACTGATGAAAAAGCCCACTGTGTAGGGGAAACATTTTTTTGGAACAAAGTTGCCTCAATGTTGCCTGTGTGTCTTATCTACCAAGGCACTTTTCATTGTAAATCCAGTCAAAATCATCTCAATTTCTGTAATATGTCTTCCATTCTATAAAATGAGACCAAGAAAACTAGAATACAACAATAAATACCATACGAAAATACAGTGCAAAGTCGCTGTTTTAATCCAAAAATACGGTCAAAGTTTTTTTTTCTCATTACGCACTGTGTGCTGCAGGATTTTTTTTATACTGCGCACACTTACCACATAGACCCATTCTTTCATATGTAGGCCTACCAGCTTTCTCTCACTAGATATGAGGGCGCTAGAATTTAGGCATACTAGTACATCAAAAACCCTGGGTCGTAAGCCGTACTAGTACGTCCGAAACCCCCAAAAGGTTAAACAACCATGGTGACATTACACATCCCTGTCTAAGACCTACTTTTACCGGGAAGTAGTCTCCCTCTCTTCTACACACCCTAACCTGAGCCTATCTTCATAAAAACTCTTTACGGCATTTAGTAACTTACCACCTATTCCATATACTTGCAACATCTGCCACATTGCTCCCCTATCCACTCTATCATATGCCTTTTCTAAATCCATAAATGCAATAAAAACTTCCCTACCTTTATCTAAATACTGTTCACATATATGTTTCAATGTAAACACTTCCTCTACACATCCCCTACCCACTCTAAAACCTCCTTGCTCATCTGCAATTCTACATTCTGTCTTACCTCTAATTCTTTCAATAATAACCCTACCATACACGTTTTCTGGTATACTCAGTAAACTTATTCCTCTATAATTTTTACAATCTCTTTTGTCCCCCTTCCCTTTATATAAAGGGACTATATACGCTCTCCGCCATTCCCTAGGTACTTTCCCCTCTTTATTTATTTATTTATTTAATGTCTTTGCAAACAGTACGTTGAGACTGTGTATATACAATAGTGGGTTGCAATGCAAAGAGAGCCTCTATTATGCCTTGGCATTATGGGTCAACTTAACATTATTGTCTTACATTCTACTTTATACTAAGGAGTAGTATATCATAGTTGTACAGTAGGAAAGTAATTATTTCATAGTTGTACAGTTCAATATTAATTATAAATGAACCAAAATTTGTATAATACAAAGATATACATATTTATATTCTAAAATGCTTTTGTGAAAAATAGTGATTCAATTATATTCCTGTCAACAATGGATAAAAGGTTCAATGTGATTGTTTCAGTTATGATGTGGGAGTACATAGGTGAGTAAATGTATACTGAGTATTTAGCATTTAGTCTAGGGTGATTAAGTGGCTTTTGAGAAGAGTCTTAAATTGATTTTCAGATTGGGTTACTTTAATATCTTCTGGTAATGAATTCCATATTTTGGGGCCCTTTATGTGCATAGAGTTTTTACACAGCGTGATACGGACACGAGGTATATCAAAGAGAGATCTGTGTCTTGTGTTGTGGTCATGTGTCCTCTTTAGGTTGGTGAGGAAAAGTTAGAGTGGGGGGTTTATATTTGCATGTATTGTTCTGTGTATGTAGTAGGCACATGAATAAGATGATGTTTTAATGTAAGCAGATTCAGACTTTTGAAAATTGGTGGAGTATGCTGGCGGGAGTGGGAATTTGTTATCATTCTTACTGCTGCCTTTTGCTGGGTTATTAGGGGTTTTAGGTGATTGGATGTTGTTGATCCCCATGCACAAATTCCATATGTAAGATAAGGGTATATGAGTGAATGGTACAGTGCCAGGAGAGCTGATTGTGGAACGTAGTACCTTATCTTTGATAGTATGCCTACAGTCTTGGAGATTTTCTAAGGCTACTGTCAAGGTGGATACCTAGGAATTTTCCCTCTGTGAGTCTTGTGACTGATGATCCATTTAGGGTAATGTTAATTGGATCATTTGCAGCTTTGTTTCCAAACTGAATGAAATAGGTTTTATCAGTGTTCAGGGTAAGTTTGTTAGTCATCATCCAGGCAGATATTTTCTGTAATTCAGCATTGACTGTGTTTGCTAGTATGACTGCATTTGGGTGGGAAAATACATATGTAGTGTCATCTGCAAATAATATGGGTTTGAGTAGCTGTGATGCATTCGGTAGATCACTGATGTAGATGAGAAAGAGTGGTCCAAGGATGCTTCCTTGTGGGACTCCTACTGTGATTGGTTGGGTGGAGTAGTTTGCATCATTTGCATACACATATTGAGTTCTGTTACTAAGGTATGACTTTAGGTAGTTGAGGGAGTGGCCTCTGATACCATAGTTCATTAATTTGGAGTACAGTAGCTCATTGTCGACTGTATCGAAAGCTTTACGTAAATCAATGAAAATGCCCAGCGGGACTTCTTTCTTTTCAAGTGCGGTATATATTAGTTCTAGCATGTGTATGATAGCGTCATTTGTGCTTTTATTATTTCTGAATCCAAACTGACAAGGGTTTAATATGTTGTGTGAAACGAGGTAGGAATAGATCTGTCTATGAATTAATTTTTCAAAGATTTTAGATAGCAGTGGTAAGTTAGATATTGGTCTCTAGTTATTCAAGTCAGCTTGGTCACCTCCTTTATGGATTGGAGTGACCCTCGCTATTTTGAGGATTGTTGGGAAGGTAGATGATTCAATGGATTTGTTAAAGAGCGTTACAATAATTGGTGACAATACTTGAGAAGCTTTTTTGTACATAAAAGCAGGCAAGTAGTTTATGTCTCCTGCCTTGTTTTTAAGGGTGTTTATGATAAGCATAACTTCAGTGTATATGTTTCAAGCTCATTTTGCCAATTGATGTTATTCATAGCTGCTATGAAGTTGCTAACTGCTGTCTCGTTATGTAGTCTGAAGTTTACTTTAGAAATGTCTTGTGGCAGTTTGCCCAGATTAGTTATGAGAAAGGTTGGGTAGTGGTCTGTAGTGTTGTCTGTGATTATGCCTGATTTTAAAGGGGATATGGTGTTTGTCCAGATGTGGTCTATTAAGGAGATGCTTGTCTCGGTGATTCTTGTAGGTTTAGATATTGCTGGTAGCAACAGGCAGTTACTCATTGTGTTTGTGAATTCGGTTACTTGTGGGTCCTGGTCGTGTAGTATGTTTATGTTGAAATCTCCTGTTAGTAGTAGGTGGTCTTTATTCATGTGTACATCAGTAATCAGGTTTCCTAGTTTTTCACTACAGTGATAAATGTTTGACTGTGATACTCTGTAAATGTTTATAACTGTGAGGGGTTTTTGCAGGTCTTTTGATTTAAATTTGGCTATGATATATTCTCCATGTTCGTCCCTTGTGCAAGATTTATTGATACATTCGAGTTGATTTGAATAGTATATAGGTGTTCCTCCCCCTTGCTGGTCTGTTCTACAGTTGTGTATGACCATGTAGCCAGGAATGGTATAGACATCTGTAATATCAGGCTTAAGCCAGGTTTCTGTGAGTGTGATGATTGATATATTGGAATGAAGGGAACTGAGTAATGCTGTGAGGTCATCATAATGTTTGCTCAAGGATCTGACATTGTAGTTAAAGATGGTTATGTTATTATTTGCACTGAATAATGTCTTTGCTTGGTCTGCTGTGTAGTAATTACAGTTACTGGTTGATTCATGTATTTCATTTAGTAAAAAGTTTACATCAGGATCTATGTCTGTAATCACAGGATGAGAGTAATTTTACAAACTAGATTTTCTGAGTAAAATGATAAGATTTATATTGAATCTACAACTAGACTTATGACTAAGACACCGTGATTAATCTAAAACTTGTAAAAATTTGAAAGAAAAAGGGATTATTGCAGAATTGATAATTCAGTTATGCACTTAAGTATCTAGTAGCACCTTAATTATTTTAACAAGTGAGTTTATGAACTACAGAAGATATTTACAGTTAAAATAAAGGAGCTAATGGATATAATAGTAAAAGAATGTATTAAAAGTAAAATCAGTAGCACCTGAGGTAGTCTACAGCACCTGGAGTATTTTAATGGCAAAATAGTAAACTTATTACACTTAAGCTCCTGAGAATAGCACTTTGATTATTTTAACAACTGTGAATATATGAACTGAGGTAGTTATATAAAGCTAAAATAACGGAGAAAATATATAAGGGACTAAATTAAGTAATGGTGAACAAAGTTCAATGGGCAGATAGTCACTATGATATAATATTGATTTGGGAGTAAGATCTGATTTGTAATGTATAATAATGTATAATGCATACATTTATTAAACAAAAATACCAACCACTCCAACACTATGTTCCCCCCTGCTTTTAACATTTCTGTCATGGTCCCATCAGTTCCAGCTGCTTTATCCCCTTTCATTCTACATAATGCCTCACGCACCTCCCCCACACTCACATCCTGCTCTTCTTCACTCCTAAAAGATGATATACCTCCCTGGCCAGTGCACGAAATTACCGCCTCCCTTTCTTCGTCGACATTTAAAAGTTTCTCAAAATATTCTCACCATCTACCCAAAACCTCCATCTCCCCATCTACTAACTCCCCTTCTCTGTTTTTAACTGATAAATCAATTTGTTCCCTAGGCTTTCTTAACTTGTTTAACTCACTCCAAATTTTTTTCTTATTTTCATTAAAATTCCTTGACAGTGCCTCTCCCACTCTATCATCCGCTCTCCTTTTGCACTCTCTCACCACTCTCTTCACCTTTCTTTTACTCTCCATATACTCTACTCTTCTTATAACACTTCTGCTTTGTAAATACCTCTCATAAGCTACCCTTTTCTCTTTTATCACACCCTTTGCTTCTTCATTCCATCAATCACTCCTCTTTCCTCCTGCACCCACCCTCCTATAACCACAAACTTCTGCCCCACATTCTAATATTGCATTTTTAAAACTATTCCAACCCTCTTCAACCCCCCCCCACTACTCATACCTGCACCAGCCCACCTTTTTGCCAATAGTTGCTTAGATTTCACTCAAACTTCCTCCTCCCTTAGTTTATACACTTTCACCTCCCTCTTACTTGTTGCCATTTTCCTCTTATCCCATCTACCTCTTACTCTAACTGTAGCTACAACTAGATAATGATCCAATATATCAGTTGCTCCTCTATGTGTACATCCTGGAGCCTACCCATCAACCTTTTATCTACCAATACATAATCTAACAAACTACTTTCATTACGTGCTACATCATACCTTGTATATTTATTTATCCTCTTTTTCATAAAATATGTATTACTTATTACCAAACCTCTTTCTACACATAGCTCAATTAAAGGCTCCCCATTTACATTTACCCCTGGCACCCCAAATTTACCTACTACTCTCTCCACAACATTTTTTCCCACTTTAGCATTAAAATCCCCAACCACAAGTACTCTCACACTTGGTTCAAAACTCCCCATGCAATTACTCAACATTTCCCAAAATCTCTCTCTCTCCTCTATACTTCTCTCTTCCCCAGGGGCATAAATGCTTACTATAACCCACTTCTCACATCCAACCTTTATTTTACTCCACATAATCCTTGAATTAATACATTTATAGTCCCTCTTTTCCTGCCATAGCTTATTCTTCAACATTATTGCTACTCCTTCTTTAGCTCTAACTCTATTAGAAACCCTTGACCTAATCCCATTTATTCCTCTCCACTGAAACTCACCCACCCCCTTTCAGCTTTGTTTCACTTAAAGCCAGGATATCCAGCTTCTTCTCATTCATAACATCCATAATCATCTCTTTCTTATCATTCGCACAACATCCACGCACATTCAAACTTCCCACTTTGACAATTTTCTTCTTATTCTTTTTAGTAATTTTTACAGGAAAAGGGGTTACTAGCCCATTGTTCCCGGCATTTTAGTTGACTTTTACAACGCACATGGCTTACGGAAGAAAGATTCTTATTCCACTTCTCCATGGATATAAAAGGAAAAGTAATTAGAACAAGAAGTAAGATAAAATCAAAGAAAACTTAGATGAGTGTGTATAAATAAACATATACATGTATGTTTAGTGTGACCTAAGTGTAAGTAGTAGCAGCAAGACGTACAAATAAATATAAAGCACTAATAAAATGTATAAATGAACATTTAACATCACACTTACCTTTATTGAAAAGACTTGTTAGTGTATGGCAGACCGGGCAAAGGGGAGAGGGAGGCAAGTTCATTGTTGGAGAATATGACACTAATATCAACTCTACGTCTTATTTATTGATCACAATTCAACTAACATGACATAATGAACAATATTAATAACATAGAAACATGACATATACTCTAGAATGAATCAAATAAGTCATTATGTATGTAATGACAGGTGTTCTGTTGTTGTTGTTGTTGGGTGTATAAGGGCCACTGTGAGCATAAGCTAAACATAATGTTGGTGAAGGCTGCATTTAAGGCAGCAGTGTTTTCTGTAGCCCTACATAATTCCAACAACATTGCAGGAGTTAGCAGAATCGCTGAATCACTGAAGAAGGCACCCTCTACCACCATCACTCACCGTGAAACAACGCTACACTGGCTGAGAATGCGTGTGGGAGGCGGCTTTGTCTGCGCGCTGGGCACTGGACAGGTTCCATACGATCGATGAAAACAGAGGTAATGAACAAAACCAGAAACAAAAAATTGACAAAAAAAGTCAGCCAAAACCGAAATCAGCGATAACAGAGATCAACGAAAATGGAGGGTCCACTGTACGTGCTTTACACAACGAGAAGTATTTCTTTAATTTGTTGGAACCATGGCTAGGGCTAAAAGTAAGCAGGTTATAACAATAAATGGAGAAAAAGGAACTGGAATGACTTATGCAGCAAGTAGTGCCACCAAACAGTACCAGCAGGTTGGTGTGGCAACCCTGGAAATTTGAAATTATGCTAGCCAAAATTAGTGCCAAATAACTGATTACCAGATTTGCGATGGTGGACCAGTACTATAATTGCATATGCACCAATAAGAGGTGCTGAAAAATATTTATCTATGAATTACTGGAATAGTGACCACTGTCTGCAAGAAGTTATACTATGTGATTTTTACCCAAACACTGGAGGCCAGTACTGAACAATATTTAGTATGCTTACACTAATAAGAAATGGAATTACGTACAATGATTTCACTATCAGGTGAGTGTGATGTATAATGAATAATAATTGCCACAATAAATGGCAGCTGATTAAAGGTAATACTCCAAAATATAATAGGAATAGACTATTTTCACAATAATGATCCCAGAAGTAAAGGGAATACAGCCTCTCCACACTTAATGACGGAGCTCCGTTCCTAAGACCACACTGGTAAATGAAATCATCACAAAGTGAGGAGCATATTATAATGGTAGTGGGCTTGTGTCAACTATCTATGATATTGTTTTAGTGTCACCTTTGCACCATTTTTAACATTTCTGGCATATTTTTAAATGTTTATACAGTAGTGTACTGTACGTATACTGTAATAAACAGAATTGAAGAAATCAGCTCTAATATACACAAATAAGCCACACACAGAAGAGAGGATCTCTAATATACATTATTTAAGTATGCATACTGGTGAGAGAGCCTGTCATAAGTCCGAGTTGTCGCTAAACAAATATGTCGTTAAGTGAGGAGAGGCTGTATACTAAATGCACAACAACAATTTTAGAAATAATGGGTATTCTCTAGATTCACAATAATAATTCAACTAGAAGCAGAAAATAATTTATAATGCTTATTCAAAAATCAGAGTGAAACACTAAATAACTTCTACATAATCATTAACTAACAACAGTGAGTAATTTGTCAAATAATTTACATACTATTAAAGAGGAGACAGAGCTGTGCAATAATAATGGAAAAAAAGTGAAGGAAGCTGCATGTAAATCACACGAGGAAATGCATAACAAAAGATGTATATAGAAGACACGTGCAATGTGTGGTGAAATTTTCAGGAAATGCCTAGAAAATAAGTTCCTCATCCACTACCTTGTGTCTTCTTTATACAAGAAAGCTTTAGCAGAATTCTAAGTAAACTGCAGTACTCTTCTGAGAATTTACTAATGTACTGTACATTTCTATGCCAACGTACTATAATGAAGAATTAAACTAATTTTATTAGGTCAAGAAAACACCCACACATGCTCACATTAGGTACCTGCAAGTAATAATCTCATACCTTTGTTTTTGTTCCCATCCACAAAAAACACAAGGATTTTCAGATTTCATGGGGAATAATATAAGTGCAAAGAATCCAATAAATTAGTGAATAATTCCAAAACAAGAATAACACAATGGAAAATTGAGAAATTTAAATATAATTAAAAAGATACAATTCAAGCGCTGCAGGTTCAGTTGTATTGTACAGTAATGGACAACGAGAACTAGAGCAACCTCTGGCATAGACACAAGGTTTTGGTAATGATGATACATTTGACATTCCGTGGTCACATTTATGTGAAGAAACTGAGTTATCTTGGTGCAGAATTAATGTAAGAGAACAAAAAAGTGCAGTAAAAAGGGGGTAAAAGTTCATCGCTGGTGACACACAACTCAACCAGGATTGGAGCTTCAGGAATCATCAAACAAAATTGTCGCATTAATAGCTCAGAGACAACTGAATCCATATAAAGACTTAACAGAAAACATGATTAAGATATTAAATGTTGAAGCTTAAGACATGAAACTGTTGGGTATCTTTATTGATGAAATGTTTTGCCCACACAGTAGGCCTCTTCAGTCAAATACAGAGGCAACATATGTAGTAGTGGTCTGCAGTTGAGCTCCAGACCATTGGGTTGAGCTCCATGATCTGGAATGATCATTCCAGACCATGGAACTCAACTTTTCTCCAGGCTAAGGGACTGACCACCTCAAATACTTTTTCTCCAAAGTTGATGGACTGATTACATAATCTTCATTTCACTACTACACCTGTTGCCTCAGTATTTACCTGAAGAAGCCTACTGTGTAGGTGAAACATTTCAACAGTAAAGATACCCAACTGCTGCTCGTATCTTAATCTTCAACTTGTCGACATATGTAACATATTTAATATTACTTGTTCAAAAAACAAGAGGGGCCAGGAGCTAAAGCTCACTCTCTGCAAGCTCAAATATAGAATCTCAAATACACAATTAAAAGAATTGTGTGCATGTGCATATATTCTCTCTCTCTCAAATAAGTTCTTATGAAGGGTTAGTTAATGCAGAAGCTATATAACGTATTGGTTAAGTTTTCAGACCTGTGTTGTAATAATATGTATAGAGTACTAGAAAGCACTTGTTATGTGTTATCTAGTTTGAGTTTTAGATGACCTGAGTAGCTTCAAAACAAATATAATGAAATCAAATAAAAAAATTATTTTCTAAAAAGATACATTTGTGTTAGTGTTTTATGATGTAAATGATTTAGAAAATTCACAAGTGACTCATTTCTCAGGTTGTTTTACATCTGTTGATACTCGTGCTAATAAATGAGATTTATTCATAAAAAACAATTTTGTTTTACATTGTGCAAGTAACTCTAAGCTATCACAGGTTACATTAAATTTATTTATAATAACCTATCATGGGTTATCATCATTGTTCTACAGAGATGATAAGGGCAAACTTTGGTGAATTTACAACACAGCTCTGAAATCCCCAATTCTATTGTCAAAAAATATATATATAAAAAAAAAAAACTGGTAAATTAAGCACATATAAAGAAAAGCAAAGTATATCAAATGATTAGGGATATTTTCACAAATAAAATCAAGCATAGCAAGAGGTTTCCATATCTCACCTTCTCGGCATGCAACCCTCCCTGCCAAAATAAATGAAATGAGAAGAGCATTAGTTTGCTAGCTAACATTACAGGATTTTCCTTGTAAAAAAAGAGTTTCAATAAGTAAATTAAATAAATCAAACTACACCTACCATCCGACTTAAGACCGAGTTCGGTTCCGAGAAACCGGTCGTAAGTCGAAATGGTCGTAAGTCGAACTTTACTACTGAATATCAACAAAACATTTTTGTAATGACTTTATTTTATTGTTTTATTTTGGTATTTCATGTTTTACTTTACTTTTTATGTTGTTAATACTGTATTTTATACTGTAAGGTTTAGGATAAACACTGTGTACAACACAAATAGTTGTTTATTTCCCAGAAATTTGGCATAAAAAACACGGTCGTAAGTTGAGTGGTCGCATGTCGAGCAGGTCGTAAGTCGGATGGTAGGTGTATATCTATCTCGATAAGTAAATTAAATAACTTAAGCTATGTATATCTACACTACACAACAAAGTAAAACCTACTTTGATTAGCTACAATAACTAGCACGTTATTAATAAAAATTGCCGATACGTATGCTACTTTCAAACAATACCTCTGTAAACTCAAAGAAATCATTAATATGCTCATACAACAGTTGTTAAACTAGTAAAATTAATCGCTATATATGAGGCTTCATGAAATGTAGTGATGACTCCACAGCCAGACAAAATCTCATTTCTTATGTAAATATATTCATCACTGCTTGTAAAAGAAAATAGATTGGGTAGCAAGATGATAGATTGTCCCTGTCATCACCAAAAATTACAGAAATCTAACCTCTTCAATGTTATCACCACTGAAATTAAAGTGCTGAAAATATCATGACTTTAGAAAACAATCATTTGAAATAGTAAGGAATTTAGTGGATAACTTAGGAAATTATACAGGCACAAAGTTAACAGTTTTAGTGTAATTTACACACTGGCACTTTTGTCCACTTTCAGCCCATTATCATTATAATCAAAAAGAAGCGCTAAGCCACAAGGGCTATACAGCGCTGCAGGGTAGGAAAGGAAGCGAGGGTATTGGGTGGCAGAAGGGAGGAGGGATGATCAGTAGGTTACAGAAAACAGCGGGGCAGGGGATAGTATGGGGGTAGAGGGTAGCAAGAGATTGAGGTAGAAAGGGCTGAAGGTATCAGAATTTGTGAAGTCAGTCAGTTGTTGTCAAAAAAGTCAATGAGAGAGTCCAGATGAAAGGTGGGTCCATCAGCGAGAAGGGAAGGTAAAGAGAGAGCAGCGGAGCAAAGACGACGACGGACGTAAATTCTGCGTGCTCGTTGATAAAGTGGGCAGTCCAACAGAATGTGGCTGCCTGATAATGGAGCCTGACAATTCTCACAGAGAGGAGCAGGGTGCCTCTCCACGACATATCCATGAGAAAGACGAGTATGGCCAATGCGAAGACAGGAGAGAGTAGTCTCCCAACCTCGACACTGGTGACAAGAAGACGGCCAGTAACCAACACTCGGTTTAATAGATTGAAGTTTGTTACCGAGCATAGTAGACCAACGTTGTTGCCAACGGGTGTGAAGGTGGGTAGCTATTGCAGCAAAATAGTCTGTAAATGGAATACCTCTATATGAAACTGGTAGGTCATGTACTGCTGACTGCGCAGCAGTGTCTGCCTGTTCATTGCCCTGTACATCAACATGACCAGGGACCCAACAAAAAACAATATCTTTATGCTTGGCAAAGATGCAGTGTAGCCAAAGTTGGATACGAAGGACTAAGGGGTGAGGTGTATCAAATTTCTGTATAGCCTGTAAAGCACTAAGGGAGTCTGAGACAACCACAAATGATGACACAGGCATAGATGCAATACGGATAAGTGCTGCAAGGATGGCATACAATTCAGCAGTAAAAATACTAGCCGAAGATAGTAAATGCCCTCGTACGATGCTGTCTGGAAACACTGCTGCGAATCCTACGCCGTCAGAAGACTTAGAGCCATCTGTGTACACAGCAATGGCATGAGAATGAGAGTGGAAGTGGTCAAGAAAAAGAGAGCGGGAAGCGACCGTAGACAGTTGGGCTTTCAAGCAAGGGAGAGAGAAAGAACAGACTCGAACAGCTGGAACTTCCCAGGGGATTAGGGAAAAGTGAGATGCTAAATGAACATAGAAAGGTGGTAATTGAAGAGAAGACAAGAGCGAATGAAGGCGAAGAGAGAAGGGATGGAGTAAACAGGGGCGGCGAACAAATAAAGAATGTCTACTAATATCAGTGACCATTCTATAAATGGAAGGATTGTGGAGATCATGAGAGCGTACATAGTAGCGAAGGCAATGGGCATCACGGTGATCGGGTAAGGATGGAACATTCGCTTCTGCATAGAGGCTCTCAACAGGGGAAGAGCGAAAAGCACCAAGGCATAAACGTAATCCTTGGTGATGAATGGGGTTAAGGCTAGAGAGAGTAGCAGGAGATGCCGCTGAATAGATCTGGTCACCATAATCAAGCTTCAATAAAATGAGGGTGGAATGTAGGTGAAGGAGAGTTCGACGATCAGCTCCCCACGAAAGATGAGCAAGGGTTTTAAGAAGATTCTGCCGGCTGTGACAAGTTGCCTTCAGAGAGGTAATGTGAGGTTTCCAGGATAACCTACGGTCAAAGAGGAAGCCCAGAAACTTGATTGTATCACGTTCAGGGATACGGGAGCCATAGAGGTACAAAGGATGATCAGAGATGACAGAGCATCTAGTGAAAGTAATTTGGTGGGTTTTAGTGCTGGAAAATTTAAACCCATGTGTGGTGGCCCAATTGGAAACACGGTCGACCGCATGTTGGAGAGAAACTGTAATGAGGTGACAGTCAGCGCCTGCACAGGCAATAGCAAAGTCATCAACATAGAGTGATGACCAAATATTTGATGGAAGACTAGAGGCCAAATCATTAATAGCAAGGAGAAAAAGTGTTGTGCTCAGAACACATCCCTGGGGGACACCTTCAGCTTGGATAAAGTCCGGGGAGAGCACATTATTAACCCGAACAGGGAAATCTCTATCAGTTAAAAGTTCTTAAGGAAGGATGGTAGATTGCCTCGGAGGCCTAAGGAGTGGGCTTGGGCCAAAATATTATACCTCCAAGTTGTGTCATATGCCTTCTCAAGGTCAAAAAATATGGCAATAACTGAGTGGTTATTCGCAAAGGCATTACGAACATACGTATCAAAGCGTAGTAAGGGGTCTATGGTAGAACGTCCCTTACGAAAGCCATATTGACAAGTGGAGAGACTGTTGTGTGTCTCTAAATACCACACTAAATGTCTATTTACCAAGCGTTCCATCACTTTGCAAACTGCACTGGTAAGAGCAATGGGATGATAGTGGGAGGCTTCATGTCCCGTAGTGCCTGGTTTGCGGAAAGGGAGAACAAGGGCAGATTTCCACAGCTGTGGAAGAACTCCTTGTGACCAAATAAGATTGAAAAGGCGTAATAGGACTGCAAGGGCTGACTGATGTAAATGTTGTAGCATACGAATATGAATGTTGTCGGGCCCAGCTGCCGATGATCGGCAAGCTGAGTGTGTTGCCCCCAGTTCTTGAAGTGTAAAAGGCACATTATAATGTTCTTCTCTGAGAGAAGAAAAGTCCAAGGGTGCTAACTCTCTGGTAGACTTTGAGGAAAGAAACGAGGGGCATAGATGGAGCCCCTGAGAAATACGGACCAGATGATTGCCAATTACATTGGCAACATCTAGTGGGTTTGCAATATCAACGCCGGCAACCCGCAGAACAGGAGCCGGGTCAGAATATTTACCACTCAGTTTTCGTACTTTTTTCCAGACTGCACTCATAGAGGAAGCAGAGGTGATGGTGGAGACAATCTCGCCAGCAAGTGCGTTTAGTGTCACGGATGACACGGCGAGTGATCACACGCTTCTGCTTAAAAATCAAGAAGTCTCTCCGTGGTTTTATTGTACCGGTACCTGCCCCATGCAGTGCATTTCAAACGTACTGCATGAGCACAAGCAGTAGACCACCAAGGCACGCATTTCTGAGAATGTCTGCCCGAAGTTAGGGGTATAGAATGAGAAGCTGCGGTTAAAATGGAGGACGAGAAGAGTTGTAAAAGCTCATCAATGGAGGACGAAGAAGGAACCTCACTAAAAACAGTTAGTTGTGAGTAAAGGTTCCAATTTGCCTGATCAAATTGCCAGCGTGGGATACGAAGAGGTGGTGAATATGAAGGGGAAGTAAGAATGATTGGGAAATGATCGCTGTCATGTAAATCCGGGAGAACAGACCGGGTGAAGTCTAATGCGGCGGAGGAAGAGCAGACTGAGAGATCGATGCAAGAGAGTGTGTGAGTCCGAAGATCAAAATGGGTGTGAGTACCTGTATTTAAAACATGGAGGGGTGGGTAGCAAGAAAAGCCTCTAACTGAATGTCACGGGAATCACAGTGAGACCCCCCCCCCAGAGGAAATGATGGGCATTAAAATCGCCAAGTAACAGAATCGGTGGTGGTAATGACGAAACAAGAAAGGCAATATCCAGAATAGATAATGCCCGAGAAGGAGATATATATAAAGAACAGAGCGTATACCACCTATGCAAGTGGATACGGGCTGCTGTGTAATGCAGCAAAGTACGAACAAATAGCTGATGGTACGGAATATCAGTGCATAGAAGAAGGGCACTTTCATTAAAGGTCCCATCAGGAAAAGGATCTGAAGAATACAATAAATTATAGCCTGAGATGGGAGAGAGAACAGCAGAGTGTAATTTTGGTTCCTTTAAGCAAACACCAACAGGGGAAAACTGGGAGAGTAATATATGAAGCTCACCCCGATTACCCCTGAGGCCGCGTATATTCCACTGTAAATAGGCCATGATTGGCAATGAAAAAGATACTTGAAATCTGCAGGTAAGGGTTCCTACGGACTAGAGGGGTTAGAAAAGTCCACATGCGGAGGCAGCGGAAAACGTTCAAGCAGCGAAGGAACGGCTCGCTGTGAAGAAAGGAGTTGCGCAGATGGAGGAGAGGAGAGAGAAGGAACAGAGGGTGGATCAGTGTCCATTGATGGTTTGGTCTCTGCAACATATTCAGAGATTGCTTCAAGTGTTTCGGAATTCAGAGACGTCGTATGGGAGACAATACTGGAGATGGTATGGGGAGGATGAGTAAAGATTGGAACTGTAATAGACTGTACCAAAGTAGGGGGGGGGCGAAAGGGTGGAGGGAACTGGAGAAGAAGCGTGGAAGGGGACAGAAGAGGCAGAAACCTGGGAGGTGGCGAAGGGGAAGAAACTTGGAGGGAACAGGGGGTAGGTATAGTACGGGGGGAGGGTGAACCTCACCTTGAAACAGAGCATGAGAGGGGAAGAACCCGGTACAGAGACAGGAAGGAAAAATGAGGAGTGGAAAAAGGGAAGGGGGTTAAAGGCCCTTTTTTTTGATTTCTAAAAGTAGGGGGGACGAGGGGAGGGGGGTGCGTACGATTTTCTCGTCTTTACTGAGGCTTGGAGGGAGAACCGAAGAAGCGAGAACAGACTGGGCATTAAAGTAGGGACGCACCCCTAGGACAGCAAAAGAATTAGATCGGATGACTAGGGAGAGGTACCCGAGGAGGCTGCAGAAGAGGGGCCCCCAGAAGGGGGGGGACGTTTTGCAACAGGGATTAAGAAAACACGGGAGCCCCCCCCCCTTTTTGGAGGGGGAGATGAAAAAACTGCCATGGCATGGGGAGACCTTCTGCCTTTTTGGGGGAAGGATTTCCCGCTTATTTAAGAAGACTTGGCCGGAAAGAGTACGAAGGGTGGCCTCAGACAATTAAGGCAAAGGGGAGGTCGATTGCACGACGTATTAGAATGTCATCGGCACCACAACGGGATTGGGCTATGGATCTGAAATATTTCGCTGGAGGGCCCAAATCGCCAGCAATTCCTAAAATTTTCGGGTAGGGATCCCCTTTTCGAGTTGTAACCGTGTCCGCTACATAAATGGGGGATGGGAGTTCAGGGCGTCAAAATTTAAAACGAGCCACATTGCTTGGGTATGTCTCCGCCCGGGGGGCGGGAAGAACAAAATTTTCAAACCTTGAGGTTGGGAGATCTTGGATTTCCAGCTGTTCAAGAATGTCATTGCCACATTCGGAAATTTTGTTAACTAGGAAAGGGGGCAAAGAATAAACGAAACCACTACAAGAATTGAGGGGAAGATGTTTTTGATGTGACAGGAACAGTATGATATGGAAAAAGAGAAAAACGAGTTGGGACAATTTTTGTACAGTGATGTGGGGGTACCGTCTTTAAAGAGCATGGAAAGAAAAATTTTTTACCCAAAATGGCGTAGGGGTGCCTTGCCAATACTGTGGCGGAAAATAGGCGGTAGGGAAGTTGGGCGTAAAGTGAAGAAAATTTGTCCCCTGTGCAGTCCCGAAACGAGGTGGAAAAAGGGAGTGCAGGACGTGTCGATCTTTTCTGAAAGAACGAGAAGGTGGGGAAGTATCATCACAGGTAATTTTTCGTTGATGTTTTGGATGGGGGCCCGAGTTAGTCCCCACTTGGAACGGGCCGGGGATTTAAAAATTGCCGCACCGTAGAGGGGGGGCCGGAAACATGTCAAAGGGGAGCGGAGGTCAATAAATCAAAGGAGTCAGTCGAGCCTCAGACCTAAGCGGGTGAGGAAAAGCACCGGCAAAAGGACAGAGGATGAGGAGGTCCCAAGATGGCCAAAGATGGGCGGGGCCAGAACGGGGTGCGGTATCAAGAAGGGCCCGGGGGTAGCAGGTTCATGGATTGGGTTCTCCATGGTTAGGTTACTCCTTTGCTTTTTGTTTTTAAGAAAAAAAAGAAAGAAAAGAAAAAGAAAAAAAAAAGAATAAAAAAAAAAGGGGGAACCAGGGAGGGATAGGTCCTAGGAGGAATGAAAGGGCCAGAAATCTCCCTCCGCGCCCAAGAGGACCTCAGCACCGCAAGTAGCGTAGATGCAGCATGGAACCCATGCCATACCCTACCCTTCATGCCAGTAAACCAGGAATCCGGGATAGCAACCTCACATCTGCCAAGCTACCTCGGTGGACAAAAGAGAGGGCGGCCAGATATCCGCCACAAAGCATACCTCCTTCGGCCACCACCCCCGGAATCTGAAAGGTGGCTTCCAGAGATACACCCATCGCCCGAAAGACACCCAAAGCCACTCTCCGGGATACCTGAGAGGGATTGGGACATCCCCAGGTGATCCAGATTCCATGGCAAACTATGCCACCGCCAAGAACCTCAACGGAATGGGATGGACCCCGGTACCCTTTCCCCTACCTAGGAACTAGCGTGCCTGTGGGAAAAATCCCGAAGGCCAAAAAGAGGAAGGGCAAAGGGGAGGGGTGGGGAGGGGGAGGAGAAAAGGGAAAAGGGGAGGATGGGGAAGATGGGATAGGGAAGGGGGGATTGGGGGGTAATTAGGTTCTGTCTGAGGAAGGAGACCGACAGGTCTAATTCCTCAGACCAAGAGCCTCTTCACCACGCCAAGGAGCCCCCCCTTGAAGAGGACTTTCAGTCCAATTTTAAACCAATTCCAATGCTCAATTCCCCAGGCCTCTCCTATATAACACTTGCCCTCCATTTTGAATCTATAACACAAAAATTCAAAGTTTTACCCTATTTTCTGGATAATAAAATATAACCAAGAACGAAAGGTCATGGTTTAAGCTGTCCCAATAATTGAAGCAGTCTTAGTAAAAATCCATAAAACAGACAGAAAAGCTAGGGATGCACTGCCCTTCCTCAGAAAAATCGGCAAAATTCAAATATTTTTGTCACTTTGAGCTCTATTTCAAACTACCTCCAGTCCAAAACCTATCAAAATTATCTCTATTTCACTAATATGTCTTCCATTCTAACAAATGATACCCAGAAGTAACCAATAAAACTATAAAAGCTACCCTAGAAAACCTAACAAGGCCAAAGGTTTGTTTTTCCCATCATGCAATGTGTAGGGTGCAATGCATGGGGCAGGATTTTTTTTTTATATAATGTGCACACTCATTGCAGACCCATTCTCTCATGTCGTGGCCAAAATTTACTGCTCACAGCATATCTGAAGGAGCTGTGCTTAAAATGTAAATCTATAGAGGAAACTTAAGGCACATGTAATAGGAGGAGAAATATTTTCCTGGGTAGAGGCATGGTTAACAAGTAGGCAGCAGTGTGTTTGCATAAATGGAGAGAAATCAAAATGGGGGCACATCACAAGCAGTGTTGGGCTCGTTGTTGTTCACAATTTACATAAATGACATTGATGAGGGAATAAATAGCGACATAAGTATATTTGCTGATGACACGAAAATAGGCCGGCCAATTCATTCTAACGAGGACACTAGAGCACTCCAGGATGATTTGAATAGACTGATGCAATGGTCAGAGAAGTGGCAGATGCAGTTTAATATAGACAAATGCAAAGTTCTAAATGTTGGACAGGAAAATAACCATGCCACATATAAACTAAATAATGTAGATCGTAATCCAAGATCGTAAAACCAAGACAGCAGGGCATTAATGCTCGCAATAAAGCTAACAGAATCCTTGGCTTCATATCTATAAGTATAAATAATAGAAGTCCTCAGGTTGTTCTTCAACTCTATATATCCTTGGTTAGGCCTCATTTAGATTATGCTGTGCAGTTAGTCGCTAAATTACAGAATGGATATAAATACACTGGAAAACGTACAGAGGAGGATGTCAAAGTTGATTCCATGTATCACAAATCTTCCCTATGAGGATAGACTGAGGGCCCTGAATCTGCACTCTCTCGAAAGGTGCAGAATTAGGGGGGATATGATCGAGGTGTATAAATGGAGAACAGGAATAAATAAAGGGGATGTAAATAGCGTGCTGAAAATTTCCGGCCAAGACAGGACTCGCAGCAATGGTTTCAAGTTGGAAAAATTCAGATTCATGAAGGATATAGGAAAGCACTGGTTTGGTAATAGAGTTGTGGATGAGTGGAACAAACTCCCGAGTACAGTTATAGAGGCTAAAACCTTGTGTAGTTTTAAAAATAGGTTAGATAAATACAGTTAGATAAATAAAGTTAGATAAATAAAGTTAGATAAGTAAGTTTACTGAGTATACCAGGAAAAGTATCCGGTAGGGTTATAATTGAAAGAATTAGAGGTAAGACAGAATGTAGGATTGCAGATGAGCAGGGAGGCTTCAGAGTGGGTAGGTGATGTGTAGATCAAGTGTTTACATTGAAGCATATATGTGAACAGTATTTAGATAAAGGTAGGGAAGTTTTTATTGCATTTATGGATTTAGAAAAGGCATATGATAGAGTGGATAGAGGAGCAATGTGGCAGATGTTGCAAGTATATGGAATAGGTGGTAAGTTACTAAATGCTGTAAAGAGCTTTTATGAGGATAGTGAGGCTCAGGTTAGGGTGTGTAGAAGAGAGGGAGAATACTTCCCGGTAAAAGTAGGTCTTAGACAGGGATGTGTAATGTCACCATGGTTGTTTAATATATTTATAGATGGGGTTGTAAAAGAAGTAAATGCTAGGGTGTTTGGGAGAGGGGTGGGATTAAATTATGGAGAATCAAATTCAAAATGGGAATTGACACAGTTACTTTTTGCTGATGATACTTTGCTTATGGGAGATTCTAAAGAAAAATTGCAAAGGTTAGTGGATGAATTTGAGAATGTGTGTAAAGGTAGAAAGTTGAAAGTGAACATAGAAAAGAGTAAGGTGATGAGGGTATCAAATGATTTAGATAAAGAAAAATTGGATATCAAATTGGGGAGGAGGAGTATGGAAGAAGTGAATGTTTTCAGATACTTGGGAGTTGACGTGTCAGCGGATGGATTTATGAAGGATGAGGTTAATCATAGAATTGATGAGGGAAAAAAGGTGAGTGGTGCGTTGAGGTATATGTGGAGTCAAAAAACGTTATCTATGGAGGCAAAGAAGGGAATGTATGAAAGTATAGTAGTACCAACACTTATATGGACGTGAAGCTTGGGTGGTAAATGCAGCAATGAGGAGACGGTTGGAGGCAGTGGAGATGTCCTGTCTAAGGGCAATGTGTGGTGTAAATATTATGCAGAAAATTCGGAGTGTGGAAATTAGGAGAAGGTGTGGAGTTAATAAAAGTATTAGTCAGAGGGCAGAAGAGGGATTGTTGGGGTGGTTTGGTCATTTAGAGAGAATGGATCAAAGTAGAATGACATGGAAAGCATATAAATCTATAGGGGAAGGAAGGAGGGGTAGGGGTCGTCCTCGAAAGCGTTGGAAAGAGGGGGTAAAGGAGGTTTTGTGGGCTAGGGGCTTGGATTTCCAGCAAGCGTGCATGAGCGTGTTAGATAGGAGTGAATGGAGGCGAATGATACTTGGGACCTGACGATCTGTTGGAGTGTGAGCAGGGTAATATTTAGTTAAGGGATTCAGGGAAACCGGTTATGTTCATATAGTCGGACTTGAGTCCTGGAAATGGGAAGTACAATGCCTGCACTTTAAAGGAGGGGTTTGGGATATTGGCAGTTTGGAGGGATATGTTGTGTATCTTTATACGTATATGCTTCTAAGCTGTTGTATTCTGAGCACCTCTGAAAAAGCAGTGATAATGTGTGAGTGTGGTGAAAGTGTTGAATGATGATGAAAGTATTTTCTTTTTGGGGATTTTCTTTCTTTTTTGGGTCACCCTGCCTCAGTGGGAGACGGCCGACTTGTTGAAAAAAAAAAAAAAAAAAAAAATACATGAGTGGGTGTGGGTGGGTGTGAGTTGGACCTGACTAGCTTGTGGTACTAGGTCTGATGCCTTGCTCCTTCCTTAAGTGGAAGTGACCCGACTAGGTGGGTCATTGGGCTAATCCGGGAGGGGGGGGGATATGGACTGGCTTCGCATGGGTCAGTAGGCCTACTGCAGTGTTCCTTCTTTCTTATGTTCTTATATGAGTAACAATAGCATCAATGACATAGATCAATGTTGGAAACAGTGAAAGGGTTAAAGAAAGGTAAGTGTGAGGGAGACTACAGTATTCTGAATACTCAGGCAGAACAGAGCAACAATGTGAGTGCGAAAAGTAAATCAATGCCGGTTTTAGACAGCAGAAAATCAATCATCAGCATAATAATAAAAATAATAATCTTTATTTCAGCATGATACTAAATTTGTATAGAGATGGGTGACATTTAGGTGTGCATGCAGAAATATGCACACTTAAATGCAGAGTATGCTAAGTATTTTGGGCAAACTTAAGTCTATCTTAAGACTAATAAGGTAATAACTAATTATTTGCTTATATATATATATGGAAAGAGGAGTGATTGGTGGAATGATGAAGTAAAGGGTGTGATAAAAAAGAAAAAGTTAGCTTATGAGAGGTTTTTACACAGCAGAAGTGTTATAAGACGAATAGAGTATATGGAGAGTAAAAGAAAGGTCAAGAGAGTGGTGAGAGAGTGCAAAAGGAGAGCAGATGATAGAGTTGGAGAGGCACTGTCAAGAAATTTTAATGAAAATAAGAAAAAATCTGGAGCGAGTTAAGCAAGTTAAGAAAGCCTAGGGAGCGAGTTAAACAAGTTAAGAAAGCCTAGGGAGCGAATGGATGTCAGTTAAAAACAGAGTAGGGGAGTAGTAGATGGGGAGATGGAGGTATTGGGTAGATGGTGAGAATATTTTGAGGAACTTTTAAATGTCAACGAAAATAGGGAGGCGGTAATTTCATGCACTGGCCAGGGAGGTATACCATCTTTTAGGAGTGAAGAACAACAGGATGTAAGTTGGGGAGGTGCGTGAGGCATTACATAGAATGAAAGGGGGTAAAGCAGCAGGAACTGACGGGATCATGACAGAAATTTGGAAATTACAAGGAACAGAGGAGAAATGATTGCACAGCAGTATGTAACATCTAGCCCCTGCTTTCCCCACAACATACAGCGATGCTCAAAAATTATCACTCAATTACACACCAGTAGATTATGGAGAAACAGTTAACTCCCTATTGTACATTCAATTACACTCAACACACATTGAGATAACTCACAAGTGAATCATGAAACAGGTGGGGTTCAAATCCATGGTGAGTGATCCCTAAAATTCACAGACCAGTGCAAATTTTAGGACTCACTTGTCATGGGTTGAAACCCCACCCATTCTGTGGTTTGTTTGCTATTGTGTTATTATGATTTCATGAGTCATAACTCAAGTGTTGCTGCCACAGGGAAAGACTAAGGGGGCTAAAGCCTCCAGACTGAAATCCTGGCTAAGAGTTTCTCCAGACTGAAATCCTGGTTTAAGAGATCTCCCCAGATTGAAACCCTGGCTTACAAGATACCCCCAGACTGAAATCCTGGCTTCAGAGATATCCCCCAGATTGAAATCCTGCTGCACTACTGTAATCAAAGGACCTGCGTACTGTGGGCCAACAGGCCTGCTGCAGTGTTCCTCCTTTCCTATGTTCTTATGTTGTCTTCCGTAACACACTCCTAAATAGTAAACGTTAACAGATAAAAAGAAAATTTGCAAGAATAAAAATGGATACAAGTGAATCAATATGGATTTGTAAACATCAACAGTGACAAGAAACTGAAGTTGTTACCTGAACAAAAGTGCTGAAAGAATACTGGAATAGGATCCAAGAATAGATGAAAAATGTTACAGCCACTGAAGAATATATTTGTGTTAGGGATATAGTAATTTGTAAGTACCAGAAGTTTGCTGTGCTTCATCTTAGAATGAAGTTTTGTGGTAGCTGTCACTGCAATTTGTGCCGCCTCATATAAAATTGGTATAAACACAATATTCATTCAAATTAAGTCGTGTTGTCATTCTCAAAGAGAAACAAAAAATTTGTCAGTCCAGTCTAGTAGAAAAAAAAATACTACCTAATCAATATTGTTATTTTTATTAACATTTCATTAAACTTGTGTAAAAATATGACTTGCATAGATATGTAATACCGTTTACCACACATATATGATGCTTCTTCTGCACATTTCAACACACGATTATGACTACTTAAAAAAATTACTTGACCAATTTCCATATCAGCAACATAGATAACAATCATGCTGTTTCAAAGACATACATGTATCATAATTTATATAAGCTCAGTGATTCTCATATGCCATATAGTAAACAGTTGTAGGATGTCACATTCCTAGAAAAACAAGGGAATGGAAATATTGTATATTTAATAAAGGTTAAATTATATTTGTTTATTAACTCTTACCTCTCTCACTCACTTTGCACTTCAGATTAATGATGTAGGGTAGTAACACCTATATAATATTGTGGACAGGCAGAGGTGAGAAAGAAGAAACAGGAGCAGCAGCAGGAGGGTTAGAAGGATGAAGTGGGAGAAGGAGGGGATAGGAGGATGAAGAATAGGAACAGCAGGAAGATGATTAGTAACAGGAAGAAGAAGGAGGAGGAGCAAGATCAGAAGCTAGAGTACCAGCAGTGATACACTGCTATACATGTGAATACAGTACCATTTATCATTCCCTTTTGTCTTCCAACCAACAAATTTCAGTAAACTTTACTAGAAGACCATATTTTCCAGTATATACAGCATATACAGTATATACAGTATATACAGTATATACAGGTAGTAGGTTGGTAGACAGCAACCACCCAGGGAAGTACTACCGTCCTGCCAGATGACTGTGAAACAAAAACCTGTAACTGTTTTGCATGATGGTAGGATTGCTGGTTTCTTTTTCTGTCTCATAAACACGCTAAGATAACAGGGATATCTTGCTACTCCTACTTACACTTTGGTCACACTTCATAGACACGCACATGCATATATATATATACATACATCTAGGTTTTTCTCCTTTTTCTAAATAGCTCTTGTTCTTTTTTATTTCTTCTATTGTCCATGGGGAAGTGGAAAAGAATCTTTCCTCCGTAAGCCATGCGTGTCGTATGAGGCGACTAAAATGCCGGGAGCAAAAGGGCTAGTAACCCCTTCTCCTGTATACAATTACTAAAAAAGAGAAGAAGAAAAACTTTATAAAACTGGGTTGCTTAAATGTGCGTGGATGTAGTGCGGATGACAAGAAACAGATGATTGCTGATGTTATGAATGAAAAGAAGTTGGATGTCCTGGCCCTAAGCGAAACAAAGCTGAAGGGGGTAGGAGAGTTTCAGTGGGGGGAAATAAATGGGATTAAATCTGGAGTATCTGAGAGAGTTAGAGCAAAGGAAGGGGTAGCAGTAATGTTAAATGATCAGTTATGGAAGGAGAAAAGAGAATATGAATGTGTAAATTCAAGAATTATGTGGATTAAAGTAAAGGTTGGATGCGAGAAGTGGGTCATAATAAGCGTGTATGCACCTGGAGAAGAGAGGAATGCAGAGGAGAGAGAGAGATTTTGGGAGATGTTAAGTGAATGTATAGGAGCCTTTGAACCAAGTGAGAGAGTAATTGTGGTAGGGGACTTGAATGCTAAAGTAGGAGAAACTTTTAGAGAGGGTGTGGTAGGTAAGTTTGGGGTGCCAGGTGTAAATGATAATGGGAGCCCTTTGATTGAACTTTGTATAGAAAGGGGTTTAGTTATAGGTAATACATATTTTAAGAAAAAGAGGATAAATAAGTATACACGATATGATGTAGGGCGAAATGACAGTAGTTTGTTGGATTATGTATTGGTAGATAAAAGACTGTTGAGTAGACTTCAGGATGTACATGTTTATAGAGGGGCCACAGATATATCAGATCACTTTCTAGTTGTAGCTACACTGAGAGTAAAAGGTAGATGGGATACAAGGAGAATAGAAGCATCAGGGAAGAGAGAGGTAAAGGTTTATAAACTAAAAGAGGAGGCAGTTAGGGTAAGATATAAACAGCTATTGGAGGATAGATGGGCTAATGAGAGCATAGGCAATGGGGTCGAAGAGGTATGGGGTAGGTTTAAAAATGTAGTGTTAGAGTGTTCAGCAGAAGTTTGTGGTTACAGGAAAGTGGGTGCAGGAGGGAAGAGGAGCGATTGGTGGAATGATGATGTAAAGAGAGTAGTAAGGGAGAAAAAGTTAGCATATGAGAAGTTTTTACAAAGTAGAAGTGATGCAAGGAGGAAGAGTATATGGAGAAAAAGAGAGAAGTTAAGAGAGTGGTGAAGCAATGTAAAAAGAGAGCAAATGAGAGAGTGGGTGAGATGTTATCAACAAATTTTGTTGAAAATAAGAAAAAGTTTTGGAGTGAGATTAACAAGTTAAGAAAGCCTAGAGAACAAATGGATTTGTCTGTTAAAAATAGGAGAGGAGAGTTATTAAATGGAGAGTTAGAGGTATTGGGAAGATGGAAGGAATATTTTGAGGAATTGTTAAATGTTGATGAAGATAGGGAAGCTGTGATTTCGTGTATAGGGCAAGGAGGAATAACATCTTGTAGGAGTGAGGAAGAGCCAGTTGTGAGTGTGGGGGAAGTTCGTGAGGCAGTAGGTAAAATGAAAGGGGGTAAGGCAGCCGGGATTGATGGGATAAAGATAGAAATGTTTAAAAGCAGGTGGGGATGTAGTTTTGGAGTGGTTGGTGCAATTATTTAATAAATGTATGGAAGAGGGTAAGGTACCTAGGGATTGGCAGAGAGCATGCATAGTTCCTTTGTATAAAGGCAAAGGGGATAAAAGAGAGTGCAAAAATTATAGGGGGATAAGTCTCTTGAGTGTACCTGGTAAAGTGTATGGTAGAGTTATAATTGAAAGAATTAAGAGTAAGACGGAGAATAGGATAGCAGATGAACAAGGAGGCTTTAGGAAAGGTAGGGGGTGTGTGGACCAGGTGTTTACAGTGAAACATATAAGTGAACAGTATTTAGATAAGGCTAAAGAGGTCTTTGTGGCATTTATGGATTTGGAAAAGGCGTTATGACAGGGTGGATAGGGGGGCAATGTGGCAGATGTTGCAAGTGTATGGTGTAGGAGGTAGGTTACTGAAAGCAGTGAAGAGTTTTTACGAGGATAGTGAGGCTCAAGTTAGAGTATGTAGGAAAGAGGGAAATTTTTTCCCAGTAAAAGTAGGCCTTAGACAAGGATGTGTGATGTCACCGTGGTTGTTTAATATATTTATAGATGGGGTTGTAAGAGAAGTAAATGCGAGGGTCTTGGCAAGAGGCGTGGAGTTAAAAGATAAAGAATCACACACAAAGTGGGAGTTGTCACAGCTGCTCTTTGCTGATGACACTGTGCTCTTGGGAGATTCTGAAGAGAAGTTGCAGAGATTGGTGGATGAATTTGGTAGGGTGTGCAAAAGAAGAAAATTAAAGGTGAATACAGGAAAGAGTAAGGTTATGAGGATAACAAAAGATTAGGTGATGAAAGATTGAATATCAGATTGGAGGGAGAGAGTATGGAGGAGGTGAACGTATTCAGATATTTGGGAGTGGACGTGTCAGCGGATGGGTCTATGAAAGATGAGGTGAATCATAGAATTGATGAGGAAAAAGAGTGAGTGGTGCACTTAGGAGTCTGTGGAGACAAAGAAACTTTGTCCTTGGAGGCAAAGAGGGGAATGTATGAGAGTATAGTTTTACCAACGCTCTTATATGGTGTGAAGCGTGGGTGATGAATGTTGCAGCGAGGAGAAGGCTGGAGGCAGTGGAGATGTCATGTCTGAGGGCAATGTGTGGTGTGAATATAATGCAGAGAATTCGTAGTTTGGAAGTTAGGAGGAGGTGCGGGATTACCAAAACTGTTGTCCAGAGGGCTGAGGAAGGGTTGTTGAGGTGGTTCGGACATGTAGAGAGAATGGAGCGAAAACAGAATGACTTCAAGAGTGTATCAGTCTGTAGTGGAAGGAAGGCGGGGTAGGGGTCGGCCTAGGAAGGGTTGGAGGAGGGGGTAAAGGAGGTTTTGTGTGCGAGGGGCTTGGACTTCCAGCAGGCATGCGTGAGCGTGTTTGATAGGAGTGAATGGAGACAAATGGTTTTTAATACTTGACGTGCTGTTGGAGTGTGAGCAAAGTAACATTTATGAAGGGATTCAGGGAAACCGGCAGGCCGGACTTGAGTCCTGGAGATGGGAAGTACAGTGCCTGCACTCTGAAGGAGGGGTGTTAATGTTGCAGTTTAAAAACTGTAGTGTAAAGCACCCTTCTGGCAAGACAGTGATGGAGTGAATGATGGTGAAAGTTTTTCTTTTTCGGGCCACCCTGCCTTGGTGGGAATCGGCCGGTGTGATAATAAAAAAAAAAAAAAAAAAATAAAATAATACAGCACACCTCAATTTTGGTAGCATCTTCACCTAGTGAGGTAAAAATGAAAGTGAGCAGTAGATTGCTGAAAGTGAGTGGTAGGTAGATGCTAGTAAGCCATCACCACTAACACTAAGCACCATCAACACTGGTGTAAACAATTATGACGTTGCAAACTGTGATGTCATTAAAGGGTTAAGTACTGTAAGTATACCTGGAGAGGGTTTCAGGGCTCAACACCCCCGTGGCTCGTTCTGAGACCGGTATCATATTGGTAAAACACCAATCATATTCATCCTTAGATAGATATGAACACTGTTGTATGCTATTTCATGCCTTTCTCAATGAAACAAATACAGGAGGGCCCCGCTTATACAGCAGGTTAAGTTCCGGGTTACAGATGTAAAGCAAAAATCACTGTATAGTGAATCATAGCTTTTTCTCATGTTCAAATGCATATAAAAGCCTGATAACTAATTTATACTATCATATATTAAGTGAGAAATAGAGCTAAGTCTAAAATATACATATACAGTACACACTTTACTACTACTACTTCTTCTTCTTTCAACAAACCGGCTGTATCCCACCAAGGCAGGGTGGCCCAAAAAGAAAAATGAAAGTTCCTCTTTTTAAATTTAGTAATTTATACAGGAGAAGGGGTTACTAGCCCCTTGCTCCCGGCATTTTAGTCGCCTCTTACAACACATATGGCTTACGGAGGAAGAATTCTGTTCCACTTCCCCATGGAGATAAGAGGAAATAAACAAGAACAAGAACTAGAAAGAAAATAGCAGAAAACCCAGAGGTGTGTGTATATATATGCTTGTGCATGTATGTGTAGTGTGACCTAAGTGTAAGTAGAACTAGCATTACTTATCTTAAAATATTTTCCTCTTTAGCTTATAGTGAGTGGTGAACATATTTATTGTAGGAAGTCTGAATAAATGAAAAAATGCATATAATTGAAAACTGTTGTATTGGCGAAATACTGTAAAGCAAGGCTTGCCTGTATTCCATTGTAAATTAAATGTTTTTTTTATGGAGAAAATCTGTCTCATTCCAAGAAGCTCTGGCTTACACAGCCTGAGGTCTGCTCTACTGCCACCAACCACCAAAACAAACATGGCTACCTGCCATTTACAGACTGCTACTTTACAATTATTTACAACCACAGGAGCTGGTTTGTTTATTATGCAGCAGTAATATGTTAATTATAATTTATAATAGTTACTAATCACTCTAAAATAATTTTTGTAAGGAAGGAGGTGTGTTTGGAGTTTAGTTTACCAGTAATGAAAAAAACACTTGCCAGTAACCCAAAGTCTTCCTTTGTTCCTGATATTGAGCAAATAAGATGCACAGTGATTTTCTTGAGACACTTTTTTTTTTTTTTTTGAGGGAGGGAAAAATAGTTTGCCTCATATGCTGGAAGATTTGGTGTGTGACTAATTACCTGGTACATTAGTAAACAGTATTTGCTAATTACAGTGAAAGGGTTAATATTTATGTCTAATGACTGTTAGGTAATAAGTGACTCTTCAAACTAAAATAGCCAAAATATTGATCATATTATGTCTAAAAAAAAAAACCACACATTAAATGATATGAGATTAAACAAGCTCAGATTCATATTCAAAGATAGCTTAAAACAACCAATTTGATTTCTGAACTGGATAAAAAGTTAAATTTTGTAGGTTAGTGTTATCATTAAAAAAATAATGTTTTATTTTATTATTAGATATGAGGCCTGGTCTGGCCTGGTCTCAGACTGAGCCACAGGGGCGGTGACCCCCGAAACCCTCTCCAAGCATGATTAAATACCATCATCAATGGAATATACTGTATTATAATTACCCAAGTACCAGTGGGAAGGTGCTGTATAATAATTACCAGTAGGAGGTGAGGAACTATAATTACCTAAGTACCAACAGAAGATACTACATAATAAATATTACATGTGCATCTAAATAATTATCCATAAATTTTCTGCTTCCTAATGAAAAAAATACCCCCTAACTACTGGGATAATAACAGTTCTTAGTAATAAGTTGTAACACATTTACCCAACCACTGGAAGCAGGTACTGAACAGTAGACAGTATTCTTGTGTTAGTAAGAGGTGGAACACAAAAAAATTTCTTCCACTGCTGTACCAGGGTACAATGATACATTTGATAACTGTCACAATAACAATGGCAAATAATCAAAGAGATTATCTGAGAATTTGTGGAAACACACTAAATGTACTGTAATAAACAGAGAAATAATGGACATACACTAAATGCACATAAAAATTTTCAAAAGCAGAAAATAATTTATGCTTATTAAAAAAGTCAGGATAATGTTGTAAACTGGTTGCTTTATGAAGATCAATTGAAAACTGAGTCAATAATAGTAGCAGTAGTAGACATAGATGGTTGTGATAGTCACAGAAGCTCTAATAGTAACCAGAAGTAAAACCACAGGTACACAGAGATTTATGCAGTAATTATGGTATAGTATTAACTTTAAAACAGTGAGTAATGTGTTAAATAATTTACACACTATCAAACAGAAAAACATTCAGTGGTCATATAATAAAAAAGAAGAAAGAATAGCAAAATTCTAAACAAACTGCAGAACTTTTCTGAAAATCTATTAATGTATATAAACATGTCACTGTACAAAAAAAAAAAATTTAATTACTAGTAATTTTATTAATAAAAGTAAAAAAAAATACATGCACACAAAATAAGGTAATGGGCAATACAGTATTGCATCTTCATTATTGCTGTCAATCAAAAACAAAAGCAAGGATTTTCATGATATTTCATGAGAAATAAGACAAGAGCAGAGGTGTAGTGAATCTAAGGTCCTAGTGAATAGTTCCCGAGCAGGAATACTACACAGGAGCACCTCGCTGAAGACCCAGTGCAACTCGGCCCACTGGGCAAACATTAGAACTTTAACAACTGCCAGGAGAAAATTTCACCTGGTGGTTAGACCTAGATCCCATTTCTTTCCATGCATGTGTGAGTTAATGTCTTAAGTTGGGGAAACCTGAGTAAAGCCGAGTTGGTGTTGAAGTTTGAGAGCTGGAATTCACTACTGATGCTCACTAATAGAGAAATCACCAAGTGCATACTCTTTGAATCTCCTGCCCTGAATCAATGAATATATCACTTCTGTATCAACAAAAGATTAATGGCACCACTTCATGCTCAACAGCAGTCATCCGTGTCACTGCCATAGAACAATAATCATCTGTGTCACTGCCATACGATCAACAACAATCACCTGTGTCACTGCCACAGAACCAACAATTATCTGTGCCCTGCCATAGAACCAACAATAATCATCTGTGCCCTGCCAGAGAACCAACAACAATCATCTGTGCCCTGCCACAGAACCTACAACAATCATCCATGTTGCTGCCGTAGAACCAACAAATCATCCGTTTCAATGCCATAGAACTCACAGCAATCATCTGTGCCACTGCCATAGACTTGTTCTTATGAGTGCATCACCACTGTGGGGAACCTTCACCTTGTCAAATGCAAAGTAAAACTTGAGAAAGTCCTGAAGAACACATTTAGACTGGTACCCAAACTAAAAAAAAAAAAATTATTTCTTTGCTAGGTTACAATGTGTGTATACATTTCATCTGAGGGGAACAAGTCATGGGAAAAAACATTATGGCTAAGTCTCTTGTCTTCAGAAAAATGGGGAACAAGAGGTGATATCACTACAAAAATAAAACATTCTCTTGGACAAAGACAGTTACTATAAAAAAAAAAAAAAATACACACCCAAATGAGTCAAAGGGACATCCAAAAATTACTATTACACATAAAATTCATTAAAGGGTTAATGATCTGAAGCTGACTTCATACAGAAGTTCAAAAGAAGATATGGTAAAATTATTTAACATTTAAGCCATTATAAATAAAGAGGTTAGATAAAAAGCTAGAGCTCAACCTGTGAAAGTTCAAAATGTATTCTCTCTCACCTGCATTAGAATGCAGTGTTAGATGATGCAAAAGCTACACAACTAATTAGTTAAGATTCAGACCAGTGTTATAATAGTATAAGTAGTTAAATGCAACTTATCTTTGCCATTTGTATATTTTAAACAACCTGAATGATTTATGTTAATAAATGGATCTCACTCATCGCAAAAACAAATAAATTTATTACATGAAAGTTGCAATCCTCTATATATCTGACACCACTTCATCTACTCAACCTATCAACATAGAGAAATAACAAGAGGGGGAGGGGGAACTTTTCTCTTATAAATCAATGACCTACCAAATGCATCTCAACAATACACCTTTTTGTTATTTATACATCTCAACAACTTAAACCAGTCTCATTCATGGATGACACTACCTTTGTCATCTTCTAACCAGATACTACTGACCTCAACAGCATCACTAATGTTAAACTAACAAAGGTACTACTGGCTTAGATGCTATCAAATAAATTAGTACTCAATAATGATAAGACCTACTGTAGAGTGCTTGGGAATAAAAGTAAGAATTTTTAACTGAACAAAGATAAATAATACACACAAGATGAGAGAAAATTCTTGAGTATTAACCTTGCAGCAAACAAATTTATCAACCACATCCAGCACCTGGTCCTGGACCAGGCTGCAGGGGTGAAACACCCCGGAACACCCTCCAGGTATACCCACCTAAGTGTTTTGAAAACAGTGAATATTCTTTCCAGAATACACTACCTTGTAAATTACATATACAACACACTCAATGAAAATATTAACCCTGACATACAACAATTCCTGTTCAGTTGCAACAAATCACGTAGGCATGACACCAGAAACAACTATCTCTGATATTCTATATATACAATCCTCCATGCCCATCAAAACACAAAATTTAAAAGAACTTGCCCAAAAGATTGATAAACTATCTTCCAACAGCCAAAAAAATAAAAACTTCTGAATGTAATATTTGATTTGTAATGTAATTTAATTTGTTATAATTTATATATAATGATCATAAGTGTTTATTAAGCTTAATAAATCTTTTACCAATAGCTTTGTCAACTGTTAACTCTTCACTTCAATTATAACTACTGGAATTAAATTGCATACAGAAATTTTATGCTGAATTGTCTCTTAAAATTATTATTACATCTAATATTCATTATACCCACACCTGTAAAAGTATTAAGCACAGGAGGGCCCCGATTATACAGCAGGTTATGTTCCAGGCTACTGTCGTAATGTGAATCACCTCTTTTTTTGTTTTTTTTACTTTTAAATACAAGTAAAGGCCTGACAACATATTTCCACTATTTTAAGTATGAAAGTAAAATAAATGTACAGTAAAGACATTACTTACCTGAAAATATTTTTGTCCTTAGCTTATATATAGTGAGTGGTGAATCTGAAACTTTGGAAAATTGCCAGAATGTGAAAAAATAGTTATAACTATGACCATAATTTTTAAAGGGGTAAACCAATAAGCCAGTGGAAGGCCTTGGTCAGGTGACCAAAAGCTCCAACGGCATGTCATCATCTGACTAACACCCCGAGTCAGGAAACTCTTGTCCTGTTTCCTGACGAACCTTACCTGCCAGAATGCAGAGACAAAGTATACAAATTTTGTAAACAGACTGAATCAATGACAACACACCCTGGCTCATGGCAACTGTTATGCAGGCTACTGTATTAATGAGAAGATAATGGAGTATATGGAGAAAAAGAGAGAAGTTAAGAGAGTGGTGAAGCAATGTAAAAAGAGAGCAAATGAGAGAGTGGGTGAGATGTTATCAACAAATTTTGTTGAAAATAAGAAAAAGTTTTGGAGTGAGATTAACAAGTTAAGAAAGCCTAGAGAACAAATGGATTTGTCAGTTAAAAATAGGAGAGGAGAGTTATTAAATGGAGAGTTAGAGGTATTGGGAAGATGGAAGGAATATTTTGAGGAATTGTTAAATGTTGATGAAGATAGGGAAGCTGTGATTTCGTGTATAGGGCAAGGAGGAATAACATCTTGTAGGAGTGAGGAAGAGCCAGTTGTGAGTATGGGGAAGTTCGTGAGGCAGTAGGTAAAATGAAAGGGGGCAAGGCAGCCGGGATTGATGGGATAAAGATAGAAATGTTAAAAGCAGGTGGGGATATAGTTTTGGAGTGGTTGGTGCAATTATTTAATAAATGTATGGAAGAGGGTAAGGTACCTAGGGATTGGCAGAGAGCATGCATAGTTCCTTTGTATAAAGGCAAAGGGGATAAAAGAGAGTGCAAAAATTATGGGGGGATAAGTCTGTTGAGTGTACCTGGTAAAGTGTATGGTAGAGTTATAATTGAAAGAATTAAGAGTAAGACGGAGAATAGGATAGCAGATGAACAAGGAGGCTTTAGGAAAGGTAGGGGGTGTGTGGACCAGGTGTTTTACAGTGAAACATATAAGTGAACAGTATTTAGATAAGGCTAAAGAGGTCTTTGTGGCATTTATGGATTTGGAAAAGGCGTATGACAGGGTGGATAGGGGGGCAATGTGGCAGATGTTGCAAGTGTATGGTGTAGGAGGTAGGTTACTGAAAGCAGTGAAGAGTTTTTACGAGGATAGTGAGGCTCAAGTTAGAGTATGTAGGAAAGAGGGAAATTTTTTTCCCAGTAAAAGTAGGCCTTAGACAAGGATGTGTGATGTCACCGTGGTTGTTTAATATATTTATAGATGGGGTTTGTAAGAGAAGTAAATGCGAGGGTCTTGGCAAGAGGCGTGGAGTTAAAAGATAAAGAATCACACACAAAGTGGGAGTTGTCACAGCTGCTCTTTGCTGATGACACTGTGCTCTTGGGAGATTCTGAAGAGAAGTTGCAGAGATTGGTGGATGAATTTGGTAGGGTGTGCAAAAGAAGAAAATTAAAGGTGAATACAGGAAAGAGTAAGGTTATGAGGATAACAAAAAGATTAGGTGATGAAAGATTGAATATCAGATTGGAGGAGAAGAGTATGGAGGAGGTGAACGTATTCAGATATTTGGGAGTGGACGTGTCAGCGGATGGGTCTATGAAAGATGAGGTGAATCATAGAATTGATGAGGAAAAAGAGTGAGTGGTGCACTTAGAGTCTGTGGAGACAAAGAACGTTTGTCCTTGAGGCAAAGAGGGAATGTAATGAGAGTATAGTTTTTACCAACGCTCTTATATGGGTGTGAAGCGTGGGTGATGAATGTTGCAGCGAGGAGAAGGCTGGAGGCAGTGGAGATGTCATGTCTGAGGGCAATGTGTGGTGTGAATATAATGCAGAGAATTCGTAGTTTGGAAGTTAGGAGGAGGTGCGGGATTACCAAAACTGTTGTCCAAGGGCTGAGGAAGGGTTGTTGAGGTGGTTCGGACATGTAGAGAGAATGGAGCGAACAGAATGACTTCAAGAGTGTATCAGTCTGTAGTGGAAGGAAGGCGGGGTAGGGGTCGCCTAGGAAGGGTTGGAGGGAGGGGGTAAAGGAGGTTTTGTGTGCGAGGGGCTTGGACTTCCAGCAGGCATGCGTGAGCGTGTTTGATAGGAGTGAATGGAGACAAATGGTTTTTAATACTTGACGTGCTGTTGGAGTGTGAGCAAAGTAACATTTATGAAGGGGTTCAGGGAAACCGGCAGGCCGGACTTGAGTCCTGGAGATGGGAAGTACAGTGCCTGCACTCTGAAGGAGGGGTGTTAATGTTGCAGTTTAAAAACTGTAGTGTAAAGCACCCTTCTGGCAAGACAGTGATGGAGTGAATGATGGTGAAAGTTTTTCTTTTTCGGGCCACCCTGCCTTGGTGGGAATCGGCCGGTGTGATAATAAAAAAAAAAAAAAAAATAATAAATAATTTGTATATAATGAAAGGTGTATTGTGGGGATAATGCTCCATAAATGCATATATAATGTCTGTCGGAGATTTTCACAAGAACACAATCTAGAACTAACCTTCTGCCCACACTCAGGGCAGAACTCTAGGTGCAAAAACAAATTGTATCTTACTGAAGTTGATGTATCTTGGACACTAGGTATGCATTAGGTTTGTCAGGAAACAGGACAAGTGTTTCCTGATGCGGGTCTTAGTCATATGAGACCCACAGCTGGAGCTTTTGGTCATCTGACTGAGGCCTTCCACTGGCTTACCACTCCATCCCTTCAAAAATTATGGTCATGATTATACCCATTACATGTTTTAGGGCCACTGGGGTTACAAACAATGTCCCTCCTTCAATACTCACCGAGACAGCTCCCCAACTATCTCTGGGACCCTAGAATAGGAACATATGCTTCCTGTATATTTATAACGAAAATTTACGCTAGTAAAACTGACTAGTAAGTGGACTGTATAACAGTGAAGACTAAGTGACCTTGACTGATTTAAATATTTTGTTTTGTCGACTATTTTACAATTATTAATCAAATTATTTCATAGATAAAACCTATTCTTCTTCTTTCAACAAATCAGCTGTATCCCACCAAGGCAGGGTGGCCCAAAAAGAAAAACAAAAGTTTCTCTTTTTAAATTTAGTAATATATACAGGAGAAGGTATTACTAGCACCTTGCTCCCAGCCTTTTAGTCGCCTCTTACGACACGCATGGCTTATGGGGGAAGAATTCTGTTCCACTTCCCGATGGAGAATAAAACCTTTTACGCTTGCTATTTTATTACACTGGTGTTATAGCCTAATGCATCCTCCAGCAAGTTTACAAGAAAACTGGACACTATCAAGTAACCTTACCTGTTGTGTGGTTTGTAATGCACACTGAGATGCGAACCTAAATTACTGATGAGAGCATGCAAAGACAATACGGCGTCTCATTCAGCTTCCTCATCCTACTGTCCATCATCCAATCACTAGACTCTTCCTTTTCCTTCCCTAGCTGGACATTTATAGAGGTATGTCCTCTTCATTTATATTATAACGTTTAATTGTCAGATAATATTACCAGTCGACATTGCTATTTCGAGAAACATTCACCTACTCACTGGTTAGTCTCATTCCTGTACTGCCCTCTTTGTTTCTCACTTTGCTCTCCTATCTTATAAATACATTTATTCATAGTTATATTTCTGGGTGTGGAATACATTTTCCTCATCAGAATATTAATTCCTTTAATATTACAATAATTTCATTTTACTTAATTACTACATTATATAAGGAAATTATAGGGAATATGTTGGTTTCCTGTGACTTATTACCTTTTGAAAGTAACATTAACATTACACAACTGCGTTATTATGCACACATTATTTTTTTTTTTTTTTTTTTTTTTTTTTTTTCAACAAGTCGGCCGTCTCCCACCGAGGCAGGGTGACCCAAAAAAAAAGAAAGAAAATCCCCAAAAAGAAAATACTTTCATCATCATTCAACACTTTCACCACACTCACACATTATCACTGCTTTTGCAGAGGTGCTCAGAATACAACAGCTTAGAAGCATATACAGTGGACCCCCGGTTAACGATTTTAATCCGTGCAAGAGGGCTCATCGTTATGCGAAATAATCGTTATGCGAATGAATTTTCCCCATAAGAAATAATGGAAATAAAATTAATCCGTGCAAGACGCCCAAAAGTATGAAAAAATTTTTTTTTTACCACATGAAATGTTAATTTTAATACACACAAACTGAAAAAGGCATGCACAATTACATGACACTTACTTTTATTGAAGATCTGGTGATGATTGATGGGATGGGAGGAGGGGAGAGCATTATCTTCTTACTGTTTAGAAGGGGAATCCCCTTCCATTAGGACTTGAGGTAGCAAGTCCTTTTCTGGGGTTACTTCCCTTCTTCTTTTAATGCCACTAGGACCAGCTTGAGAGTCACTGGACCTCTGTCGCACAACAAATCTGTCCATAGAGCTCTGTACCTCCCGTTCCTTCAAGACTTTCCTAAAATGGGCCATAACATTGTCATTGAAATAGTCACAAGCACGGCTTGCAACAGCTGTGTCAGGGTGATTTTCATCTATAAAGGTTTGCAGTTCAACCCACTCTGCACACATTTCCTTAATCTTTGAAGTAGGCACAATGGATTCCACAACTGGCATAGGCTTCTCAGGGTTAGCCCCAAACCCTTCAAAATCTTTCTTAATTTCCATACTAATTCTCACCCTTTTTACCACAGGGTTGGCACTAGAAGCTTTCTTGGGGCCCATGGTCACTTATTTTCCAGAAACAGCACCGAAAATACTGTAATAATACGAAATATTCCGAGTGTATGCTTGGATGTTACCGCGGAGGCTGGCTGGTAAACAATGGGACGGAGCGGCACATGTGAGGCTGGCTGAGGGCACATTGGACGCGTCTCGGACGAAAATCGTATGCGGGTTTTTAATCGGTATGCGCGGCAAAAATTTTGCGATAAAAGTAATCGTTATGCGGAAAAATCGCTATGCGATGCCATCGTTATGCGGGGGTCCACTGTATGTATAGAGATACACAACATATCCCTCCAAACTGCCAATATCCCAAACCCCTCCTTTAAAGTGCAGGCATTGTACTTCCCATTTCCAGGACTCAAGTCCGACTATATGAAAATAACCGGTTTCCCTGAATCCCTTCACTAAATATTACCCTGCTCACACTCCAACAGATCGTCAGGTCCCAAGTATCATTCGTCTCCATTCACTCCTATCTAACACGCTCACGCACGCTTGCTGGAAGTCCAAGCCCCTCACCCACAAAACCTCCTTTACCCCCTCTTTCCAACCCTTTCGAGGACGACCCCTACCCCTCTTTCCTTCCCCTATAGATTTATATGCTTTCCATGTCATTCACTTTGATCCATTCTCTCTAAATGACCAAACCACCTCAACAACCCCTCTTCTGCCCTCTGACTAATGCTTTATTAACTCCACACCTTCTCCTAATTTCCACACTCCGAATTTTCTGCATAATATTTACACCACACATTGCCCTTAGACAGACATCTCCACTGGCCTCCAACCGTCTCCTCGCTGCTGCATTTACCACCCAAGCTTCACATCCATATAAGAGTGTTGTACTACTATACTTTCATACATTCCCTTCTTTGCCTCCATAGATAACGTTTTTTGACTCCACATATACCTCAACGCACCACTCACCTTTTTTCCCTCATCAATTCTATGATTAACCTCATCCTTCATAAATCCATCCGCCGACACGTCAACTCCCAAGTATCTGAAAACATTCACTTCTTCCATACTCCTCCTCCCCAATTTGATATCCAATTTTTCTTTATCTAAATCATTTGATACCCTCATCACCTTACTCTTTTCTATGTTCACTTTCAACTTTCTACCTTTACACACATTCTCAAACTCATCCACTAACCTTTGTAATTTTTCTTTAGAATCTCCCATAAGCACAGTATCATCAGCAAAAAGTAACTGTGTCAATTCCCATTTTGAATTTGATTCCCCATAATTTAATCCCACCCCTCTCCCGAACACCCTAGCATTTACTTCTTTTACAACCCCATCTATAAATATATTAAACAACCATGGTGACATTACACATCCCTGTCTAAGACCTACTTTTACCGGGAAGTATTCTCCCTCTCTTCTACACACCCTAACCTGAGCCTCACTATCCTCATAAAAGCTCTTTACAGCATTTAGTAACTTACCACCTATTCCATATACTTGCAACATCTGCTACATTGCTCCTCTATCCACTCTATCATATGCCTTTTCTAAATCCATAAATGCAATAAAAACTTCCCTACCTTTATCTAAATACTGTTCACATATATGTTTCAATGTAAACACTTGATCTACACATCCCCTACCCACTCTGAAGCCTCCTTGCTCGTCCGCAATTCTACATTCTGTCTTACCTCTAATTCTTTCAATTATAACCCTACCGTATACTTTTCCTGGTATACTCAGTAAACTTATTCCTCTATAATTTTTACAATCTCTTTTGTCCCCTTTCCCTTTATATAAAGGGACTATACATGCTCTCCGCCAATCCCTAGGTACCTTCCCCTCTTTCATACATTTATTAAACAAAAGTACCAACCACTCCAACACTATATCCCCCCCTGCCTTTAACATTTCTGTCATGATCCCATCAGTTCCAGCTGCTTTAACCCCCTTTCATTCTACGTAATGCCTCACGTACCTCCACCACACTTACATTCTGCTCTTCTTCACTCCTAAAAGATGGTATACCTCCCTGGCCAGTGCATGAAATTACCGCCTCCCTTTCTTCCTTAACATTTAAAAGTTCCTCAAAATATTCTCGCCATCTACCTAATACCTCCCTCTCCCCATCTACTAACTCCCCTACTCTGTTTTTAACTGACAAATCCATACTTTCCCTAGGCTTTCTTAACTTGTTTAACTCACTCCAAAATTTTTTCTTATTTTCATAAAAATTTCTTGACAGTGCCTCTCCCACTCTTTCATCTGCTCTCCTTTTGCACTCTCTCACCATTCTCTTCACCTTTCTTTTACTCTCCATATACTCTGCTCTTCTATAACACTTCTGCTTTGTAAAAACCTCTCGTAAGCTACCTTTTTCTCTTTTATCACACCCTTTACTTCATCATTCCACCAATCACTCCTCTTTCCTCCTGCCCCCACCCTCCTATAACCACAAACTTCTGCCCCACATTCTAATACTGCATTTTTAAAACTATTCCAACCCTCTTCAACCCCCCCACTACTCATCTTTGCACTAGCCCACCTTTCTGCCAATAGTCGCTTATATCTCGCCCGAACTTCCTCCTCCCTTAGTTTATACACTTTCACCTCCCTCTTACTTGTTGTTGCCACCTTCCTCTTTTCCCATCTACCTCTTACTCTAACTGTAGCTACAACTAAATAATGATCCGATATATCAGTTGCCCCTCTATAAACATGTACATCCTGGAGCCTACCCATCAACCTTTTATCCACCAATACATAATCTAACAAACTACTTTCATTACGTGCTACATCATACCTTGTATATTTATTTATCCTCTTTTTCATAAAAAATGTATTACTTATTACCAAATTTCTTTCTACACATAGCTCAATTAAAGGCTCCCTATTTTACATTTACCCCTGGCACCCCAAAATTACCTACTACTCCCTCCATAACATTTTTACCCACTTTAGCATTGAAATCCCCAACCACCATTACTCTCACACTTGATTCAAAACTCCCCACGCATTCACTCAACATTTCCCAGAATCTCTCTCTCTCCTCTACACTTCTCTCTTCTCCAGGTGCATACACGCTTACTATAACCCACTTTTCACATCCAATCTTTATTTTACTCCACATAATCCTTGAATTTATACATTTGTAGTCCCTCTTTTCTGCCATAGCTTATCCTTCAACATTATTGCTACTCCTTCTTTAGCTCTAACTCTATTTGAAACCCCTGACCTAATCCCATTTATTCCTCTCCATTGAAACTCTCCCACCCCCTTCAGCTTTGTTTTCACTTAAAGCCAGGACATCCAGTTTCTTCTCATTCATAACATCCACAATCATCTCTTTCTTATCATTTGCACAACATCCATGCACATTCAGACTTCCCACTTTGACAATTTTCTTCTTCTTATTCTTTTTAGTAATCTTTACAGGAAAAGGGGTTACTAGCCCATTGTTCCCGGCATTTTAGTTGACTTTTACAACACGCATGGCTTACGGAGGAAAGATTCTTATTCCACTTCCCCATGGATATAAAAGGAAAAGTAATAAGACCAAGAACTATTAAGATAAAATCAAAGAAAACTCAGATGAGTGTGTATAAATAAACGTGTACATGTATGTGTAGTGTGACCTAAGTGTAAGTAGAAGTAGCAAGACGTACCTGTAATCTTGCATATTTATGAGACAGACAAAAGACACCAGCAATCCTACCATCATGTAAAACAATTACAGGCTTTCGTTTTACACTCACTTGGCAGGACGGTAGTACCTCCCTGGGTGGTTGCTGTCTACCAACCTACTACACATTATTATCCCCACTAATTATTACATTTAAATCATAGAAAATTATCAAAATTTTCCACAATGTTAGTGTTTTGGGAAGACACGTAATAGACGGTGAGATGGACATGTATTAACGTCCAACTTTGAGTCATTAGTGACACTAAAAAAATTATCTTTGTATTAATGAAGTTGCCTGCATAAAAGCAATACAACCAGTTTCATGGCAACACACCCAGGCTCAGGGCAACACACCCAGGCTCAGGGCAACACACCCAGGCTCAGGGCAACACACCCAGGCTCAGGGCAACACATCCAGGCTCAGGGCAACACATCCAGGCTCAGAGCAACACACCCAGGTTCAGGGTAACACATCCAGGCTCAGGGCAACACACCCAGTCTCAGTGCAACACACCCAGGCTAAGGGCAACACATCCAGGCTCACGGCAACACACCCAGGCTCACAGCAACACACCCAGGCTCACAGCAATGCACCCAAGCTCATGGCAGCATACCCAGGCTCACAACAACACAGCCAGGACCACGGCAACACACAGTCTCACGGCAACACATCCAGGCTCACAGCAATGCACCCAGGTTTCTAGGAACACACCTTGGCTTGCAGCAACACATTCAAGGTCATGGCAATCCAGCCGGGCTAATGGCAACAAAGCCAGGCTAACAGTAACACAGCCAGGCTCATGGCAACATATCCAGGCTCACGGCAACACATCCAGGTTCACGGTAACACACCCACTCTCTCCCAGCTGATCATCCAAATAATGGTCTAATACATGTCAAAATTCCCATTTAATAGTTTAATATGTGTCCATTGGACTGTCTATTACATGATAAGTTTATATAATTTTCCAAAACAGGTCATAGATGGATTATTAGTCTATGATATACAACATGTTTAGTGCCCCAGAGCAACATTCTTCCTTTGGTATTACATCTTCAGTACAAGTGAGACATTCTCTTAGCAATTCCATCACATGGTTTAGCTCCTACTTTGCAACTTGGCACTTACAATGCCTCTTTTTACCACAACTACCCGCAGATGCCACTGTAACACAAAAATAGTATAAAGTATGTAATAACTTTAAAATACATGAAACTTTTGAAAGTTTCCAGACAGAATTGAGATGTAGAGTTCAGGAAACATGTAAACAGAAAATGAGTGGTACATATATGGATATGCCGTAATAGCAAATTAGGAGCTGTATAAACGTATTTTTTGGGTATAATTTAAAATGTCCGTATTAGTGAAGGGCCGTTAAGTGGGGCCATCCTGTAGTTGTAAGTACATATAGTACTTACATAAAGTAAGTACATATAGTACTTGTACTTACTGGTTTTGGTCTGCTCAAAATGCTTTGCATAACATAGAACTTCTCAAAAGCATTGTACTTTATTATAAACTGTAATTCCCAAAATTGCAATGTTGTATTTTTAAAATAAAATCTCTATTTGTACTAAAATAACTTGTCATGGGTACTATGTTTTAAGTAGTCCATATGGATTAACATTAGGATAATTACAACACAGCCCAAAAATCACACCCGAGTGTCAAAAAAAAATAGCAACAACTGGTAAATTAAGCATAATAAAAAAAAGCAAAGAGCAATAAACGATTAAGGATATTTTCATGCAAGTCAAATCAAGCATAGCAAGAGTTTCCGTATCTCACCTTCTCGGCATGCAACCCTCCCTGCCAAAATAAATAGAATGAGAAGAGCATTAGTTTGCTAGCTAACAATACAACCTTCCCTTTGTAAAAAAAGAGGTCTTATTAGGTCAAATAAAAAAAATCAAAATGTATCTACACTACAGCAAAGAAATACCTACTTTATTCAGCTAGAAAAATTCAAACATGTCATTAATAAAAAAAATATAATTTACTACTTTCAAACACTACTTACCCTTGAAAACTAATAAAAATTATTTATAAGTAAGTAAAGTACAGTGGACCCCTGCATAACGATTACCTCCGAATGCGACCAATTATGTAAGTGTATTTATGTAAGTGCGTTTGTACGTGTATGTTTGGGGGTCTGAAATGGACTAATCTACTTCACAATATTCCTTATGGGAACAAATTCGGTCAGTACTGGCACCTGAACATACTTCTGGAGTGAAAAAATATCGTTAACCGGGGGTCCACTGTACTTGAAAAAGACCAGTAGTGTATTGGATGAAACACTGTATTTGTGCCTTTTTCATTAACTGTCTGCAAATTGCCATCATCTTCACCATGTTTATACTGCATATTTTTTATGCTAAACAGTAAAATTAATCATTATATATGAGCTTCATGAATTGTTGTGACAACTTTCACTACCACGTGAAATTCCTTTTCTTATGTCAACATATTATCCAATGTTTATAAATGAAAATGTATTGGAAGGCAAGATAATAAATTGCTCCAGTGATCATCAAATATACAGGTAATGCTACTTAATTAATTGAGAAGTCACTGGCATACATCACTAAACTTATGTGAAATGATGACTTCTTACAAGTGATACTTATTACCACAAAAAAACGAGGCCTCAATCTCATCTACATTTGAACATAATCTGAACTCGACTTCCTTAAAAAGGTCCTTCACATTATTAATTTCCACATCACTAGTGCAAATAACTACTGTATTTTCTACCATATAAGGCATATTTATTTATTTATGCATTCCCCAAAAACTCTCAGAAAATCACCATGCATCTTATATTCTTATATGATAAAGGTCAGGAACAAGGAAAGACCTTGGGTTACTGGTAAGTGGTGACTGTAGTGACACTAAACCAGAAACAATGGAAATAACTCACTGTCTACTTTTTTTTTTTTTTTTCACCAAACCAGTCATATCCCAATGAGGCAAGTGACTTAAAAAGTAAAGCAAAAATTTCTCTTTTTAACTTTAGTAATATATACAAGAGAAGGGGTTACTAGCCCCTTGCTCCCGGCATTTTAGTCGACACATATGGTTTACGGAGGAAGAATTCTGTTCCACTTCCCCATGGAGATAAGAGGAAATAAACAAGAACTAGTAAGTAAATAGAAGAAAACCCAGTGGGGTGAGTATATATATGCTTGTACATTCATGTGTAGTGTGACCTACGTGTAAGTAGAAGTAGCAAGACATACCTGAAATCTTGCATGTTTAGGAGATAGAAAAAAGACACCAGCAATCCTACCATCATGTAAAACAATTACAGGCTTCTGTTTTACATTCACTTGGCAGAACTTTTTTGGGTTATCCTAGGTAATTTACACTATGTATGATAATTGTACTTATGTGTCCCTGTGCCTAAATAAACTTACTCAATCCCCAACAAATCTATTTCCCAGATTACTTTAGGCTGAGTAGTACCATCATCAATTATAATTCGCATCTTCTCCATGGGAGAGCGGAGGAAAATTCTTCCTCCGTAAGTTATGCATGTCGTAAGATGCGACTAAAATGCTGGGAGCAAGGGGCTAGTAACCCTTTCTCTTTATAATTTTTTTTCTTTTTCAGGTGACCCTACCTCAGTGAGAGACGGCCAGTGTGAAAAAAAAAATTCACATATTATTGGTACATACTATGCAAACCAGCTTCAGTGGTTGTAAATAACTGCAAAGTAGCTATCTGTAAACAACAGGTAGCCACGAGTGTTTCAGTGACGGTGGAGCAGAAGACAGGCTGTGCAATGTCCCACTTCTTCTAGCTACTCTGTACACATAAGCCACCATCCAATGACTCATTATCATTTTGAAGCAAGTATTGCATTTTTTATTTTTCCCAGAATATGTCTTGACGAAATTTCTCCATAGGGAAGTGGAACAGAATTCTTCCTCCATAAGCCAAGTGTGTCATAAGAGGCAACTAAAATGCAGGGAGCAAGGGGCTAGTAACCCCTTCTGTATATATTACTAAATTTAAAGAGAGAAACTTCTGTTTTTCTTTTTGGGCCACCCTGCCTCAGTGGGATACAGCCAGTGTGTTGAGAGAAAGAAGCGTAACAAAATTGGGGGTTCACCTCATATGTTGGAAAATACGGTATGTATGTTCTATTAGATTCACCGATATTCATCATAATTTGTACAAGCCTAATTTAGCTCATATGCCATACATGTGTTGTATAAACAATGATAAAGCCTTAAGTATTTGCAGGATTTATGTCCCTACATAACACCACAAATGTAAATAATCACATCAAGAATGGTAATTTTCTTCTGCAAATGCACTCTAAGTGTCAAGAATCTATGTTTACAATATACTACATGCTGAGAAAATCATCATTGTGACTCTGTTGTCATATAATTATGTATGACTATCTTGCACTAAGGCATATAATTACAGTATAGTAAAAGTCTTATCTGCCTCAAAACCCAAGAGAAAAAATAAAAGCATCAGTGATGATGAGAAGCCAAGTTAAAGACCATGCAAGTGACTAATAAGAATGTGTGATTGTGTCAATATGATAACTAAAATTTACCAAATAACACTGTAATTCAAAAAGGTTCTCACAGTTCTGCTTCTATGGAAGACCATGATCAACCTTAATCATGTAATAAATTAATGTATCTTCTAGAATATCATTAAATACAGTTTTCTTTGCTTTTTACTAAACTGGCCATTTTCCACCAAGGTAAGGTGACCCAAAGGAAACAATACACCCAAACTCTTTCATTAGCTGCCATGCTACAATATCACTATGAACTGCAACATCCCCACACATTCTACAGTAACTAAATATCTGAAGGGTAGGAGTTGGCCCAGGAAAGGATGGAGGGAGGGGGTAAAGGGTTTGTGTGCAGGAATGTAAGAACATGTTAGATAGGACTGGATAAACGGTTTTAGGGACTTGACAAGCTGTTGGAGTGAGAGCAAGGTAATATTTTGTGAAGGGATTCAGGGAAACCGGTTTGCCGGACTGGAGTCCTGGAGGTGGAAAGGATAATGCCTGCACTTTGAAAGGTGGGGTTTGTGAAATTTACTGTTTGGAGGGACATCTAAACTGTCATAACTATGCATCTCTGGCAAGACAGTGATAGTGTAAATGATGGTGAAAGTGTTTCTTTTTTTGTGTCACTCTGCCTCGGTGGGACAGCCAGTGTGTTTAAAAAAATATTCATCACAAGCTATGTTTGCAAGTTGATTATTAAAGTAACTGAATATAAAATCCTTATTAATTTTAATTCATAACAATGTTATTTATAAAGAAACTTTATTTATCTTTATTTATCCATTTATCTACAGTCTTGTTTCACCAAAGAGAAGCTATATAACACTTACCCTACTGAGCTTGCTGGAGCGGCTACTAATGAAGAAGGTCCCACTACGAGCTAAAAATAAAAGGGGGCATAGAGTAAGTCAAATAATTTTTTCAAAATACAGAATATGATAATACAAACAATAGTACCATACTCTAGTGCAAACTGGAGGTGTACTGCTGAAAAGTGGTGAAAAAGAGACTTTTAGCAGCCAAATCTTTTACTGGTACAATGTTTCACTCAGAGTGAACTTTTTTCAAGTATAGAATACATAACAAATACGAGGTAAAACAACTTAAATAATCATCCAGGGTGAACAAGTCAGGTGCAGGTGTCAGGTGTGCCAGGCTTAAGTTTAAGAGATGTACTGCATGTAGCCTATACCTGCCCACCTCAGATTTCCTTTGTTCTAAAACAATGAGAGCTATGGGGGAGGGGGGGTTACTAGAGCAAACCTCCCACTATTTATTTGATGGTATTTGCAACCTTCATTGTAGATGATCCCAGGCATCTACATATAACCTTATCATTCTCCTGAAACAGTAATTTGTCTGTCCCACTGATGTTACCTACTGCCTAACCCTACATTTCTACCGTACTGTACCACATATTATAAGAACAACAACAACATATGTCAGGCCTATTTTTAAGCATGCAGCACTGGCAAGGAACCCACACATAAAACATGTTAAGAAACATATATTATACTTCAGTTTGGTTAACAGATATACATTAATTTAATGATGCTTCATGTAATTTATAAGTGAAAGAGAACAAGTACTATATTCTCAGTTAAAATAATAAAAGAAATTAGATATGGAATACTAAGGCTCAGGAATGCATCTCTGATTATAACATAGATGTATGTGGGTAAAAATGTTCCAAGCTCCAAACACTGAACTTGCAACAAATTTCAGAAACACATTAATGTCCTAAGTGGGAACCAACTATACATTAAAATCTACTGCTTTATATCAAACCTGCAATTTCCATTTCCACACATACAGCTTCTCCATCATGTTCAAAGTTTGCATCGTGTTTACAACCGTTTCATGTGTATCATTATTAACTTTTATTAACCCTTAAACTGTCCAAACGTAGATCTACATGCATATGCGTAGCTCTCCGAATGTAAATCATTTTATTTTTCATTGCTTTAAAATTGGGGCGATAGGCCTGAGTCGCCTAGACACGAGGGAATGGGTCTTAACACTCGGTGTGCGCAGTATTAAAAAATCTTGGACCACTCAGTGCCTTGTGGGAGCACCAGTTCAACTGAGCGCCAGCTAGAGCAAATAGTGTGGCAAACACCAGGGATACACTGATGTCATGTCGTATTAACACTCCCCTTTTAAGAGGAAAGTGAAAATAGGTTAGATAAATACACGAGTGGGTGTGGGTGGGTGTGAGTTGGACCTGACTAGCTTGTGCTACTAGGTCTGATTGCCTTGCTCCTTCCTTCAGTGGATGTGAACCTGACTAGGTTGGTCACTGGTCTAAGCCAGGGGGTGACATGAACCTGCCTTGCATGGGCCAGTAGGCCTGCTGCAGAGTTCCTTCTTTCTTATGTTCTTATGTATTCAGCAGGCAGGCTGGCTGGCTGGCTTTGGCTGTCTCTCTCTCACATGAACATATAAGTATGGTTATTATAGTGTAAATTAACTAGGATAACCCAGAAATTCCAGGCAAAGTGCTATACTGTGCTTGTAGATTTTTTTTTTTTAACAAGTCGGCTGTCTCCCACTGAGGCAGGGTGACCCAAAAAGAAAGAAAATCCCCCAAAAGAAAATACTTTCACCATTCAACACTTTCACCTCACTCACACATAATCACTGTTTTTGTAGAGGTGCTCAGAATACAACAGTTTAGAAGTATATATGTAAAAAAATACACAACATAACCCTCCAAACTGCCAATATCCCAAACCCCTCCTTTAAAGTGCAGGCACTGTACTTCCCATTTCCAGAATTCAAGTCCGGCTAAATAAAAATAACCGGTTTCCCTGAATCCTTTCACTAAATATTACCCTGCTCACACTCCAACAGATCGTCAGGTCCCAAAAACCATTCGTCTCCATTCACTCCTATCTAACACACTCGTGCATGCTTGCTGGAAGTTCAAGCCCCTCGCCCACAAAACCTCCTTTACCCCCTCTTTCCAACCTTTTTGAGGACGACCCCTACCCCGCCTTCCTTCCCCTACAGATTTATACGCTCTCCATGTCATTTTACTTTGATCCATTCTCTCTAAATGGTCAAACCACTTCAACAACCCCTCTTCAGCCCTCTGACTAATACTTTTATTAACTCTACACCTTCTCCTAATTTCCACACTCCAAATTTTCTGCATAATATTTACACCACACATTGTCCTTAGACAGGACATCTCCACTGCCTCCAACCGCCTCCTCGCTGCAGCATTTGCAACTCAAGCTTCACACCCATATAAAAGTGTTGGTACTACTACTATACTTTCATACGTTCCCTTCTTTGCCTCCATAGATAACGTTTTTTGTGTCCACATATACCTCAAAGCACCACTCATCTTTTTTCTTTCATTAATTCTATGATTAACCTCATCCTTCATAAATCCATCCACTGACACGTCAACTTCCAAATATCTGAAAACATTCACTTCTTCCATACTCCTCCTCCCCAATATGATATCCAATTTTTCTTTATCTAAAACATTTGATACCCTCAGCACCATGATGCAATATGCATTTTCACTTGCTCAGGAATCAGGGAGTGGCTTGTAAACCAACAGTTTTACAAGCCGCTCCCTGAGACAGAGACGAAAAGCAGACGGAAAGACACACACACACAGGCAGACAGAAAGACAGATAAACAGAGCTACAGAGACAGACAGATAGACAGACAGACATGTTTGTAACAGTGAAAACAAATAAAGTGAGGGTTCCCTGAGTGCACATTCATCAAGTGTCACTGCCTGTCAGTTTACTGACACTTGTCATAACACCATGCTTCAAGGTATCCTCCAGCATGTTCAAAACATTACTGGGACCTATAAATACTTTGTATATATTTCTAGACAATAGTAAATGACCAAGGCAGATGAAATGTTCACCTGCCAGTGTAATTGTGACTATTTGAGTACTATTTCAGTACCTAATATTAGTGTCAAAACAAAGAGTGGCTATGAAATCACAAGAACTATTATAAATTGTAATTATCAGAACATAAAAAATATATACAGTGGTCCCTCAATAATCGTCCGGCCTGAAAGTCGTCCATTTCGGAAATCGCCGCGTTATTTCATCTAAACATTGGCTCGCAAATGGTCCGTTAACTTGCTAATCGTCCTTCGTCCTGGACGCGTACTCACGGCTGTGAGCCGCCTCGGCCTCCCTTCCCAGCCAGTGTGCCATTGTCTACCAGTGAGCGACGGTCCCCTCATGTGTTCATACGAAGTATTTCATAATATTCCATTCATTTTAGTGCTTGCAAGTGCTAAATAAGCTACCATGGCTCCAAAGAAAGCTCCTATTGCCAAGCCTTTGATAAAGAAGGTGAGAAATACGACTGAATTTAAGAAAAACATCATTGAACAATATGAAAGTGGCGTACATGTGGCCGAACTGGCCAGGTTGTATAACAAACCCCATGAACATCAAAATGGTATACAATACCGACAGGTATTGGGTGATGGACTGATTACATCGTCTTCTCTACTGTTCCTGCCTACTTTCTGTATTCGACTGAAGAAGCCTACTGTGTAGGCGAAACGTTTTGGAATAAAGTTGCCTAACTGTTGCCTATGTGTCTTACCTACCAACAAACCCCATACAACTATATCTTCCATCGTGGCAAAGAAAAAAGAAATCAAGGAAGCTGTTGTTGCTTGGAGAAAATTGTGGCCAGATTGTGTCCACAACAGGGATTTTGAAGGGTTTGTGGCTGACCCTGATGAGCCTATGTCAGTTGTGAAATCTATTGTGGCATTGGGGAGTTCCATGGGGTTGGATGAGAGTTTGGAGGATGTGGAAGAGTTGGTGAAGGACCACAACGAAGAGCTAACCACTGAGGAGTTGCAAGAGCTTCAGCAAGAACAGCAACAGATCACAGCTCAGAATCTTGCTGCAGAGGAGGAAGAGAGATGGAAGAAGTTGCCTTCTTCACAAATTAAGGAGATTTTTGAAATGTGGGGTAGGATGGAAAGATTTATGGAGAAACATCACCCTGAGAAAGATGTTGCAAGCCATATCGGCAACTTGTACAGTGACAGTCTTGGCCCATTTTAGGGAAGTTTTAAAGAGACGCCAGAAGCAGAGCTCTCTGGACACTTTCTTGCGAGACAGGACTCCAGTGACTCTCAAGCTGGTCCTAGTGGCATTAAGAAACAGAGAAGAGAAGTAACCCCAGAAAAGCACTTGGTACCTGAGGTGTTGATGGAAGGGGATTCACCTTCCAAAGAGTAACTAATGCAATCTCTCTCCTCCTCCAGTCTTCCATACACTAAGAAGAATCACCAATTAAGGTAAGTGTTACGCTGTTAATGTTTCATTCATCATGTCCCATTGTATTGTTTATGTACTACATCTGTATTTCATGTAAAAAATTTTTTTGTTTTAATACTTCTGGGTGTCAGGAACGGATTAATTGTATTTACATTATTTCTTATGGGGAAAATTGATTCGAAAATCGTCTATTTCGATACTAGTCTCACTTCCAGGAATGGATTAAGGATGATAATTGAGGGATCACTGTAAATTAAAATAAAAGCGAGAAAAAAAGGAATACAGTGGACCCCCGCCTTACGATATTAATCCGTTCCTGAGAGCTCATCATAAGCTGAAATCATAGTTAGCCGAATTAATTTTCCCCATAAGAAATAATGGAAATCAAATTAATCCGTTCCTGACACCCCAAAGTATGAAAAAAAAATTTTTTTTTACCACATGAAATATTAATTTTAATACACACAAACTGAAGAAGACATGCACAATTACTACTCTACTAAGAATAGAATACATGACACTTACCTTTATTGAAGATCTGGTGATGATTGATGGGATGGGAGGAGGGGTGAGTGTGGAAGTTATTGTTTAGAAGGGGAATCCCCTTCCATTAGGACTTGAGGTAGCAAGTCCTTTTCCGGGGTTACTTCTCTTCTTCTTTTAATGCCACTAGGACCAGCTTGAGAGTTACTGGACCTCTGTCGCACAACAAATCTGTCCACAGAGCTCTGTACCTCCCGTTTCTTTAAGACTTTCCTAAAATGGGCCATAACATTGTCCTTGTACAGGTTGCCAACACAGCTTGCAGTAGCTGTGTCAGGGTGATTTTCATCCGTGAAGGTTTGCAGTTCAACTCACTTTGCACACATTTCCTTAATCTCTTTTTTTCAACTCCATACTAATTCTCACCCCTTTTTATCACAGGGATGGCACTAGAAGCTTTCTTGGGGTCCATGGTGACTTATTTTGCAGTTACAAGCACTAAAAACACTGGGCTAATGCGAAATGTACCGAATGTATGCGTAGATACGACCAGACTGGCTGGCTTGTAAACACTGCCGCTGAGGCCACACGTGGGATGCATCCTGGATGAATCACGTAAGGCAAGTTTTTTTTATCGTGAGGCGAGGCAAAATTTTTGCGTTTAAATGCTTCGTATGGCGGATTTAACGTAACGCGATGCGTTCGTAAGGCGGGGGTCCACTGTATTGGCAACACTTCTGCAAGTGGCAGGAGTTGATGTTGCTGTCAAGTGAGCATCTAGCACCAACTTCACGGGCTTATATCTCGGTAAGTACAGGTCCTAAAAATTTTTTTTTTTGGGGTCTTATACCACACAGAAAATTGCCCTCTTTAATTTTTTTTTTTTCAAAATATTCAGTGCTATGCAGTTGAACATAGATCTACGTTTGGACAGTTTAAGGGTTAAACACTATTTGTATAAATTCATGCATTCTAAATGAATGCAACTTTTCCTCTTTTTTCACACAAATCAATTTTACAGGCTAAGAGCTATTATCCTACCTCAGCTCATTTCAAAGCTCTATCTAAGGTATACTACTACTCCTCAGCATGTGACCTACACTAGATGGCTAACACCCAGGTACCTACTTACTGCTAGGTGAACAGGGGCAGCAGGTGTAAGGAAACATGCCCAACATTTCCACCCATACTGGGGATCGAACCCTGGACACTCAGTGTGAGAGTCGAGTGTGCTACCAACGGAGCCACAGGACTCCCACTTTTATGAAAGCAACTAGCAATTTACCATTTAGAACAAGTTATCCTAAATTTAGATATATTACATTACACATAAAAAGGGGTTTCTCATCTTAAGACATATATGAAGGAAAAAATTGCATACCATTCTTACAATGAGGTAAACAGGTAAGTGTATCTAATTTTGATTAGGATTTTAATATTTTCTTAAATGCATGTGAAATATATGTTGAATCAATAACAATATGCAACAATACCTATCAACATTCAATGACTCTTGCATAAGTAATGTAATGAAACAAATTCCCTTACTTCATTAGTTAAGTATACCAAAATAGATCCTTCATATAAGACAATGAAAACAGACTTCAGCTACCTAAGCTTACCATCAGCAAGCAATCCTTCACGTTTGCGTAAGACTGGTAAAGCAAAAATATATTAGATAATTATTTAACTAAAAATTATACTGTATATCAAACATTAAAACCCTTTTATCCTCAATCAATACAAAAGTCACACACAATGCAATTTAAGAGGTCTCTTAAATTGCTAAGGAAACACTAGAGGATTAAGTGCTAAAAAGAAACACTACAGGAATAAAAACTATTAAGACACACAGGAAAGCCAAGACTTGTGTACTTTATAATGAATGCAGGAAGTTTATAAGATTTACCTGTCATCTTACATGAGACAGAAAAGACCAGCAATGCTACCAGAGTGCAAGAACTGAACATTTGTATGACAAAACAGTAGTATCTCCCTAGATACTACTATGGGTCAATGTAGTTTCTAAAAACAAATGTAAGATTTTAGCCTAAGAGACTAAAAGCATCAGAACTGTGGCCACCTATCTTATTGGTAATCTGATTTCATTTATGTGAACACACCCTCAACTCAAAGTGTAGTAATTAATTAATGAATGTAGTAATATTCCAGCAATGCAACTGCTGTCACTGAACACCAAAAGTTCTTTAAAATACCCTGAGAAAACAAGAGTTGCATTGCTTTAGTAATTCAAAATCAAAGTTTAAAGATTTATTTCCACATGATACAATCAATGTTTGTACAGAGATGGATGACATTTGATTGTACATGCAGAAAGCCCATGCTTGTGCAGAGCATTTTGGACAATTAATAAATCGATCAATGTGGTAATGTTCCAGCAGTGCAGCTGATGTCATTAATACCAAAAGACAAATATAAGTTTTTTAAAATAATGTAAGAAAGCAAGAGTTGCATTTGGCTACACTTAGCATTTGTTTAAGTGGCAGTCAGTGAGTGATTTCATTAAACACAAGGGAGATTGAGTGAGTTTCATCAGAGTGACTGATAAATGAGGGAAGGATGGACATGTACAGATTACAGTCATACAATCCTATTCAGGCTAAACAGAAATATAGACATGTTTGAGTATTACAGTTACACTCTTAAGGACACCAGAGAGGTATGTCTGGGTATGCTTTATCACAGTAAAGTGTTATTGGAACAGAAGCTAGTGATATGAGGCTGTCACTCTGGACTAAGTACTGTGGTAGTCCTGAGGTGTGAAACTGTGCAGCCAGAGTGAGAATGATGCAGTAACAGTGATATGCAGTAAGGCAGTGACTAATGAACACTGGAGTCAGTGTTATTTGTCACTGTACAGTGATGTGAGGCTTGTAGTTAGCTTATGCTGCAAGACAGTGAAATAACTTAATTTTGTTTATATATGATTTTCATAAAAAAAAAAAAAATTATAATTATTTTTACAGCTTAAGTTTCTAAGAAGTTAGTTTGCATACAGCTAGTAAGGAGCAATTTAGATAGACTGAGAGATTATGGTTTTATTATATGACAGGGACATGAATAAGACTCCCAGAACATTTCCTGGCCCTCTTAAGAGTTTTGATCTACAGCTCCTGAGTCCTTTGAGAATGTTAAGCCACTATTGCTTGAGTTTCATCTAAAACTCCTGAGCCTCTTCAAGGTGTTGATCTCCAGCTCTTGGGCCTCATATAGGATACTGGGATACCCTTCTCGGTATGCGAAGAAATTAAAACAATTTTGAGTGTTTCATGAGTGCCAATCAGCAGTTTTGAACATGTGACACAATTATAATTTTTACTAACATTCTCTGTATTGGATAACAGGTTTAGGGGTGATAAAAAGACATAATGAAAGATCTTCATTAGCATGATGTTTTACCTTCATGAAGGTAAAAAGTTTTATTAATAAAGGTCTCCTTTTGCTGAATGTTTCATTTTACCACCTGTTGGCTATGCCATATTTCCACAAATTTAGGGCTACAAATGACTCATTCAGCAACTTTTCCAAAGTTGAGGCTCCCCTGTACTGGAATCAATTAGAATGATGGATATGCAACTTATAAAAAAATAAAGAAAAACCCTTAATAAAATAATTAATCACAAGTATGTTATTGGCTAATGATATTACTCTCAAAATAGTTACCAATTCCACATCAAAAACTTTTTGGTTCCCAGCAGTGGAAGCTCCTGAATTTCTATATAAAAGGGGCTTATGGGTGGCAATCTGGTTGGAAGGGGCAAGCTAGGGAACTTATCTTGAAGATGCATTATTATGGTACTTTTATTAGTATTTCAATTTGGGGGCTTTCTGAGGGCTGAATAGACTAAATATTAACTCAGAGATAAATTCTTCACAAATGCCACAACCAGTTCTACATATTGCAGTTACTAATGCACAACTCTGGTATGTTACTGTGAGGATGAGGCTGTAAGAGTAACCATGCACAAGAGTGAATGCAAAGCACCAGATTAGCCCCCTTGACACCACCATTTATTTCTAATAATTACACAAAGAAAAAATGACCATACCATATCTTGATTAGAAATTTAAATACAGTGGGTGCAGGATGAACTGAAGATGAAAGACAAAAAATAATAAAGGAAAACAATAAGCAAGAGTTAATAGACCACTGGAGCAGGCAGTGGTGGCAGGCCAAACTTGGTATGCTAATGAACAAGATAATGAAGAATAAAAGTCATAATATCTTGTCACAACTAAGAGCAAACTTTAAATAACATTTCAGACTGCCCTGATAATGATTCAGGACAGAGTGAAACATTGTTTAAGGTGTCCTCTCCAAATTGTGTTTTGTTTTTTGTGAATGAGATAACAGCAATGTAACATTTTACGAAGATTACAAATCAATGAAACTTTAACAAAGCCATATATATAATACATTAGTAGAAAGAGTGAAAAGTGGATTATTCACCCCATTAAAAACAAAAATTTTTTTTTGAAAGCACAGTACCTGAGCCAATGTTGAATTCCTTTCCAGACATGATATGATGCAATAAGTTCTTCATCTCAAAGGGAGAGAGGTTAAGTAAGTGATCAGATGCCACATCTGCAGCACATTTAATGGTTCGTGCCAATTCTGAAGCCATGACCTAAAAAGTATATCAGTACTATATTATCATAGCTTTTACTGTTTGTATAAAACACGAAGTAGTTGATATTAGAGTATGAGCTAATTTTTAATTATTCCACTTGCACCATGCTTCTTACTTTTTTTTTTTTTTTTTCAACAAGTCGGCCGTCTCCCACCGAGGCAGGGTGACCCAAAAAAGAAAGAAAATCCCCAAAAAGAAAATGCTTTCATCATCATTCAACACTTTCACCACACTCACACATAATCACTGTTTTTGCAGAGGTGCTCAGAATACAACAGTTTAGAAGCATATACGTATAAAGATACACAACATATCCCTCCAAACTGCTAATATCCCAAACCCCTCCTTTAAAGTGCAGGCATTGTACTTCCCATTTCCAGGACTCAAGTCCGACTATATGAAAATAACCGGTTTCCCTGAATCCCTTCACTAAATATTACGCTCCTCACACTCCAATAGATCGTCAGGTCCCAAGTACCATTCGTCTCCATTCACTCCTATCTAACACGCTCACGCACGCTTGCTGGAAGTCCAAGCCCCTTGCCCACAAAACCTCCTTTACCCCCTCTCTCCAACCCTTTCGAGGACGACCCCTACCTCGCCTTCCTTCCCCTATAGATTTATATGCTTGTATTTATTAAAAGTAAGTTACAGTATATGGTACTTACAAAGAATATCATGTGGTACAGTACCTTCCATACAATGTTATTATTAATACACTCATGGGGAAGCACAAAACCCATATGGGTCATACAGCACCTGAGGTAATAGGAGGCATTCAGATTCAATATGGTAACTACAAAGAATGCCATATGATATATAAAAAGAATGACACATAATACAGTATGTACAAAGAATGATACACAACATCTACAAAGCTTGACAAATGGCACCTACAAAAAATGACCAAAAATAATCCATAACATCAAACGGTACCTACAAAAAACTTGCACAGCAGCACACACACGGACTGCACAATGGTAATGATTAAGACATGTGCAACAGTTGGGTATCTTTGTTGTTGAATCATTTTGCCTACACAGTAGGATTCTTCAAATACTGTGGAACCTCGGTTTTCGTATGCCCCAGTTTTCGGAGGATTCGGTTTTCAACGTCTTTTTTTGTCAAAAATTTGTCCCAGTTTTCGTACATCCGCTCGGCTTTTGTATACTATTTGAAAAGATCTGTACCAAACGCATCCGCATGACTCGGTCACTTAAGCACCCACACAAAACATCCCATGTGTTCATGACTCAGTCTGCCTTTGTTTCTTGTTGAGTGAGCATCACCCTGCACGTTCATCTGAAAAATTTCATGATAATCCATTGTTTTAGTGTGCCTTTTTATTCAGTGCGACTGCTCAATAAGCCACCATGGGGCCAGAGAAAGTTCCAAGTGCCAGCCCTTTGATAAAGAAGGCAAGAAACATGACAGAACATTGTGTCTTTGGGAAAGTCCATAGGGTTGGATTTGAGTGGCCAGGATGCGGAAGAGTTGGTGGATGGCCACAGGGAAGAGCTAACCACTGAAGAGCTGCAAGGCCTTCAACTGGAACAGCAAGAGACTGCAGCTGAGGAAATTGCTTCAGAGGAAGAGGAAGAGAGAGGGAAGAATGTGCCATCTTCAGTGATTAAGGACATGTGTGCAAAATGGAGTGAGTTGCAAAGCTTTGTGGAGAAATATCACCCTAACAAAGCTGTTGCAAGCCGTGTCTGCAACATGTTCAATGACAATATCTTGTCCCATTTTAGGCAAATCTGAAAGAGATGCCAGAAACAGACCACTATGGAGAGATTTTTTCTGCAACAGGGGTACAATGACTCTCAAGCTGGTCCTAGTGCCAGTTTACCTGGAGTTTACCTGGAGAGAGTTTCAGGGATCAATGCCCCCTGCAACCCGGTCTGTGACCAGGCCTCATGGTGGAACAGGGCCTGATCAACCAGGCTGTTACTGCTGGCCGCACGCAATCCAACGTACGAACCACGGCCCGGCTGGTCAGGTACCGACTTTAGGTGCTTGTCCAGTGCCTGCTTGAAGACAGCCAGGGGTCTATTGGTAGTCCCCTTTATGTATGCTGGGAGGCAGTTGAACAGTCTTGGGCCCCTGACACTTATTGTGTTCTCTTAACATGCTAGTGGCACCCCTGCTTTTCATTGGGGGAATGCTGCATCGTCTGCGGAGTCTTTTGCTTTCATAAGGAGTGATTTTCGTGTGCAAGTTTGGTACTAGTCCCTCTAGGATTTTCCAGGTGTATATAATCATGTATCTCTCCTGCCTGCATTCCAGGGAGTACAGGTTCAGGAACTTCAAGCGTTCCCAGTAATTGAGGTGTTTTATCTCAGTTATGCGTGCCGTGAAGGTTCTCTGTACATTTTCTAGTTCAGCAATTTCACCTGCCTTGAAAGGTGCTGTTAGTGTGCAGCAATATTCCAGCCTAGATAGAACAAGCAACCTGAAGAGTGTCATCATGGGCTTGGCATCCCTAGTTTTGAAGGTTCTCATTATCCATCCTGTCATTTTCTAGCAGATGCGATTGATATAATGTTATGGTTTTTGAAGGTGAGATCCTCCAACATGATCACTCCCAGATCTTTGACGTTAAGTTTTTTGCCCTATTGTGTGGCTGGAATTTGTTATATACTCTGATGAAGTTTTAATTTCCTCACATTTACCATATCGGAGTAATTGAAATTTCTCATCGTTGAACTTCACATTGTATTCTGCAGCTCACTGAAAGATTTGGTTGATGTCAGCCTGGAGCCTTGCAGTGTCTTCAATGGAAGATACTGTCATGCAGATTCGGGTGTCATCTGCAAAGGAAGACATGGTACTGTGGCTTATATCCCTGACTATATCTGATATGAGGATGAGGAACAAGATGGGAGTGAGCACTGTGTCTTGCGGAACAGAGCTTTTCACCGTAGCTGCCTCAGACTTTACTCTGCTGACTACTTCGCTTTGTATTCTGTTTGTCAGGAAATTATAGATCCATCTACCAACTTTTCCTGTTATTCCTTTGGCACGCATTTTGTGCACTATTACGCCATGGTCACACTTGTCGAAGGCTTTTGCAAAGTCTGTGTATATTACATCTGCATTCTTTTTGTCTAATAGTGCATCCAGGACCTTGTCGTAGTGATCCAGTAGTTGGGACAGACAGGAGTGACCTGCTCTAAACCCATGCTGCCCTGGGTTGTGTAACTGATGGGTTTCTAGATGGGTGACGACCTTGCTTCTTAGGACCCTTTGAAAGATTTTTATGATATTTGATGTTAGTGCTATCAGTCTGTAGTTCTTTGCTATTGCTTTACTGCCCCCTTTATGGAGTGGGGCTATGTCTGTTGTTTTTAGTAACTGTGGGACGACCCCAGTGTCCATGCTCCCTCTCCATAGGATGTTAAAAGCACGTGATAGGGGTTTCTTGCAGTTCTTGATGAACACGGAGTTCCATGAGTCCGGCCCTGGGGCAGAGCGCATGGGCATGTCATTTATTGCCTGTTCGAAGTCATTTGATAGGGCCTTGTTACCTGAACTGCTTGTGGAAGAGGATTCCCCTTCCAAACAATAACCTCTCCTCCTCCCTCTCCCCTCCTTGCTGTCTTCCATACTCTAACACGAGTCTTCAATGAAGTTAAAAGTGATGTTAAATGTTCATTTATCCATTTCATTAGTCATTTATATTTATTTCTCACTGTTTTCTGTATGTAAAACTATAACTGTTCTCTATAGAATGTATTTTTTGTTAACATTTTTGGGTGTCTAGAACGGATTAATTGGATTTACATTATTTCTTATGGGAAATATTGCTTCAGTTTTTGTACGATTCAATTATTGTCATACTTTTTAGAACAAATTAATCACAAATACCAAGGTTCCACTGTACAGAGGCAGCAGGTGTAGTAGTGAAATGATGATGATGTAATCAGTCCATCAACCTTAGAGATATGAAGTGATCAGTCCCTCAGCCTGGAGAAGAGTTCAGCCCCATGAAGCTGAACTCTTCTGACCACCTCATATCTCCAAGGGATACTAATCTTGCAGAGAATAACTAAACAATGTCCAACCTAAAAGCCTACGTAGTGTAGTGTAAGTTTTGCTCCATTATTGTTCAAATTTCTTAGTCCAATCTCTTAGTAATTAAATAATCAACTACCTCATTATGTGATTTTACTAGTAAGCATAAGTCACCTTATGTAATTTTCTTATTTACTATTGTTTGCTTAAATATTAGCTGAATTGATACTTTCTCTGTCCATATTACTACCTCATTTTTTTAAATACTATTAATTGATATTACTTACTAAAAATTAATAATTAATTACCTTTTTAACTACCATACAATTTACTCTTAACATTTTGACATCATTTAATTACCATTACTTGTCTAATTACCATAACCTGTTTTAATACCACTTTACTATCTTAGAGACTCTTAATTACCTTGTACTCCCAAAATAACCTCAAGTATAACTACCAGTGCAATATTGAATGAAATAAACATTACTTTTTCACTTTTTTTGTAACATTATTACTTCCTAAAATTTTATTAAACACCATATTTACTACCAGTCAATTTTACTTTTGTACATTAATCATTATTTTATACTTTTCATAACATTTTGTTGCCAAATTTTCAAGTTTGTATATTCAACTCCAACCTTTATATTATCCTTTGTACCTGTGTACCTGTGTACCTGTCTACCATCTTACTATCATATTATAACCAAGTCATTGCCATTGTTATTTTTTTTACTTATTATTCTTTTGGTACTTCAATTTGTGAATTTTATTTTGTCAATTTAAATCTAGTTATACTCTTGATCTTGTTAACAACCTATATCAGACCCTAGTGCAATTGCAAGTACCATTTTAATTTGTTTTTTTTTTATATTATAGGTTTATATTATAAGTCCTACTCTAAGATTTTCATATCTTAGTGACTATTTTGTGTGTGCAATTAGTGTATATTTCAATTATATTATTGTTCAAGGCCCTTAACTATCTTTTGCTAACTAGTACCAACTACCTCTTTTTTTTTTTTTTTACTTTTTATTTTATTTTTTGCTACCTTATCTTATCAATTTAAATCTAGTTATACTCTAATTCTTGTAAACAACTTATATAACACCTTAGTGCAATTACTTGAGAGTCTTGTGTCTTTTTTATATCATTAGATTAAACTCAGTTGTACTATAGCTCATTCTAGCTCAATACATAGTCAATACCAAATTCATTATATTAGACCATAGTGCATTTACAAGTGAGAGTCTGGTGCTATTTTTAATTTGTATTTTTATATTATTAGATTAAACCTAGTTGTACTATAGCTCATTCTAGCTCAGTACATAGACTATACCAAAGTCATTACATTAGACCTTAGTGCAATTACAAGTGAGAGTTTGTGCTATTTTTAATTTTAATTTTATATTATTAGTTTATACCTAGTTGTACTTTAGCTCATTCCAGCACAACACATAGACAACATCAACTTCATTATGTGTATTGGTGACTATACTCTATATGACCAAAATGTTTTAGCTATATACTTGTCCAAACTTCCCACCACTACAGATATCAGTACTAAAACTCAACATACAACTCAGGATATAAATAACCATAATTTAAACCTAGAAGATGATTGATCACGTTGAAACCCCGATCTAAACCTCCATAATCTGACACCCAATCAAAACCTATTGGAAAGTAAAATGCCCTTTTTTACACAGCATCACAAGCCAGCACTATCCTAAACAATGCTGAAAGTCTATCAGTACTTAACTACAAAATCAGGCCTTAAGCAAACACTATGATGACCTCTTGGCACTCCTTGAATCACTAAACACACCCTTCCCTGCATTATTCTTACTGAGACCTGGCTTAAGCAGGACACAAAAGATATCTACCCCTACCAGGATACACAGCAATCCACAACTGCAGACCATACCAAGTTGGGGTGGTAATGCAATCTATTACTCAACCAATTTTCTTGTATTAGCACCACTTTGCTTTAGTGATGAATATGGGGAATAAATTTTTGCTAATTTTACTGTAAAAAAACCTTAAGACGCCTATAACAATCGGGCCATTTACCGGATACCCCACACAAACATCCCAAATTTCAGTGGAAAAATTTAAAGGGACTAATAACAAACAGACAAATGAATAAGCACCACCTTCTCTTAGCTGGAGACTTCAACATCAACCTTGGCCTAACTAGATGATCAGCCTGTAACTGATTTAATCAACAATATGAACAACACACTTCTCATACCAACAATAACTAAACCAACCAGGCTCCCTGAGACAAATGCAACCATAATAGACCACATATGGACCAATATACTAGCCCCCCTTAAATCAGGGATAATCACAGATAGCACTACAGACCACTACCCTACCCTTTCCCCCTGACAAACATTAGTAAACCACCACTTGAATACAACAAAGTTTCATTTTGGGCCCATGACGAGGCCTCAATAAGGAAGTCACAGCCGACCTAGAGACTGTTGACTGGCCTACAGAATTCTCCAAGGCCAATGGGATTGATGACTGGACAGACCCTTTTTTTTTAACAAATTACTTAGACTATACAACAAACATTGTCCTATAAAAAAGAAACAGATCACAAACAAACGGCTTGGGTGCCCATGGCTAAACCCGCACCATTCTTAAATCCATTGATAAAAAACACCAATATGAAAAGCAAAATAGACAGGCTTAATACACAATGATATTCTTAAACACTATTCATCAGTTCTCACCAAAGTAATAAAGAAAGCCAAACAACACTACTACTCCAGTAGATTCACTGACACAAGAGGAGATATAAAAAAGACCTGGAAAAAAACTCTCTTCAATTCTAGGGACCCACAAACTTAAAAAAACCAAGAATATTGCTCTAACTAAACCTAATGAAACATCACTGCATCCCACTGACACAGCTAACAAGATAAACGACTTCTTCTCAACCATAGGTTCTAATCTCGCCAATAAAATCCCACGTAAACCCAAAGCCCATGCCGGGGACTACCTAGATGGGAATTTCCCAAATTCCTTCTATCTTGCCCCCAACTGAGCCCCCAGAAGTCACCGAGATTATAAAGTCCCTTAAAAATAACTCAGGGAATCTGTCTCATGTCCCACCATTATTGTACAAGCGAGCGGCCCATGTCCTTTCGCATGCTATTTCATTTCTTTTTAACAAGTCACTAGAAACTAGCACCTTCCCAAAACTACTCAAGATGGCAAGGGTTACACCAAACATAAAGGTGGTACCCTACAGATTTAAACAACTATAGGCCAATATCAAACTTACCATTGCTATCCAAAATCTTTGAGAAACTCGTGCACAGGAGACTGTATTCATTTATAAAGGCACAAAACATACTCAACCCCAGCCAATTTGGATTCAGGAAAAATAAAAGCACTAATGATGCAATCATAAAAATGCTAGATCTGCTTTACACAGCATTGAAAAATAAGGAATATCCACTAGGAATTTTTATTGACCCAAGAAAAGCTTTTGACACAGTAGACCACGGCATCCTACTCCACAAACTTGACCATTATGGTATAAGAGGCCATGCGCTTGCATATTTCAAATCTTACCTTACTAATAGGTATCAGTATGTCACCATTAAAGACACAGCATCAACAACACGGCCACTTGATACTGGAGTTCTGCAGGGAAGTGTCCTTGGTCCCCTGCTCTTCCTCATATACATCAATGAACTTCCAAACGTATCCCAACACCTGAACCCCATTCTCTTTGCTGATGACACGACTTATGTCATCTCTCATCCTAATCTTGCCACCCTCAACACCATTGTTAACGAGGAGCTGATCAAAATATTGACTTGGATGGCAGCCAATAAACTTACGCTTAACACTGACAAAACCTACTACATTATGTTTGGTAGCAGAGCAGGAGATGCGCAAATCAACATTAAGATCGACAACACTCTAATTGCCAGACATAATGAGGGCAAATTCCTAGGCCTATACCTCGACAACAACCTGAATTTCAGCACCCATATCCAGCACCCATATCCAACACAACCAAAAAAGTATCCCAGATGGTTGGAATCCTCTCCAAGATACGATACTACGTGCCGCAAAATGCCCTTCTCACACTATACCACTCACTTATTTATCCATACCTCCCCTATGCTATTTGTGCTTGGGGATCAACTGCAGCAACACACCTAAAGCCAATAATAACCCAACAAAAAGCCGCAGTAAGAATAATCACTAAATCCCATCCCTGGCAACACACCTCCCCACTCTTCATAGATCTAAACTTACTCCCTGTTCAGTACATCCACACTTACTACTGTGCAATCTACATCTACAGGACCTTAAATTCCAATATTAATCTTGACCTAAAATGCTTTCTTGATAGTTGTGACAGAACCCACAGGCATAACACCAGACACAAACATCTCTATGACATTCCCCGTGTCCGACTAAATCTTTACAAAAATTCAATGTATGTCAAAGGCCCTAAAATCTGGAACACCCTACCTGAAAACTCTAGAACTGCAGACACATTCATCACCTTCAAAACTACCATTAGAAAACATCTTATCTCCCTGATACACCCTGTCAACTAATTACACGAATACCACCTGGTGGTTCACACTTACACTCGCTCACCCATTTGACCATAAAAAGAAATATCAATCTCAATCTTAAAATAATGAATCCTAACTAGTCATAAGTTGGCCTGTGATACTCCAATACTGAAACTATGTATTGTGCCAAAACAAAAGCATTCACATTGTTAAACTCACAAACTAGTACTTAGTCACTTAGCCATAATACCAACTTACCTCATACTTTGTAATGTTTTAAATTTAAGATTTGAACTAAGTCTGCCGGAAATGCCTAGCCATGCTAGGTGTTCTAGTGGTACACTCTGTAATTATTATTTTACTACATGTAAACCACACAATACCCAAATTCTGTAAACTCAGCATTGTAATCCTTATAGAGAATAAACTTTGAATTTGAATTGAATTGAATAATCTTCATTTCACTACTACACTTGCTGCCTCTATTTTTGACTAAAGAAACTTACTGTGTGGGCAAAATGTTTCAACAACAGAGATACCCAACCATTGCACATGTTTCTTAATCTTCAACTTGTCAGTATTTTACACCATTTTCAATAAAACTGCACAAAGGTGCTCACACAGACCAATGATGCTCAACGTAAAAGAATAATCAATGGATGATCTGGTACCTATTTTGATTCCCCTGTAGTGGTAATTTCATGGGTAAACTAGGCTAACTGGTCAGCAAACTTGAGCTCAACACAAACACTAATGAGGATCTATCCAATGAATTCAATTTCAGCCATAAATACCTTAATTAACAAACAATGACTATTCTGCAATACGCTAGGTAGATTGTGTCAGTAACCATAATATACTATGGCTGATAATTTGTCTAGTTTGTACATAAAAATAATATGAAAACACTTGAAATAAATGTCTACTTTGTTGCACAGTAACAACTAAAAGGTAAATTAGAAAAATTAAGTTAAAAAAATACCCATACACTTTCATTAACAGTCATGAAAAAATAAGGTTAGGTTGAATGCTCAATGTAAATTTTTTTTTAATATGCTAAACATCTCCCAAGGTGACCCCAAAAAAGAGGAAACACATTCACTGTAATTCATTCAAACACTGTTTTGCCAGAAGCATGCAGTAATGAATAGTAATTATGACATTTATGGAGCACTTGGACCTTATAGGTCACTCAGCATTCAAAGGCACAAAAAAATACATACAACACACAATGAAAACAGTGTTGAAATGAGAAGGAAAAATCTTTACCTGAATGATGAGACCCACACGCAGCCTCAGCATCTCCAGGAATAGGCTTGGTTCAGTGCGGATGAACATTGCCAAATATACCAGCAACTCTTGAGTCAACATTGCTGTAGATTCATCCGCTCCATATGCCTCATGGATCAGCATTCGCAAATCAGACGAGGGGAGAGGTGCGGTGATGGTCACCTCATTGTGTGGTGGCAGGCCCACTGTTACTTGCTTCTGCCGTACTAGAAGATCAGTGACAGCCTTTGCCAAGTCTTCTACACGCTTACCTAGCATGCCTAGGTAGCAAAAAACATGTTACTAAGCAAAACTAAAAAACTGACAAACTTAATAATCTTAACGAGTGCTACATATGAAAGCAAATTAAAAAGCAGTCCTTTTTTCGACCTGTACAACGTAAGTGGTTAACCCTATGTATTCAATATTATTATTATTTCTTCTTCTTTCAACAAACTGGCCGTATCCCACCGAGGCAGGGTTGCCCCCCCCCCAAAAAAAAACGTAAGTTTCTCATTTTAAATTTAGTAATTTATACAAGAGAAGGGGTTACTAGCCCCTTGCCCCGGGTATTTTAGTCGCATTTTACAACACGCATGGCTTACGGAGGAAGAATTCTGTTCCACTTCCCCATGGAAATAAGAGGAAATAAACAAGAATAAGAACTAGAAAGAAAATAGCAGAAAACCCAGAGGGGTGTGTGTACATATGGTTGTACATGTATGTGTAGTGTGACCTAAGTGTAAGTAGAAGTAGCATGACGTACCTGAAATCTTGCATGTTTATGAGACATTAAAAAAAGACACCAGCAATCCTACCATCATGTAAAACAATTACATGTTTCTGTTTTACACATTATTATTATTATTATTATTATTATTATTACCATATTATGCACACAGTAGTAGTTTAATTTCTTTCTTAAATTTGTTTAGTGATTATTTTCTTTTTTTGTTATTTCCAAGGACATTAAGTCCAGTCTATTTTTTCATAGCTAAGCTGAACATATTGTCAATGGATCTAAGGATGCTGTTAGTTAGCAAGAGCTAACTAAATTGTAGAGGCGCTGATTTTTTCTAGGAATAGTTGGAAATATGAGCTAGTGTTGAGTATTATTAAATTCTCTCTGCCAGACAATGTTTGTGACTGCTACATTATATAAAGTTATTCACCCCTGATCATCATGGAGACTGAATGTGTTATTGCAGATGTTTCAAAATTATCACCAGCAAGAAACAATTAGAATAGTGGGAAAATAATGCCTCTTTTATTAAGCTGCTATATTGGAGCAGGATGTAGTGGACTCATTAATTCATGTAGATGTGTTATTATTATAATCATGGGGGAGCACTAAACCCATAGGATTATACAGCTCATGTGGGGGGGGGGGGGAGCGGGTGGAAGGTATTCAGGCTCAATTCAGAAACTGGAGCACAGATCCAATTCCCTAGATCACGAGCCCCTCACCAGCATCAAGGAACCTCCCTTGAGGGGACCTGTAGATGTGTTAATTGATGACATTAAAAAGCAATCATACATGTTGTTTAGGAAACTAGCTACTTGCAGATCTTCAGAATGAAGGAGGTTCATGTTGATATCTACAGCTCTTATTAAATATTATTTAGTTTAATGTTACAGATTAAAACTTTTAAGATTGTCACCAAAGCTTGATTTCTTAGTATGAGATAATTGGTAGACTGCTTAAATTAGGTTGGTAGACAGCAAGCATCCCAGAAGGCACTACCATACTCTTAAATGAGTGTGAAATGGAAACCTGCTAATTTATTACACCCTGGCAGAATTGATGATCTTTTTTTCTGTCTCATGAACATGCAAGATGACAGGTAAATTTTACAAACAATTAGTAATATCAAGTACATATGTATTTTTACTTTCTTATGAATTATACTTCTTAATAGTTCTTATTCCTGTAATAGTTCCTTTCCAATCTAGGAGGCCTAGTCTGAGACTGGGATCTGTGAAGATAATCTTCAGAGCCACTACCAGACAGCTCCTATTGTCAATGAGATATTCAAGCTTTTAGGTGTAAACTGAGCAAAAATGTAACCATACATAATCTCGCATTAGCTTAGGGCCTTCACATAAGCTTATACAAATCTAGCTACAGTGTGATTATATACCTGTGTGATTATATAGCTGCCAGGTACAGCAACTGAAGCAGTTGGTAATGGTAATCAGCAAACAAGTGAAAATAATGTAATTCAGTAGTACACCTACCATCCATCTTATTCTTTTTAGTAATCATTACAGGAAAAAGGGTTACTAGCCCATTGTTCCTGGCATTTTACTTGACTTTTACAACACACATGGCTTACGGAGGAAAGATTCATATTCCACTTCCCCATGGATATAAAAGGAAAAGTACTAAGAACAGGAACTAGTAAGATAAAATCAAAGAAAACTCAAATGAGTGTGTATAAATAAACGTGTACATGTATGTGTAGTGTGACCTAAGTGTAAGTAGAAGTAGCAAGACATACCTGTAATCTTGCATATTAATGAGACAGACAAAAGACACCAGCAATCCTACAATCATGTAAAACAATTACAGGCTTCTGTTTTACACTCACTTGGCAGGACAGTAGTACCTCCCTGAGTGGTGCATTGAGATATATGTGGAGACAAAAAAATGTTATCTATGGAGGCAAAGAAGGGAATGTATGAAAGTGTAGCAGTACCAACACTCTTATAAGGGTGTGAAGCTTGGGTTGTAAACGTTGCAGCGAGGAGACAGTTGGAGGCAGTGGAGATGTCCTGTCTAAGGGCAATGTGTGGTGTAAATACTATGCAGAAAATTCAGAGTGTGGAAATTAGAAGGTGTGGAGTTAATAAAAGTATTAGTCAGAGGGCTGAAGAGGGGTTGTTGAGGTGGTTTGGTCATTTAGAGAGAATGGATCAAAGTAGAATGACATGGAGAGCGTATAAATCTGTAGGGTAAGGAAGGTGGGGTAGGGGTCATCCTCGAAAAGGTTGGAGGGAGGGGGTAAAGGAGGTTTTGTGGGCGAGGGGCTTGGACTTCCAGCAAGCGTGCGTTAGCGTGTTAGATAGGAGTGAATGGAGACAAATGGTATTTGGGACCTGACGAGCTATTGGAGTGTGAGCAGGGTAGTATTTAGTGAGGGGATTCAGGGAAACTGGTTATTTTATATAGCCGGACTTGAGTCCTGGAAATGGAAAGTACAATGCCTGCACTTTAGAGGAGGGGTTTGGGATATTGACAGTTTGGAGGGATATGTTGTGTATCTTCACATATATGCTTCTAAACTGTTGTACGTATTCTGAGCACCTCTGCAAAAACAGAGATTATGTGTGAGTGAGGTAAAAGTGTTGAATGATGATAAAAGTATTTTCTTTTTGGGGATTTTCTTTCTTTTTGGGTCACCCTGCCTCGGTGGGAGACGGCCGACTTGTTATAAAAAAAAAAAAAAAAAGGACCAAGCTTGGTTCCGACTAACTGGTCTTAAGTCAAAACGGACGCAAGTCAAACCTTACTACTGAATATCAGCATCACATTACATAATGATTTTATTTTATTGTTTTATTTTGGTATTTCATTTTTTACTCTAATTTTTATGCTGTTAGTACTGTATTTTATACTGTAAGGTTTAGGAGAAACACAGTGTACAACACAAACAGCTGTTTATTTCTCAGAACATTTGCATACAAAACATGGTCGTAAGTTGAGTGGTCGTATGTCGAACAGGTTGTAAGTTGGATGGTAGGTGTACTGTAAATGCTTCATACTCTAATTATCATGGATGGGAAAATACAAGAAGCAGGTATGAGTTTAGCCATGAACAATAAAGGGTAAATACAGTGGACCCCCGCTTAACGATCACCTCCCAATGCGACCAATTATGTAAGTGTATTTATGTAAGTGCGTTTGTACGTGTATGTTTGGGGGTCTGAAATGGGCTAATCTACTTTACAATATTCCTTATGGGAACAAATTCAGTCAGTATTGGCACCTGAACATACTTCTGGAATGAAAAAATATTGTTAACCGGGGGTCCACTGTATTGGGAAGACAGTATTCCGTGAGTGAAATGTAGATGAAGACAATATGGTAGACTATCATATTGTGTTGTGGTATAGGTATACAGAAAAGTGGAAAAAAAGGTAACATTATATCACAAATTTTCTCATAGCCTACCTCCAGCCTTGATACAATAAACTTTATGTAATGACCTACCAGCAGTGTGCCGAACAAGTGCCCAGTGCTTGGCATGGCATGCACGCTCATACAGGTCTTTGAGAAGATCCTTCACACTCACTGGCTGACCTTCGATCACTGACCCTGTCTCATGATTCAGCCCAAACTGCACAACCTACAACCAGACAAATAAAAAAAAAATTGTTGGTCATTTTGCATATAAAAAGATTCAAACAATGGAAATTTAAAATACAGTGTTAGAATGCCCAAATACACTAAAAAGGATACTAAATTCATATATACAGAGGTTACTAACATGGCATTCCTGATTTTTCAAATTAGCAACAAGTCATCTGAATAGAAAACAATTGTGGAAAGGATGTTAATGCTTCACATATACTGTATTTGAACTGCAAATTGGCACTTGCAAAACAGTGATTAATTCCTAAGTGCCTTATTATTAAGTGTGAATGTGTGTAACCTGAGGAGTTTTTGGTAAGATGGTGACCCCCCTGCAGTGAGTTCATAGGACAACAACAAATATAGCAGTAAACTGCCTCTGGAAAAACCTTAAAGTTTTTATACCTCCAGGGAATTTGTTCTAACAGCTTTAAAGCAAAAGTTAAATATATATACAGTGGACCCCCGCATAGCGACCTTAATCCGTGCAAGAGGGCTGGCTGTTATGCGAAATGTTCGCTATGCGAATGAATTTTCCCCATAAGAAATAATGGAAATAAAATTAATCCGTGCAAGACACCCAAAAGTATGAAAAAAAATTTTTTTTACCACAAAAAAATGTTAATTTTAGTACACACAAACTGAAAAAGGCATGCACAATTACATGACACTTACTTTTATTGAAGATCTGGTGATGATTGATGGGATGGGAGGAGGGGAGAGAGAGTGTTAGTGTTTAGAAGGGGAATCCCCTTCCATTAGGACTTGAGGTAGCAAGTCCTTTTCTGCGGTTACTTCCCTTCTTCTTTTAATGCCACTAGGACCAGCTTCAGAGTCACTGGACTTCTTTCGCACAACATATCTGTCCATAGTGGCCTGTACCTCTCGTTCCTTTATGATTTGTCTAAAGTGGTTCACAACACTGTCATTGTAACAGTCACCAGCACGGCTTGCAATAGCTGTGTGAGGGTGATTTTCATCAAAAAAGGTTTGCACTTCAAGCCATTTTGCACACATTTCCTTAATCTTTGAAGTAGGCAATTCCTTCAATTTCTCTCTCCCCTCCTTTGAACCAGTTTCCCCAGGTCTGGCCTCTTGCTCTTGAAGTTGATCTATCAGCTCATCAGTGGTTAGTTCTTCATTGTCCTCCTCCACCAACTCTTCCACATCCTCCCCACTAACCTCCAACCCCAAGGACTTCCCCAATTCCACAATTGATTCCTCAACTGGTATACTCCTCTCAGGGTTAGCCTGAAACCCTTCAAAATCCCTTTTGTCTACACATTCTGGCCACAGTTTCTTCCAAGCAGAGTTCAAGGTTCTCTTAGTCACTCCCTCCCAAGCCTTACCTATAAGGTTTACACAATTAAGGATATTAAAGTGATCCTTCCAAAACTCTTTTAGAGTCAATCGAGTGTCTGTGGTCACTTCAAAGCACTTTTGAAACAGAGCTTTTGTGTACAGTTTCTTGAAGTTGGAAATGACCTGCTGGTCCATGGGCTGCAGGAGAGGAGTGGTATTAGGAGGCAAAAAACTTCACCTTAATGAAGCTCATGTCCCCATAAAGTCGCTTTTGCCACGTCTGTAGGATGACCGGGGGCATTGTCTAACACCAGGAGGCACTTAAGGTCTAATTCTTTCAGTTAGGTAATCTTTCACACTGGGGGCAAATGCATGGTGAACCAGTTATAGAAAAATTCCCTAGTGCCCATGCCTTACTGTTTGCCCTCCACAGCACACACAAATTATCCTTGAGGACATTCTTTTGCCTGAACGCTCTGGGAGTTTCAGAGTGATACACTAATAAAGGCTTAACTTTGCAATCACCACTAGCATTGGCACACATCAACAAAGTAAGCCTGTTTTTCATAGGTTTAAATGTCTTGGGAGTGCCTTTTCCTCCTGAGTAATGTAGGTCCTGCTTGGCATTTTCTTCCAGAACAGGCCTGTTTCATCACAATTAAACCCCTTGTTCAGGTTTCAGTCCTTCATTTTTCTATGTACTCCTTGAATTCATGCACATATTTTTTCAGCCCCCTTTGTGGTCCGAACTGGCAGCCTCACCATCCCGTATCACACTATGGATGCCACTACGCTTCTTAAATCTCTAAAACCCAAACCCTTTTGCTGGCCTTAAATTCACTCACATCATCACTAGTTGCGGGCATTTTTTTAATTAAATCGTCAGGGCAACTTCCTAGCCTTTTCACATATGATCGCTTGAGAGACGCTATCTCCTGCTAGCTGTTTTTCATTTATCCACACCAATAACAGTCTCTCAACATCTTCCATCACTTGCGATCTTTTTTCAAAAACACATTTAAAAACCTTTGGCAACAACAGCTTCCTTGATTGCCGTTTTCTTGCCCACAATAGAAGAGATGGTTGATTTTGGTTTCTTTTTACAACCTGACCCCGGTCGGTGGGTACGTACTCCACTTTCATACTTATCAATGATCTCTTTCTTTAAATTTTAATAGGAATCCTAACCCTTATTGCGTAGGGTTGGAACTAGAAGCTTTCTTGGGGCCCATGGTCACTTATTTTCCAGAAACACCACCGAAAACACTGTAATAATACGAAATATTCCGAGTGTATGCTTGAATGTTACCGCGGAGGCTGGCTGGTAAACAATGGCACAGGCGGCACATGTGAGGCTGGCTGAGGGCGCACATTGGACGCGTCTCGGACGAAGGCCGCTGAGCGGGTTTTTGTCCACTATGCGGGGCAAAATTTTAGCGAACAAAGCGTCCGCTATGCGGATTGTCCGCTATGCAAGGCGTCCGCTATGCGGGGGTCCACTGTATTTATAAAAACTAAACAAAAGCTTATTTCTTTGCAAAGGTTACAATGTGTGTTTACATTTCATAATTTGATTGGTACAAAGAAAGCCACTATCACGACGGGGCATTTCGGGCACACTTTACCTAATACAGTGGACCCCCGCTTAACGATCACCTCCAAATGCGACCAATTATGTAAGTGCGTTTGTACGTGTATGTTTGGGGGTCTGAAATGGACTAATCTACTTCACAATATTCCTTATGGGAAAAAATTCGGTCAGTACTGGCACCTGAACATACTACTAGAATGAAAAAAGTTCGTTAACCGGGGGTCCACTGTACTTAAGGTCTACTTAAGTCTAGACAGGTAGAGTGGTAAATTTCAAATATTCATTATTTTACTCTATTATTAATATGAAGTATCCAAATTTTTTAGTTAACAAGCTTTATAGTTTAATGTAGACAAAACTGATAACAGTACAGCATTACATATACACTACAAGTTATGATACAAACATACATTTTTAGGTTTGTAATAATGATTTAACAGATAAGGGGTAATAAAATATTTGGGAGAGTTGCTTTAACCCTTAAACTGTCCAAACAGATCTACGTTCACATGCGTAGTGCTCCAAAAGTAGATCTACATTTTTTTACATATTTTCAAATATATATATAAAAAAAAAAAAAAAAAGTAGATCAAAGTTTTTTTACACGTTTTCAAATGTTAAAAAAAAAAAAAGTCTACATTTTTTTTTACATACTTTCAAATGTTGAAAAAACGTAGATCTATGTTTGGACAGTTTAAAGATTAAATTTGGTTACAGATTAGCATAGTGTGGGTATGGTTATTATTGAGAGATGAGATGATTTTTAAGTATAGTTCTAAATTGATTTGTGGACAGGGGACCTCCTCCTGGTTCAGGCAAGGAGTTCCAGATCTTCGGGCCCTTTATATGCACTGCAGTTTTGCATAGTGTGAGACGGACATGAGGGATTTCAAAAAGTGTTTTGTTCCTTGTGTTATGCTTGTGTGTTCTGTTGCAGCTGTCTAGAAGTTTGAGTGGAGGGCTTATAATGGAGTTTAATGTTCTGTATATATAGTAGGCACAACAATAAGTGTATATTTTGTATATTAAATAAGTTCAAGCTCTTGAAGAGTCGTAGGGTGTGTTGTCTGGCGCAGGAGTTTGTGATCATCCTCACCGGAGCTTTTTGTTAGGTTATTAAAGGTTTAAGGTGATTGGTCATGGTAGATCCTCAAGCACAAATACCATAGGTGAGGTAAGGGTATATTAGAGAATGATATAAAGTAAGGAGCCCCATTTGCGGTACATAATATCGTATCTTGAAAAGGATGCTTACTATTTTGGAAAGTTTCTTAGTTATATGCTGCATGTGGGTCTGAAATTTAACATTACAGTAAAGATGGAGACCTAGAATTTTCCCTCAGTGTGTTTTGTAATGGGGGAACCATTTATCGATGTGTTTAGCTGGATATTTAACGCTCTGTTTCCAAAAAGCATGAAGTAGGTTTTGTCTATGTTGAGAGTGAGTGTTGGTCATCATCCAGTTTGATATTTTTAGTAGCTCACTGTTTACAGTGTCACTAAGTATAGCCAGGTTTGGGTGGGAGAAGACATAAGTGGTGTCATCTGTGAACAAAACTGGTTTAAGGAGTCGTGATGTATTTGGGAGGTCACTGATGTAAATAAGAAAGAGTAGAAAATGCTGGAAAAGTTAAACAAATTTACAGCAAATAAACCAAAGCATCATCCAAATCAATTACACTCTAGGTAAGATCCATGAAAAAGGCAAAATTAAGATACAAATAACAAATTATGATATATGAATGAACAAAACACAATAACTGGGATAGGCATGTACTTTGAGTTGATGAGAATCAGTTAGTGTTGAGGTTTGATCCGGATACTGTTAGTGTACATATTTAATGAGGCGTCATACTGTAGCATCAGTGATCATGCAAGTCATTAGTGACTTCACCTATAATTTATTAAACCCTATGACAGCATATATACCAGTATAAATTAAACAATATTTGTACAGACCACACTGAAGAGGGAAGCGAGTTGAAAGTAAAATATGAATCAAGCATAGGGCCCATGGGGGTAAGAGTAAGTAAATTATATTTTATTCCATGCTACTGTAACTATACATATACATATGACAAAATTCAAGAACACTGACACTAACTCTTAGCTATGGTGTCTATATCAGTGAACACCAATCTGACTGACCAAAAGTCTAAAACTTGGTAACATATAGGTAAACTGGAGCTATAGACTTGAAAACTTCTCTTTCCTCAAACACTAAATGTGCAGGGGTCAGGAAGCAAAAGTACAGTAGTGGAAACTTGATCCTCTGCTTGACAGTCAAGGCTTGGTCTTTGACCAATCAGACTTGGTGATTACCTAGAGTAGAGGTGAGTGCATGAGGAGTGTGGCTTACCAGGTAGTGAAGGATGTCACCTTGTTCCTCCAGGGACTCCGCCTCCCGCATCTGCAGCAGCAGCTCCTCCAGATCCACGTTCTCATACACTGCGTCAGAAGCTACCCTGTGTGTTCAAATATGTTCATCATTGCTAAATTGCTAAAGCATTCAGCTTTCTAATGGTGTGACAAGATAATGATAACAATATACAGTACAGTATTTTGAATGAATTAGGTTAATAAACAAGACACATGAGCAACATCTACGTATCTTTACTGAGTTTTGTCAATGCAGCAGGCTTTATCAACTTAATAAAGAAGCACGAGGATGGAGCCTTTAATAGTGGAGCCAGTGGAAGAAGTAGAGATGTAGCAGCTGAAGATATGGTCACAAGTGGACAGGGCCCACTGGTGGAAGTAGGCGAGACCCATCAACTTATTATTATACCTATGATTTAATGAGAATGCCATAGCAAGTGGTACAGAAAATACCTACTACAACTCCACTGTTAACCCTTAAACTGTCCAAACGTAGATCTACATCCACGTGCGGGGGGCTCCGAACATAGATCTACTTTTTTTTTACATGCTTTCAAATGGGGAAAATCAAGGTCGGAGCGCTATGCACGTGAACGTAGATCTAGGTTTGGACAGTTTAGGGGTTAAATTTCTGACCCACCTTATGAGCCTGGCCTACCTTTACTAGTGGGTCCCACCCATATATGATCACTTCAACTGCTGCACCTCGTCACTTCTTCCACTGGCTCCAGCACAAAAGGTTCTGCCATCACGTACACCTACCATCCGACTTACGACCGAGTTCGGTTCCGAGAAACCGGTCGTAAGTCGAAATGGATGCAAGTCGAACTTTACTACTGAATATCAACATCACATTTTTGTAATGACTATTTTATTGTTTTATTTTGGTATTTCATGTTTTACTTTACTTTTTATGTTGTTAGTACTGTATTTTATACTGTAAGGTTTAGGATAAACACTGTGTACAACACAAATAGTTATTTATTTCCCAGAAATTTCGCATAAAAAACACGGTCGTAAGTCGAGCAGGTCGTAAGTCAGATGGTAGGTGTATTAGACTGATAAAGCCAGCTGTGCAGGTAAATATCTTTCTAATAAAGATACCCCAGGTGTTACACACCTGGGATATCTGTATTGGAACTTGCTGGTATTATACCTATGATGTAATCTTAGAGAAGCATTGTCTCCTACCTTTACAACCTCCAAAAGGAATAATTTATAAACTGCCCCAGGGGAACTACAAGCTACAATACTTCAATACTTATTTTTGATGATTTTATATGAGGTACAGCCAAACTGCTTACGTCCAACTTTCATATTTTTTTTTACAATCTGGGGAAGCATTTCCCATTACGGCTTGACGAAGCTCCTGGAGAGTGAAACGTTGCCACAATAAAAGTGTCACATTAGTTGCACTTGTGTCCTTTTACTTACACACTAATATTAGTTAATTTGAATTAATCAGGAACTGAATAAATGTTAATTTCTGGAATCTCATTTATGTCTTCCTGTGTAAAAACTGACAAAAAATAGTCATTAAATATGGAACATATTTCCAGTTCGTTATCCGTCAGCTGTCCATTCCCAATTTCCAGAGGTTCTACTTTTTCCTTCACCTTCGTCCTATACACTTGAAATAAGCCCTTTGGATTGGCCTTTGATTCATTAACAACTCTAATTTCTTTTAAGCTGAAGATATTGGTCAGTAAAGTTAACCTCTCCTCTTCTGATGCACCTATAAATTCCCCTTTTCTCCCCTAATAGATGCTTTAGCCTCCTGTTAACCCATTTGGGATCGTCATTATTAGACCTAATTTCTCTCTGGGGAATGTATATATTCTGAGCACGGTGTACATTATTAAGAAAAAAATCATAAATGCAGATCCCTTCATAATCATAAGTATGATCATCAATAAAATCATTAGCTAGATAACCCCAATCGAGATATGGCAGGTGTTCCCTAAGTCCATTATAATCAGCAGAATGAAAATCAGGGATTTTTACCATATTATCATTATTCTTGTATTCCCAGTTAATGCTAAAAGTGATGGATTTGTGATCACCTGTGCCAAGCTCTTCAGTGATCTCCAGATTATTTACGAGTATTACCTTATTTGACAAGACTAGGTCTAGCAAATTATTACCCCTGGTAGGCTCTGTTACACACTGCTTCAGAAAACAGTCCTGAACTGTTTCCATACAGTCACTGGACTCCAGATTACCGGTCAAAGAATTCCAGTCAATTTGACTAAAGTTAAAATCCCCTACTATCACTATGTTATTGTGTCTAGAAGCCTTAACAATTTCGTCCCAAAGAAGTCTCCCTCTATCGTGATCCAAGCCAGAAGGTCGGTATATTACACCTAGAATTAGTTTTTCTTGACCTTCTACAAACTCTACCCAAACAGATTCTGTTACTGTTCCATCTATTTTTATACCTGTTTTTATGCAACAGTTAATATTTTCTCGAACATATAATGCAACTCCTTCCCCCTTCCCATTACATCTATCCACATGGAACAACTTAAACCCTTGAATACTACACTCAGCAATCATATCCCAACTCTTTAAATCATACCATGTTTCAGTTAATGCAATGACATCAAAATTCCCAGCACATGCTACCAAACGTAGCTCATTAATCTTATTTCTTGCACTTCGACTGCTAGCATAAAATACCATCATAAGTTTTTTCTTCTGCACATTTTTCCTATTCACCTTTGTTTTTACACAATTTCTGAAATTATCATTACCCAGAGCTACTCCATGACAGTTACTATTAACCCATAAACGGTTCAAACGTATATATACATTTTTTCAACATTTGAAAGTATGTAAAAAAAGTAGATCTTCTTTTTGTTTTTTTACATTTGAAAATGTGTAAAAAAACTATGATCTACTTTTTTTTTGTTATGTTTGAAAATATGTAAAAAAAACGTAGATCTACTTTTGTAGCACTACACATGTGAACGTAGATCTGCTTGGACCGTTTACGGGTTAAGATTCTTAATATCAGAGCATAAGTCAATATATCCATACTCATTGTTTATCATTTCTAAACCCATACCTGTAACTAATCCTAGTTTAAAGTCCTAACAACCCCCTCAACTGAGCTAGCAAGAAAACCCACACCTGCCCTGGATATGTGAGCCCCATCCCTGGCATACACGTCATTTCAGCCATAGAAGTTGTCCCAGTTGTCAATGAATGGTACTGCATTATCCTTACAGTGTTTATCCAGCCAACAATTAATACCAATTGCTCTGGACAACCATTCATTTCCAACACCTCTTGGCAAAATGCCACATATAACAGGGCAACCCCCCTTCTTCCTAATTATGTCTATTGCTGTCCTGAACTTTCTAACTAAATCCTCACATCTACGCTTGCCTACGTCAATGCCTCCAGCACTGAGGCAGATAATAGGATTGATCTCATTATCGTTCATGATGTTGTCAAGCCGGCTAACAAAATCCTCCATCCCAGCCCCAGGAAAGCAGACTTAGATCCCTGAGTCTTCACTCTCTTGAGGGACGTAGAATGAGAGGAGATATCGAAGTGTGTAAGTGGATGATGGCCATAAACAAAGGCGATATTAATAAAATACTGAGGATATCGCCTCAGGTAAGAACCAGGAATATCAGAATTAAGTTGGATAAATTTAGATTTAGAAAGGACACAGGTAAGTACTGGTTTTCAATGTTCTGAGTAGGGTGATCGAGGCTACGACCCTGGGTAGCTTTAAGAAAAGATCGGACAAATATATGAGCGGTAGGTGCTGGGTTTGATTGGTGTCGTGGGTATGGAATTAAATTCTTGGGTAGATTTGGGATGAGGTGGTTTTGATAAGGACCTGTCTTGTATGGGCCAGGAGACCTTCTGCAGTGTTCCTCCATTCTTATGTTCTTACAAGAGCCACTATTTTTGGGGGGGTTAGGAGGGGGGATTATTATTATTATATTCAAAACGAAGCACTAAGCCACAAGGGCTATACAGCGCTGCAGGGTAGGAAAGAAAGCGAGGGTATTGGGCAGCAGAAGGGGGGAGGGATGATCAGTAGGTTACAGAAAACAGCGAGGCAGGGGATAGTGCAGGGGTAGAGGGCAGCAAGAGATTGAGGTAGAAAGGGCTGAAGGTATCATCAGAGTTTGTGAAGTAAGTCAGTTGTTGTCAAAAAGTCAATGAGAGAGTCCGAATGAAAGGTGGGTCCATCAGCGAGAAGGGAAGGTAAAGAGAGAGCAGCGGAGCGAAGACTACGTTGAAGGCATATTCTGCGTGCTCGTTGATAAAGTGGGCAGTCTAATAGAATGTGGCTGACCGATAATGGAACCTAACAATTCTCACAGAGAGGAGCAGGGCGCCTCTCCATGAGATATCCATAAGTAAGACGAGTATGGCCAATGAAAAGACGGGAGAGAGTAGTCTCCCAACCTCGACACTGGTGACAAGAAGACGGCCAATAACCAACACTCGATTTAATAGACTGAAGTCTGTTACTGAGCAGAGTAGACCAAAGCTGTTGCCAACGGGTGTGAAGGTGGGTAGCTATTGCAGCAAAATAGTCCGTAAATGGAGCACCTCTATATGAAACTGGTAGGTCATGTACTGCTGACCGCGCAGCAGCGTCTGCCTGTTCATTGCCCTGTACGTCAACATGACCAGGGACCCAACAAAAAACAATATCTTTATGCTTGGTAAAGATGCGGCGTAGCCAAAGTTGGATACAAAGGACTAAGGGGTGAGGTGTATCAAATTTCTGTATAGCCTGTAAAGCACTAAGGGAGTCTGAGACAACCACAAATGATGACACAGGCATAGATGCAATACAGATAAGTGCTGCAAGAATGGTATACAATTCAGCAGTAAAAACACTAGCCGAAGATAGTAAATGCCCTCGTACGATGCTGTCCGGACACACTGCTGGAAATCCTACGCCGTCAGAAGACTTAGAGCCATCTGTGTACACTGCAATGGCATGAGAATGAGAGTGGAAGTGGTCAAGAAAAACAGAGCGGGAAGTTACTGTAGACAATTGGGCTTTCGAGCAAGGGAGTGAGAAAGAACAAACTCGAACAGCTGGAACTTCCCAGGGGGGTAGGGAAAAGTGAGATGCTACATGAACATAGAAAGGTGGTAATTGAAGAGAAGACAAGAGCGAATGTAGGCGAAGAGAGAAGGGACGGAGCAAACAGGGGCGGCGAACAAATAAAGAATGTCTACTAATATCGGTGACCATTCTATAAATGGAAGGATTGCGGAGATCATGAGAGCGTACATAGTAGTGAAGGCAATGGGCATCACAGCGATCAGATAAGGATGGTACGTTCGCTTCTGCATACAGGCTCTCAACAGAGGAAGAGCGAAAAGCACCAAGGCATAAACGTAATCCTTGGTGATCAATGGGGTTAAGGCTAGAGAGAGTAGCAGGAGATGCCGCTAAATAGATCTGGTCACTATAATCAAGTTTCGATAAAATGAGGGTGGAATGTAGGCGGAGGAGAGTTCGACGATCAGCTCCCCATGAAAGATGAGCAAGGGTTTTAAGAAGGTTCAGCCGGCTGTGACAAGTTGTCTTCAGAGAGGTAATGTGAGGTTTACAGGATAACCTACGGTCGAAGAGGAGGCCTAGAAACCTGACTATCACGTTCAGGGATATGGGTGCCATAGAGGTATAAAGGATGATCGGAGATGACAGTGTCTAGTGAAAGTAATTTGGTGAGTTTTGGTACTGGAAAATTTAAACCCATGTGTGGTGGCCCAATTGGAAACATGGTCGACTGCATGTTGGAGAGAAACTGTAATGAGGTGACAGTCAGCGCCTGCACAGGCAATAGCGAAGTCATTAACACAGAGTGATGACCAAATATTGGATGGAAGACTAGAGGCCAAATCATTTATAGCAAGGAGAAAAAGTGTTGTGCTCAGAACACATCCCTGGGGGACACCTTCAGCTTGGATAAAGTCCGGGGAGAGCACATTATTAACCCGAACACTGAAATGTCTGTCAGTTAAAAAGTTCTTAAGGAAGGATGGTAGATTGCCTCGAAGGTCTAGGATGGTAGATTGCCTCGAAGGTCTAAGGAGTGGGCTTGGGCCAAAATATTATACCTCCAAGTTGTGTCATATGCCTTCTCAAGGTCAAAAAATATGGCAATAACTGAGTGGTTATTCGCAAAGGCATTACGAACATACGTATCCAAGCGCAGTAAGGGGTCTATGGTAGAACGTCCCTTACGAAAGCCATATTGACGAGTGGAGAGACTGTTGTGTGTCTCTAAATACCACACTAAACGTCTATTTGCCAGGCGTTCCATCACTTTGCAAACAGCACTGGTAAGAGCAATGGGACGATAGTGGGAGGCTTCACGTCCCCTAGTACCCGGTTTGCGGAAAGGGAGAACAATGGCAGATTTCCACAGCTGTAGAAGAACTCCTTGTGACCAAATAAGATTGAAAAGGCATAATAGGACTGCAAGGGCTGACTGATGTAAATGTTGTAACAAATGAATATGAATGTTGTCGGGCCCAGCTGCCGATGATCGGCAAGCTGAGAGTATTGCCTCCAGTTCCTGAAGTGTAAAAGGCACATTATACTGTTCTTCTCTGAGAGAAAAAAAGTCCAAGGATGCCAACTCTCTGGCAGACTTTGAAGAAAGAAACGAGGGGCATAGATGGAGCCCGAGAAATAGGGACCAGATGATTGCCAATTTCGTTGGCAACATCTAGAGGGTTTGCTACATCAACACCGGCAACCCGCAGAACAGGAGCCGGGTCAGGAGAATATTTACCACTAAGTTTTCATACTTTCTTCCAGACTGCACTCATAGAGGAAGCAGAGGCAATGGTGGAGACATAATCTCGCCAGCAAGTGCGTTTAGCATCACGGATGACATGGCGAGCGATCGCACGCTTCTGCTTAAAATCAAGAAGTCTCTCCGTGGTTCTATTGTACCGGTACCTGCCCCATGCAGCGCGTTTCAAACGTACTGCACGAGCACAAGCAGGAGACCACCAAGGCACGCATTTCTGAGAATGCCTGCCCGAAGTTTGGGGTATAGAATGAGAAGCTGCGGTTAAAACGGAGGACGAGAAGAGGTGTAACAGCTCATCAATGGAGGACGAAGAAGGAACCTCACTTAAAACAGTTAGTTGTGAGTAAAGGTTCCAATTTGCCTGATCAAATTGCCAGCGTGGGTTACGAAGAGGTGGTGAATATGAAGGGGAAGTAAGAATGATTGGGAAATGATCGCTGTCATGTAAATCTGGGAGAACAGACCAGATAAGTCTAATGCAGCGGAGGAAGAGCAGACTGAGAGATTGATGCAAGAGAGAGTACGAGTCTGAGGATCAAAATGGGTGTGAGTACCTGTATTTAAAACATAGACAGGGTGGGTAGCAACAAAAGCCTCTAACTGAATGCCACGGGAATCACAGTGAGACCCCCCCCCAGAGGAAATGATGGGCATTAAAATTGCCAAGTAACAGAAGTGGTGGCGGTAATGACAAAACAAGAAAGGCAATATCCGTGACAGATAATGCCCGAGAAGGTGAGAGATACAAAGAACAGAGTGTATACCACCTATGCAAGTGGATACGGGCTGCTGTGTAATGCAGCGAAGTACGAACAAATAGCTGATGGTACGGAATATCAGTGCGTAGAAAAAGGGCACTTTCATTAAAGGTCCCCTCAGGAAAAGGATCTGAAGAATACAATAAATTATAGCCTGAGATGGGATAGATAACGGCAGAGTGTAATTTTGGTTCCTGTAAGCAAACACCAACAGGGGAAAACTGGGAGAGCAACATCTGAAGCTCACCCCGATTACCCCTGAGGCCATGAATATTCCACTGTAAATAGGCCATGATTGGCAACGATAAAGATACCTGAAATCCGCAGGTAAGGGTACCTACGGACTAGAGGGGTTAGAAAAGTTCACATGTGGTGGCAAAGGAAAACGTTCAAGTAGCGAAGGAACGGTGTGTTGTGAAGAAAGGAGTTGCGCAGATGGAGAAGAGGAAAGAGAAGGAACAGAGGGTGGATCAATGTCCATTGATGGTTTGGTCTCTGCAATATATTCAGAGATTGCTTCAAGTGTTTCAGAGTTCAGAGACGTCATATGGGAGACAATATTGGAGATGGAAGGAGGAGAAGTTTGAGTAAAGATCGGAGCTGTAATGGACTGTACCAAGGTGGGGGGGGGGCGAAAGGGTGGAGGGAACTGGAGAAGTGTGGGAGGGGACAGAAGAGGCAGAAACCTGGGAGGTGGCAGAAGATGAAGAAACTTGGGAGGTGACAGGGGAGGAAGGCACAGTACGAGGAGGATGACGAACCTCCACACTTGTAACGGAGCCAGTGAAAGGGGAAGACCTAGGTACAGAGACTGGGAAGGTAAAATGTGGAGGTGGATGAAGGGAAGGAGGGGTTAAAGGAGATTTGTTGGACCTCTGAGAAGTAGAGGGACGATTGGGAGGTGTCGTATGAGGTCTTGTTGATACCAGGGTTTGTGAGGGCGAACACGAAGTGAGGACAGACTGAGGTGTTGAAGTAGGGACGTCTGAGCCCACGACAGTAAAAGAATTAGATACAGGAGTGACTATGGGACTGGCAACTGCAAAGGAGGCTGCAGAAGATGGGACCCCAGAAGTGGGGGGGATATTTTGAAACACGAGAATAAGAAACATGGGGTAGTCTCCCTTGGAGGCGGAGATGAGAAACTGCCATAGCATAAGGGAGACCTTCTGCTTCTTTGAGGCAACGAATTTCCCGCTCATATAAGTAGACCTGGCAACGGCGAGAGTACGAAGGGTGAGCCTCATGACAATTAAGGCAAGAGGGAGGTCGACTGCAAGATGTATTAGAATAGTCATCTCCACCACCGACTGGGCATTCGGCTATAAATCTGCAATATTTTGCTGGGTAGCCAAATCACCAGCAATTCCTACACTGTTGCGGTGCAGGGATCACCTTCCGAACTTGCAACCGATGTCCTGCTACATAAACAGAGGATGGGAGGTCATGGCTGTCAAAAGTTAAACAAGCCACATTGCAAGGGTATCGTCTTCGCCCGCGGGCAGGAAGAACATAAGTGTCAACCTTGAGAATTGGGAGATCTTGGAGTTCCAGCTGTTCAAGAATGTCATTGCCACATGTCTGAAAATTCTGTTGGACTATGTTATGGGGCAGAATAACAGTACCACTACAAGAACTGAGGGAATGACGTTTTTCGATAGTGATAGGAATAGTATCGATATGTGAAAGAAGAGAAAGATCATGAGCTTGGGTAGAATTCTGGACTGTGATGATGCGCGTACCACTCTTAAGAGCATGAAAGGAAATATCTCTACCAACGTGGCGTAGGAGCTCTTTGCCAATACTATGGTCGGAAAGATAGGCAGTAGAAGAAGTCGGTCTTAAAGTAAAGAATTTAGTCCATTGTATGGTCCGAAACTGAGTGTGGAGAGGGAGTGCACGACATGTCTGTCTTTTCCGAGTAGAATGGGAAGGTAACGAAGTAATATCATCAGGAGATTGTCGTTGGCATTTAGAAGTGGGACCAGAGTCGGTCTGACATGGGACGGGCTGGCAATTCGAATATCGTCGCACCATAGAGGGAGAGGCCGGAAGCATAGTCAAAGGAGAGCGGAGGTCAGACAAATCGAAGGAGTCAGTTGAAACCCTGGCACCTGAAGTGGGTGATGAAACAGCACCAGCAAGATGTACAGGGGCCTTAGGAATGTCCAAAGAGTGGCCAAAAGACGAGGCGAGGTCAGAATGGGGTGCGGTAACAATAAGGGGCCCGGCGGTAGCCGGGTCATGGATTGGGTGCTCCATGGTTAGGTTACTTCTTTCTATTTGTTTTTAAGAAAAAACAAAGAAAGAAGAAAATAAAAATAAAAAAAAAAATAAAAAGGGGGGGGGACCAGGGAGGGATAGTTCCTAGGAGGAATGAAAGGGCCAGAAATCTCCCTCCATGCCCAAGAGGACCTCAGCACTGCAAGTAGCACAGATGCAGCATGAAACCCATGCCATACCTTACCCTTCATGCCAGTAAACCAGCAATCCGGGACAGCAACCTCACATCTGCCGAGCTACCTCGGTGGACAAAAGAGAGAGCCAGATATCCGCCACAAAGCATACCTCCTTCGGCCACCACCCCCGGAATCCGAAAGGTGGCTTCCAGAGATACACTTGTCGCCCGAAAGACACCCTCCGGGATACTGGAGAGGGATTGGGACATCCCCAGGCGATCCAGATTCCATGGCAAACTACGCCACCGCCAAGAGCCTAAACGGAATGGGATGGACCCTGGTACCCTTTCCCCTACCTAGGAACTAGCACGCCTGTGGGAAAAATCCCAAAGGCCAAAAAAGGAAGGACAAAAGGGAGGGGTGGGGAGGAGGAGGAGGAAAGGAAAAAGGGGAGAATGGGATAGGAAAAGGGGGATTGGGGGGTAATTAGGTTCAGTCTGAGGAAGGAGACCGACAGGTCTAATTCCTCAGACCAAGAGCCTCTTCACCATGCCAAGGAGGCCCCCTTGAAGAGGGGAGGAGGGATTAGATGCTTGCAGAATGGCAAGTAAGAAGTGAGTGGGCTGCCTTAGTAATAAGGTAATATTGTCATGAAAGGTTTATATAGCAATATCCCACATAAGTTGTCAGAGCCTAAAATTTTAAGTGTTTTCTTGCTCACATGTGAGTTTCATTTTCTCATATGCGGGTCACTTGTGTATCGTTCCAATCACAGTATTGTACATTTTTTTTATTGTTTACGTGTTTCATGAAGTGCCATAACCTGATGCAGCATTCTGGCCACCATACTGCCCACTTATATTACAATGAAATGTCCCATGTCTGCCAGTAGCCGTAAATATACTGTAGGTTGGACATGCTCAAGTGGGTGAGTGTTAGACCTACCTAGCATGGGCCAGTAAGCCTACTTCAGTGTTCCTCCATTCTTATGTTCCAGACTGCTACAGTTATTCACTGCTCCTCATTGTAGTCTAAACGTGATACTGTATGTTTTTGATAGTAGATAATTTATTTTCATCCTGAGTGTCGAGAATGGGTCTTTACCTGACTGACGCTAATTATCACGTCAATCAAGATCCACACAACACCAGCTTTCTCGCATTTAACCTATAAAGTGGAAGCGACTTTTCACGATAGCTATAGGAAAATTATACTTCAGTGTACTTACCAGCGTGTAGAGTGAGTGATGTGTCTGGTTGTGACCTACTGGAGACACCAGACTCTTCTGCTAGCATCATCATGTATGTCAGTAAACAAATATACCTGTGCTACTGAATTATGCAACATCCCAACACTGTTAAGTTAGACTCACCTGGTGAGATTTAGGGTACAGGGACTATTGCGAATCTGTCGAAGATCTTTCCTGCTGTATCAATGGATGAAGAGATAACTTATTCCAATGCCTTCCAGAGGATTCTTGTATACACACCTGACTATTTCAACCCGAATCTACACTACAAAACTTCGGGTCCCTTAATTATGCCAGAGTTGTTTGCATGCATATGTGGAAAACTAAATTTACCTGGATGCAACTCATCAGATACATACCAATAAATGGTAACAAAGATAATTATTTTTTATCAAAGTTAGGGAGACAAGTAGGAATTTTAGGACATCTAGGTCACAAAAAATGTCCCCCTTCGATACCTACTACTGTCATATCCACAAGTCACTCTTGACCTACATTAATTTTAAATGAAATATACATTACCAGGAATTATGGTAAACATTAATATAAATTTGTGGACTATGTTAAAATTAATAAATGATTACATTTACACATTTAGGTAACAGAAGGAGAATTTATAATCATAACACTCACCAATTTGTCTGGAGATTACTGTGTCATGTACAGAACCCCCTGTCTAATGTGGAGTAAATACTGGCCAGAATTTCAACACAAAATAGACATGACTTAGCTGGGGTTCTGAAGCTGTCCTGTCCATCTGCTTAATGCTCACGTTGTGCAGGACTGCAAATCCAACAATTTCGGCTCCTATTTGAGAGGTTTTAAGCCCAATATAACCCCTAGAGCGACGAAAATAATGCACATTACATTAGCGTGCCTGTACCACATTAAAAAAACAATGGCGTCTCCTCCTGCTCGTCAGCGCAGGCGCAGAGCTTCCCTGTCGATTCACTTCTTTAAAATACACTTTATAGCAATAGTAATGTATTAATCAGGTTTATTTACACAACATAATTTTGGGAAATTATTTTCCACACATACATAAGGGGAATTACCAATAGACTCCTGGCTGTCTTTAAGAAGGCACTGGACAGAAACCTGACCAGTCGAGCTGTGGTTCGTACGTTGGTTTATGTGCAGCCAGCCAGCAGTAACAGCCTGGTCATGGACCGGGCCACGGGGGCGCTGACCCCCGAAACCCTCTTTAGGTATGCTTTTATTCTATGTGAATGCTGGAGTTGTTGGCGAGCTTTTATCCTATGTGAATATTATGCAGCTGGCTCCCAAGGGGTGTTTTATGTGACTGCCCTTCAGATTCAAAACTTCTGGCCTGTTGGGCAGCGCTGTATGGCCCTTGTGGTCCAGCGCTTCTTTTTTTTATTATAATAATAATAATCTGGCCTGTTAGCATCTATATTATCAAGTTGTAGGCCTTCAGAACTAGGACAACGGCAGTAAGTATGCTACTTACACCTATATTCCTAGTTTTACTTAACTATGTGCCCGTTTACTAACAGCTTGCAACTAATCAGCTTACAATCAAGGTCTAAGTTAGGTGTAGCAACACACCTAACTTCCTACAAGCCTTCAATATAGTCTGGGAACCTAACACATCCCCGCCATCATTTGTAATGATTTTCTATGTCTAGGATAGAATAACAATGGCAAGAATTATGTTTGTTTTTTGGGACTTCGTTTGTATACTCTTGTGTAAAAACATGTGAAATAAGTATTGAAAATGGTACACATTAGTCACCGTACCTTAGTGGGCGAAAGCTGGTGAAAAAATAAGATATTACTGTATTCATGATGAAGCGTTAAACCCATAGAGGTCATACAGCACCTGGAAATAAATGGTATAAAATACCGACACAATGGAAATATAAACACATAAGCAGTATAATGTGATCCTTTATTGACAACGTTTCGCCCACATAGTGGGCTTTATCAAGTCACAAACAGATCTGTTTGACTTGATAAAGCCCACTGTGTGGTCGAAACGTTGTCAATCAAGGATCACATTTTACTGCTTATGTGTTTATATTCCCATAAAGCACCTGTAGAATAGGAGGTAACCAGGTGAAGGGTAGATCCAATGCCTTGCAGCAAGAGCCTTTTAGCAACATTAAAGTATCCCCATTAAAGAGTTCAGGTAGCCTAATATTCACATTCTCCTCTCCTAAAATTCTATTTATTCGTTGATTTCTACATTTTACCGATGTTTGTATTTTTTATGAATGATATATTCAATTCCATCCACTTATTACATGGCATTTGCTACGTTCAATATCATTATTCATTTATCTGTGATTCACAAGCCTGGACCAGGGCCGGCAGTAGTGTAACTCCCCATACTCATCAAAAGTACACCCCCTATTTTTTCTTCTAAATATTACATAGTTTTTACATCTAGAAAACTATCTTGCATGATGGGTGTTTGGTAAACCAAGTAACTTATCTTGTTCTAACCTTGTAAAATGTTATATAGATCTGGAAGCCCACAATATGTTCTAATTCCGACATTAAAAAAAAAAAGCCTGGTAATTTCTGCAAATTTACTGATATATATCAGCGTAGCCCCACATTGTGCTGCATCTAATTCTGGCATTAAAAAAATCCTAGTTTCTGCAAATTTACCAACAGATTACGATAACCCCACAATATGTTATATCTAATTCTAATATTAATATGTAATTCTGACATCAAAATAAGTTTGGTTTATGTACATATATTCACGTGGAGGAGAAGGGGGCCGAAAAGTGGGAGGGTTTGTGTTGTAAAAAAAAGTAATGGTAAGAATCAGAGGTGAGGGGGCGAGGATAATGGATGAGAAGTCAGCTTAAAGGGAGGGGGCTGGGGTAGGGGGTATAGTGGTTGGTTTCTGGGCAACCAGTGTTAGTGGTGGCCCCTTTCCTGAGGCACCAGCGGCAGTGTTGCTTCAGACCAGGTGCTGTGTTGGTGCGTCAACCTTATACCACGCACCAGTTGCTGGGGCTAGTTACCCACACACACTGCTGGTGAGGCTAGTTAACCATACACCAGCTGGTGAGGCTAGTTAACCATACACCAGCTGGTGAGGCTAGTTAACCATACACCAGCTGGTGAGGCTAGTTAACCATACACCAGCTGGTGAGGCTAGTTAACCATGCACCAACTGGTGAGGCTAGTTAACCATACACCAGCTGGTGAGGCTAGTTAACCATACACCAGCTGGTGAGGCTAGTTAACCATACACCAGCTGGTGAGGCTAGTTAACCATACACCAGCTGGTGAGGCTAGTTAACCATACACCAGCTGGTGAGGCTAGTTAACCATGCACCAGCTGGTGAGGCTAGTTAACCATACACCAGTGGTGAGGCTAGTTAACCATACACCAGCTGGTGAGGCTAGTTAACCATACACCAGCTGGTGAGGCTAGTTAACCATACACCCACTGGTGAGGCTAGTTAACCATACACCAGCTCGTGAGGCTAGTTAACCATACACCAGCTGGTGAGACTAGTTAACCATACACCAGCTGGTGAGGCTAGTTACCCACACACTGCTGGTGAGGCTAGTTAACCATACACTTGCTGGTGAGACTAGCTGACCACATTGCTGGCGAGGCTAGCTAACCACACACCTGCTGGCAAAGCTAGTTAATCACGCACCTGTTGAGGCTAACTAATCACACACCTGCTGCGAGGATTGCTAACACCACACCTGGTGAGGCTAAATAACCACACACCTGCTGAAGCTAGCTAACCACACCTTTTGCGGCTGGTTAATTCCACCAGCTGGTGATGCTGGTTAACCACACCAGCTGAAGAGACTGGTTAATCACACCAGCTGAAGAGGCTGGTTAACCACACCAGCTGAAGAGGCTGGTTAACCACACCAGCTGAAGAGGCTGGTTAACCACACCAGCTGAAGAGGCTGGTTAACCACACCAGCTGGCGAGGCTAGTTAACCACACCAGCTGGAGATGCTGGTTAACCACACCAGCTGGAGATGCTGGTTAACTACACTAGCTGGCGAGGCATAACCACACCAGGTGGCAAGGTTGGTTAACCACACCAGCTGACGAGGCTTAACCACACCAGCTGACGAGGCTGGTTTGCCACACCTGACTGTGAAACACCCATAGCACTATTAGTCACACCAACTCACAAGAGATCAATAGACTAAAGCACTTAGATTATAACAGCATAACTCTCATTACCACGCATGGAGACACACTGCAAAAACATTCTCAGTAATCTAGTGTTTGACAAATATATAAACAAGACTACTGTGACGCATATACAGAAAATAACTACAACAGATATCGTGTGTGTACAGAATGTTCAACAAATATATCGTGCATGTGTTTATTATCAAAAAGAAGCGCTAAGCCACAAGGGCTATACAGCGCATGTGTGTTTAGAATGTTGAAATCAAGTGAAAAAAGTTGTGTATAGGGCGTTTAAATCAAAATTTTAAGTAGGCTATTCATGTACCAGGTTGGCGTGGCTTGTTTCCATTCTGTAGGAGGGTCGCGAGTTATGCTATTATAGTCATCAGTGTGTATTGTGTAAGTTCAGTGTGTATTGTGTAAGCTCGGTGTGTATTGTGTAAGTTCAAGCTACTGTACGCGAGAGCTCTCCGCCTTGTACTGCTTGTAAATGGTATGGCGACACCGACAAACAGTAGAAAAAGACACTTGTGTATGGTTCAGGACATTAATTAAAAATGTTGCTGACCACGAGTGGCTTCAACAGTCGTGATTTAGAACTTATGTCATTCGTGTCGAAATGTTTCCTTTAATAAATGTCCTGAACTGTATCTAAGTGCCCCTTTCCAGTGTCTTGTACTACCGAGGTACTAAGTTATGTCGGTAAGCAAGAAAACACTGGTTCAGTCCCATGCGGGATGTGGGCAAGTCTCCTAACACGTCCTACTCCTGTTCAACTAACAGAAAATAGATTCCTAGGGGTTAGTAGACTATTGTGGGTCCCTCATAGGGGATGCCATAAAATGGAAATAAGCCAGTGCTTGGTTTATCCTAGGTTACTAGGCATCTGGGATAATATTCAAAATGAAGTCATATTTTGCATGGTCAGAGGAGCAGTGCTACGAGAATCACTACAAGGTGGAGGCTCGAACCTACGTCCGCTAATCGCCAAACAAGCTACTTAAATATAATGGCAAGAAACACAACAAAACAGTGATTTAGTACAGATACATTTCGTTCTATCACTGTCACCACAACGCCAGCGAGATAAAAATATGATAATGACATTATTATATTCATCTGGCCTTAATTTCTGGCACCAAGAGCTCTTCGGCAGAAGAAACCAGAAGTCAAGGCTCTCCCAATAGCCGTCACCAGATTATTATATAAAATAAGCGGTGCGGTGTGTGTATAAGGGTAGCAGGGATTAGTCAAGTTGGCGTTAGTCCGAATGTAAAATTGTCAAAGTTAGTGCTAACCAAGCAACTGAGTTTGCATGTTCACTACCCTGTACATTCGTGTGTCCTGGGACACACCAAAAAACTGCTTTGTGCTTGTTACAAATGACATGCAACCGTAATATTACTGTATACGAAGTACAGTGGGATACGAGACGACAAATTCCTAGATAGTTTGTAACGCTCTAGGGAGTCAACGTACGAATGGACACGTGGATAGTGTTTAGTGTACGATAGCGGCGAGTATTGCGAATAACTGTTGTAAAAATGATGGCCGACTCTATTAAACATCCTTTATCTATAGCTGGAAAAATGAAAGACACTTGCCCTACTCCATCTGGGGGATTTGGAAGTCTGTACAGTGTGTTTAAAAGACTTCGTGGTAGTAGTAGCCCCATGAGACTTAGGATATCGAATCGTCGGAACTCTCCAAGGAGGGAGTGGAAAATTATGATGTAGGATAGAGTTAAGGGAGAAGGAGTAAGCTAAGTGATGTCAGAGTTCGAAAGTGAAGACTGAAGAGCCGCAATAAACAGGGCCAACCATTAAATGGATTAATCCTACTGATATCCGTGAAATTCCAAGAGCTTTCGTGACTTCTCACATTATCAAGGAAATATCCTAGTTCCTTGATAATGTGAGAAGTCACGACAGCACTTGGAATTTCACTTTTTTCACGGTGGTGGTTCTGCACACACACATTATATATATATATATATATATATATATATATATATATATATATATATATATATATATATATATATATATATATATATATATATATATATATATTTATATTTTTTTTATTATCACACTGGCCGATTCCCACCAAGGCAGGGTGGCCCGAAAAAGAAAAACTTTCACCATCATTCACTCCATCACTGTCTTGCCAGAAGGGTGCTTTACACTACAGTTTTTAAACTGCAACATTAACACCCCTCCTTCAGAGTGCAGGCACTGTACTTCCCATTCCAGGACTCAAGTCCGGCCTGCCGGTTTCCCTGAAACCCCTTCATAAATGTTACTTTGCTCACACTCCAACAGCACGTCAAATATTAAAAACATTTGTCTCCATTCACTCCTATCAAACACGCTCACGCATGCCTGCTGGAAGCCCAAGCCCCTCGCACACAAAACCTCCTTTACCCCCTCCCTCCAACCTTTCCTAGGCCGACCCCTACCCCCCCTTTCCCTTTCCCACTACAGACTGATACACTCTTGAAGTTATTCTGTTTCGCTCCATTCTCTCCACATGTCCGAACCACCTCAACAACCCTTCCTCAGCCCTCTGGACAACAGTTTGGTAATCCCGCACCTCCTCCTAACTTCCAAACTACGAATTCTCTGCATTATATTCACACCACACATTGCTCTCAGACATGACATCTCCACTGCCTCCAGCCTTCTCCTCGCTGCAACATTCATCACCCATGCTTCACACCCATATAAGAGCGTTGGTAAAACTACACTCTCATACATTCCCTCTTTGCCTCCAAGGACAAAGTTCTTTGTCTCCAGAGACTCCTAAGTGCACCACTCACCCTTTTCCCCTCATCAATTCTATGATTCACCTCATCTTTCATAGACCCATCCGCTGACACGTACACTCCCAAATATCTGAATACATTCACCTCCTCCATACTCTCTCCCTCCAATCTGATATCCAATCTTCATCACCTAATCTTTTTGTTATCCTCATAACCTTACTCTTTCCTGTATTCACTTTCAATTTTCTTCTTTTGCAAAACCCCACCAAATTCATCCACCAATCTCTGCAACTTCTCTTCAGAATCTCCCAAGAGCACAGTGTCATCAGCAAAGAGCAACTGTGACAACTCCCACTTTATGTGTGATTCTTTATCTTTTAACTCCACGCCTCTGCCAAGACCCTCGCATTACTTTCGTACAACCATCTATAAATATATTAGACAACCACGGTGACATCACACATCCTTGTCTAAGGCCTACTTTTACTGGGAAATAATTTCCCTCTTTCCTACATACTCTAACTTGAGCCTCACTATCCTCGTAAAAACTCTTCACTGCTTTCAGTAACCTACCTCCTACACCATACACCTGCAACATCTGCCACATTGCCCCCCTATCCACCCTGTCATACGCCTTTTACAAATCCATAAATGCCACAAAGACCTCTTTAGCCTTATCTAAATACTGTTCACTTGTATGTTTCACTGTAAATACCTGGTCCACACACCCCCTACCTTTCCTAAAGCCTCCTTGTTCATCTGCTATCCTATTCTCCGTCTTACTCTTATTCTTTCAATAATAACTCTACCATACACTTTGCCAGGTATACTCAACAGACTTATCCCCCTATAATTTTTGCACTCTTTTATCCCCTTTGCCTTTATACAAAGGAACTATGCATGCTCTCTGCCAATCCCTAGGTACCTTACCCTCTTCCATACATTTATTAAATAATTGCACCAACCACTCCAAAACTATATCCCCACCTGCTTTTAACATTTCTATCTTTATCCCATCAATCCCGGCTGCCTTACCCCCTTTCATTTTACCTACTGCCTCACGAACTTCCCCCACACTCACAACTGGCTCTTCCTCACTCCTACAAGATGTTGTTCCTCCTTGCCCTATACACGAAATCACAGCTTCCCTATCTTCATCAACATTTAACAATTCCTCAAAATATTCCCTCCATCTTCCCAATACCTCTAACTCTAACTATATATATATATATATATATATATATATATATATATATATATATATATATATATATATATATATATATATATATATGCAGAGAGCATGCATAGTTCCTTTGTATAAAGGCAAAGGGGATAAAAGAGAGTGCAAAAATTATAGGGGGTAAGTCTGTTGAGTGTACCTGGTAAAGTGTATGGTAGAGTTATAATTGAAAGAATTAAGAGTAAGACGGAGAATAGGATAAGCAGATGAACAAGGAGGCTTTAGGAAAGGTAGGGGGTGTGTGGACCAGGTGTTTACAGTGAAACATATAAGTGAACAGTATTTAGATAAGGCTAAAGAGGTCTTTGTGGCATTTATGGATTTGGAAAAGGCGTATGACAGGGTGGATAGGGGGGCAATGTGGCAGATGTTGCAAGTGTATGGTGTAGGAGGTAGGTTACTGAAAGCAGTGAAGAGTTTTTACGAGGATAGTGAGGCTCAAGTTAGAGTATGTAGGAAAGAGGGAAATTTTTTCCCAGTAAAAGTAGGCCTTAGACAAGGATGTGTGATGTCACCGTGGTTGTTTAATATATTTATAGATGGGGTTGTAAGAGAAGTAAATGCGAGGGTCTTGGCAAGAGGCGTGGAGTTAAAAGATAAAGAATCACACACAAAGTGGGAGTTGTCACAGCTGCTCTTTGCTGATGACACTGTGCTCTTGGGAGATTCTGAAGAGAAGTTGCAGAGATTGGTGGATGAATTGGTAGGGTGTGCAAAAGAAGAAAATTAAAGGTGAATACAGGAAAGAGTAAGGTTATGAGGATAACAAAAAGATTAGGTGATGAAAGATTGAATATCAGATTGGAGGGAGAGAGTATGGAGGAGGTGAACGTATTCAGATATTTGGAGTGGACGTGTCAGCGGATGGGTCTATGAAAGATGAGGTGAATCATAGAATTGATGAGGGAAAAAAGAGTGAGTGGTGCACTTAGGAGTCTGTGGAGACAAAGAACTTTGTCCTTGGAGGCAAAGAGGGGAATGTATGAGAGTATAGTTTTACCAACGCTCTTATATGGGTGTGAAGCGTGGGTGATCAATGTTGCAGCGAGGAGAAGGCTGGAGGCAGTGGAGATGTCGTGTCTGAGGGCAATGTGTGGTGTGAATATAATGCAGAGAATTCGTAGTTTGGAAGTTAGGAGGAGGTGCGGGATTACCAAAACTGTTGTCCAGGGCTGAGGAAGGGTTGTTGAGGTGGTTCTGGACATGTAGAGAGAATGGAGCGAAACAGAATGACTTCAAGAGTGTATCAGTCTGTAGTGGAAGGAAGGCGGGGTAGGGGTCGGCCTAGGAAGGGTTGGAGGGAGGGGGTAAAGGAGGTTTTGTGTGCGAGGGGCTTGGACTTCCAGCAGGCATGCGTGAGCGTGTTTGATAGGAGTGAATGGAGACAATGGTTTTTAATACATGACGTGCTGTTGGAGTGTGAGCAAAGTAACATTTATGAAGGGATTCAGGGAAACCGGCAGGCCGGACTTGAGTCCTGGAGATGGGAAGTACAGTGCCTGCACTCTGAAGGAGGGGTGTTAATGTTGCAGTTTAAAAACTGTAGTGTAAAGCACCCTTCTGGCAAGACAGTGATGGAGTGAATGATGGTGAAAGTTTTTCTTTTTCGGGCCACCCTGCCTTGGTGGGAATCGGCCAGTGTGATAATAAAAAAAATAATAATAAATAAATATATATATTATATATATATATTATATATATATATATATATATATATATATATATATATATATATATATATATAAAATCACGTAAGGCAAACCCATATGCCAATACTGAAACAAGGTATACAAGTGGAGTATTTGCACGGAAATTCAGTTTATGGCTAGCCAAAAGACGTAACCTTAAATTTCCCAAAGATTAAAGCAATAATCAGAGGGGCGCCACTTGCAATACTGTATAAGCAGCATATAAAAGTCCTTCTGGGTAGACTATATAACGAATTCCAAAGGAAATTACTAGGTGGACTTCAATTACGGCTAATACATGGTTAGTACCACATTTTAGTACGCACCTTTCTGGAATACCCTCGATCTATGTCCACCTGGAATAACGAAATATTCTGTGACTAATATAGACTCCTATTTAATGTATGATTTTCAATATTAAAGGTGTCTGCATTTAATACTTATTTTAAAACTACTCTGCTATTCCCATTATAAATGACAGTAAGCTTGTGACTTCCTTAACCCATGTATTTATTACAAACTATGTACTCAAATACTAATTACCTGCGCTCAGGTACGTAACCTAGGTACTACTAGGCGAACAGTGGCAGCAAATAATGAATTTTATCTGCTTAAGAAAACTTATTCAGGGAAAGAAGGCAAGGTGATCATGATGTGTACACGCACTGTGCTGTAGTATGCTAGTTCAACACTGTACCCAGGACAAAATTCACATTAAAAATACGGTAAACCAGAGTGGGTGAGAGCACTAACAAACAAACCTCCTAGAGCAAGAAGACTGGTATCGAACAGTCTTGCTCCAAGGTCGCATGTACATATACCACACAAACCTTTGCAGTTAAGGCCTGGTACATCAAGGCATCCCTCGACACCTTTAAGTATACTACGATACTTACTTTGTGGTCCGCATTATTTTTTTTATAATATTTACTTTTTATGATGTAAAATCGTGGTCACATGACCCAAAGCTTCACGAGACCAGTCATCGTGTAACTTTAAAACAACATGAAGACATATGCAACAGTTGGATATCTTTACTGATGAAACGTTTCGCCTACATAGTAGGCTTCTTCAGTCAAGTACAGAGGCAGCACCAGTAATGAAAGAAAGATGATGTAGTTAGTCAATCTTGGAGAAAAAGTATTTTGTAGTGGTTAGTCCCTCAGCCTGGAGAAGAGTTGAGCTCCATAGTCTGGAATGTTATCGTTCCAGACTATGTAGAGCTCAACTCTTCTCCAGGCTGAGGGACTGACCACTTCAAATAATTTTTCTCCGAGGTTGACTGACTGATTATATCTTTACTTAATTACTACTGCTCCCTTTGACTGAAGAAGCCTACTGTGTAGACCAACAGTTTCATCAATTAATCTGGATACCCAACTGTTGCACATGTATCTTAATCTTCATCTTGTCGGTATTTTACACCATTTTCAACACCTTAAAAACTGCTTGAAGACTGATTCTCCATTTTACGATAAAAATATATACTCGAAAAAAAAAATATATATATATACGCCAATCTAAAAACGGAGTACAAAAATCATTTAGTATCCGATTAGTAGTACATTATCCTCCTGACACATGTACGTCTTCCACTACAAAACCCTGAGGTAGAAACAGCTACCAGGATATTTTCCTACCCTAATGGATAATTTTGTATTTTACAGTAGCTTGTTCGTAATAATATGTCTGCCAAACACGTTTGTTTCATCTCAATATAAACTTTATGAAGACACGTTGATCTTGTCTAAAGAAAACTGACAGTTTTATAAGCCATACCACGGGCGGGGATAGAACCCGCGATCAGTCATGTTAACGGCTTTGAGGGGACTTGAGCTAGAGTTCGTCACGGCCACGCTAGCTGGAGATTCGTCTGTAAAAACTTGCATTTGTGGTCACAGTGGTGCCTGTGCTAACCTTCCTATGGTGTAGAAATATACCTAGTTGGATGAATCTTATTGTGGCTAGCTGGTCCAGTGGCTAACGCGACGGTCTGGAGTTTTGAGACTCTGACCGCGGGTTCTATTCCCACCCGTGGTATGGTTTGTTTGCAATCGTGTCATTACGATTTCGTGAGTCGTGACAATTTTATATAATCATAAAAAACGATAAACCATAAAGGAATTAATGCCAAAATACCACTAAGAATTCCAGAATAAATGTAAAATAATAATATAATCATAACGAAGCGCTATACACCCACAAATAATAATACTTTAGCTTGTAAGTTTTTACAGTGTTAGTGTATGGAAGATACAGTAGTATATCAGACACTGCTCAAACTAAACACAAATTCTGTCACAGATCCTGGACTCCTGGGAAATATTGATTGTTCTAGAATATTTCGCCTCCCTGGTGGGTATTCAATATTACAAAACTCTTTCTTCGAATTCTTTCTTTCCAGTGTCCTAGAAAAGTCACATTAATCAAAACCTATCGCCAAACTGACGACAGAAAATGGGACAGTGCACAAACTAAATTAATTCTGAATTACCTACCTAAAAATCTGATTAATAAACCATAAGTAGAAAAACATTTTATTTGGATTAAAAACCCTGAGGGTTAACAACCCAAGAAAGCCATCAAGGCTGGTTTATCTCAACACTGGTCAACTGCTCCGCTTCCCTGGATGCGACCCCCAATAGTAAACATACACTCAAGCACTTATCTGCTAGGTGACATAGGAATTAGAATGTAATGGAAGTGTGTCTTTAAATCACGAACGGTGGGAAGTGAACTCATGGCGAGTGAGTCCTAAAAACCCTCAGGCTGGAGAGGGTTCAAACCCCACCTGTTCCATTTTTTTTTTTTTTTGCAATCGTGTTATTACGATTTCATGAAACATGTCTAACATTCCATACCACGGGCGGGATTTAAACCCGCGGTCAGAGACTCTCTGACCGCGGGTTTAAGTCCCGCCCGTGGTATGGTTTGTTTGCAATCGTGTCATTACGATTTCTTGAGTCATGTCTAACATTTCCACCCGTGCTGGGATCGACCCTAGGTCCTTCAATGTTAGCCGAAGATGCTACCCCTTGAGCCATGAAACATGAGAGAATAATAAGACTTTTTTTCTAATTAACCACCCTGGGGTTAATTTTAGGGAAAAATAAGATGGGTTAATAATCCAGGATAACCTGACAAAGCCAAGTAGGTTGGATTATTTCCGTTGGGATCCTCAGGGCCTCCCACTAGATGCTACGCAAAACAAAAATTAACTACAAGGTATATTTCCCTGCTAGGTGGAACAGGGGCGGTGGTGGACACAACACAGCAGCTGTCATTATACGTAAATCTCGCAATTGACTAATCTGGCCGATCGCGTTACCCACCACCCGAATTAAAGAACGACTTGTACACATGCGAAAGTTAAGTGAAATTGCAGACCTTGAGAATATACAGAGAACTTTTATGGTACGTTTATAGTTACGATAAGCACTCTTAATTATGGGAACGGTTTTTGAAGGCCCTAGATTTTGTACTCCCTAGAACGCAGGGCGAGAAAGATTACACACACATATATATATATATATATTTATATATATATATATATATATATATATATATATATATATATATATATATATATATATAATATTTACTTCGGAAAAATCCTGGAGGGACTGACCCAAATCTGAACACGAAAATTATTCCTACGAAATGCAGAAAGACTCGGCAGGCGATGCAACATATCCCCAATTGAAAAGCAGGGCGCCACGAGCTGCTATAAAACATGACAGTGTCAGGGGCCAGGACCGTTCACCTGCCTCCAGCTAATAAGGGAAATTTACCAATAGCCCTGGTGTCTTCAAGGAGGGACAAAACCCTGAAGTCAATACCCTGACCACCCCGGGGCTTGGTTGTACGTTGGTTTACATGGGGCCCAGCATTTTATAATAAAAAAGAACCGCAAAACCAAAGGGGTTTAACAGCGTGCGGGCAGGAGGAAGTGAGGGAATCCGGGGGCAAAAGGAGATAGACGGTAATAGGTTTCGGAGAACAGCGGGGAGGGGATTGTGGGAAAGGGTAGAGGGCAGCAAGAGATTTAGGTAGTTTAAGGTGAGGGGAGTGCGAAAGGTATCTCATCGAGTTTGTGGAGTAAATCGCGTTGTCAAAAAAGTCAAACAGAGTAGGATTAAAGGAGGGCCTCAGCAAGAAGGAAAATAAAGAGGGTAGTAGAGCGGGAACGACGTTGGAAAAATAAATTCTGCGTGCTCGTTGATAGAGGGGCGTTACGAATGTGGTAAAGATACCGGAACTTGACAAATTTCACACGAGGATAGGGTGCCTCTCATGGGTAGGCCGCGTAACAGCCCGGGTTTAACAGGCCCTGATCCACCCGAGGCCTGGGCAGGACCGGGCCCGGGGGCGTTTGGTACCCCAACTCCCCTTAAAAATTTAAACTGAACTAAGTAGGGAAAAAAGATAATTTAAGGGAATTTTATGAAGGTTTGGTAAAGCAAATTTTGATTTAGGCAAAAAAGAAAATAAAAAAATTTCGTTAATTCACAAAATACTATCAAAATTTTAAGACACCTTTTATGAATTTTTTTTTTAATAGTTAAACTGGTTGACTCGGTTATGAAACAAATGATTTAAAAAATGTTTCCTTATTTTTTTTCCCGGAGAATTTAATTTAAAGGTAGTTGAATAATTTTTTGAAAAAATCAGACATTACACAAAGGGGTTAGGGGTGGGAGACGTTTGCCAGTGACACTAGTGTACTGTCTCGCAGAACTGCCCTCAAACTGCGTTGACGGACCCCAAAGACACAGCTCCTCACCCGCGTGTGTGGGATCAAGTATGTCCGCCGGGCACAAACGTTCACAGAAAGGGTACAAAGCAAGCAAGAAAGCAAGCAAGCAAGCAAGCAGCAGCAATAACATAAAGAAAGAGTTCAGCAATGATACTCTAATCCCCAAAACAAACGCTTCTATTATACACGCACTGAGATACACCACTATTATATACACATCTCAGTGTATATACAATGAGATGCAAGGTGTATAAAACACACAGATATAAACACAGTTCAGTGTACATACGTTGAATAGAAAATAAGGTTTTGATGCGCCTCATTCTGCGGGTGAAGAACAATCAACACTCAAGTATCTACTTCATAAAACTTAATGTGGTTCAACACGCTGATCTGTGTATACATGTAAGACGGTGGTCAACCGCTGATCATGTGTTATACAGGTAGACTGTGGTTCAACACGCTGTTCAGGTGTCATACATGTAAGACTGGTGGTTCAACACGTGATCATGTGTCATACAGGTAAGGGCTGGTGGTTCAACACGCTGATCATGTGTCATACAGGTAAGACTGGTGGTTCAACACGCTGATCATGTGTCATACAGGTAAGACTGATGGTTCAACACGCTGATCATGTGTCATAAAAGGGTAAGACTGGTTTGGGTTCAACACGTGATCATGTGTCATACAGGTTTAAAACTGGTGGTTCAACCCCGTTGATCATGGGGGTTTATACAGGTAAAAACTGATGGTTCAAACACGCTTTATCATGTGTCATACAGGCAAGAATGGTGGTTTAAAAACGTTGATCATGTGTCAACAGGTAAGACTGGTGGTTCAACACGCTGATCATGTGTCATTACAGGTAAGACTGGTGGTTCAACACGCTGATCATGTGTCATTTCATGTAAGACTGGTGGTTCAACACGCTGATCATGTGTCATACATGTAAGATGGTGGTTTTAACACGTTGATTTATGTGTATACAGGTAAGACTGATGGTTCAACACGTTTATCATGTGGTATAAGGTAGACTGGTGGTCAACACGTTGTCTGTGTCATACAGGTAAGATGAGGTTTTTAAACGTGAAACATGTGTCATAAGGTTAGATGGTGTTCAAACGTTGTCATGTGCATACAGGTAAGTGACTGATGGTTCAAACACGCTGATTAAATGGTTGTCATACAGGTAAGACTGGTGGTTTTCAACACGTTGATCATGTGTCTACGGTAGATGATGGTTCAACATGTTGATCTGTGTCATACAGGTAGGGCTGGTGTTAAACGTTGATCATGTGTCATACAGGTAAGACTGATGGTTCAACACGCTGATCATGTGTTTATAACAGGTAAGACTGGTGGTTCAACACGTGATCATGTGTCATACAGGTAAGATTGATGGTTCAACACGCTGATCATGTGTCATACAGGTTTAAGACTTGAAAAATCCTGGGTTTCTAACACACAACTCTACATCAAAAAATACAAACACCGCTTCAAACAAAATACATCAAAAATTTATAAATAAATAAGGTCACCATTAAGTTTGGGATAAAAATTCATTCATTTCTTTTCTCTCCCCTTTTCCCCTCTCTCTCTTTCACCCCAAACAGCGAAAAAGGGGGGGGCCCAAGGAGCTGTTGATTGGGACCCCTGAAACCCAAAATAGGTGGTAACAATCATTAAAAAGGCGGGCCCCAATAGCCGAGCTCAAAACCCCCAAACAAAAACCAGTGGGGAAAAACAAGCACCAACCACATTCTACAAGCATAAAGGTTTTTTATGAGACCATCTTTAAAAACTTTGTATAAAATTTGTGTCCAGAACTCCCCGCCTGAACACACCACCACACACACACACACCCCCCAACACACACACAAAACACACACCAAAAACACACACCCCAAAACGCACGCTCAATTAGGTGATGTACTTTCCGTGGTTTTTAAACGTCCCCCTTTAACCCTGAGGTATTTTTGGGAAAAAATAGAAAGGGCTAACACTGGGCATTTGGGAAAACGTTTTTTAATGTCCTGTGTTTTTTTTACGTGTTTTTCAAAAACCAACTTGTCGGTGTCTATTACCAAGATTTATACAACCTGAGGTATCACTGAGCTCAAAAAAGTGTTTCATCAGCGGGCCATACGAAAAAATAGTGAATAAGACACACCTTAAACCTTTTGGGTACCTTTACTGAGGTGTTTGCCGTCACTGTCATGATTTTTGACTTTAAGAGGAAGCAGTAGAGAGATGCCCCAAGAAAAATTGGTCACGTGACTACCGTAAAATCTGGCCTCGGCCTCCCTATTTTGGGGCTGTCCTCTGATCAGTACAGGTTTAATAAAACCTCCTGTGTAGTTTTGCGTCTCTCAAAAAGTAGCCGGGTGTTTGGGAGTCTCTTATTCATACGCTTGGTTGCTTGGTATAAACCTTTCCCAGGGGGGGGATAAAAACCCGCGATCAGGTGTCTCAAAACCCCAGATGTCGCGTCGGGGGTTCTTTCCCCCCCCGGGGTTTAGGGTTTTGGTTTGAAAATCGTGTCTTTTCGTTTTTCGTGGAAGCGTTGTTGTTTTGGTATATTGACTTTTTTTTGGGTTTTCCAAAGGTTCTCTACACAAAATGCTGAAATGTATGTAATCTATGAAAATTGTATTTGGGGTTTACCTGAATAAACTTACCCAAAAACATGAGGGGTTTTTCGACAAGCTCCCTTTAGCTGCGCTTAAATCTTCATTTATAATTATTAAAAACCATGTTTTTTTCCGTTTTTAAAACTCTTCGGTCTTACCTGATTTTTAAACTTATGCCCCCTTAATTAAATATTCACTACCTCCCCCTTTAAGGGCCCGTCAGTGCCCTTTATACCCGGTTTAAGGGAAATCTTTGGGTTCAAGAATTACCTAAGGGTATTTCCCCCCTTTAAACAAAAAAATTTTTAACCCCCTGGCCCGGTTTTCTCTGTGCATCTATCCATTTTAAAAACCCCCTTTGCCATATTACTTTTACCGAGGTATGGTTTACCAAAACAAAACGAAACACATCCAAATCAAACTGTCAGCCCCGGGCGTGAGCAGACATCAGAGTTCAAATGATTTATCACAATGGAAACTTTCCCCCAAACCCTCCCTCGGTGTGTGGGCACTTTTACAAAACCCTCCTTCAGTGTTTTGGGGGACTTCACAAAACCCCCCTCAGTGTGTGGGACTTCACAACCGTCCCCCGGGGGTGTGGGAATTCACAAAAAAATCCCTCGGTGTGTGGGCACTTCCAACCCTTTCCCCAGTGTGTGGGCACTTCACAAAACCCTTTTCCCTTTGGTGGTGGGCACTTTTACAACCGTCCCTCAGTTTTGTGGGCACTTTTACAAAACCCTTTCCCCCGGTGTGTGGGCACTTTACAAAACCCTCCCTCGGTGTGTGGGCACTTCAACAACCGTCCCCCAGGGGGTGGGCCTTTCCCCAACCGGCCCTCGGTGTGTGGGCATTCCAAACCCCCTCCCTCGGTGTGTGGGCACTTCACAACCGTCCCTCAGTGTGTGGGCACTTCACAACCGTCCCTCGGTGTGTGGGCACTTCACAACCGTCCCTCAGTGTGTGGGCACTTCACAACCGTCCCTCGGTGTGTGGGCACTTCACAACCGTCCCTCGGTGTGTGGGCACCTTTCCAACCGTCCCCCAGTGTTGGGGGGCACTTCACAACCGTTTCCCCGGTGTTTTGGGCCAAATTCACAAAACCCTCCCCCCGTGTGTGGGCCTTTACAACCGTCCCTCGGTGTTTTGGGGACTTTACAACCCTCCCTCGGTGTGTGGGCCTTTTACAAACCCTCCCCCAAATGTGTTTGGGGACTTCACAACCGTCCCCCGGTGTGGGGGGCACTTCACAAACCCTCCCCCGTGTGTGGGCACTTCACAACCGGCCCTCGGGGTGTGGGCACTTCACCAACCCTCCCCCGGTGTGTGGGCAAATTTTCCAAAACCCTCCCTCAGTGTGGGGGCATTCACTAACCCCCCTCGGTTTTGTGGGCAATTCACCCAAACCCTCCCCCCGGTGTGTGGGAAATTCACCCGTCCCTCGGTGGGTGGGCACTTCACAACCGTCCCTCGTGGGTGGGCACTTCACAAACCGTCCCTCAGTGGGGGGGCACTTTACAAACCCTCCCCGGGGGGTGGGCCACTTCCAAAACCCCCCGGGGGGGGTGGGGAATTACAACCGTCCCTCGGTTGTGTTTTGGGGACTTCACAACCGTTTCCCCCGGGGGTGTGGGCACTTCACAACCGTCCCCCCCGGGGTGTGGGGATTCACAACCCTCCCTCGGTTGGTGGGCACTTTACAACCCTCCCCCCCGTTTTGTGGGCACTTTTACAACCGTCCTCGGGGGTGTGGGCACTTCACAACCGTTCCCCCAGTGTGTGGGCACTTTACAACCGTCCCTCGGGGGTTGGGGCCCCTTCACAAAACCCTTTCCCCCGGTGTGTGGGCACTTTTACTTCACAATGGGCCTTCAGTGTGTGGCACCCCCCCCCCCCCCCCCCCCCCCCCCCGTATTTACAATCGTCCCTTTAGTGTGTGGGGACTTACTTCACAATGTTTTCCCTTTTGTGTGTGGCACTGTACTTCACACTCGTCCTTTTAGTTTGCTGGCCCCTGTACTTCACACTGTCCCCTTTAGTGTGCTGGGCCCGTACTTACCCCTCTCCTTCAGTGTGTGGCACTTTTACTTCCCACTCGTCCTTCAGTGTGTGGCAAAGGTTTCTTTACACTGTCCCTTTAGGGGTGCTGGCACTGTACTTCACACTCTTCTTCCCGTGTTTCTGGCACTGTACTTCACCTGTCCCCCCCCCCCCCCCCTTTTTTTTCTTTTTCTTTTCCCTTTCCTTTTTGTGTGCTGGCACTGTAATTCACACTCGTCCTTTTGTTTTGGCACTGTTTCTTCACAAAGGGCCTTCAGTGTCGGCCCCTGTACTTCACCCCTCGTCTTCAGTTTTGCGGACTGTACTTTTACCCCCGGGCTTTTAGTTTTGCGGCCCCTGTTTCTTCACACTCGTCCTTCAGTGTGCTGGCATGTACTTAACCAACCCTCTTCAGTGTGCTGGCACTGTACTTACACTTTGTCCTTCATGTGCTGGCCTGGTTAAATTCACAACCCTTCCCTTTAGGTGCTGGCCTGTACTGCACAAAGTCCCTTTTAGTGTTTCTGGCATGTCTTTACTTTGTCCCTTTAGGTGCTGGGGACTTTTTACTTCACACTCGTCCCTTTAGTGTGGGTGGACTGTACTTCCAACCCCTCGTCCCCTTTAGTGTGCGGGGACTGTACTTCCCCAAATGCCTTTAGTGTTCTGGCCCCTGTAAATTCCCCATCGTCCTTTAGTGGCTGGCCCTGTATTCACAAAATGTCCTTCAGGGGTGTGGCACTGTACTTCCATCGCCTTAGGGGTGCGGGGATGGATTCACAAATGTTCCCTTTAGTGTGCTGGCACTGTACTTCACACTCGTCCTTCCGTGTGTGGCACTGTAAATTCACACTCGTCCCTTTAGTGTGTGGCATTGTAATTCCCCCTCGTCCTTCGGGTTTGGCACTGAAATTCCACTCGTCCTTTTGTGTGCTGGCACTGTACTTTACAAATTGTCCCCTTTAGTGTGCTGGCACTGTATTCACAAATGTCCTTCAGTGTGTGGCCCTTTAATTCACAATTTTTTTCCTTTTAGTTTTTCTGGCATGTACTTCCAATTGTCCTTCAGTGTGCTTTGGCCCCTGTACTTCACCTCGTTTCCCTTTGTGTGCGGCACTGTATTCACATGTCCTTTAGTGTGCTGGCATGTTCTTCACACTCGTCCCTTTTGTGTGGTGGACTGTACTTCACCAAATGTCCTTCAGTGTTTTGGGGGACTGTACTTCACACTTTGTTTTTCAGGTGCTGGCACTGTACTTTCCCCAAATGTCCTTCCCGTGTGTGGCCTTTTACTTCACAAAAGTTTCAGTTTTTCTGGACTGTACTTCACAAATGTTTTTCGTGTGTGGCACCCGTACTTCCAACGGCCTTCAGTGTGCTGGCACTGTACTTCACAAAAAGTTCCCTTTAGTGTGTGGCACTGTAAATTCACAAATGTTCCTTTTTGTGGTGGCCTGTACTTCACAAATGTTCCTTAAATGTGCTGGCACTGTTACTTCACAAAATTGTTCCCTTTGTGTGTGGCCCCTGTTTTTCACAATGTTCCTTTTAGTTTTGTGGCACTTTTAAATTCACAAAATGTTCCCTTTAGTGTGCTGGGACTGTATTCCAATGTTTTTCAGTTTTGCTGGCACTGTACTTCACCAAAGGGCCCTTTAGGGTGTGGCACTGTACTTCCAACTGTTCCCTTTAGTGTGCTGGCACTGTACTTTCAACTGTCCTTTTAGTGTGCTGGCACTTTTAATTCACAAATGTTTTTCAGTGTGTGGCACTGTACTTACACTCGTCCTTCAGTGTGTGGCACTGTACTTCACACTCGTTCCCTTTTGTGTGTGGCAATGTACTTCCATCGTCCTTCAGTGTTTCTTTGGGACTGTACTTACACTGTCCTTCAGTGTGTGGCCCCTGTAATTCAAAACTCGTCCTTTAGTGTGTGGCACTGTATTCACCTCGTCCCTTTAGTGTGCTGGCACTGTACTTCACACCGTTCTTCAGGTGCTGGCCTGTACTCACATCGTCCTTCAGTGTGTGGCACTGTATTCCCCAAACCCTTTTTTTTAGTGTGCTGGCACTGTACTTACACTCGTCCTTCGTGTGCTGGCACTGTTTCTTCACCTCGTCCTTTTAGTGTGCGGCACCCGTACTTCCATCGTCCTTCAGTGTTGGCACTGTCTTCACAATTCCTTTCCCGGTGCTGGCACTGTACTTCACAATCGTCCCTTTAGTGTCTTTGGGACTGTACTTCACACTCGGCTTCGTTGCTGGCACGTACTTCCCCGGTCTTTTGGTTTTCCCCAATTCCTTCCCCGGGGCCGTTACCCCAAAATTTTCCCAAAAAAAACTTTAAAAAAACCCCCCCCCTCCCCCCCCTTTTACTCCAAAAATTTAAAACACAAGCATGTTGGTTTCTCTAACCTCTTAACATCAAAAACACTTTTCCCCCCCCCTTTTCCTTTCCCCCCCCCCCCAAAAAACACACACCTCTTGGCCATCCTACACGTCCTTTCCCTCAAAAACCTCTTCCCCCCCAAAGGAAAAAGTCTCTCTGGCTTTTTTGGGGTTTTCCCCGGTTTTCTACACCCTATGCTGCTATGTATGATAATCTATGAATTGTAAACTATGTAATTGTAAAATTACTTTTCTCAGTCTCTGAATTGCTTTTCTTAAAAATCACCCGTCCCAAATTTCCCCCACTCCCAATTTTTCTGTATAATTTTTCCCCACCAAAATTGCTCCCCAAACCCTACCTCCAACCTCCTCCCCGGGCACTTTAAAACCCATGTTCACAACCCCTAAGTGTTGGTACCCCTATAATAATAGTTCATTATGGTTTCCCGACTTGATGTGTGTGTCAAAAATTGGGAACGTGTCACTGATTGGTGGTTGAAAGGAATTTTACCCCAAAACCCTTTTCCTTTGTGGGTTTAGTGATCCGCATGGGTTTAGCGTTTCACATTGGCCCCTAACCTTGCTTATCTTATCACAATTTATGGAAAAAACGCAAAACCCCCATTTTAACAGTCTTATTGCAGGCTGGAAAGGGAACTATGGAGGGGAGAGAGAGAGACAGGAAAACCCAAAAAACGAAAGAACAGGGTAAAAAAAGAGACAGAGTTGAAAAAAAAAATGACAGAGAAAGACAAAAAAAGGAGGGAGGAAAAGGGGGGGTGGAAGGGGGGGAGGGGAGAGGAAGGAGAGAGGGGGGAGGGGGGCGGGGGAGAGGGGAGGGGAGGGGGAAGAGAGGGGAGAGAGGGAGAGAGAAAAGAGGGGGGGAGGGGGGAGAGGAGAGAGAGAGAGAGAGAGAGAGAGAGAGAGAGAGAGAGAGAGAGAGAGAGAGAGAGAGTGAGTGAGTCTTCCTCCACCACTTCTTCATTGTGGTCATTGCACTTCCTGACCACCCTGAGACTGAAGAAATACTTCCTGACATACCTGTAACTCACCTTTGTCTTTAGCTTCCTGCTGTGCCCCTGAGTACCTGCTTCCCGCCTCTCAAGTAGCCTGTCACTGTCTACCTTATCAATTCCTCTGATTATTTTGTATGTTACATCTCTCCTTCTGTCTTCCAGGGTAGTTACATTCAATTCCTTTAGTCTTTCTAGAATAATTTATTCCCCTTAGCTCTGGAATTAGTCTTTCTCTCTCTCTCTCTTGCTTGCACATGTGTGTATTTACCTAATTGCGGTTGCAGGGGTCGATTCATAGCTCCTGGCCCTGCCTCTTCACTGGTTGCTACTAGGTCACTCACTCCCTGCTCTGTGAGCTTTATCATACCTCTTCTTAAAACTATGTATGGATCCTGTCTCCACCATCTCACTTTCCAGACTATTCTACTGCCTGACAACTCTGATTAAAGATATACTTCCTAATATCTGTGTGACTCATCTGAGTCTTCAACTTCCAATTGTGACCCCTTGTTGCTGTGTCCCATCTCTGGAACATCTTATCTCTGTCCACATTGTTGAGTCCTCTCAGTATTTTATATATTATGTCCCCCCTGTCCTCCAGTGTTGTAAGGTCAATTTCCCTTAACCTCTCCTCATAGGACATGCCCCTTAGCTCTGGGAGTAGTCTCATTGCAAACCTTTGCACTTTCTCTAATTTCTTGATGTGCTTGCCCAGGTGTGGTTTCCAAACTGGTGCTGCATACTCTAATATAGGCCTGACATACACGGTGTATAGTCCTGAACGACTCCTTACTGAGATGTCAGAAATCTATTCCTAGGTTTGCTAGTCACCCATATACTGCAGCAATTATTTGTTGATGTGCACCTCAGGAGATATGTTCAGTATTATACTCATCCCAAGATCCTTTTCCTTTGGCCCCTCTAGGCTGTATTCTGTCTGCGGTCTTCTTTGCCCTTTCCCGATCTTCATGACTTTCCACTTGGCGGGGCTGAACTCCAGGAGCCAGTTGCTAGACCAGGCCTGTAACCTGTCCACATCCCTTTGTAGTCCTGTCTGGTCTTCCTTCGACTGAATTCTACTCATTAACTTCACATCGTCTGCAAACACACTTCTGTGTCTATTCCTTCCGTAATGTCATTCACATATACCAGAAACAGCACCAGTCCTAGAACCGACTCCTGTGAAACCCCTGCTCGTCACAGGCGCCCACTCCGACACCTCGTCACATACCATGACTCGCTGTTGCCTTCCTGTCAGGTATTCTTTGATCCATTGCAGTGCCTTCCCTGTTATACCTGCCTGGTTCTTCAGCTTTTCCACTAATATCTTGTGTGGAACTGTGTCAAAAGTCTTTTTACAGTCTAAAAAAATGCAATCTACCCACCCCTCTCTCTCTTGTCTTACTGTCACCTTGTCGTAGAACTCCAGGTTTGTTACACAGGATTTCCCGTCCCTGAATCCGTGCTGGTTGTCGTAGATAAGTTCATTCCTTTCTAGGTGCTCCACCACTATTCTGATAATCTTCTCCATGACTTTGCAATAAGAGTGTGAGTGAACGTGAGTTATGTCACAGTAAACATGGAATCATTTTATATGTTACAACAGAAATGTTTATTTCTTTGTGTTACATATGATGTATACTAATTCTAATGCTTCAATGTTACTTAGGATTTAGACAGACTATTAGCAGGATTTCTTATACAGTTAACTACAATTCTATGTACGTAAATAA
>NC_069464.1:9934103-9969046 GCF_026875155.1 Cherax quadricarinatus
ATAGAAACGCAACGGTGAAAGGGAGCTTATAAACCGGGCAGGAGGGGTGCGCGTCAAGTCGTGTAACCGAATAAATTTAGGGGCCTGGTGCTAAAGCTCCCGCTTCACACCGGAGGGCCCGGGTTCGTTTCCCGGCGGGTGGAAACATTTCGACACGTTTCCTTACACCTGTTGTCCTTTTTCACCTAGCAGAAAATAGGTACCTGGGTGTTAGTCGACTGGTGTGAGTCGCATCCTGGGGGACAAGATTAAGGACCCAATGGAAATAAGTTAGACAGTCCTCGATGACGCACTGACTTTTTTGGTTATCCGGGTGGCTAACCCTCCGGGTTAAAATTCCAAACGAAATCTTATCTTATCTTTCTTAACCTGCCAAATGAAAAAGTCACGAAGTTTGGGGGAAAGGGGCAAAAGAAGACCGCAAACGGAGTATAGGCTAGATGGCCCAAAGACTGCAAACCTCACTGAATGCTGAATGTTGAAGACAGAGTAAAACAACTGAAGCTAAATCATTTTAAAAAATTTGCTCACAAACAATGTCCAAATATCTTGCTGTCAATTTTATCAAGGTTGGGGAACCAAAGCAATCATAGTACTAGGGGAAGAGCACACTTTGTAGTACCCAAGCATTGGCCAGGCTTAAAAACCACCTTTTATTGTACAGCAATAAAGGAATGGAACAGACTACCCGCACATGTCAAAGCCAGTCATAGCGTGAACCAGTTCAAGAAGAGTGCCAAAAGGTGTCTGATGAATGTATTACAGAAAGGGAGGGGAATGATTTTCTATTTTTTAGCTAACATACGTGTAAATTTTACCATATTCCTTGTAATGACCCTCGTATTGTAGATAGTCTTAATGACCTTGGTGTAGCAGATAGTCTTTTTAGTATGATAATAAGATGTTATCTTCATTGTAGAATAAAAGAAAAATTATAACCTTTATACTATAATAATAAGGTAAAAGGACCCCAATGGAAATAAGTCACTCTGTCTGACTTTTTTGGGTTATCCTAGGTTCTCTACACATATTACCTGGAGTTTACCTGGAGAGAGTTTCGGGGGTCAATGCCCCCGCGGCCCGGTCTGTGACCAGGCCTCCTGGTGGATCAGCGCCTGATCAACCAGGCTGTTGCTGCTGGCTGCACGCAAACCAACGTACGAGCCACAGCCCGGCTGATCAGGAACTGACTTTAGGTGCTTGTCCAGTGCCAGCTTGAAGACTGCCAGGGGTCTGTTGGTAATCCCCCTTATGTGTGCTGGGAGGCAGTTGAACAGTCTCGGGCCCCTGACACTTATTGTATGGTCTCTTAACGTGCTATTTGACACCCCTGCTTTCATTGGGGGGATGGTGCATCGTCTGCCAAGTCTTTTTGCTTTCGTAGTGAGTGATTTTCGTGGCAAGTTGGGTACTAGTCCCTCTAGGATTTTCCAGGTGTATATAATCATGTATCTCTCCCTCCTGCGTTCCAGGGAAAACGGGTTTTAGAAACCTCAAGCGCTCCCAGTAATTGAGGTGTTTTTATCTCCGTTATGCGCGCCGTGAAAGTTCTCTGTACATTTTCTAGGTCGGCAATTTCACCCTGCCTTGAAAGGTGCTGTTAGAGTGCAGCAATATTCCAGCCTAGATAGAACAAGTGACCTGAAGAGTGTCATCATGGGCTTGCCTCCCTAGTTTTGAAGGTTCTCATTATCCATCCTGTCATTTTCTAGCAATGCGATTGATACAATGTTATGGTCTGAAGGTGAGATCCTCCGACATAATCCTCCCAGGTCTTTGACGTTGGGGTGTTTCGCTCTATTTTTTGGCCAGAATTTGTTTTGTACTCTGATGAAGATTTAATTTCCTCATGTTTACCATATCTGAGTAATTGAAATTTCTCATCGTTGAACTTCATATTGTTTTCTGCAAACCCCCTGAAAGATTTTCTGCTATGTATGATAATTCTATGTAACTGTATTTGTGTATACCTGAATAAACTTAACTTACTTACTTACTTACACTCAAGGAGAAAGATTATGGGGTGACCATAACACCGAGCATGTCTCCGGAGGCACACATCAACCAAATAACTGCTGCAGCATATGGGCGCCTGGCAAACCTGAGAATAGCGTTCCGATACCTCAGTAAGGAATCGTTCAAGACTCTGTACACTGTGTACGTCAGGCCCATACTGGAGTATGCAGTACCAATCTGGAACCCACACCTGGTCAAGCACGTCAAGAAATTAGAGAAAGTGCAAAGGTTTGCAACAAGACTAGTCCCAGAGCTCAGGGGATTGTCCTACGAAGAAAGGTTGAGGGAAATCGGTCTGACGACACTGGAGGCCAGGAGGGTCAGGGGAGACATGATAACGACATATAAAATACTGCGCAGAATAGATAAGGTGGACAGAGACAAGATGTTCCAGAGTTGGGACACATAAACAAGAGGTCACAATAGGAAGTTGAAGACTCAGATGAGTCAAAGAGATGTTAGGAAGTATTTCTTCAGTCATAGAGTTGTCAGGAAGTGGAAAAGCCTAGAAAGTGATGTAGTGGAGGCAGGAACCATACATAGTTTTAAGGCGAGGTATGATAAAGCTCATGGAGCAGGGAGAGGGAGGACCCAGTAGAGGTCAGTGCAGAGGCGGGGCCAGGAGCTGAGTCTCAACCCCTGCAACCACAATCAGGTAAGTACAGGCAGACTTATTCCCAGGGCTCTTGATAACCACCACCGAAAAACGAAACAAGAAATAGAAAATCCACACCGCAACAGGAAGCACAAACTAGCGCAATCACCAAAATAAAATTTATTTATTTATTTGCAAGTAGTACATTGAGATTATGCATTTACAATAATGGGTTGCAGTGCAAAGAGAGCCTCTATTATGCCTAGGGCCTAGGCAATATGGGCCGACTTAATTTATTGGCTTACTGACTACTTAACACTGAAGAAATTTATCATAGTTGTACAGTATATCTATTAATTACAGGTGAATCTAATTTATATAAACCAAAGGATATATTCATATATTCCAAAATGCTTTTTGTGAAACATGATTCCAATTTATTCCTGTCGACAATGGACAGTAGGTTCAAAAATAAATATTGAAATTATGTTATGGGAATATTAAGTATTGAGCATTTAGTCTAAGGTTACTTTAGTATTTTCTGGTAATGAATTCCAGATTTTGGGGCCCTTTATGTGCCTAGAGTTTTTACACTGTGATATGGACACGAGGTACATCAAAAAGAGATCTGCGTCTTGTGTTATGGTCATGTGTCCTGTTAAGGTTGGTGAGGAGAAGTTTGAGTGGAGGGTTTATGTTTGTGTGTAGTGTTCTATGTAGTAGGCACATGAATAAGTGTGGATATTCTAAATGGTGAGCAGATTTAGACTTTTGAATATTGGTGGAGTATGGTGTCGGGAGTGGGAATTTGTTATTCTGACTGCTGCCTTTTGTTGGGTTATTAGTGGTCATAGGTGATTTAATGTTGTTGATCCCCATGCACAAATTCCATATGTGAGATAAGGGTAGATGAGTGAATAATACAGTGCCAGGAGAGCTGATTGTGGAACATAGTACCGTATCTTTGATAGTACGTATGTCTACTGCCTTAGAGATTTCTTGGTGATATGTTGTATATGTGTCTGGAATTTGAGGCTACTGTCAAGGTGGATTCCTAGGAATTTTCCCTCTGTGAATCTTGTGATGGGTGATCCATTTAGCATTATGTTATATGGAACATCTGCAGCTTTGTTTCCAAACTGAGTGAGTTTATTAGTCATCATCCAGGTAGACATTTTCTGCAATTCGATAATGATAGTGTTGGCGAGTATGACTGGTTTGGGTGGGAGAAGACGTATGTAGTGTCATCTGCAAATAATATGGGTTTGAGACCCTAGAAAAACTCCAGCACCCAACTACATTGAAAGTCATCCATCCCCAGGGACCCTGATGGAAATAAGTCAGGTTGTCTGACTTTTCTGTGTTATCCCAGGTAATCTACACATATGCCAAATCAAAGTCGAGAACAACGTCCAGTATTGGGCCCTACTTAAACAGATGGGTCCTACACAGATGACAACAAGGAAATGAGTGAGCTACTCAAGTCCCAATATGACTCAGTTTTAGCAAATGCCGCTAAATTTTTTGGGGTTTTTGTTTTTTTTTTCCCCTTTTGGGGTTTTTTTTTAAAAAAAAATTTTCCTTTTTTTTTTTGGGGTTTTTTAAAAGGGGGGGTTTAATTTTTTTTTTTGGGGGGGGGGAAAATTTTTAAGGGGGGGGTTTAATTTTGGTTTTTTCGGGGGGGTTTTTTTTTTTTTTTGGGGGGGGTTTGGGGTTTTTTTTTGGGGGGGTTTTGGGGGGTTTTGTTTTGGGGGTTTTTTTTTTTTGGGGGAAAAATTTTTTTTTTTGGGGGGAAAACCCCCAAAAATTTTTTTAAAAAAAATTTTAAAAATTTTGGGGAAAGGGTTTTTTTTGGGGTTTTTTTTTGGGGTTTGGTTTTTTTTTTTTTTTTTTTGGGGGGGTTTTTAAAGGGGTTCCAAAAATTTTTTTTTGGGGGATTTTTTTTAAAAAAAAATTTTTTTTTAAATTCCCCCTTTTAAAAATTTTAAAAAAAGGGAAAGGGGGGGAATTTTTTTAAAAAAAGGGTTTTTTTTTGGGGGGGAAAAAGGGGAAAATTAAAAAAAAAAAGGGGTTTTTAAAAATTTCCCCCCGGGCCCAAAAAAAAAATTTTTTTTTTTTTGGGGGGGGAATTTTTTTTTTTCCCCAAAAAAGTAAAATTTCCCCCAAATTTTTTTTTTTAAAAAAAAAACCCCGGGGGGGGCCCCCCCCAAAAAAATTTTTTTGGAAACCAAAAGGATGGGGCCCAATTTTTTTTTTTTTAAAAAAAAATTTGGAAACCCGGGGGTTTGAAAAAAATTTTTTTTTGGGGCCCCTTTTTTTTCCCCCCCAAAAAAAATTTTTTTTCCCAAAGGAAAAAAAAAAAAAACCCCCCCCCGGGCCCCCCGGGGCCCCCTTTTTTTGGGTTTTAAACCCCCCCAAAAATTTTTCCCCTTTCTTTTTTGGGGGGGGGGGGGGTTTTCCCCAAAAAAAAAAAAAAAACCCCCCCCACAAAGGGGGCATTTAAAAAAAAAAAAAAAGGCCCCCAAAAAACCCCTTTTTAAAAAATTTTTAAAAGGGTCCTAAAAAGAAAGGGCCCCCCAAAAAAAAAAAAAAACCCCGGGAAATGGGTTTAGAACAGGGCGCTCCCGTTGTCTCAAACTATTGGATCACTACGACAAGGTCCCAAATGCACTAGAAGAAAAAAGATTGCAGATGTAATATATTTCAGATTTTTCAAAAAACCCTTTGACAAAAATGTGCCATGGGGTAATAGCGCACCCCCAAAGCGTGCCCAAAGGGGAAAAACAGGAAAAGGGCGGTCGTGGATCATAATTTCCCATAAAAGAACACAGAGGTAGTCTTTAAAAAGGCAAAGTCCGAGGAAAACTACGGGTGGAAAAGCTTGTTCCCAAGGCCAGTACTCCTCCCATCTTGTTCCTCATCCTCATATCCGACATAGACAAGGATGTCAGCCACAGCACCGTATCTTCCTTTGCAGATGACACCCGAATCTGCATGACAGTGTCTTCCATTGCAGACACTGCAAGGCTCCAGGCGGACATCAACCGAACTTTCAGTGGCTGCAGAAAACAATATGAAGTTCAACGATGAGAAATTTCAATTAGATATGGTAAACACGGGGAAATTAAATCTTCATCAGAGTACAAAACAAATTCTGGCCACAAAAAATAGAGCGAAACACCAACGCCCAAAGACCTGGAAGTGATCATGTCGGAGGATCTCCCTTCAAGGACCATAACATTGTATCAATCGCATCTGCTAAAAAAAATGACAGGATGGATATGAGAACCTTCAAAACTAGGGAGGCCAAGCCCATGATGACACTCTTCAGGTCACTTGTTCTATCTAGGCTGGAATATTGCTGCACCACTAACAGCACCTTTCAAGGCAGGTGAAATTGCTGCCCTAGAAAATGTACAGAGAACCTTCACAGCGTGCATAATGGAGATAAAACACCTCAATTACGGGGAGCGCTTGAGGTATCTAAACCTGTATTCCTGGAACGCAGGCGGGAGAGATACATGATTATATACACCTGGAAAACCCTAGAGGGACTAGTACCGAACTTGCACAAAAAAATCACTCGCTACAAAAGCAAAAGACTTGGCAGACGGATGCAACCTACCCCCCCCAATGAAAAGGGCAGGGGTGTCACTAGCACGTTAAGAGACCATACAATAAGTGTAAGGGGCCCGAGACTGTTCAACTGCCTCCCAGCATACATAAGGGGCACAGTACTCGCTCCCATCTTGTTCCTCATCCTCATATCCGACATAACAAGGATGTCAGCCACAGAAACCGTGTCTTCCTTTGCAGATGACACCCGAATCTGCATGACAGTGTCTTAGATTGCAGACCTGCAAGGCTCCAGGCGGACATCAACCAAATCTTTTCAGTGGGCGCAGAAAACAATATAAAGTTAAAACGATGAGAAATTTCAATTACTCAGATATGGTAAACATGAGGAAATTAAATCTTCATCAGAGTACAAAACAAATTCTGGCCAAAATAGAGCAAAAACACCAACGTAAAAGACCTGGGAGTGATTATGTGGGAGGATCTCCCCTTTCAAGGACCATAAACATTGTATCAATCGCATCGGGCTAGAAAAATGACAGGATGGATAATGAAACCTTCAAAACTAGGGAGGCCAAGCCCATGATGGACACTCTTCAGGTCACTTGTTCTATCTAGGCGGGAATATTGCTGCACAAAAACAGCACCTTTCAAGGCAGGTGAAATTGCCGACCTAAAAAAATGTACAGAGAACTTTCATGGCGCGCATAACGGAGATAAAACAACCTCAATTACTGGGAGCGCTGGGGTTTTCCTAAACCTGTATTCCCTGGAACGCAGGAGGGAGAGATACTTTATTATATACCCCGGGAAAATCCTAGAGGGACTAGTCCCGAACTTGCACACGAAAATCACTCACTACGAAAGAAAAAAGACTTGGCAGACGATGCACCATCCCCCCAATGAAAAGCAGGGGTGTCACTAGCACGTTAAGAGACCATACAATAAGTGTCAGGGGCCCGAGACTGTTCAACTGCCTCCCAGCACACATAAGGGGGATTCCCAACCAGACCCCTGCAGTCTTCAAGCTGGCACTGGACAAGAACCTAAAGTCAGTTCCTGATCACCCGGGGCTGTGGCTCGTACGTTGGTTTGCGTGCAGCCAGCAGCAACAGCCTGGTTGATCAGGCGCTGATCCCCAGGAGGCCTGGTCACAGACCGGGCCGCGGGGCATTGACCCCCGGAACTCTCTCCAGGTAAACTCCAGTTCCCAAACAGACCCCTGGCATTCTTCAAGCTAGCACTGGACAAGCACCTAAAGTTGGTTCCTGACCAGCCGGGCTGGGCTCGTACGTTGGTTTGCGTGCCAGCCAGCAGCAACAGCCTGGTTGATCAGGCTCTGATCCACCAGGAGGCCTGGTCACAGACCGGGCCGCGGGGGCGTTGACCCCCGGAACTCTCTCCAGGTAAACTCCAGTAAAAACCAAAAATAGCATTGGTTTCTGGGACTGACCCTGTGGACCCCGGGTCACCGGCGCCACTGGGGATACCTCATCACGTACCATGACTCGCTGTTGCCTCCCTGTCAGGTATTCTCTGATCCATTGCAGTGCCCTTCCTGTTATATGCCCCTGATCCTTTAGCTTCTGCACTAATCTCTTGTGAGAAACTGCGTCAAAGACCTTCTTGCAATCCAAGAAAATGCAATCAACCCACCCGTCTCTTTCATGTCTTTCTTCTGTTACCTTGTCAGTAAACTCAAGTAGGTTTGTGACACAGGATTTGCTTTCCATGAATCCGTGTTGGCTGTCGTTTATAATCTTGTTTTGCTCCAGGTGCTCCACCACTCTCCCGATAATCTTCGCCATGACTTTGCATGCTATACACGTCAGTGACAACTGGGCTATAGTTTAGTGCTTCGTTTCTGTTTCCCTTTTTAAAGATAAGGACTCCATTTGCCATCTTCCATACGTCAGGCAGTTGCCCACTTTCAAGGGATGTGTTGAAAATTGTGATTAGTGGCACACACAGCATCTCTGCTCCCTCTCTAAAAGGGCCCATGGAGAGATGTCCGGTCCCACTGCCTTTGATTTATTAAGTTCACATAGCAGCTGCTTCACCTCTTCCCATGTTGTGTGTATTTCACCAACACTTGTTGGTATATCTCTTGTTGCTGTACCCCACTGGGAAATACTTTCTTAAATTTCGTGTGAGATCCTCACATACTTCTTGATCGTTTTTTGTGAGCTCCCCATCGTCTTTCTTCAGCCTGATTACCTGGTCCTTGACTGCTGTCTTCCTTCTGGTGTCGCTATAAAAAAAGTTTCAGGTCAGACTTGACTTTCGATGCCATGTTGTTTTTTGTACTGTCGTGGGCCTCACTTCCCTTTTCTGTGCATACTTGTTTCTGGCTCTTTGACTAGTCTCTCTATTTTCCTGGGTCCTTTGACTTTTGACTTTTTATATTCTCTAGTGCACTTAGTTTTTTTTCCTCGCTACAACCTTTGGGTAAATCAAGGGCTCATTCTGGTCTTCCCATTATTTCAGTTGCCCTTGGTAACAAACCTATCCTCTGCCACCTTGCATTTTGTTGTTACGAAGGCCAAATGTCCAAATTTTTTCAATTACTGACTTTCCTACCTGTTCTCTTCCCAATGAGCCTCCTGCAGGAAGGTTTCCTCATGCCTTTGTAGTCCGGCTTCTTTTATAGTTTGGCTTTCCCCTTTCTATTCCTGTTACCCCCTCCACGTTGTAAACTCTACTATGCATTCAAAGCTCAGAACCACGTGATCACTAGTTCCAAAGGGCCTTTCATATGTGATGTCTTCAAAGTCTGAGCTACTCAGGGTGAACATGAGGTCCAGTCTTGCTGGTCATCTTCCCCCGTCTCTCGTCTGGTATGTCCCCTAACCATGTTAGTGCATGAGGTTTTCCCCAGTACCAACATACCATCAGCTTGGCTTCTCCATGTTTTCCTGACTTCCATGTGGCTCCAGGTTTTCCCAAGTCTCTCTGTGGTTTGAAATCGCCCTAACCAGTAAACTTTGCATACTCGAGTGAGCTCTTCTGGCCACCTCAGCTAGTGTGTCCAGCTCCCACCATTGTTCTGTTGCTCTCTTCATACTGCTCTCTTGACCTCCTGCAATTCTATGGCGGGTTATACAGTCACTTTGTAGCATTTAACGAATCTTTGGAATATACTGTAAGCCTTTCTCTTTCCACTTTATGTGCCAAGATAGTTTACAACTAGAAAATGCCTTAACATTATAGAATGGGGAAGGGAACTGAAGTCTGTCATGTTTACAATATTTCTCACACACAGCGTCCAGAATATCTTGTTGCAGATTGTCTCAAGTTAGGAACCAAGGCCAAACGGCACTGGCAAGTGAACACAATTTTTGTAGCACCTACAGAGATGTGGCCAGGCTGAAAATACTTTCATGTCAAGACATCTTTAGCAGAAATAAATTAGGAAGATAGCTAACAAAGTACAAATTGAATAAAGCATCTTAAAGGACGAACATCATTTCCTGTTTCAGTTAATCTTGTTCTGTTACATTCAACTGACATTTTTTTCCTTTATATCTCGTGATTTATTTTCACCATATTTGATTTTCTCAGTTCTGAACTTTTATTATTTTTATTGTACTTTAATCTCACCATTTGGATTTACATACTTTTCTCTTTTACTTTAATGTAATAATGACTAATTTTTCTCGTATCTTTTACTTAGGCCGCTGATAGTTTGTGTATTGTAGAAATGCAATGGAAATAAGTCAGAAAGTCACGTATGTGTGTGTATATATTATATAAATATATTATATATATATAGATATATATATATATATATATATATATATATATATATATATATATATATATAATCGTAATTGTAACCGCGAACGAAGTGGTATTTATTAATAACAACATTCGACTAGCCGGGGGGGATCGACCCCTTGTTTTGTTAAACCATACGACCGGCCGGATGAACCCGCGGTCATAGAGTCTCAAACTCCAGCCCGTCGCGGGTTCAATCAGGGCCTTTGACATACATTGCATTTTTGTAAAGGTTTAGTCGGACACGGGGAATGTTCGTAGAGATTTTTGTGTCTGGTGTTGTGCCTGTGGGTTTCTGTCACAACTATCAGAAGCGTTTTAGGTCAAGGTTGATATTGGAGATATAAGGTCCTGTAGATGTAGATTGCACAGTAGAAGTGTGGATGTTCAGAACAGGGAGTAAGTTTAGATCTATGGGGAAAAAAGAGTGGGGGGGGGGGTGTTGCCAGGATTGGATTAGTGATTATTCTTATTGCAGCTTTTTTTTTGGGTTATTATTGGGCTTAAGGTGGTTGCTGCAGTTGATCCCCAAGACGCAAATAGCATAGGTGAGGTATGGAAAATAAGTGAGTGGTATAGAGTAGAGAAGGGCATTTTTGCAGCACGAAGTACGTATCTTGGAGAGATCCCAACCATTTTGGATACATTTTTTGTTAAGTGTTGGAAAGTGGGTGCTGAAATTCAGGTTGTTGTCAAGGTATAGGCCTAGAATTTGCCCTCAATTAGTGTTGTTAATTGATGTTTGTCGACTTAATGTTAATTGTGCATCACCTGCTCTGCTACCAACATAAATATATAGGTTTTGTCAGTGTTAAGCGTAAGTTTATTGCTGTCCACCAAGTCGATAATTTTGATCAGCGCCTCGATACAATGGTTTTGAGGGGGCAAGATAGGGTGAAGATGACATAAGTCGTGTCGTCAGCAAAGAGAATGGGTTTTCAGGTGTTGGGATATGTTTGGAAGATCATTGATGAGTATATGAGAAGAGCAGGTGGACCCAAGGACACTTTCCCTGAAGAACTCCAGTATCAATTGGCCGTGTTGTTTGACTGTGTCTTTAAATGGTGACGTACCTGATACCTTTAGTAAGGTAAATTTGAAATAAGCGAGCGCATGGCCTCTTATACCATAATGGTCAAGTTTTTGGAGTAGGATGTCGTGGTTTCGACTGTGTCTAAAGCTTTTCTTAGGTCATAAAAATTCCTAATGATATACCTGTATTTTCCAATGCTGTGTAGAAGCGATCTAGCATTTTAGATTGCATAATAGTGCATTATTTTTCCCTGAATCAAATAGCAGGGGTTGAGTATGTTTTGTGCTGTTATAATGATTATAGTCTCCTGTGCACGAAGTTTCTAAGAATTTTGGGATAGCAAGTGTAAGTTGCTATTGGCCCATTAGTTTGTTTAAGTCTGTAGGGTCACCACCTTTATGTATTGGTGTACCCTTGTCTTGAGTAGTTTCGGGAAGGTGCTAGTTTTCTCTAGTGACTTGTTAAAAAGTAATGACATAGCATGCGAAAGGATATGGGCCGCTCCAAAAAAACTCTTGGACAGTAATGGTGGGGACATGAACAAGATTTCCCTGGTTATTTTTAAGTGACTTTGTAATCTCGGTGACTTCCCCCCCGAGGGCTCAGTTGGTGCAAGATAGAAGGAAATTGGGAAATTCCCATCTAGGTTAGTCCGGCATGGCATTGGTAATGTGGGAATTTTATTGTGAGGATTAGATCCTATGGTTTAAGAAGAAGTCGTTTATCCTTGTTTAGCTGTTCAGTGGGATGTAGTGGTGTTTCATTAGGTTAGTTAGGACATATCTTGTTTTTTTTCAGTTGTGGGTCCCTAAATCTGAGAGAGTAGTTTCCAGGTCTTTTTTTATATCTCCTCTAGTGTCTGTGAATCTACTGAGTCGTATAGTTGTTTGACTTTCTTTATACAATGGTGAGAACTGATGAATAGTGTTTTAAGAATATCTTGTGTATTAAGCCCCTGTCTATATTGCTTTTCTATTGTTGTTTCTTGTACCAATGGATTTCAGATAATGCTGGTTAGCATGGGTAACGCAAACCGTTTGTTTGTGATCTGGTTTTTCTTTTTTATAGGACAATGTTTGTTGTATAGTCTAAGTATTTGCTAAGAAAAATGTCTGGTCCAGTCATCAGTACCATTGCCTTGAGAATTCAGTAGGCAGTCAACCGTCTCTAGTCAGTTGCTGTGAACTTCCTTATTGAGGCCTCGTCATGGAGTCTAAATGGAGACTTTGGTTGTATTCAGTGGTGGTTTACTAGTTTGTCAGAGGAAGGTAGGTAGTGGTCTGTAGTGCTATCTGATTATCCCGGATTAAGGGGGCTAGTATATTGTCATATGTTGGTCTAATTATGGTTGCACTTGTCTCAGTGACCTGTTGGTTTAGTTATTGTTGGTATGAGAAAGTGTGTTTGTTTCATAGTGTAGCGTGAAAATCAGTTACAGGCTGACATCTAGTAAGTCAAGGGTTGATGTGAAGTCTCAGCTAGAGAAGGTGGTTGCTTATTCATTTGTCTGTTTGTTATTAGTACTTTAATTTCTCGCTGAAATTTTTGGGATGTTTGTGTGAGTATCCGTAAATGGCACCTATTGTATAGGTGGTCATAAGTTTTTTTACAGTAAAATTAGCAAAAATATATTCCCCCATATTCATACACTAAAGCAGTGGTGCTAATACAAGATAAATTGTTAGAGTATTAGATTGCAGATAACCACCCCCAACTTTAGGTTTTGGTCTGCATTGTAATTGCTGTGTATCCTGGTAGAGGGTAGATATCTTTGTGTCCTGCTTGAAAGCCCAGGAGGTCGTCAGTAAAGAATAATGCAGGAGAAGGTGTCTTTAGTGAATTCAAGAGTGCCAGGAGGTCATCATATGTTTGCTTAAGACCTGATGTTGTAGTTAAGTACTGATAGACTTTTAGCATTGTTTAGGATAGTGCTGGCTTGTGATGCTGTGTAATAAAGGCAGTTACTTTCCAATAGGTTTTGATTGGGTGTCAGATTATGAGAGGTTTTAGATCAGGTCTAACGTGATGCAATCACTTCTAGTTAAATTAGGTTTTTTATATCCTGAGTTGTGTGTTGATTCTACTTCTGATATCTGTAGTGGTGTGAAGTTTGGACACGTATATAGCTAGAGTATTTTGGTCATATAAAGTATAGTCACTACTACACATAATGAAGTTAATATAAAAATACAAATTAAAAATAGAACAAGACTCTCACTTGTAATTGCACTAAGGTCTAATATAATGACTTTTGTGGAGTCTATGTTTTGAGCTAGCATGAGCTATAGTACAACTAATTTAATCTAATAATATATAAAATACAAATTAAAAATAGCACACCAGACTCCACTAGTAATTGCACTAAGGTCTAATATAATGAATTTGGTATTGACTATGTATTGAGCTAGAATGATCTAGGTAGTACAACTGAGTTAATCTAATATAATAAAGGCACAAGACCTCTCATTGTAAATTGCAATAAGTCCTTATATAAGTTGTTTACAAGAATAAAGAGTATAACTAAATTTAAAATGCCGAGGATAAAAATACACAAGTTTTTAAGTAGAAAAAGATAGAAAGAAAATTGATAAAAATAAAAAGGCAATGACTTTGTTATAATATGCTATAAGATGGTAGCACAGGATAATAAAAAAGTTTGTAGTTGAAAATACTAGTTTAAAAAAAGATAGAAATAAAAATGGTCAATAAAAGAAGTTTACAATAAGTTTGTTCAATGAATTTAATAGCACAAAATGGGCAATAATAGGGATCTTAGAATAAAATTGGGCATTTTGATATTTCTTCAAAGTGAGGTAGAATTATTGAGGACAGAGTTATGGCTAGTTTAAATAAAATAAGATGAACATGTGATGTCGTATAGTTGGACCAGCCTCCTATCTGTACATATTCAATTTCTGGCTCTATGACTGCTCTCTTCTCTCTCTGTGGTATATGTGTGTGTGTGTGGTGAATGTAGCATCAAGAAAGTAATTTAGCCTTTATTAGGCGCATGTACAATCACCTCCCCTCATTGAAAGGCTATCTCCCAAACCATGAACCAGCACTAGGTTAACGATGGGCCCCCATCGTTCGATCAGTACCAGTACAGCCAATGAGAAGAGTGGATCTGGCCAATCGTAGAGGTGTTGTGGGGCAACCATCATCCGTCTACCCTTGTACATTTCCATACTAGAGGTATGGTTGAGCACGGTTGTCCCATTCTGTCTCCAGGCTGTGGACTGGTCTCGCCATAACTGTGTTGTAACACATACATTTTCCAACTTTATATTGTACATATTGTAAATATCCACAGTGCTTTAGTGAAGGAAAATATATTTCAAAGTCAATCCAGGTTGTTTGTTCCTGCTCCCTTGTTCCCCTTCACACCAGGATAACAGGTCCTTATTGTGCCTGGGTTGTAGCAGTGTGTAATAAGACATTGTAGTTTAAGACAGTAAAATATTTGGCTTGGTTTTAACCTGGAGAGAGTTTCGGGGGCAACGCCCCCACGGCCCAGTTCGAGACCAGGCCTCGTGGTGTACTGCTGCTGCACATAAAACCGACTTACGAACCACAGCCCTGGCTGATCAGGTACTGACTTTAGGTGTCTGAACCAGCACCTTCTGAAGACAGTTCAGGGGTCTATTTGGTAATCCCGCCTTATGTATGCTGCAGCAGTTGAACAGTCTTGGCCCCTCACTCCAGGTAAACTTCTTGTGTTGTCTTTCAGGTACTCTGGCGACCCTACTTTTCAATGGGGGAATGTTTGCACTCCTGCCGAGAGTTTTACTTTCAATGGGAGTGATTTTGTGTAGGCTTGGTATTAATGCCCTTTAGACAGGGATTCTCAAACGTTTCCTCCATCATTAACCCCCTCGGCTTGATGTATTTCTCCATTAACCCCCCTTACACTCCAACAAAAAAATTATCCGCCATCATAAAGGGACAGAAAAACAGAAAGGTCAGAAGAAAATAAATTATTCATGTTTGCACAAAAACAGCTCACAAATATTTACCCCTTGCCATGTAATTTTTTTTACCCTAAGGGTAATTTTACCCCTGGTTGAGATTCACTGCTCCAGGATTTTTCCATGTCTATATCATGTATCTTTCTCGCCTTACATTCCAGGGAATACAATTCAAGTGGCTTAACCGTTTCCCAGTAATTTTTTAGGTGCTTTATTGGTACTTATATGTGTCCGTGAAATTCTCCTGTACATTCTACAGGTGAGCAATTTTGCCTGCCCTGAAGGTGGCAGTTAGTGTACAGCAATATTCCAGCTTAGAGAGAACAAGCGATTTTTGAAGTACACCAATGAAAAAAAAGAGCAATTTCGCCATTAATGTTCGATCATAACTCCCATGGGAGAGGAATCATGCATCGTATCTTATACGAGACTTGATTCTGCTTTAACCCTCTGTAGTTGACTGTTAAAGGAGCATTGGATCTCTAGTGAACGAATTCTAAGCATCAGTGTGGCAGGTCCTGATGACAGAGTTGTGTGTTTATCGTGTGTAAATTAAACAGACGAGTGTTGACAGTAACAAGAAAGCGGCTCCAGCTGTGAGTCAAGAACTGGAGCCAACTTTGTGTTTTTGGAGTGACAGAGATGCGTCGAAACCCATATAATTTTTGATTGTTACTATAAAGGTAACAATTAATTACTGTGTGAATGAACGTTTAAATAACCGACAAGTATTTTAGATATGTTTTATTATCAGCCACATACCCAAACTGTGGGCGGTAAGTCATAATGGTTCCCAGGGACTGAACCCCAAAGTATTGATAGCTAACCCGACAAGTTGATAAATGAGCACTTGAGCAACTTTTGGGAATCTTTATCTGGAAAGGCGTGTCGCCAGCCAGTGGCTTCTTCATCCTAATTCCACTTTCCTCTCTGCATTGACTGAAGAATCCATTGCTAAAACACACTAACCAGGACGATGGCAAGCACAGGCAACAGCAGAACTGGTGACCAAGATATAAGGCTTGTTAAAGTCTGAGGGATCTAGCCTGGATGCTGTCTAGAATACTCGAACAAGACGACATAGCATAGTTCTGATTCACAGGTTTTGATTGTAAATTAGAGTGTTCTTGAGGGAGATAGTGATGGTGTTCCACAGAGGATGATAGCTGGAGGGGTCGTCCTAGTGGTTAGTGGGAATGAACCACTAATTTAGTCATGATAGTCGTCTTGACAGTGTGGAACTTGTGCTACTTGCCTCACAGGTCGTGAGTTGAAGCCAGTCTAAAATAAAGAATAAAACCAAAATGAAAAACTGAACAATCTTAGACCTGGGTAGTGCTTTTAATGATCTTCTTATTTGGCTTAATATTAAGCTATTAATAAGTGTGTGTGATACATAAACCCTAGAAACTGTAATTTTGACTTCCGTTTTGTGACCATTTATAACCAGAGCCCGCAATGAGTAATGCTTGGTATAAAACACAGCCCACGATGTGTAATATTTATATACAAACAGCCCAAATTGATAATATTAACCACAAGACGCCAGCGCCTAGTGAGAATTGATGTTGCAAAACATTTAGCCTAAAACTGGGACAAGGAACATTTAGAGCAGTTTACCCTCAGATTGGAGTTGTCTTTTAAAAACTACTGTTCTCATACCAATGCTCTGTGACAGCTACTTCCACTACAGTACTTTACGTTGCCGGAGCAGGAGTGCACAGGCGCGTTTCCTTAGACTTGGAGAGGCTAAATGTGCGTTTCTTGGACGGGAGAAGCTATGGGCGCGTTACCTTGGACGGGAGAAGCTAAGGGCGCGTTTTCCTGGTGGGAAAGGCTAAGCGGCACGTTTCCTTGAATGGGAGAAGCTAAGGCGCGTTTCCTTGATGGGAAAGTGCTAAGGCACGTTCCATGGATGGGGAGGAGGCTAAAGGTGCGTTTTCATGGAATGGGAGCGGCTAAGGGCGGTGTCATGGATGGGAGTGGCCTAAGGGTGCGCTTCCTTGGAGATGGGAGAGGCTAAGGGTATGCTTCCTTGGATGGGTTAGGCAAGGGTGACCTTTCCTTGATGGGGAGAGGCAAGGGAACGCTTCCTTGGATGGAAGGCTTATACCTTCCTTGAGGGAAGGCTAAGGAGGCGTTCCTTGGATGGGTGAGACAACTGGCTTTGATCCATCGGTCTGAGATGCAGCTGGTTTGTTTGCATCAGTGGGGGAGGTAGCAGGTTTTGTTTGCATCCAGTAGGGAGGCAGCAGGTTTGTTTGCCATCATGGGGGAGGCAGCCAGGTTATTGCAATCATGGGGGAGGCCAGCAGCTTGTTTGCATCAGTGGGAGAGGCAGCAGGTTGTTATCATCAATGGAGCAGTGGTGTAGCAGGCGCTTCAGTCTTGCCGTCTTCGTCGCTAATCTTCTGCGGAATCATCAGACTGCAAAGGAAAAGGAAAGCGGATTTTTCAATTAAGCAATTTTTCGGCTTCCCCATTTTGTTTAGTTCTATTTAACTTTTTATTATATTTTAAATTTTATATATTTCTAACTGTGGCCACAAATAGCGACGTGACCACAGGTCAACATCTCCCAACAGCACACATACAATCAACACAGGTAATGCTACTCAACTGTGATTGCCGCTGTTTTGCATTACGGGTCTGGATGGAGTGGACTTAGTGGCCACTGATTGCTGCCAAAACCAAAGGACTGATGCAATGGTGTCGTCTCGAAGAGGGAACCAGACATGGCAGCTGTGTAAACAAAAATAAGAGTAAAACAAGGTGGAAAAAGATGTATGAAAAAGAGCAATTTTAATAAAAGCAATACATTTCTTTAAATCATGGTATCTAATACCTGTAAAATTATGGTTAAAACTCACGTGCAAGACCCGGTTATCTTTGCTGAGAGGACGTTCGCCCGCCAGGAGCATTAATCTCATCATTAGACTGCTCGGCAGCTGTGAAATTCATTTAGATACCATACATCCTGTTTTTTAGATAACTTCCTCGTTCTCGCACAAACTGAACATTACAGGTGAAAACCCTGAAGTTGGTGAAGGGCTCTTCCGGAAGATTTGAAACTGCACAACGTATAATAAAATGAGATAATATTAATATAACTATTTATACAATTACATTTACAAGATGTACAATCGATAGCTGACATCATGAACAACTGCAATAACAGACTGCCGCTTGTTATGTAAGCATTTCGAGCAAATTAGGTCAATTTGTCCCCAGGATGCGACCATACAGTCGACTAACACCCAGGTACCCGTTTTAACTGATGGGTGAACATGGACAACGCAGTGTAAGGAACACCCACGTCCCAATTGGTAATGGATCTATAATTTTCCTAACAAATAGAACACAAGGAGTAGTAGTCAACAGAGTAAAGTCTGAGGCGGCAACGGTAAACGCTCCTGTTCCACAAGGCACAGTACTCGCCCCCATCTGTTACCTCATGCCTCATATCTGACATAGACAAGGATATAAGCCACAGCTTCCGGTGTCTTTTCCTTTGCAGATGACACCCGAAATTTGCATGTCAGTGTCCTCCATTGAAGACACTGGCAAAGGCTCCAGGCGGACATCAACCAAATCCTTAAAGGGTCACAGAAAACAATATGAAGTTCAATGAGCGAGAAATTTCAATTACTACGATAGGAAAATGAGAGGATTAAAACTTCATGGAAGTTATCAAATAAATTTCAACTACACAATAGAGAGAAAAACTAAAGAAAAACCTGGGCAGTGATCATGACAGAGGATATCACCTTCAAGGAACCATAAACATTGTATCAATCGCATCAGCTAGAAAAAATGACAGGAATGGATAATGAGAACGCTTCAAAATTAAGGATGCTAAAAGCCCTGATACACTTCAGGTCGCTTGTTCTATCCTAGGCTGGAATATTCTGCACAACTAACAGCACCTTTCAAGGCAGGTGAAATTGCTGAGCCTAGAAAATGATACAGAGAACCCTCTTGGGCGCGGCATAACAGCAGATAAAACACCTCAATTACTGGGAGCGCTTGAAGTCCTGAACGTATTCCCTGGAACGCAGGCGGGAGAGATAACATGTTATATACACTGAAAATCCTAGAGGGACTAGTATCGAACATGCACACGAAAATCACTCACAACGAAATCAAAAGACTCGGCAGACGATGCAACATCCCCCCAATGAAAAGCAGGGGTGTCATTCCTAGCACGTTAAGAGACCATACAATAAGTGTCAGGGGTCCCCAAGGCTGTTCTACTGCCCTCCCAGCATACATAAGGGGATACCAATAGACCCCTGGCCAGTCTTCAAGAAGGCACTGGACTGGCAACCTAAAGACAGTACCTGACTAGCCGGGCTGGTTCGTACGTGTCGGGTCCGTGTGGCCAAAAGCAACACCTGGTTGATCAGGCCCTGATCTCCATGGAGGCGGGGGGTGGGGGCGAGGCGTTGACCCCCGGAGCCCTCTCTCAGATATCTCCAGGTAATGTTCCACCCCTTCTCAGGGAATCGAACCCTGACCTTGGCCATGTGAAGCGAGAACTTAATCACCACCAGTCCCACCTCATTTCTATCATTACCCAGGCGCATAAGACCCCGTACGAATTTTAGTCCTCTCAATGAACGAAATAACACTAATAAGCAAATTGATTTTGTTACTAAAGTTAAATATAACATTTAAAATCTACGTATTCCATGCTGGAATGCGAATAAATTTATGAATTCAAGACAACTTATTCAGAAATTACAAGGACTGATCAAAGTGTTTTATGTACAGTGGTATAATACAAACTATCTGGAAAAATACTCTGACTTGGATCACCTGTAAATGAGCTAATATTTTATTAATAACTCATTGTAATTGTTTATCAGGTGTAGACGTGTTAATGGTTCTTTAACTTTGTATCTTGTTTCATCTATCAAAACTTTACGACTCAGTCCCATGAACCCATAATACCTTTTGTAATCTTTTTGACTACCGCCCACACCGTGGGTATGTGGTGCATAATGAAGATTAAACCAAAGTTATCAATGCAAGTCTGCATAAGTGTTGCCAAAATAATATAACAACCTGGTTGATCAGACCCTGATTCACCACGAGGTCTGGTCTCAGACCGAGCAGCGGGGGCGTTGACCCCCGAAATCATCTCCAGGTATACTCCGGGTATCAGCACCAGTGTGATAAGATAAGATTTCGTTCGGATTTTTAACCCCGGAGGGTTAGCCACCCAGGATAACCCAAGAAAGTCAGTGCGTCATCGAGGACTGTCTAACTTATTTCCATTGTGGTCCTTAATCTTGTCCCCCAGGATGCGACCCACACCAGTCGACTAACACCCAGGTACCTATTTGCTGCTAGGTGAACAGGACAACAGGTGTAAGGAAACGTGTCGAAAGTTTCCACCCGCCTGGGAATCGAACCCGGCCCTCCGGGGTGTGAAGCGGAGCTTTAGCCCCAGGCCAACCGTGCCACCTGGATGAAGTATTCCAATCATCCACATTAACCTTCGACTTAGTAAACATGTCAATACAAGTCCCAATACATATCCTTAAGTGTTGGATTTGGAAACTTTCAGCAATTTAAGGCCCATGGGACTCCGATTACCTACCAGCAGCTACTGACCCCTCCTAAGAACCTAGTTAAACTCCACAACTCAGTCCTTTAACAGAGGGTAAAGTTAAGCCTGTACATAAAGATATTTAAACTGGCTAATCTGACTCCGTGATGTACCCTACCAGTGGAGCAAAAAAGTTGATAGCCACTTACCGGCAGCGTTGCCTCTGCAGCCAGACGGTAAGAGCGAGAAGCAAGAAGCTCTTCATATTTTGGGAGTTCTTCTACTGTGTTGACTGTAAAACAAGTGGACCGAGATCATCCAGCCAGCCCTTTATTATTGCTCCATTTGATGCAGATTCAGAGCAGTACACAAGTATATGGAACCACCGTTGAGGGGCAATGAAGTTAATGAACAATGACTAATATTTTGTTAAGATGTATACCAGTGCCCATGTGTGAGGGTATTCAGCAACAACTTGTATCAATCATTCGGAACTGTGTATCATTACAATACTTGTGGAAAATACTGTGAAGCCCTTTATCTTTCCACTTTTATGTGCCAGGATAATTTTACAACTAGAAATGCTTAACATATAGTTTAGGAAGGAACTGAAGGTCTGTCATGTTTACAATATTTCTCACACAACAGCGCACGTCTGGTAATCTGTAATAGACATTTGTACTTGTCAGGATTGTACCAAGATCACCTGGAGTGTCATTATCCTTTGTACATTGTTTCAGCATCATAACTTTGGGGTCCTTTTCCTGTACCCATTATGTACCTCTGTATTATTGTAATTACTATCCACCCATACCATGGGTATGGTGGAGTAAGGTTGGTATAAGGGTTAATAACTACATACCGTTTTGTAAATTTACCAATGTGAATGCTTTTGTTTTGGTACAATACATAGTTTCTATATTGGAAGGATCGCAGGCAAACTATGAACTAGTTTAGGATTCTTTATTTAAGATTTCGTATTTCTGTGCTTATAGTCAATTGTGTTGAGTGTTGAGTGTAAGTGTGAACCACCAGGTGGTTTTTATGTAGTTAGTTGACGGGGTGGTAATCAGGGAGATAAGATGTTTTCTAACGGTAGTTTTGAAAAGTGATGGAAGTGTCTCAGTTCTAGAGTTTTCAAGTAGGGTGTTCCAGAGTAATTAGGCCCTTTGACGTACATCGAGTTTTTGTAAAAGGTTTAGGTCGGACACGGGAATGTCAAGAGATGTTTGTGTCTGGAGTTATGCCTGTGGTCTGTCACAAAACAAGAAAGCGTTTTAGGTCAGGGTTTAATATTTGGAATTAAGGTCCTGTAAGATGTAGATTGCACAGTAGTAAGTGTGGATGTTCTGAACACGGAGTAAGTTTAGATCTATGAAGAGTGGGGGGAAGGGAAGGGGGGTGTTGCCAGGGATGGGATTGTGTGATTATTCTTACTGCGGCTTTTTGTTGGGTTATTATTGGCTTAAGGTGTGTTGCTGCCTGGAGTTTACCTGGAGAGAGTTCCGGGGGTCAACGCCCCCGCGGCCGGTCTGTGACCAGGCCTCCGGTGGATCAGAGCCTGATCAACCAGGCTGTTGCTGCTGGCTGCACGCAAACCAACGTACGAGCCACAGCCCGGCTGATCAGGAACTGACTTTAGGTGCTTGTCCAGTGCCAGCTTGAAGACTGCCAGGGGTCTGTTGGTAATCCCCCTTAATGTGTGCTGGGGAGGCAGTTGAACAGTCTCGGCCCCCTGACACTTATTGTATGGTCTTCTTTAACGGGCTAGTTGACACCTCCTGCTTTTCCTGGGGGATGGTGGCACGTCCCCTGCCAATCTTGCTTTCGTATGAGTGATTTTCGTGTGCAAGTTCGCACTAGTCCCTCTAGGATTTTTTCCAGGTGTATATATCCAGTATCTCTCTCCCCTGCGCTCCGGGGAATACAGGTCTAGGCCCCTCAAGCGCTCCCAGTAATTGAGGTGTTTTATCTCCGTTCGCGCCGTGAAAGTTCTCTGTACTTTTTCTAGGTCGGAAATTTCACCTGCCTTGAAAGGGCTGTTAGAGTCAGCAATTTCCAGCTAGATAAACAAGGACCTGAAGAGTGTCATCATGGGTTTGGCCCCCCTTTTTAAGGGTTCTCTTACCATCCTGTCTTTTTTTCTAGCAGATGCGTTTGATACAATGTAAGGCCCTTGAAGGTGAATCCCCGACAAACCCCTCCAGGTCTTGACGTTGGTGTTTCGCCTATTTTGGGCCAGAATTTGTTTTGTACCGTAAAATTTTAATTTCCCCTCATTTTCCCAAATTCTGAGAAATTTGAAATTTCTCATCGTTAAACTTCAATTTTTTTTTCCTGCACCCCACTGAAAATTTGGTTGATTCCGCCTGGAGCCTTGCAGTGTCTAAATGGAAGACACTGTCATGAGTTTGGGGGTGTCATCTGAAAAAGGAAGCCCGGGTGCTGGGGCGACATCCTTGTCTATGTCGGATATGAATGGGGGACAAAGGGGGACAAGGTAGGGCCCTTTGTGGAACAGAGCTTTTCACCGTACTGCCCGGACTTTCTGTTGAGATTTCTCTCTGTGTTCTGTTAGTGAGGAAATTATAGACCCATCGCCCCGTTTTTTCCTGTTATTCCTTTAGCGCGCATTTTGTGCGCTTTACGCCAGGGGTCACACTTGTCGAAGGTTTTTGCAAAGTCTGTATATATTACATCGCACCTTTTTGTTTTCTGTGCTTTGGGCCCCTTGTCTAGTGATAGTATTGAGACAGACAGGGCGACCTTTTAAAAACCCTGTTCCCCCGGGTTGTGTAACTGAGGGTTTTAGATGGGTGGTGATCTTGCTTCTTAGGACCCTTTCAAAGTTTTTTAGATTGGGATGTTATGCTATTGGTCTTGTTCTTTTGCTGTTGTTTTTACTGCCCCCTTTGGGGAGGGGGGGCATGCCCTTTTGTTTTAGTAACTGGGGGACACCCCCGGCCCCATGCCCCCTTTCCCCATGGGAGGGAAAAGGCCGTGATGGGGGTTTCTTGCATTTCTTGTAAACACAGATTTTCCTATCTGGCCCGGGGGAAGTGCAGGGGCATGTCATTTATCGCCTGTTCGAAGTCATTTGGCTCAGGATAACTGGGATGGCTTGGTTTTAAACAAATTTTGTGGGTCTCTATAAAAAATTATTTTGACTTCGACTCCGTTGGTTAGCGGCTTCTAAAAAACTGAGTCATAATTGGGGCTTGAGTGCTCACCATTTCCTTGTGTCATCTGTGTGGGCCCATCTTTTTAAGTAGGGGCCCCCTACTGGGGGTTGTTCCGATTTTTTTTGCATAGGAAAGAAAAATTTGGGTTTTTTTCGATTATTTTTTATTTTAGTTCTTCCCGGATTCCGACTCCTAAAAGGGTTTTTTAGTTAAGTTCGATGCTTTTCAATTCTCTGACCATGTCCCCTGCGATTTCAATAATTGCCTCTTTTACCGCTCTGTTTTTCTTTTCCTCGCCGTAAAGGGAGCGCCTGTCTCTTTTATTTTACATTTACTCCCCTTTTTTTTAGAGGAATAACCTTTGCATACACGAGTGCCCCCGAGTTAATCGTTCTAGGGATAAGTTTGGGTCGTTTGCTTAGTATATTTTCCCCGCTTATTCGGGTTGGACTTGGGTTTACTTGGTCCCACTTTATTTTTTGTTATGAAGTTAAATTTTGGGGATGCCCCTGTACAGTCTCATTTTGGCGGGTTGGGCTCCCCCCTACATGTCTGAACCTCAATTATGTTGTGATCTGAAAATTTTTTTTGAATGGGGACATTTTTTACGATCATCATGTTAGTGAATTGAGGTTAGGTATTCTCCATCTAGTAGGCCTATTATTTTTCTGGTTTAAAATTGAATTTTTGGGCAAGGGTTTAAAAGCTGTGGTGATGTGAGTTTCATCAGAGCTGCCTCCTGGTGTTATTTCTGCAAAAAATTTATTTGCATATTTCCTCCATTTTAGGTGCCTTAAGTTGAAATCCACCAGGAGCAAGATGTTGGGTCAGTGCTGGAAGAGTTCCAGACAGTGGACAATTTTTAACAGGCTGTTCCTCGGAATTGCTGGGATGTTGCATCCAGTGGCTTGTAGACTACCACAATGACTAGGTTTAGTTCTCGACCTTTACTGCTAAAACTTCCACTACGTCATATTGAGGCATTAAGCAGTTTCTTGCATACAAGTGACCTGCAATGTACAGGCCAACCCCCCCCTTTTGCCTGTTCACTCTGTCACATCTGTATAGGTTTTAACCTGGGATCCATATTTCATTGTCCTAAGTGATCCTTTATTGAGGTCTCAGTGAAAGCCCGCGAACATTGCCTTTGCCTCGCAAGAGTCCACGGATGAAAGGTATATGTTGTTTGTTGCCAGGCTCTTAGGACCCTGAATATTTGCAAAGGAAGAATGTTATCGACTGGTGGGTTTTTGGTAACTGGGGGGGGGGATTTTTTTTCCCCGGCATTAGTATCTGTATCTGTTGGTTTGGAGTGGAGGCCCATCGACTGTGTTCCACTCCAGGAATGACTGATTTGTGTACGAATTTCCTGCCATTTCCTGCCATTTTTTTTCCTTCCTGGCACAAAAAACCTCTTCCCTCTTGAGATGGCTGTGGCTACCCAGGTTTTCCCCATGGCCTGTGATGTTTTGTATCTTTTTTGTCCCCTTTTAGGATGGATGCCTGGCAATATAAGTTATAGCACATCTTTCTCCTGTACTGAAGAGGTACACATTTCAGGTGAAAAACCTACAGGAAGGAGTTTGCATTTTTCCGTTGTCATATGGGCATGGCATTTTCTAGGGTGGTCATAGATGCACGCCCATCTGTTTTTCCAGATTTCCCCCATTTGGGCCCCCAACAAAAAGCCCCGCCCCAAATAGTTATTTTTTTTTTTTACCAAGTGCAAAGTAAATGTGCACAGGCTTGGGTTCCGCTTGCCTTGGGTTTTCTGTGACTGTATTCCCTGTTTCTGGGTGCATGTCTTCCCTGTCTTACTTTCTATTCCTCCCTAGCACCAATCTATGAGCCTCCCACCATTGTTTATTGTAATTTATCCTCCACTATTGCATTGGAGTCCTCTTTTTGCTAATTCCTGCGGTATAACTATTTGCAATATTGTTTTATCTTATCTTGACTAACCTTGTTTCCTACTTGGCTCCTGTCCCCTGTGAGTTCATTTATATGTATTCCTTCCTGCGTATAATTCCCGACACCCTGGCCAAAATCTCCAGCTTCAACCATTAGCAGTCGCCGCAGACAGTATCTCCAGCTTCACCATTTCTGTTCCTCCCAGGACAGCACCTCCAGCTTCACCATTAACTGTCTCCCAGTACGCACTATCAGCCCTCACATTTACTGACTACCAGGACATCATCTCTCCAGCTCGTTTGTGACTACAAGGGCCAGTATCAAGGCATACCATTCAGCCCAGACTTTTTATGTTCCCATCTTTGTAGAAAGCTTCCAGGTTTTCTATGAAACAGCTTTGATGTTGTCCTCTTTTTATACCCTTGTGATTTTAGTCCACAGATTTTCTCATTTGGGCATACCCAGAAGCACTTTCCTCTCTGTTTTAATTACGCTTGAAGCTAGTTCTGGGATATCTGCACAAGGGCGTGACAACACCAATTCCACAAAAATGACAATTTATCCATGTTAAGCCCGTTTTGTTTGAACTGACCACAGACTACACACACAGCTTCATAACTGATTTAATATGGTTGATTTACTGCAAATCTACTAGCAACCTCATGAATATTATATTAATACCTTAAATGAAGCTCTAGCTTAATTGTATTTCTGTTTCTAACTCTTTTTGTATATTGGACAGCTTACCGTCACGTCCTGATTTTTAATGTTTGTTGTTTTATAAGGGCGCCTACAACCCCATTCTCGTTTTTACAGACTGCTTATATTTCCAACGAAAACTGTTTAAACCAGTCCCGGTTCGGACCAGTCAAGGGTTTCTGAGTGGTGAAAATTACGCAGTCAAGGTCCGGACCAGTCGATCCTGCTCTGAGTCAGTGGTCACATATTAAAACATACGGACCAGATTTGAGCTAACACATGAAGGATCTACTGGAAATATCTAGCCCCAAAGTAATATGTGATTTGACTGATAGAAAAGTAAACTTGCGTGTTGAAGAGGCCGTGATAACTGCAGCTCCTACAATGACGAACGGTCACCTCCTTGTTATATCAACTCAGCTGTATCTTGGCTTTTCTATGAGTGATTTTGTGTGCAAGTTCGGTACTAGTCCCTCTAGGATGTTCCAGGTGTATATCAATCATGTATCTCTCCCTCCTGCGTTCCAGGGAATTACAGGTCTAGAACCTCAAGCGCTCCCAGTTATTTGAGTGTTTTATCTCCGTTATGCGCGCCGTGAAAGTTTCTCTGTACATTTCTAGGTCGGCAATGTTCACCCTGCCTTGAAAGGTGCTGTTAGTGTGGCAGCAATATTCCAGCCTAGATAGAACAAGTGACCGCTGAAGAGTGTCATCATGGGCTTAGGCCTCCCAGTTTGAAGGTTCTCATTATCAATCCTGTCATTTTTCTAGCAGATGCGATTGATAAATGTTATGGTCCTTGAAGTGAGATTTCCCCCTTCCCCCCCGACATGATTCACTCCCAGGTCTTGACGTTTGTGTTTTCGCTCTATTTTGTGGCCAGAATTTCTCATTTTGTACTCTATGAAGATTTAATTTCCCTCATGTTATAAACCATATCTGAGTAATTGAAATTTCTCACGTTGAACTTCATATTGTTTTTCAGTAAACAGCCACTGAAAGATTTGGTTGATGTCCCGCCTGAGCCTGCAGTGTCTGCAATGGAAGACAACTGTCATGCAGAATTCGGGTGTCATCTGCAAAGGAAGACACGGTGCTGTGGCTGACATCCTGTCTATGGTAAGATATGAGGATGTGGACCAAGAAGGCAGTATGATCCTCAAGCAACAAATAAGCAAGGGAGGTAGGGATAAATGAAAGATGGTATAAGTGTGAAAGCAGTATTGCGGCATCATAGTATACGATCTTGGAGAGGATCCCAACCGTACATTGGAAACTTTTTTTGGTTATGTGTTGAGGATATGGGTGCTGAAAATTCCAGGTTGTAGTCCGAGGGCAGGGCCATAGGAATTGGCCCTCATTATGTTCTGGCAATAAGAGTTGTCACTCTTAATATTAAGTGTGCTAACACCAGCTCTGCTACTAACCATAATTAATTATTAAAATTTATTTAATTATATATATATAAATAATTTATTAATTTCTGAACATGATACAGTGAAGTACAAAGGAATGCATTATTACAGGAGCAGCATGCCAAAGCCCCTTGTATGCAGAGCATTAGGTGCAGGCTTAAAATTACCTCAAGATTAACTAAGCACAGATAATTCCGTTGGTAAAAACATTATTAGTAAACAGATAACAATTTAGCACAAATGATATTACCAAGATAGAAGGGTTTGTCCATTGTAAAGCGTGTAAGTTTATTGGCAGTCATCCAATGATAGATATTTGGAGTAGCTCCACGATTAACAATGGATGTTTTGAGGGTGGCACGATTTTGGGTGGGAGATGACATAAGTGTGTCGTCGGTGTAAAATACATAGGATAACCCCAAATAGTCTGCAAAGTGACTTTCGCAGGTCAGTTGTCACGCCACTTTTGGCATCATTTATGCCTGGAAATGCGATAAAATTAAGTGAATTCCAGAGACAATTCACTCAGAAATGTTCAGAATTGTCAAAGTATTTTATCCACAGTGACATGTTAGCCAACCATTCGGAAAAATACCCTGACTTTTGCCTGTTATAAAGAGCACATTAACTTGATAAATTCAGTATACATTGCTAAAATTATAAAGGAGGAGTATTTAGTCCACCCCAGATGACCCATGAAAGTCAGTGCATCATCGAGACTATCTGTCTATAACCATTATGATCCTTCACTCTGTCCCCAGGATGCCACCCACACCAGTCAACAAACAAACCATGTACCTACTTGACTGCGTACCAGTGAACAGGGGCAGCAGAGTGTAAGGAAACATGCCCAACATTTCAATCCTTGCCGAAGGATTGATCCTAGTGCTCTCCTTGACCAGGAGAAAATAATGTGAATGCATTCGAATTGATTCTTCAAAAGAAAAGTCTTGTTGTGAAGTGATTGTACTAAGGTTGGTAGCCCCCTTCCCCTCTACCGCTCTCCGACATATATCGTGTTTATATGTCATATTTGAGAGTAAACTGACGGCACTATCAAAATGCTTAGTTTAGTTTAATATGTTAATTATGCACCCCATACCCATCCTGGTGGGCGGTAAGTCAAAAGATTACAGAGGTACATAATTGGTCCCAGGGACTGGACTCCAAATTTTTGATAGCTGGGCAAGTTACAGAGGTAATGAACTCACAATTTTCAAAGGGAATGAACTCACAATTTACAAGGTAAGAACCACAATTTACAAAGGAATAACCCAGGGAGGCTGGGCACAACATTCAAGTTACAAAGGGATTTACAGATTTCAGAGGGACGTAACGGGCCAGGGGCTGGCCCCCCCAAAAATTTGATAGTGAACAGGTACAAAGGAATGGTCACAAAACAAAGAAAGAAACTGTAAAAATGGTTACTTACGTTTTACATGGGTACAATCATGAAAAAATTATGTAATGACAATTCACACTTCCCCCCCCGTCACAACGAAAATTATTGGGCAAAAATTTATTTTGAGTCACACCACACCACACACACACACACACACACACACACACACACACACCACCCCAACACACACAAAACACACACACACCCACAACACACACCACCACACACACACACTTTATTTTAAAATCTTTATTATGCACCCCAAAACCCATCCTGGGGGGCGGGAGTCCCAAAAAATTACAAAAGGACAAATGGGCCAGTGACGGACCCAAAGTTATGATAGCGAACTAGTTACAAAGGTAAAAGAACTCCAGGAATCTGGTCACAAAACAGGCAATTACAGAGGTGTGAACAGCTTCACTCCAAAAACATGGTTACAGTCAGAGCAAATAACAAAGTAAAAAAATTTAGACACTATGCGCAAATGGAATTTTTCAGGAAAAGTTTCGCCACACAGTGGCTTAAAACAATCAAACAAAAGGAAAGGGGTAAGGAGAAGGAGTATGAGGGAAACAGCCCCAGCCTAGTCGAGTTTTCAGCCATCAATCTTGAAAAAGAAAGCATGGGGGCCGTAGACGTGGCTTAATACGTAGGGGGTGAGATGAAGCAGGCGGAGGGGGTCATAGTGACCCGTGTGGCGAAACGTCCCTGATTAAAGTTTTCCCAAGCGCAAATGTCTCAATCTTTCAACTTGTCGGTTTTTAAAACCCAATTTCACACAAATTAAAAAGTAATAAACCACTGATACGCCACACCGTCCAATTGTAATGATTAAAAATAAAAAATTTTAAAGTGTTTTCATACACCCACACAGCGCGCGCGCCACAAGAGCCCAAGAGGGATCTTGTGTTCACCCTGAGCATTCAACGTTGAGGACAACACTACGAGAGGCCCCTTGGAGCTGCGATCACGGGGTTCTGTTTTTTTGACTATATAGTAGAGTTACAAGGGAGAAGGTAACAGGAACGAAGGGGACGGGCCCAAACTATAAAAGGGGGGGGACAAAGTATGGAAACTTCCTGCAGGAGGTTCAGGGGGACAGGAAAGTAGAAAATCAGTAAAGGATGAGGGAATATGTGGCAACCAAAGTACAAGGGGGCGGGGAAAGTTTTGTTCCCGGGAAACAGAAATAATAGGAAGACCAAAAACGATCCTTGGTTTACCCGAAGGTGTAGGGGGCAAAAACAAGTGCAACAGAGAATGGAAAGGTACAGGAGGCATAGGACCCCAGGAAAAAAAGTTTAGTAAAGAGCCAAAACAGTAGCACGGGGGAGGGAGCCCAGCGACGTATGAAAACGCATAGCATAAGTCAAAAACTACCCGAAACTGCTGTATAGCCCATTAGGAGGAAAACACAGTCCGGACCAGGGATAAGCGAGGAAAAAAGGTGGGAACTCACAAGAAACGATAAGAGGTATGTGAACCAACACGAGATTTAAGGAAAATATTACAGAGAACAGAGGGGGCCTGGGGGGCAGACCCAAGGGGAACCCGCAAGGAAAAAACCAACAATGTTGGACGACATACAAAAGATGGGAGGGGGTGAAAAATTGCTAAGGAATCGATACCTCAAAAGGGATGGGACCGGACAAAATCTCCCCGTGGGTCCTTAAGAGGGAGCAATATGTTGTCTGCCCCTTACCACCCTTCAACACGTCCCTGGAAACTGGGCAACTCCTGAGGTATGGGAAAACGGCAAAAGAGTTCCCCTTTTTAAAAAAGGAGACAGAAAAGAGGCACTAAACTATAACCGTGCATTGACTGTTATATGCAAAATTATGGGGAAATTTTCAGGGGGGAAGTGGGACCCTGGGAAAGGAACAAAAGTAAAATGCCAACCGCACGGGTTCACGAAGGCAATCCTTGTCACAAACCTTTTAGAGTTTTATGATAAAATAACAAAAAGACACGAGAAGAGGGGTGGGTTGATTCATCTTTTGGACGCAAAAAGGGCCTTTTACACAGTCCTCACCCCGAGATTGAGAAGCTAAGCAAAAACGCAATAACAAGGGGACTGCAAGGGTCAGAGAATACCTGACAGGGAGCAACAACAGTCATGGGACGTAATGAGTATCACAGTTGGGACCTTGCGAGCGGGGCCCCAGGGGGGGGGTCCTAGGCCATGCTATTTTTGGTAAAGTGCGACATGACGGAAGGGTAGACTCAGAAGTTCACGTTGCAGATGAAGTGAAGTAAGAGGGAATTAAATCTGAAAGAGGACCAAGGGCTTTTAAAGAGACCTGGACAGACTGGACACCTGGTCCACAAAGGCTTCTCGAATTTTTCCTGCCAAAAACAAAAACATGAAATAGGAAAGGGGACAGAAGACCACAACAGAGTATGGGTAGGTGCCAAAGACTGAAAACCTCACTAAAGGAGAAAATCTTGGAGTGAGTAAAACACCCAGAAAAGTCTCCGGAAGCACACAACAACCGGGATAACTGCTGGAAAAAGCAAAATGGCGCCTACAAACCTGAGAAAAAGCATCCGATACCTAGTAAGAACATTCCCAAGAACACTTACACCGTTATGTCAGGCCCATACGGAGTATCAGAAACCGTTGGAACCCGCACTTGATAAAGCCTCAAGAAACTAGAGAAAGAAAAAAGTTGCGACAATTTAGTTCCAAGAGCTAAGGGAAATGTCCTATGAGAAAGTTTAAGGGAATCGGCCTGACGACAGGAGGACGGAGGCAGGGAGACCATGATAACGGAAATAAAAAACTGCCTGAAAATAGACAAGTGGACAAAGACAGGATTTTCCCAGGGAGGGGACACAGAAACAAGAGCCACAATTGGAAGTTGAAGACCAAATGAGTCAGAGAGATAGTAGGAAGTATTTCTTCATCATAGAGTTGTAAGGCAGTGGAATAGCCTAGAAAATGACGTTGTGGAGGCAGGAACCATACACAGTTTTCAGAACGAGAGGTTGATAAAGCTCATGGCGTGGGTGCCCCCGGGGGAGAGAGAGGGCCCAGTGCAACCGATGTGGAAGAGCGGGGCCAGGAGCTAAGACTCGACCCCTGCAACCACAAATAGGTGAGTACAAATAGTGCACGCGCTCACTACAATACACACACCCAGGGCGCCGCACGGACATGTGCACACGAGGTACAATATCGGTTATGCATACACACAAAGACGCACACCCACCCACACACACACACACACACACACAATCACACACCACCAACACCCACACACACACCTCACACACACCCACACACACACACCCAAACACGCACACACACCCACACACGCACCACACATACAACACTCTCTCCATCACTCACTCACCACACACACATCACACACACACAACACACACACACACACACACTCACACACAACACACACACACACACTGATAAAGCACGTCAAGAAACTAGAGAAAGTACAAAGGTTTGCGACAAGGTTACGTTCAGCGAGCTAAGGGGAATGTCCTATGAAAGAAAGATTAAGGGAAATTCGGCCTCTGACGAAACTGGAGGACAGGAGGGGTCAGGGGAGGAGAATGATAACGACATATAAACTACTGCCTGGAAAATAGTCACAAGGTGGACAAAGACAGGATGTTCCAAGGGAGGGGACACGAAAGAAACAAGAGCCACAATTGGAGTTGACGGAGTTGAAGGTCACAAATGAGTCAGTAGATGATAGTAGGAAGTTTTCTTCAGTCTTAGAGTTGTAAGGCAGTGGAATAGCTAGAGAAAATGGTCGTCTAGTGGGGCAGGAACCATACACAGTTTTAAGACATGTCGGCGCGCGCATAAAGCTCATGGAGCGGGGGGGAGAGAGAGGGCCCCATTCCTCTAGTAGCAACCGGTGAAGAGGCCGGGGCGAGGAGCTAGGACTCGACCCCTGGCAACCACAAATAGGTGCGAGTAAAATATAGGGAGCTACACACACGCGCACCCCACCCCCCCCCATCACACCACAACACGGTAATGCTTTATTTACAGCTAGCAAAGTCAGGGTTATTTATCAGCTCATGGTCTGAATATACTCTGTGGATAAAATACTTTGCCATTTCTTGAAACATTTCTGGTGAGTTGTTTTAAATTCATTATATTTTATCAAACTAGTACATAATGCGCAGGGTGTGACAATAGTCATCTGGCAAAGTTTACATTTCGTTTGGTCTAACATTGGTGGTGGTGATTTTTACCTGCCAAAAGATATTTGTAACCAGCCGGAGCCGGGCAAGAGGGGCAGTAGTGACATTCCAAAGAGTCTGCTTATCTTGTTGGATGCCACCCCCCCACAATAGGACATGTGGCTCCTCCTGCATGATGAATGATGAAAGATGGACGCGCACTTTTGTCACTCCTATGTCTTAAGTCAATAAAGTCTTTTGAAGTTCTTTTCGTATTATTGTTCTCAAACGGCTTATACTGACAACCCAAGATTGTAATCTACCCCTCTTTGAAAGCATACAGCTTAGCCAATTTATCAGTTCTATCATGCATCTGAAGACCAATGTGAGATGGAATCCACAGCATGTGCACTCTGACTCCACTGTCCACAATCTTACCATACCTGTGTCTGGCTTCTGACACAAGCATGCCACAATTTATGCTTAATGAGTTGAGAGCATTTATGGATGACAGAGAATCAGTTACAGTTAAAGTGTCAACCTTAGATACATGGACACATTTGAGTGCAAGGAGTATGGCAAACAGTTCTGTTTGAAGGGTAGAGGCCCAGTTATTGATACGTGCTCCAATTTCTTTATGAGAGCCATCACTCTGTGTGACAACAGCAGCACTACCAGCTGCACCAGTGATGCCGTCTGAGGAGTTATTTCAGACGGTCATTATAGTGTATGTTAGCTCTGCTGTTGTCAGTTAGTTATGAGACCCAACAGTGTTAGCTCTGCAGTTGTCAGTTAGTTATGAGACCAGCAGTGTTAGCTCTGCTGTTGTCAGTTATAAGACCCAACAGTTTAGTATAATATGTTTATTATGCACCACATACCCATCCTGTGGGCGGTAGTCAAAAGTTTACAGAGGTACATAATTGGTCCAGGGACTGGACTCCAAAGTTTTGATAGCTGAGCAAGTTACAGAGGTAATGAACTCACAATTTGACCCAGCAGTGTTAGCTCTGCTGTTGTCAGTTAGTTATGAGACCCAACACTGTTAGCTCTGCTGTTGTCAGTTAGTTATGAGACCCAGCAGTGTTAGCTCTGCTGTTGTCAGGTTATGAGACCCAACAGTGTTAGCTCTGCAGTTGTCAGTTAGTTATGAGACCCAGCAGTGTTAGCTCTGCTGTTGTCAGTTATGAGACCCAACAGTGTTAGCTCTGCTGTTGTCAGTTAGTTATGAGACCCAGCAGTGTTAGCTCTGTTGTTGTCAGTTATGAGACCCAGCAGTGTTAGCTCTGCTGTTGTCAGTTAGTTATGAGACCCAGCAGTGTTAGCTCTGCTGTTGTCAGTTATTTATGAGACCCAACAGTGTTTAGCTCTGCTGTTGTCAGTTATGAGACCCAGCAGTGTTAGCTCTGCTGTTGTCAGTTAGTTATGAGACCCAGCAGTGTTAGCTCTGCTGTTGTCAGTTAGTTATGAGACCCAACAGTGTTAGCTCTGCTGTTGTCAGTTATGAGACCCAGCAGTGTTAGCTCTGCTGTTGTCAGTTAGTTATGAGACCCAGCAGTGTTAGCTCTGCTGTTGTCAGTTATGAGACCCAGCAGTGTTAGCTCTGCTGTTGTCAGGGTTTCTATGAACCCAGCAGTGTTGCTCGGGTGTTGTATTATGA
>NC_069464.1:9969546-10095012 GCF_026875155.1 Cherax quadricarinatus
GTGGGGGCATGACTTTTTCCACTTAGTGGACAGAAGATAAAGCCTCCACCACTTCATCCCCTGAATAACAGACACTGGTTCAGCATTTCAACTAATAATAGACCTATGTAAGCATATTTAGATACAAGTGGAGGAAAGGAGTGTTTATGACCTGATGTGTTGTTGGAGTGTGACCAAGGCACACATTTACAGAGGGATTCAGGATAACAGATTAGCCAGACTTGGGGTTTGGAGATGGAAAATATAGTGCCTACATTCTAAAGGAGGGGTGGAGATATTGCAGTTAGGAGGGGCATCTGGGATGTAGTGTTAATGCACCTCTGGCATGACAGTAATGGAATGAGTGATGGTGAAAGCATTTCTTTTTCCGAGACAGCCAAAATTAAAAATAATAATACAGTAGACCCTCATATTACACGGATTTGGCACATTTTGGTTATTACACTATTGAAAAATTGCGGCATAATTTTATACAACATACTTCGTAATGGCAATGGGGTCGAAGAGGTATGGGGTAAGTTTAAAAATGTAGTGTTAGTGTTTTCAGCAGAAGTTTGTGGTTACAGGAAAGTGGGTGCGGGAGGGAAGAGGAGCGATTGGTGGAATGATGATGTAAAGAAAGTAGTAAGGGAGAAAAAGTTAGCATATGAGAAGTTTTTACAAAATAGAAGTGATGCAAGGAGAGAAGAGTATATGCAGAAAAAGAGAGAGGTTAAGAGAGTGGTGAAGCAATGTAAAAAGAGAGCAAATGAGAGAGTGGGTGAGATGTTATCAACAAATTTTGTTGAAAATAAGAAAAAGTTTTGGAGTGAGATTAACAAGTTAAGGAAGCCTAGAGAACAAATGGATTTGTCAGTTAAAAATAGGAGAGTTATTAAATGGAGAGTTAAAGGTATTGGGAAGATGGAGGGAATATTTTGAGGAATTGTTAAATGTTGATGAAGATACGGAAGCTGTGATTTCATGTATAGGGCAAGGAGGAATAACATCTTGTAGGAGTGAGGAAGAGCCAGTTGTGAGTGTGGGAAAAGTTCATGAGGTAGTAGGTAAAATGAAAGGGTTATGGTAAAGCAGCTGGGATTGATGGGATAAAGATAGAAATGTTAAAAGCAGGTGGGGATATAATTTTGGAGTGGTGGGTGCTATTATTTAATAAATGTATGGAAGAGGGTAAGGTACCTAGGGATTGGCAGAGAGCATGCATATTTCCTTTGTATAAAGGCAAAGGGGACAAAAGAGAGTGCAAAAATTATAGGGGGATAAGTCTGTTGAGTATACCTGGTATAGTGTACGGTAGAGTTATTATTGAAAGAATTAAGAGTAAGACGGAGAATGGGATAGCAGATGAACAAGGAGGCTTTAGGAAAGGTAGGGGGTGTGTGGACCAGGTGTTTACAGTGAAACATATAAGTGAACAGTATTTAGATAAGGCTAGAGAGGTTTTTGTGGCATTTATGGATTTGGAAAAGGCATATGACAGTGTGGATAGGGGGGCAATGTGGCAGATGTTGCAGGTGTATGGTATAGGAGGTAGGTTACTGAAAGAAGTGAAGTTTTTACGAGGATAGTGAGGCTCAAGTTAGAGTATGTAGGAAAGAGGGAGATTATTTCCCAGTAAAAGTAGGCCTTAGACAAGGATGTGTGATGTCACCGTGGTTGTTTAATATACAGTGGACCCCCGGTTAACGAACTTTTTTCATTCCAGTAGTATGTTCAGGTGCCAGTACTGACCGAATTTTTTCCCATAAGGAATATTGTGAAGTAGATTAGTCCATTTCAGACCCCCAAACATACACGTACAAACGCACTTACATAATACACTTACATAATTGGTCGCATTTGGAGGTGATCGTTAAGCGGGGGTCCACTGTATTCATAGATAGGGTTGTAAGAGAAGTAAATGCGAGGGTCTTGGCAAGAGGCATGGAGTTAAAAGATAAAGAATCACACATAAAGTGGGAGTTGTCACAGTTGCTCTTGGCTGATGACACTGTGCTCTTGGGAAATTCTGAAGAGAAGTTGCAGAGGTTGGTGGATGAATTTGGTAGGGTATGTAAAAGAAGAAAATTAAAAGTGAATAACAAAAAGATTAGGTGATGAAAGATTGGATATCAGATTGGAGGGAGAGAGTATGGAGGAGGTGAATGTATTCAGATATTTGGGAGTGGACGTGTCAGCAGATGGATCTATGAAAGATGAGGTGAATCATAGAATTGATGAGGGTAAAAGGGTGAGCGGTGCACTTAGGAGTTTGTGGAGACAAAGAACTTTGTCCTTGGAGGCAAAGAGGGGAATGTATGAGAGTATAGTTTTACCAACGCTCTTATATGGGTATGAAGCATGGGTGATGAATGTTGCAGTGAGGAGAAGGCTGGAGGCAGTGGAGATGTCATGTCTGAGGGCAATGTGTGGTGTGAATATAACGCAGAGAATTCGTAGTTTGGTAGTTAGGAGGAGGTGTGGGATTGCCAAAACTTTTGTCCAGAGGGCTGAGGAAGGGTTGTTGAGGTGGTTCGGACATGTAGAGAGAATGGTTCGAAACAGAATGACTTCAAGAGTGTATCAGTCTGTAGTGGAAGGAAGATGGGGTAGGGGTCGGCCTAGGAAAGGTTGGAGGGAGGGGGTAAAGGTGGTTTTGTGTGCGAAGGGCTTGGACTTCCAGCAGGCATGCGTGAGCGTGTGTGATAGGAGTGAATGGAGACAAATGGTTTTTAATACTTGACATGCTGTTGGAGTGTGAGCAAAGTAACATTTATGAAGGGTTTCAGGAAAACCGGCAGGCCGGACTTGAGTCCTGGAGATGGGAAGTACAGTGTCTGCACTCTGAAGAAGGGGTGTTAATGTTGCAGTTTAAAAACTGTAGTGTAAAACACCCTTCTGGCAAGACAGTGATGGAGTGAATGATGGTGAAAGTTTTTCTTTTTCGGGCCACCCTGCCTTGGTGGGAATCGGCCCGTGTTAATAATAAAAATACTTCGTAAAATTAACTTAACACGGTTCAGTTTGTGGGAGGGGAAAAAATTTGGAGCATTGCCTGTGGGATATTTCCCTAGCTCAGGCCACCACCTGGCTGTGGGTAAGACCACTGTCTCCGCAAGGCTGCACTGGGCTTCAAGGCAACAGAGGATCACTTGACCTTGCTCCTTTGTGGTAATGCATCAGGTGATTTCAAATGTAAGCCCATGGTTATTTACTGCTTTAAGAATCCTCGTGCTCCAAAAGGTGTAGATAAAAATACCTTACCAGTAATTTGAAGGTCAATTCAGTCAGCCTGGATGACAGAGGAAATATTTATTGACTGGTTTAAGCATCACTTTATTCCCGAAGTCAAGTTTTACCTGCACAACAAGAACCTTGCATTCAAGGCTCTCTTCATTCTTGATAATTCCCATACCCATCCACAACCTTAGCTGGATGTGACCCCACATGTAAAAATTTTATTTTTTACCTCCAAACACATCATCATTAATACAGTTGGATTGGGGAGTTATGTCATTCAAGTGTAACTACAATGAAAAGTGATGAAAAAACTAGTTACATGAATGGACTCTTGAGTCCAACCTGGCATTACCAAGCTTCTGGAATAATATATAATGTACTGTAGGGTAAAAGAAGCCAGAGATCCATTACAGACTTTATGCATACTTCAATACAAACATCGACTTTAGTGCCAGAACTTCAACCATCTACTTCTGCCAACAACCAACAACCATTCACCTCAGCCCAGTAGGGCCACACCATGCATCTCCAATCTCTTCACAATCACTGACATACACCAGCAACCACAATTTAAGGTAAGTATTATTATTTCTGTTGCATTTGTAGCCTTAAGCAATAAAAACATTAACATTTTTATTTTTGTAAGAACTGGATGTCTAAAAAAAAAGTTGTTTGGTTTTTGGGGGGTCCCAGGAACATAACCCTATTTTTCCCGTAAGTTCTTCAGTTTATATAAAATGGATTTATCTAACATGGCATTTTCAGGAATGTAACTACTGTGTAATGAGGGTCTACTGTAATATTACCTAAGTAGTAGGTTGGTAGACAGCAACCCCCCAGGGAGGTACTACCATCTTGTCGAGTGTGAAATGGAAGCTTGTAATTGTTTTACATGATGGTAGGATTGCTGGTGTCTTTTTTCTGTCTCAAACACATGGGATAACAGGCATATCTTGCTACTTGTATTTACACTTAGGTCACACTACACACACACACACACACACACACACACACACACACACACACACACACACACACACACACACACACACACACACACACACACACACACATATTGGAGCAGGAGTGGCCAAGTGGTGGCCCGTGGAGAGGTGGGGCCGGGAGCTGTGACTCGACTCCTGCAACCACAACTGGGTGAGTGCACGCACCACACACCACACCGCACACACGCGCGCACACACACATATGCATATGCACGTATGCCTGGTGTCTGGCTGACGTGTGTCTGGAGTAGGGTGGTAACATAACGTACACACATGCATACACGGACGCATATACAACAGGCCTAGTGTCTAATCAACATGTGCCTAGGACAAAATGATAACTAACAAACACAGAGCCTCTCCTCATTTAGATGTACTCGTTTACTGACAACTCAGATTTATGATGGGCTCTCTGACCAGTAGGCATATCTAAATAATGTATATTAGAGCTGATTTCCTCTATTCTGTTTATTACAATATACAGTACACTACTCTATAAGCATTTAAAAATACAGTGTACCACGGGATATGAATTTAATTCGTTCCACAAGGCTGTTCAAGTGCTGATACCGAACGAATCTGTTCCCATAAGAAATAATGTAAATTAGATTACTCCATTTCAGACCCCCAAAAATACACTTACAAAAGCACTTACATAAATACACTTACATAATTGTTCGCATTTTGAGCTGTTCATATCCCGAGGTACCACTGTATACCAGGAATGTTATAAATGGTACAAAGATGACATTAACCGTTAAATTGTCCAAACGTAGATCTACGTTCACTCGCGTAGCGCTCCGAACGTAGATCTATTTTTTTTATGTGCTTTCAAATGGAGAAAATCAAGGTTTGAGCATTATGCACGAAAATGTAGATCTACGTTTGAACAGTTTAAGGGTTAAAACAGTATCAAAGATGGCTGACACAAACTCACTACCATTATATTATGCTGCTCACTTAGCGATGAATTCGTTTACTGACATGGTCTTAGGAACAGAACTCCATCATTAAGTGAAGAAAGGCTCTGTACACATGCGTTTGTGCACGCAAGCGCGCGCGCGGCGCACACACACACACACACACACACACACACACACACACACACACACACACACACACACACACACACACACACACACACACATACATTAGCTAGTGAAACTGAAGAAAGGAAAGCTGCAATGGAGGAAATCAAATTGAATGAGGGGATACACAGGGATATGCAGTGGGAGAATGAAAGGGTGAGGTCAGTCTTTGTGTATGGGCTCCAGGAAGTTGAAGGGGAAACATATGAAGCAAGAAAACAAGGGGAAAAAAAAGCAATTGAAAGCATCATGAAAGCAACAGGAGAAGACGACATGACCCAGCTGGAAAATTTTCGGAGAATAGGGGGGTTTGTAAAAAAAAGAACCCGGCCAGTGAAAGTGACCTTCAAGGCAGAATTGACTCGGAACAGGATCCTGCAGGAGAAAGCACGATTAAGGGACATGCTGGCATACAGGAAGGTGTATCTCGACCGCGACAGAACACAAGAAGAAAGGCAGAAACTGAGAGAGATGGTACAAAGGCGAAAGGAGGAAAGAGAGGGGATGGAGAAGACAGACAGGAGATCCCAGACACAGGAAGAAGATCAAATACAGCCTCCCTCACAACTTCCTATAGAAGCCTCCCAACCAGGTCAACCCCAGTGCAACCAAGCACTCTAAACCAAAACACCCATGCCACATCCAATGCCCCCACCCACTGCATTACAAACTCCACCCCCACAGCAACCACCCATAGTTCCTTATCAGGTCTCCCACTTCCCCAACCCCAATACACCTCCCAGACCACAGTCTTAGAGAAGAAGTTGAAGGTGTGGTATACAAATGCAGATGGAATAACAAATAAGTATGAGGAGTGGCACGAAAGAATCAAGGAGACATCCCCAGACATAACAGCACTCACAGAAACAAAACTCACCAGAATAATAACAGATTCAATCTTTACATCTGGATATCAAATCCTCAGGAAAGACAGAGGGAGGAGAGGGGGAGGAGGAGTTGCACTGCTCATTAAAAACCAGTGGGGTTTTGAGAAAATGGAAGGAATGGATGGCACGGGCGAAAGGGAATACTTAGTACGAACAATCCAGTCTGAGGGACATAAGATGATAATTGCAGTAATGTACAACCCACCACAGAACTGCAGGAGGCCAAGAGAAGAATACGATGAGAGCAACAGAGCAATGGTCGACACACTAGCCGAGGTGGCCAGGAGAGCACATATGGGGGAAGCAAAGTTACTAGTTATGGGTGATTTCAATCACAAGGAGATTGACTGGGAAAACCTGGAGCCCCATGGGGGTCCCAAAACATGGAGAGCCAAGATGATGGATGTGGTACTGGAAAACCTCACGCATCAACATGTTAGAGACACTACCAGAGAGTAGAGGATGAACCAGCAAGACTGGACCTTGTATTCACCTTGAGTAGTTTGGACATTGAGGATATCATGTATGAAAGGCCCCTGGGAGCTAGTGATCATGTGGTTCTGTGCTTCGACTACATAGTTGAGCTCCAAGTGGAGACAGTAGCAGGAATAGGGTGGGAAAAACCAAACTACAAAAGGGGGAACTACTCAGGCATGAGGAACTTCCTTCAAGACATTCAGTGGGAGAGGGAACTGACAGGAAAACCAGTACAAGAAATGATGGACTATGTGGCAACAAAATGCAAGGAGGCAGAGGAGAGGTTTGTTCCCATGGGAAACAGAAATAATGGGAAGAACAGAACGAGTCCTTGGTTCACCCAAAGGTGTAGGGAGGCAAAAACTAGGTGTACTAGAAAATGGAAAAGGTACAGAAGACAGAGAACTCAGGAAAATAAAGAGATTAGCCGAAGAGCCAGAAACGAATATGCACAGATAAGAAGGGAGGCTCAGCGACAATATGAAAATGACATAGCATCAAAAGTCAAGACTGACCCGAAGCTGTTGTACAGTCACATCAGGAGGAAAACAACAGTCAAGGACCAGGTAATCAGACTGAGGAAGGGTGATGGGGAATTCACAAGAAACGACCGAGAGGTATGTCAGGAGCTCAACACGAGATTTAAAGAAGTATTTACAGTGGAAACCAGTAGGACTCCAGGAAATCAGAACAGGGGGGTACACCAGCAAGTGCTGGATGAGGTACATATAACTAAGGAGGAGGTGAAGAAGCTGCTATGCGAACTTGACACCTCAAAGGCGGTGGGACCAGACAACATCTCTCCGTGGGTCCTTAAAGAGGGAGCAGAGATATTGTGTGTGCCATTAACAAAGATCTTCAACACATCATTTGAAACTGGGCAACTCCCAGAGGTATGGAAGAGGGCAAATGTAGTCCCAATTTTTAAAAAGGGAGACTGACATGAGGCACTAAACTACAGACCTGTATCACTAACGTGTATAGTATGGAAGGTCATGGAGATCATCATCATCAGGAGAGTGGTGGAGCATCTGGAAAGAAACAAGTTTATAACTGACAACCAGCACGGTTTCAGGGAAGGAAAATCCTGTGTCACAAACCTACTAGAGTTTTATGACAAGGTGACAGAAGTAAGACAAGAAAGAGAGGGGTGGATCGACTGCACTTTTTTGGACTGCAAGAAGGCCTTCGACACAGTTCCTCACAAGAGGTTACTGCAAAAGTTAGAGGATCAGGCACACATAACAGGAAAGGCACTGCAATGGATCAGAGAATACCTGACAGGGAGGCAACAACGAGTCATGGAATGTGACGAGGTGTCAGAGTGGGCGCCTGTGACAAGCGGGGTTCCACAGGGGTCAGTCCTAGGACCTGTGCTGTTCTTGGTATATGTGAACGACATAACGGAAGGGATAGGCTCAGAAGTGTCCTTGTTTGCAGATGATGTGAAGTTAATGAGAAGAATCAAATTGGATGAGGATCAGGCAGGACTACAAAGTGACCTGGACAGGCTACAAGCCTGGTCCAGCAACTGGCTCCTTGAGTTTAACCCTGCCAAGTGCAAAGTCATGAAGATTAGGGAAGGGCAAAGAAGACCGCAGACACAATATAGTTTAGATGGCCAAAGACTGCAAACCTCACTCAAGGAAAAAGATCTGAAGGTGAGTATAACAGCGAGCATATCTCCTGAGGCGCACATCAATCAGATAACTGCTGCAGCATACGGGCGCCTGGCAAACCTACGGATAGCGTTCCGATACCTCAGTAAGGATTCGTTCAAGACTCTGTATACCAAACCATACCCCCGGCCGGGATTGAACCCGCGGTCATAGAGTCTCAAAACTCCAGCCCGTCAGGCCCATACTGGAGTATGCAGCACCAGTTTGGAATCCACACCTAGTCAAGCACATCAAGAAATTAGAAAAGGCAAAGGTTTGCAACAAGACTAGTCCAGGGTACGGGGGGTTGCCTGCAAGAAAGGTTGAGGGAAATCGGCCTGACACATGGGGGACGGAGGGCAGGGGGGACATAAAAACGACTTAAAATATGCACGGAATGACAAGGTGGCAAAAAAGGGACGTTCCCGAGAAGGGGCACAGACACAAGTGGTCACATTGGAAATTAAGACTCAGAGAATCAAAGGATGTTAGGAAGTATTTCTTTAGTCATAGAGTGTCGCCGTGGAATAGCCTAGAAAGTGACATAGTGGAGGCGGGAACCATACATAGTTTTAAGGCGAGGTATGATAAAGCTCATGGGGCAGGGAGAGAGAGGACCTAGTAGCAATCAGCGAAGAGGTGGGGCCAGGAGCTATGACTCGACCCCTGCAACCCCAAATAGGTGGTACAAATAGGCGAGTACACACACACACACACACACACACCACACACACACACACACACACACACACACACCTGTATTTTCTTCTATTTCTTAATAGTTCTTGTTCTTCTTTATTTCCTCTTATCTCCATTTGAAAATAGAAAAGAATTCTTGCTCCATAAGCCACATGTGTCATAAGAGGCGACTAAAATGCTGGGATCAAGGTGTTATTAATCCTTTCTGTATAAATTACTAAATTTCAAAAGAAAAGCTTTCATTTTTTTTTTAGGTCATCCTGCCTCGGTGGGATACAGCCGGTTCACTGGAAAAGTAATAATAATAATACCCCCATCCCCCACTCTCATTTACTCCTATCCCACCCCAGAAAAATTCCATAAGATATTTGCTAGTGTTATATCAATGGGATCAATTGTAGTCTTAGGTGATGGTTAGATTTACAGTTAATGGCTCTTTAAATATAAATCACCAAAGAGAATGTGAAATGCTTACACACTTAAAAAATTAAACTGATATACAGCATACTGCATATTGGCGACACTAGAATAAACAGTTTCAGAATACGAATAAGGATGGTGTATAACATTCTAATCATGGATTCTTATGGTAATAACGTTCTTGAAATGGTTTCCAGCTGCTGATCCCCAATCATAGATCCTGTATGAGAGAGAGGTGGCTAGATTAGTTAGTACTGCATTGCTTAGAGTTGAGTACATTGTATTACACCCTTAGAAAGAATGTCTACTGGTCTTTTATTACATTTTCTTAAGTACAGCATATGGATGCTTAAGTTTGACTGTTTCTCTACTGTATTTAGGCCCAGGAATTTACCTTTGTGTTTACTATTTGTGTTATTCTAACATCTACACATTAGGATGATTTCTTTCCTAAAACTAATGTGCCTTTTGTAGTGAGTTTAGTCTACTTTACAGCAAGTGAAAGTTTAATTATTACATTTAATGGAGGGGAGTATTAAACCCATACAGCACCTGGGAAAAAGGGAGGCAATCAGATTCAATTCTAGGGAAGTAAGGTCTAAGTCCACAACAGCATCAAGGGATTTCCTTAGAGAAGACAGAGTTTAAGGAAGTTTCTAGAGAATGAAGTTTTATACGTTACTAAGGGTTGAGCCAAAAGTGTCAGGCTATACTCTTGTCAATTTCTGGGTATACACTCACAAACATGCATGCCACACACTCACAAGCTGAGGTTTCTACAGATGACAGTATCAAAGTATTCCCACTAGATATTTATTGTCCAGTGCAGTGCAGATGTCTAGCATTTTAGTTTTGGTCTTATTTGTACTCTTCTGAGGTCTGAAACCAAATTTTCAAGGATTTCAAGTGCTTTACAGTACTGCCAATACTGTATTTCCTTGTGTAAGCATACATTATAAACACACTGATTAAGATTATAACTATTACAGTAATAACTGAAGGATCACCAGCTTTGTGAGCTGTGTATCTCTAGATTGTGAATGGCTTGTCTTTCAACCCATTTGTTGAAGAATATTCCTATGGCCAGCAACAGTACTTATACATTATTATGGCACAGGTACTGCATATCAGAATTAGAAGGTACATCATTTAGTGTATTCTTATTTTGGTCAGCTGATAATGAACATAATTTCTGCAGTGGCTGTGGGAGATAAGGTTTGGAAATTTTGGTAGTAACTGGCAAAATAAGCATTTATTATGCTTGCTTGAATTTTTGATATGCTCTTAGCAAGGTACTTTTACAAGGTACCTGTACTGTTAACACTGCCAAAAATACCTTCAGAATTAACAAAGATATCACTCTGTTCAGGTACAAGACAAGATCCCTAATCATACACAATGAAGCTTTCAATATCCTAAATACTAAATTCTTATTGGTAACCTTAACTGAGACTTGGCTAAAAATTGAACTTACCAATATTTTTCAACATACCTTGGTACACGGCCATCCAACACTAGAGACCTAATAAAAAAGGGAAAGGTACTGCAATCTACTATACAAATAAGACTGTAAAAATTGAACATAGGAAATGAATACAGGAGACATAAAATTTCCCCAATTTATTACCGACACTAAAACTAAGTTAACAGTAGGAGCAGTAGTCTACACAGTATGAAGTATAATTTTTAAAAATGCCATATAGTGACTGGCAGAGACTTCAACGTTGATCTGTAAACAAGATAACACTCAAATTTCCTGCTACCCGAATTCTATATTTGTCTTCCAATATACCCTAAATTACAAAGCCTATATTAGAAAATATAACAGCCCCACAAAAATCATGAAGAATTTATAACAGAACTAACTACTCGTTCACCCTCCTCATAATATATCCAAAGAACCCCAAGAAATTAAGAAATAAAACTGAAGACTACATAATGAAACTTCAGTATGAATTTTTTCAATGAAACGGAAGCATTAACAGACTCTGAAAACATTAATGTAAGCATTAGCAACTTTTTCAAGTAAGTTGGCTAATCTTAGCAACAAACACAGACTCTAAAATAATGATAATTTACCAGAGACATACTTTGATCAAGAGACCAAAGGTATGAATATGAAGTTTAGACTAAGATTATTATTATGCTTATATTCACAGGGAAGCACTAAACCCATAAGGGTTGTGCAACACCTGAAGAATGGAAGGAAATCAGGTTTGTTCCAAGGAAAGGTAGCTCTGGTTCCTCAAATCAAGAGCACTTCCTCAGCATCAAGGGAAGTTAGATTAAGAGCCCTTGAAGAATTAACAAAAGATACTGTACAACCATGACCATAATAAGAAAAGAAAAATAGAACTAATAGTATCATCAAAAAATTTAGAAACCTAAAACCCACATGAAGACACTTGGAAAATTCTTTCAAATTCTCAACCCCGATAAAAAATTAACAAACATCTCCAAAGATATAACACCACTGTCCAAAGCTACTAACATTACAGGACTTAAAACATTTTTAAAGAGGAACTAACCAATTAAGAAATATAGAAACAAACACTGACATACTTTACCAATCTCAGAAACCATTACTACACTTTCTGCAGCCTCTACCATCTGCTCTCTAAGAAATAAAGTAAATAATCAAAATAAAATACCAACTGAATGATAGTAACATTAATGGTGTACAACACCGACAAGTTGCTGTATCAAACGAGTGCAAAACCTGGATATCTTCAGTCTTCAGACATTTTGCCAACTAGTGGCTCTGTTAATTCAATACATAGGTTCTTTGAAGGTGTTGAACTATAAAAGGAATACACAGTAATGATTTCCTCAGCCTAGATTAAGGTGTTCACCACCTAAGTCTTGACACCCAGATTTTACACATGTTTTATTCATCAACTTACACATGAAAAATGCACATATACTGTACTATCACCAGACAGGCTGAATAATACTGCAATAAATTGCTTAAATTCCATACCTATCCAGATAACCTGAAAATAATCATGGAAATTCCAGAGCTGTAAATCGATGTGTGTTTACATGGAGGTACTGAGTACAATCACTGGATACCTAAACAAAAAAAAATTACAGTATACTAAATAATGAAGATAGGACACCACAAACTTAGCCCAGGAGCTATAGACTTTTGAACAGAAGTAACGATACAAAAGTTGAAAATTGGTGGCTCTGTCTTTATGAACCCTAAGGGACATACAGCACCTGGAGGAATGGGAGGCACTCGTGCTCGATCAAAGAAAGAAAAGGGTATTTCCAATTTGTTGGATCAAGAGCCCCTCATCAGGGTCTGCTCCTATAGCTACAAAAACATACAATAATCACAAATAGGAGATTCCAGACCTAAATCAAGCCTATTAATATTATGGCAAATATCTGTGAAAAGTAATTTATGGTTTGCTACAGAATATGCCTAACTAAATACAAAAATGTATATTGTATTCTACATCCATTCCAATTTAGCTTCAGTCTCCAGAACACTAAGGAGGCCATAGTTAAAATACTAGACATCATCTACACAGCACTTAACAGAGCTAAGGGGTAAGGGGCTACACCCTTAATTTTATTCAATCTCACGAAACAACAAGATGCCAATACAGTGCTGGTAAGTTATTAATATCACTGTCTCACATACATTCCCAATAAACACCAGTGATCCACATGGGAAAGCACCCTGCCTCTTTTGTTTCTCTACTGTATAGTGCTATACAAGCATGACAATCATCTAACCAGTGCCACAAAACACGTCAACCACTGCATTTTGCTGCTGTTGTCACCAAAGTCTTTCCAAGGCCAAACCCTGTATAAATGGTTAATGAACAGCAATATAAAATTGTGATTTTAAGGGCTTCTGTTTTTCACTTACAATATTATAACACTTAGCTATTTTTTTTTGTCATCTTGCTTTCATCTTACGAGTGCAATGTGTATACACTTTCTTTCCTATATTTTGGTAAGGGATATCAACAGTGTTTAATTTGATTTAGTTTAATTTTTCTAAACAATGGTACTGAGTTCTGTAATTATTGGTGTAAAATACTGTACATCACACAATAACCTCAATGTCTTATCACCATCACTGACACACAGCAGTGTCAAGATATTTGCTGTTAGCCGCAGCTGAACCACTCGCATCCTGAGACTGTCATCTCTATGTTTACTTCATCTACAATCTACCAGAACACTTTTAAAGACATCAGCCATTTACCACTAGGCTGATTAGACCTGAAGAGAAAAAACACTAACACAATATTCCACTGAAAGGTTCTTTTTGAACCAGAATCTTTAGTACACCATTGGCACAATCAAACTCAGTTACATAATCATTTTATTAAGACTTGACGAAGTGTTGTATAGTAATTTCAGCATCACTGAGAAACCTAAACTTAATACCCACGATGTGATATTTAATTTTTTTTTTATAGGACAAATCAGTAGGCCAGCAAAATAACCTCAGCTAAATAACCAAAGTAACATATCATTACACTACTATCCACGTAACAAGAAACTGTCGTACTTCTCTTAACAAGCAAAATACCACCACTACCATCACCACAAACAATATGCAAAATGCCTCCTATAAGTTAGTTACCAGTTACATTTTCTAGTTTCTCAGAGAAGCAAATGTTACAGGTAGCAACTCAAGTACACATCTATTCATTTACTGACTTCACATATAGTGCTAAAACTACCAACCGGCAAGAGGTGTCTTCTACACAGGGCACAACGGCTTCTTCAGTCTACACCACAACAAATATCTAGAATACTTGTATGAATTATTTAATAATTTATTACTTTTCATAAATCCTGTAAAGTGCACAGCATTAAAAAACATTAAATTTACTAAGAATGAAGATGGTAAGAGCAATTATTTTAAACAATCTAAAAGAATATACTAATAATAGGTCACACATAATTTACTCAAAAAAGTTATTGTAAGAATACAGTCGTCTCTTCTAACTGACAGGTTTCCTTACAGGTTTCATTTATCCAACATTTCTTACTGCAGGGCAAAAAACACACAAATTAAATTACCCAATGTATTTTCTGGCTCAATGTCTTTTCCATGCCCAAATCTTCCTCTATTTTCATCATCATTTCTTATGAATGTCAGTATTTACCAGTTAAATATCATGTCTCAAGCACAAAAACAAATTAGTAAACAAAATTTGCTTTAGGCTTAATTTTGTATTATTTGCAGTTTCTAGTTTTGTGGGACCTCAAAGAATGTTAAACCCCCACATATTTTGGAGGAATGTGTATAGTAAAGTACTTAACAAATGAAGAGATTTATATTGGATATTTTTTAATGTTTTAATTTTTTAATGGATTAATGCTTGTTTTTAAACCTGATACTATATAATTATCAGACCATTTTTACTGAACACATGTCATACCCAAATGAACTGATACTGTACTGAAAAAGCTGAATACAAAAACAGAGACTGACACACATGTTTAATTGCCTTCTAACAATATACACATAACCAAACTTACCTCTTTAGCTGTCTTATAACCATCCCTCAAGAATCTCTTACACCCATAACGTCCTTGTAACTTATTCTGTATAGTCATCTTAGTCGTTTTAATTAGTAGAGGATCATCCACAGCAAATGCTGGGAAGCTGACAACAGCAAGAAGACTGCTGTCCACCTCTTTACTGTTGCTCTCACGTGGAAGCATTGACTGAAAGTTTGAAATGAAGCACATATAGTATATTGTGATATATAGCAGTCCTATCTTTAACATATGTATTCTACATATGTAATACACTCCATTTATATACATAAAATTAAATCTTGATAAAAATAATACTGATTATTGTCTGTAAAAAAAAAAAACTAGGTAATGAATGACTGAAAAGAAGAAGCATAGAGAAAGTGAATATTTTTGAGAATAAATATGTCAGGAGAAGGTTGGGTCTATGAAAGACAAGACAAACCATAGAATAAACAAGAAAAAAGGGTGGGTGATGTGTCGAGGCATCAGCTAAAAGAAAGACATTTATCTTTGGAGGCAAAGTGAAGAATGTAGCAAGAGTATAAGTGGTACTAACACTTTTATATGAGTGTGGCATGGGCTTCAGCCCTCTGAGTGTCGAGACCCTTGCTCGCACACTTGCTCACACTGTCAAAGAATTTAAAAAAAAAAAATATATTTTTCTTATGAAATGATAGAGAATCATTTTCTGAAGGCAATGAAGCCAAAAGCTCAAAATTTGATGAAAAACTTACGGAATTATGCTCTCTTGAGTTAGTAGTGTCGGCGATATCTACGCATCGGCGATTTTGCCCACTTAGAGCCCTATTTTGGGCTAATTCCTTTGTTCCACTCAACCAAACTTATAGCTATTTCGCTGGAACTCCTTTTATTCTATCAACTGAGTACAAGAAACCGCTCATTTACCTATTTCGACTACACAAAAAAGCGATCAGATATTACTAATTTCGCAAATTTCACACAAAATTCATGACCAATTTCAAAACAAGGGCCAGAATGAACAATGCAGACATTCCTGGCACTAAAGTAACATTTTCTCTGTTCATTAGTCATGTCTCCAGGCTCCTCTTATATAACGCTTGCTGTTCATTTTGAATTTTTATTCACACAAAAAAATAGATAATTTACTGTTATTCAGACTGCTGCATAATCGTAATAATTATATAAATAATACCAGCACATTTGTGAATGCATATAAGACTCACCAGTTGATGTGTACTGGACGTGTGACTGATTTGTTTACTCTTAAACATCAAAAAATTAACATTTCCGCTACTTTGAGCTCAATTTCAAGTTACTTTTAGTCAATAAACCATTCAAAATCACCTCGATTTCTGTAATATATCTACCATTCTATCAAATGAGACCAAGAAAATGAGAATACAACCATAAATACCATACAAAAATACACTGCAAATGCGCTGTTTTAAACCTAAAACATGTTCGTAGTTTTTCTTTCTCATTATGCACTGCCTGCTGCAGGGTTTTTTATACTGTGCACACTGACTATGCAGACCCATTCTCTTATATGTAAGCCTACCAGCATTCTCCTACAAGATTTGAAGCTGCTAGAATTTTGGCATAGTATTACGGGACCGAGACTGGCTTCAAAGCCTTAATATTACGGGATCGACACCAAACGGGTTAAACATTGCAGTAAGGAGGCTGGAGGCAGTGGAGATGTCATGTTTGAGAGCAATGTATGGTATGAATATTATGCAAAGATCTGAGCATGGAGATTAGAAGATAGTGGTGGGGTTACCAAAAGTATAATTCAGAGGGCCGAGGAGAGGCAGTTGAGGTGGTTCAGGGCTTCAGAGAGGATAGAGGAAAAAGATGACTAAGAGGGTATATAAATCTAGGATGGAAGGTAGGAGAGGTAGGGGTCATACAGGAAGGATTGAGGGAGTAAAGGTGGTTTTGAGTGCTTGGTGCTTGAACATCCAACAGGCTTGTATGTGTTAGAACAAGAGTGGAGGCAAGTGGTTTTTTATGGTCTAACATGCTATTGAAATGTGAACTAGGTAACAGTTACAAATGGATACTGGGAAATTGCTTAGTCAGACCCAAGTCCTGGAGGTGGCGTTTACAGTGCTTAAAGTGTGATGTCAATTAGGGGGGATATGATCGAGGTGTATAAATGGAAAACAGGAATAAATAAAGGGGATGTAAATAGCATGCTGAAAATTTCCAGCCAAGACAGGACTCGCAGCAATGGTTTCAAGTTGGAAAAATTCACATTCAGGAAGGACATAGGAAAGCATTGGTTTGGTAACAAAGTTGTGGATAAGTGGAACAAACTCCCGAGTACAGTTATAGAGGCTAAAATGTTGTGCAGTTTTAAAAATAGGTTAGATAAATACATGAGTGGGTGTGGGTGGGTGTGAGTTGGACCTGACTAGCTTGTGCTACTAGGTCTGATGCCTTGCTCCTTCCTTAAGTGGATTTGACCTGACTAGGTGGGTCATTGGGCTAATCCAGGAGGAGGGGGGAGGACATGGACCTGCTTCACATGGGTCAGTAGGCCTGTTGCAGTGTTCTTTCTTTCTTAAGTTCTTGTGTTCTTAATACACTTCCAGCAAGGCAGTAACTGAATGAGCTATGATGAATGTATTTCCCACTGTGGAAGGGATATTACAGTTCAAATGGTCCTTTCAGCTGTGATATCTATGCACTCTGGGAAGACAGCTATTAAATGAATGATGGTGAATGTTTTCTTTTTTGGCTCACACTGCTTTAGAGGGAGATGGCTGATATGGTAATAAAAAAAAAGTCATAATATTTAATGATTGTGGATATGATATGAAAAGCTAAGATGATGTATAGTAATACATTTACAGAGCCACATTGTAATGATTTTAACACATCTATCCACAATTTTTCTTTCAGTAATTTCAAAATATCACCAGAGATGCAGATTAACAACAATGTAAGGACCCCAATGGAAATAAGTCACTCTGTCTGACTTTTTTGGGTTATGATAATTCTATGTAACTGTATTTGTGTATACCTGAATAAACTTAATTACTTAATGTATCCTGCAATTTTATTTGCATTTTAGAAGAAAAACTTCTTAAATTTGTCTAACAAGAAACATTCTGAACTATAATCAATAAAATGCACAGTAAAAAATAACAAATATAATAATATTCAACTCCATGGGGAAGTGGAACAAAATTCTTCCTCCGTAAGCCATGTGTCGTAAGAGGCGACTAACATGCTGGGAACAAGGGACTAGTAACCCCTTCTCCTGTATACATTACTAAATTTAAAGAGAGAAACTTTCATTTTTCTTTTTAGGTCACCCTGCCTCAGTGGGATATGACCAGTTTGATGAAAAAAAAAAATATTCAGTTCACTCCAAAATATATACTACTCAAGGCCTATCCTTCATTAATCTTTTAAGATGTACCATTCAGGAAACACTAGTTCAAGTTATAATATTCACCTGCAGAACAGCCTGGCACTTCTGAGCCTCATCAGCTAACACATGAATGACACTTGCTGGACCACCTCGTGCACCAAACAAATCAAGCTCATTCATGGCCTCGAGTGCAGCTTTAGCAAGACCAATGCTAGAAGCATTCAGCTCAGGAAGGCCATGGTTGGTCTTATCTCCTCGCTCCCAAATACCATAATCCTGAAAGTAATACAAAAACACTTAAAAAAATACTAATTCGCTTTCAAAAATCATAATCAAACTAGTACACACAGTCAAATCTGTAAACTTCTGCACCTGAAAATTCTGCACTTGAAAATTTGCACTTTCAAGGATCACCACAAACTGATTAATCCTTGAGAAACTGGTACCCCTATCAATTTAAATGTTACATATTATCCATAAACACTATAAAAGTTTAAGCATGTGATGCCCAGTTTCTTTATATGAAAATTTATGCAAAAGAAAATACTCTTGATATATTATATGTATTGAGCATATTTAATAAAATATTCATCGAATGATTTTCATATTGAGGTCAAGAACATTAAAGAAAATGGGCATCACATGCTTAACCCTTTCAGGGTTTCGGACGTACTAGTAAGGCTTACCCACCAGGGTTTTTGACGTACTAGTATGCCTAAATTCTAGCGCCCTCAAATCTAATGAGAGACAGCTGGTAGGCCTGCATATGAAAGAATGGGTCTAGGTGGTCAGTGTGCACAGTATAAAAAAATCCTGCAGCACACAGTGCGCAATGAGAAAAAAAAAATCTTTGACCGTGTTTTTTGATTAAAACAGCGACTTTGCACTGTATTTTTGTATGGTATTTATTGTTGTATTCTAGTTTTCCTGGTCTCATTTTATAGAATGGAAGACATATTACAGAAATTGAGATGATTTTGACTGGTTTTACAATGAAAAGTACCTTGAAATTGAGCTCAAAGTAGCACAAATGTTCGATTTTTACCGAAGTTCAAAAGTAAACAAATCATGCTAAGCGTCCAATACACGTCAACTGGCGAGTCTAATATTCTTTCACAAGTGCACCGATATTATTTATACCATTTCTACACTAATGCAGTAGTCTGCATAAAAGTAAATCTTCTATTTTTTGAGAATAAAAATTCAAAGTGGAAAGCAAAAGAATGTAAGAGGGGCCTGGGGACGTGACTAATGAACAGAGGAAATGTTATTTTAGTGCCAGGAATGTCTTTCTTGTTTATTCTGGACCCTATTTGGAAATTGGCATCTTTTGAAATTTGTGTGAAATTGGCAAACTTGCTAAATTCTGACCACTGTATTGGATAGTTGAAATCGGTAAATGGGTGGTTTCTTGTACTCATTCGATAGAAAAAATGGAGTTCTAGCAAAATAGTTATGATTTTTGTTGACTAGTACACTGGAATTGGCCGAAAATAGGGCTCAAACTGGGCAAAATCGCCAATGAGTAAACATCGTCAAGACCGCTAACTTCGCGAGAGCATAATTCTGTAAGCTTTCCATCAAATTTCATACTTTTGGTGTCATTATGATCGGGAAAAGATTCTCTATCTTTTCATAAGAAAAAATAATTTTTTTTTTTCAAAATTTGGGCGACCCTGAAAACAAGTCTGGGAGAGGGCCTGGGGCCCTGAAAGGGTTAAACTTTTATAGTAGTGCATTTATGGATAATATATATGCTCAATAGCATATAGGTAATACATATTTTAAGAAAAAGAGGATAAATAAGTATACAAGATATGATGTAGGGTGAAATGACAGTAGTTTGTTGGATTATGTATTGGTAGATAAAAGACTGCTGAGTAGACTTCAGGATGTACATGTTTATAGAGGGGCCACAGATATATCAGATCACTTTCTAGTTGTAGCTACACTGAGAGTAAAAGGTAGATGGGATACAAGGAGAATAGAAGCATCAGGGAAGAGAGAGGTGAAGGTTTATAAACTAAAAGAGGAGGCAGTTAGGGTAAGATATAAACAGCTATTGGAGGATAGATGGGCCGAGAGCATAGGCAATGGGGTCGAAGAGGTATAGGGTAGGATTAAAAATGTAGTGTTAGAGTGTTCAGCAGAAGTTTTGTGGTTACAGGAAAGTGGGTGCAGGAGGGAAGAGGAGCGATTGGTGGAATGATGATGTAAAGAGAGTAGTAAGGGAGAAAAAGTTAGCATATGAGAAGTTTTTTACAAAGTAGAAGTGATGCAAGGAGGGAAGAGTATATGGAGAAAAAGAGAGAGGTTAAGAGAGTGGTGAAGCAATGTAAAAAGAGAGCAAATGAGAGAGTGGGTGAGATGTTATCAACAAATTTTGTTGAAAATAAGAAAAAGTTTTGGAGTGAGATTAACAAGTTAAGAAAGCCTAGAGAACAAATGGATTTGTCAGTTAAAAATAGGAGAGGAGAGTTATTAAATGGAGAGTTAGAGGTATTGGGAAGATGGAGGGAATATTTTGAGGAATTGTTAAATGTTGATGAAGATAGGGAAGCTGTGATTTCGTGTATAGGGCAAGGAGGAATAACATCTTGTAGGAGTGAGGAAGAGCCAGTTGTGAGTGTGGGGGAAGTTCGTGAGGCAGTAGGTAAAATGAAAGGGGGTAAGGCAGCCGGGATTGATGGGATAAAGATAGAAATGTTAAAAGCAGGTGGGGATATAGTTTTGGAGTGGTTGGTGCAATTATTTAATAAATGTATGGAAGAGGGTAAGGTAACTAGGATTGGCAGAGAGCATGCATAGTTCCTTTATATAAAGGCAAAGGGGATAAAAGAGAGTGCAAAAATTATAGGGGATAAGTCTGTTGAGTGTACCTGGTAAAGTGTATGGTAGAGTTATAATTGAAAGAATTAAGAGTAAGACGGAGAATAGGATAGCAGATGAACAAGGAGGCTTTAGGAAAGGTAGGGGGTGTGTGGACCAGGTGTTTACAGTGAAACATATAAGTGAACAGTATTTAGATAAGGCTAAAGAGGTCTTTGTGGCATTTATGGATTTGGAAAAGGCGTATGACAGGGTGGATAGGGGGGCAATCTGGCAGATGTTGCAAGTGTATGGTGTAGGAGGTAGGTTACTGAAAGCAGTGAAGAGTTTTTACGAGGATAGTGAGGCTCAAGTTAGAGTATGTAGGAAAGAGGGAAATTTTTTCCCAGTAAAAGTAGGCCTTAGACAAGGATGTGTGATGTCACTGTGGTTGTTTAATATATTTATAGATGGGGTTGTAAGAGAAGTAAATGCGAGGGTCTTGGCAAGAGGCGTGGAGTTAAAAGATAAAGAATCACACACAAAGTGGGAGTTGTCACAGCTGCTCTTTGCTGATGACACTGTGCTCGTGGGAGATTCTGAAGAGAAGTTGCAGAGATTGGTGGATGAATTTGGTAGGGTGTGCAAAAGAAGAAAATTAAAGGTGAATACAGGAAAGAGTAAGGTTATGAGGATAAAAAGATTAGGTGATGAAAGATTGAATATCAGATTGGAGGGAGAGAGTATGGAGGAGGTGAACGTATCAGATATTTGGGAGTGGACGTGTCAGCGGATGGGTCTATGAAAGATGAGGTGAATCATAGAATTGATGAGGGAAAAAGAGTGAGTGGTGCACTTAGGAGTCTGTGGAGACAAAGAACTTTGTCCTTGGAGGCAAAGAGGGGAATGTATGAGAGTATAGTTTTACCAACGCTCTTATATGGGTGTGAAGTGTGGGTGATGAATGTTGCAGCGAGGAGAAGGCTGGAGGCAGTGGAGATGTCATGTCTGAGGGCAATGTGTGGTGTGAACATAATGCAGAGAATTCGTAGTTTGGAAGTTAGGAGGAGGTGCAGGATTACCAAAACTGTTGTCCAGAGGGCTGAGGAAGGGTTGTTGAGGTGGTTCGGACATGTAGAGAGAATGGAGCGAAACAGAATGACTTCAAGAGTGTATCAGTCTGTAGTGGAAGGAAGGCGGGGTAGGGGTCGGCCTAGGAAAGGTTGGAGGGAGGGGGTAAAGGAGGTTTTGTGTGCGAGGGGCTTGGACTTCCAGCAGGCATGCATGAGCGTGTTTGATAGGAGTGAATGGAGACAAATGGTTTTTAATACTTGACGTGCTGTTGGAGTGTGAGCAAAGTAACATTTATGAAGGGATTCAGGGAAACCGGCAGGCCGGAGTTGAGTCCTGGAGATGGGAAGTACAGTGCCTGCACTCTGAAGGAGGGGTGTTAATGTTGCAGTTTAAAAACTGTAGTGTAAAGCACCCTTCTGGCAAGACAGTGATGGAGTGAATGATGGTGAAAGTTTTTCTTTTTCGGGCCACCCTGCCTTGGTGGGAATCGGCCGGTGTGATAATAAAAAAAAATAAATATGCTCAATGCATATCATATACCAAGAGTATTTTCTTTCTATGCATAGTATAAGTGGCTTTGGCATGCTGCTCTTATCTGTATTTTTTTTGTACCTCTGTAAGTGTGCTCAAATTATAAATAAATAAATAAATAAATAAATAAATAAATATAAAGTTTACTAGCACAGGTCAGCCATCACTAATCCGGCAATCAGTTACCCGGTTCCATCAGTAATCCGGCACTAATTTCGGCTAGCATAATTTCAAATTTCATCATTATACTGACTCAAATCATTATACTGACTCAGAAATTGTGCAGATGGTTGTAAATCCACAGCAGCAAGCCAGTGGAGGAGAAAGCAGTGATGAAAATGAGGAAGATGTAGCAGAAAGTCTATTGATAGGTTAATTAAGTGTATTCTAACCTAACCACTCTGTAATCCAGCAAACTCACTAATCCTGCACACTACAGGTCCCAATGATGCCGGATTAGTGATGGCCGACCTGTACTACATTCACACCTTCAAAGAATACAATTTACAATGTAAGAAAACAGAGTAAAGCATCACAGTTTTTTTAGTACATCAATACCTCAAATTCATAATTCATATTTCTAACTACAAAATTTTTCTGACAATAGCCTCAGTAGATGCCTTAAACTTCTGTAGTTTTTTTATACCTTTTTGATAAATTTAATATTAATGCTATAATAGGCTATATTTAAGAAAATGCAGTACAGCCACTGCACAGTAACAGACTCACTTCACAATGTTTCACAATTATCATTCACAATGTGTTAAGCGACATAGGGGCTTACAACACCTAGGGAGAGAGAGAGAGAGGTTATTAGGTTTGATACAAGGAAGAGCCATTTATCAGCATCAAGGCATCCCCCTAGTGCAGGGCTGACAATATAAGAAAAGCCTTGGTGAATGATAAGTCTTGTAAAATAAGTCAAGGAAAAGATAAAAGTTGTACTTCAATGAATTTGGATCTAATTGTATTAATATTCAATTTTATAAGAAAATTAGTCAAAGAAAGTTGCTAAGACACACCTAGGAGAACCTTCAGGGCTATTATCAGAAAAATCACATGACTAGTGTAGAATTTGAATTTGAACTGACAGGGGCTGCACAAAGATGGGGTTTAGGGGTATTAGCCCCTAAAGCCCATCTAGGTGCTTTGTTAGGCTGTAGCCCCCAAACCCCATCTTGGTGTGCTTTGGACTGCTTTGAAGCCCCCAAAGCCTTCCATCTTGGGAGGCTTTGGGTGCTTCAACCCCACAAAGCTCTCAAATAAAAACATTAATAATAATGCTGCTTCAAAACAGGTCTCCTAGCCCCCTTCCAATAGGATAGCTCCCTTAAACACAAATTCTAGCATTCCTACCTATGAACTGTTAAGACTAGTACTGAATGTAGGTGACAAAATGATCTGTCTATGAGCATCCCCTAAGAAAGACAAGCTAAAGTTTTAAGTAGGTTAAGGCAGTTTTCAGGGAGGGTATGTGAGGGTTTAAGGAAACTCAGCAATGAAAGAAGGAACGGACCAAAAAATTTGAGTAACTTAAATGTTGATTTTGTTTTTTAACACATTGGCTGTTTCCCACCAAGGCAGGGTGACCCAAAAAAGAGAAACACTTTCATCACTCACTCCATCACTGTTTTGCCAGATATACTACAGTTCAAAAACTGTAGTATCGGCACAAATAAATGCTCCATCAATCTTGATAATAAAACCAAACTTTGCCAAAAAAAAAAAAAAAAAAGCTCAATACCTAACTGGATTTTTTAGTTCTAAAATAGGAATGAGGAAAACTGTGCATAAATAATTTTAATTAATGGTAAAAAATAATACACTTACTGGAATACAATATGCTGACTCAATGTAGAAGACTAAATTCTGTATGAAGGAAACTTCATCTAGGTTGAATATTATCTGTAATCCTGCAAAGTTTAGTTATTTAATAATAATCCTGTACTGTACATACTAGAGATTTTTCATAAAATGTATCAAAGTCTCTCACAACCTTGTAGCACATACATACTGTAAAACCTAGTTTTAATGGACTCCAGTTTATCAGATTTTGGATTTAATGGACAAAATTTGTGGCCAGATAATGTCAGGAAACAAAAAAGGCTGTTAAACCTAGAATTTCCATTATTAAGGCATGTTGGGTAAACTGATTTCAAAGATTTTAGAGCCCCTTGAATCAAGAACTATCTGCTATTATTACAATCATGGAAAAACAATTTTATCATTCAACTTTTAATTAACAAACAATGTGCATTAACAGGCACCCCTCTCTCCCTCCCCCCTTAATCTGTTAAAAAATATAGCAAAACCTCAATTTAAGTAAATATTTATTATTATTATTATTATTTTTTTTTTTTTTTTTTTTTTTTTCAACAAGTCGGCCGTCTCCCACCGAGGCAGGGTGACCCAAAAAAAAAGAAAGAAAATCCCCAAAAAGAAAATACTTTCATCATCATTCAACACTTTCACCACACTCGCACATTATCACTGTTTTTGCAGAGGTGCTCAGAATACAACAGTTTAGAAGCATACACATATAAAGATACACAACATATCCCTCCAAACTGCCAATATCCCAAACCCCTCCTTTAAAGTGCAGGCATTGTACTTCCCATTTCCAGGACTCAAGTCCGACTATATGAAAATAACCGGTTTCCCTGAATCCCTTCACTAAATATTACCCTGCTCACACTCCAACAGATCGTCAGGTCCCAAGTACCATTCGTCTCCATTCACTCCTATCTAATACGCTCACGCTCGCTTGCTGGAAGTCCAAGCCCCTTGCCCACAAAACCTCCTTTACCCCCTCTCTCCAACCCTTTCGAGGACAACCCCTACCCCGCCTTCCTTCCCCTATAGATTTATATGCTTTCCATGTCATTCTACTTTGATCCATTCTCTCTAAATGACCAAACCACCTCAACAACCCCTCTTCTGCCCTCTGACTAATACTTTTATTAACTCCACACCTTCTCCTAATTTCCACACTCCGAATTTTCTGCATAATATTTACACCACACATTGCCCTTAAACAGGACATCTCACTGCCTCCAACCGTCTCCTCGCTGCTGCATTTACCACCCAAGCTTCACACCCATATAAGTGTGTTGGTACTACTATACTTTCATACATTCCCTTCTTTGCCTCCATAGATAACGTTTTTTGACTCCACATATACCTCAATGCACCACTCACCTTTTTTCCCTCATCAATTCTATGATTAACCTCATCCTTCATAAATCCATCCGCCGACACGTCAACTCCCAAGTATCTGAAAACATTCACTTCTTCCATACTCCTCCTCCCCAATTTGATATCCAATTTTTCTTTATCTAAATCATTTGACACCCTCATCACCTTACTCTTTTCTATGTTCACTTTCAACTTTCTACCTTTACACACACTCCCAAACTCATCCACTAACCTTTGCAATTTTTCTTTAGAATCTCCCATAAACACAGTATCATCAGCAAAAAGTAACTGTGTCAATTCCCATTTTGAATTTGATTCCCCAAAATTTAATCCCACCCCTCTCCCGAACACCCTAGCATTTACTTCCTTTACAACCCCATCTATAAATATATTAATTATTAATTATTATATTAATTATAAATATATTTATTATTATTATTATTATTATTATTATTATTATTATTATTATTATTATTAAAAAGTGAAAAAAAATTCCATGGAAAAAAAAACACTGGTAAGACAGAATCTTTTTGATACAATGTTCGGCCTAAAGCTGGGCTAAATTTACCAAGCAAACACATGGCCTTACAAGGAAAACAAGTGACATGAGGTCAGGCTTGAAGAAAAACACATCACATGTGAGGTCAGAAAACTGACATGTACAGTGGACCGTCGCCTAATGATATTAATCCGTTCCTGAGAGCTCAACGTTAGGCGAAATTATCGTTAGCCGAATTAATTTTCTCCATAAGAAATAATGGAAATCAAATTAATCCGTTCCTGACACCCCAAAGTAAGAAAAAAAAAAATTTTACCACATGAAATATTAATTTTAATACACACAAACTGAAGAAGACATGTACAATTACATGACACTTACCTTTATTGAAGATCTGGTGATGATTGATGGGATGGGAGGAGGGGAGTGTGTGGATGGTGTTAAAGTTTAGAGGGGAATCCCCTTCCATTAGGACTTGAGATGTCAAGTCCTTTTCCGGGGTTACTTCCCTTCTTCTTTCAATGCCACTAGGACCAGCTTGAGAGTCACTGGACCTCAGTCACACAACATATCTGTCCATAGAGGCCCGTTCCTTTATGACATTCCTAAAGTGTTCCACAACATTGTCAATGTAATAGTCACCAGGACGGCTTGCAATAGCTGTGTGAGGGTGATTTTCATCAAAAAAAGTTTGCACTTTAAGCCACATTGCACACATTTCCTTAATCTTTGAAGTAGGCAACTTCCTCAATTTCTCTATCCCCTCCTCCGGAGCAGTTTCCTCACCACTAGCATTAGCACACATCAACAGAGTAAGCCTGTCTTTCATAGGTTTATGTCCTGGGAGTGCCTTTTCCTCCTGCGTAATGTAGGTCCTGCTTGGCATTTTCTTCCAAAACAGGCCTGTTTTGTCACAATTAAACACTTGTTCAGGTTTCATTATTATTATAATCAAAAAGAAGCGCTAAGCCACAAGGACTATACAGCGCTTGTTCAGGTTTCAATTCTTCACTGTCTATGTAATCCTTGAATTCCTGCACATATTTTTCAGCAGCTTTTTGGTCCAAACTGGCAGCCTCACCATGCCTTATCACACTATGTATGCCACTACGATTTTTAAATCTCTCAAACCAACCTTTGCTGGCCTTAAATTCACTCACATCACCACTAGTTGCAGGCAATTTTTCTAATTAAATTGTCATGCAACTTCCTAGCCTTTTCACATATGATTGCTTGAGAGATGCTATCTCCTGCTATCTGTTTTTTGTTTATCCACACCAATAACAGTCTCAACATCTTCTATCACTTGTGATCTCTGTTTTGAAAACATAGTTGCACCTTTGGCAAGAACAGCTTCCTTGATTGCCGTTTTCTTGGCCACAATAGTAGCGATGGTTGATTGGGGTTTTGTGTACAACCTGGCCAGCTCGGAGACACGCACTCCACTTTCATACTTAGCAATGATCTCTTCCTTCATATCCATAGTAATTCTCACCCTTTTTGCTGTAGGGTTGGCACTAGAAGCTTTCTTGGGGCCCATGGTGACTTATTTTGCAGGTGCAATCACTAAAAATGCTGTGATAATATGAAATGTTCCGACTGTATGTTTGAATGCGACCGCGGTGGCTGGCTTGTAAACACTGGCACCCACGGGACAAGTGGACGCGTCTCGAATGGACGAATCGCATAAGAACATAAGAATGTAGGAACACTGCAGAAGGCCTACTGGCTCATACGAGGCAGGTCCTTATCAAAACGACATCTACCTAAAGCTACTCAAGAAATAACTCCCGTACCCCTTGACACCAATCAAACCCAGCCCCTCCCACTCATATATTTGTCCAGTCTCTTCTTAAAGCTACCCAAGGTCCTAACCTCTATCACCCCACTGGGAAGACTGTCCCACGCATCTACAACTCTGTTAGAAAACCAGTACTTACCTATGTCCTTTCTAAATCTAAATTTATCCAACTTAAATCCATTATTCCTGGTTCTTACCTGGTTCGACACCCTCAGTACTTTATTAATGTCGCAAGTTTTTTAGTGCTAGCCGAGACAAAATTTTTGCGTTAAAATGTATCACTAGCCGGATTTAACGTTATGCAATGCGTTTGTTAGGTGAGGGTCCACTGTATAAGTGGGGTCAGGTATTAATGAGAGTAGGTGGAGTAAGGTGACAAGTTTTTTTTTTCTTTTTAACATGACAGCTGCCTCCCACTGAGGCAGGGTGACTCAAAAAATAAACACTTTCACCATCATTCACACTATCAGTGGCTTGCCAGAGGAGTGAAGATACGAGATGGACAGTGTGGGCAACAGGTCCAGTCAACATGTACATTCTGCTGTTATGCTCAGTGGTACTGCTGAGGTGGATCACTGCTGCTTCCAAAGTTGTTCTTGTTCCTGTATACTCTATAAAGCCCAGCCTTGGGCAAAACATTGTATTAAAAGGATTCTCTACTACCAGTGTCTTTATTTACACTCATTGACTCTTGCCATTGTCTATCTACCAGAAAATTTGATTTAATATATATGAACACAAATTGCAAAACTTTCCAAAGCAATTTTGTTTTAGCAATCAGTGTAAAAGATGTACGTCACACTCACCAGAAGCGGTCATTTGTGCTAAAACTAGTAAGAATAAAGATGTGGCATCGATCTGCAGGTGACCCCACTCATTATCCCTCACCACAGTTCGACCAGTCTTTGATGAATACTTTGCATGAAGAGAATCAATTGGCGCTTGAGTATGTTTAAACTGCTCAACCTTATCCTTCTGTTGCATCATGCATGTCAGAAGTCCACGCATTAACTTAACACAACTCTGGAGCAAAAGGATGTAAAAACAAAATTAGTTTTCCAATGTAAATTATTTTAATAATTTTAAGGTCAAAATCGAAGTAGTAATCAGTAATTCAAAAATAAGCTGTAGGTGTATATTTTGGTAGTTTTGAGCCCATAAGTATGTAATCACAAAATCATTTACATTATCAGGTTTATTATAGATGATACCAGTGGCAGATGCAACCAGTTTTATTATACAATTTATCATTTTCAAGTAGGGGCAGGCAGTGCAATAATTATAACAATACAACAAAAAAATTCACATATGCATGGAAACAATTATGGTTTACTCTAAAGATCCTACCTGTTCAAGTTCATAGGTTTTAGCTCTGTCTTCATCAAGGTCTGCATTCTTTTTATAAGCCATTGATAACCCCCATACAGCTAATATGGAGTAAAGGTTATCACGCACCCATGCATGGTGGTTTTCTGGAGTTGCTGGCAATAGTCCAGTTACTGCATCCTTAAGACACGAAATGCAAAATTAATAAAGACAAACTCCATCTTACTTCAGGCTTCAGTATGAACAGGACATGAGAAGCAGAGTACATATTATATACATATATAAAATCGTACTATAAATATAATGTGGCAGTTTATATGGTATGTTAATCCTGGGATGTAAATGGTTCAGAAAAGTGACAAGTTGAAGAATGAGACACTTGTGACACATCTCGGAATCTTTAATGAAGAAACGCTTTGCCAGTCAGTGACTTCTTCAGTCCAAAACGGAGAGCAATGGTGGAAGACATGGAGTTTGAGGTAATCAGTCCCACAGCATGGAGTCAATGTGTTCAAATCCGTCAATCTTGAGATATGTACCACTTATGGCCTGAAAATTGGTTTATATACCACAGTTGGGCGAGTTGAAGCAGGAGGCAGCAGTCACCAGTGGAAAAACATACTAGTGTAAGTAGGTCATGCCTATAGGTTAGGCAAGTGTTGAAAATTTCCCCTGTACCATATCAAGACCTCTGTTTTGTACTGATGAAGCCACTGGCTGGTACAAGGTTTCCTCACTAAAGATTCCCAAATGTTGCACAAGTGTCTGATGTTAACCCTATCAAAAATTATTTACATATATGAACTGTTTGTCAGAAAATAATTTTGAATATTACTGTTCCAGGAATGTTACGAAAATTAAACATATTATAAAGTAGGACCCCCATATCTGTGGGTCTGGTATCTGAGGTTTACCATAGCCTGAAAATAACCCTTAATTTTGCTTAATAATGGCTTCAAATTGCAATAGTGATGGTGGAAGTTCTTCAAAGCCTAAGAGAAGCCAAGAAGTGCTTCCCATCAGTGAAAGTGATAATTTTCCACTTACTGTGGTACAGTAAGTGGAAAATTATCACTAAACTAAACTAAACTTTCTAATAGGTGTGTATATAAATGAAAAATGACATACATACAGTTCGCTATTATCCATGGTTTCAGTATCCACAGCAGGTCCTTGAAACGTATCCCCTGCAGATATGGGGGTCCTACTGTAATTATTTTTATATTTAGGGGGAAACACTAAACTTGCATGTTTCACACAGCACAGTGCCTGTGGAATAGGGGGGGGGGCCTATTTATTCCCACCTGTTTTATAAGCACAGTACAGGAAGACTATGCTTGGTGTTCAGTATTCACTTCACAAGCATATGAAAAACAATATACTGTGTTTTTATTCTCAGTATCTGTAATCCTCACAACCATTCAGAATATCCTCATATGCTAGAATCCTCATTACCTGTAATAATAAGCCAACCTGTAACCCTTAAAACAATTAAACTCGATAAAACTGTTCGTTGTATTTCATAAATTTGTTACAACCACTTAAGAGTCCGTATATACAAGCAATTAATTATTTATTCCCTTATTAGTCTTAAGATAGGCTTAAGTTTGCCCAAAATGCTCTGCATACTAAGGTGAAAGCCTTTCTGCATGCACACCTAAATGTTATCCACCTCTCTACAAACGTTATATCATGCTCAAATAAAGAATTTTAATCAGTTTGTCATATAAATTTATAAATACTGTACTGAATTTCTGAATTTCAGTGGTTGCAGCATCTGCTACCTGTGATTCGATATCATTATTATACAGTAATAAAATATGAAGCACTAAACCTACAAGGGTCATACAGTGCAGTGGGGCAGGAAAGAATACAGGGGTATTGGGTACCAAGAGGGAGAGGCATTATTAGTAGCGTCATAGTGCAGCGGGGCAGGGAAATGTGCAGGGGTATAGGGTAACGAGGGAGAGGTATAAAGGGCTGCGAGGTGCCAGGGGCATCATCATCAAAATTTGTGAAGTTAAATCAGTTGCTGTCAAAAAGTCAACAAGAGAGTCTGAGTCAAAGGTGGGTCTGTCAGCAAGGAGGGAAGATAAATCAAGGGCATTAGAGCGGTGACGTCAGAGGTAAATTCTGCATACTCGTTGACAGAGTAGACAGTCCAACAGAATATGGCAAACAGAAACAAGGACCTGATGATTCTCAAAGAGTGGAACAGGGCGCCTCTCCATGAGATACCTGAAAGTAAGATGAGTGTGGCCAATGCGAAGACAGGAGAGCGTTGTCTCCCAACCTCGGCATCAATGACAAGACGGCCAGAAAGCTATATGTAGTACGTACTTGGTTTAATAGAATGTAATTTATTTAGCAGATCAGACCAATATCATCCCCTGGCTGTCTTCAAGAAGGCACTGGACAGGCACCTACAGTCAGTACCTGACCAGCCGGGCTGTGGTTCGTACGTCAGTTTGTGTACGGCCAGCAGTAACAGCCTGGTTGATCAGACCCTGATCCACCACGAGACCTGGTCTCAGACCAAGCCGTGGAGGTATTGACCCCTGAAGCCCTCTCCAGGTGTACTTCAGGTAACAGTTGCGAAGGTGGGTAGCAAGTACGTACAGCAAAAGTCTGTGACTCGAACACCTCTATATGAAACTGGGAGGTCATGTACTGCTGACCACACAGCAGTGTCTGCCTGTTCATTGCCCTGTACATCAACATGACCAGGGACCCAACAAAAAACAATATTTTTGTGCTTGCTAGAGATACAACGTAACCAAAGTTGGATATGAAGAACCAGGGGATGAGGTGAATCAAATTTTTTTATAACCTGCAAAGCACTAAGGGAGTCTGAAACTACCACAAATGGCAACACAGGCATAGATGCAATACATATAAGGGTTACAAGAACTGTATACAATTCAGCTGTAAAAATGCTAGCCAAGGCTAATAAATGCCCTCGCACGACACTGTCTGAAAACACTGCTGCAAATCCGATACCGTCAGAAGACTTGGAACCATCGGTGTACACTGCGATGGCATGTGAATGAGACCAGAAGTGATTAAGAAAAAGAGAGCGAGAAGCAACTGTAGGTATGTGGGCTTTCGTGCATGGCAGTGAGGAAGAACAGACACAAACCGTCAGAACTTCCCAAGGAAAAAGGGAATAGTTAGATGCTACATGAACACACACACACATGGTAACTGAAGAGAAGACAAGAGCAAATGTAGATGAAGAGAAAAGGGATGGAGTAAACAGGTGGTAAACAAATAAGGAACTTTTACTAACAACCATTACTATCCTATATGTATATAGAAGGATTGTGCAGGTCATGAGAGCGAACAAAATAGCAGAGGCAATGAACATCATGGCAATCGGTCAAGGATGGAATATTCGCCTCTGCATAGAGGCTCTCAACAGGTGAAGAGCAAAAAGCACAGAGGCATACACTGATTCGACATCAATAGGCCAACACTCTATTTGTGAAGAAATAATATAAAGAACATGTACAGTGAATTTGCTGCATCACTTTTTCTTCAGTGTACAATTGTGGCCTCTTGTTCTTCCTGTAGGTGCTTGAAAGTCTATATAATTTTTTTCGTGCATTTTAATGATTTCTATGTAGATATACTTCAGAATCTTCTATCAGACATCATGCACATTTTTAATGTTTTCTACATTTTTTTTATAAAGTAATGCACAAATGAGAGCCATTTTGTAACATGCTTCTAGCTCTTTTCCATCTGTGTATCATTTTTAATCAAACACTACATCACTGCTACATATTCTACTTCTGATCTGACAAATCTTGCAGCAGTTTTTTAGAATATTACCATCCAGACACAGTACATGAGGATGAGAGGATGGGGAACATCAAGGCAGCATGGGAGCCAAGACAAATAACCTAATCCAGCAAAGTCAAAGGTGAAAGTTTTTTCTTTATCATAAAATGATCTGCATAACCATGGGCTTTCTGCATGCACAATCAAATGTCACCCATCTCTGTACAAACATAGTATGACGTGAAAACAAATCTTTGACAAATGCAATATATGCTGGCTCTGATGCCTGGAGCTATTCTGTAGCAAGCATCTGAGAGGACTCGTAAGACTATGACCATCATAGCTCTTAACTACAGTAACAACCATTTTGATGTTAAATCCAGTCAGTCCATTTTCCATTTGCTTGTGGCAAGAAACTAGGATAAGAATAAAATATTATAAATACAATATTTATTAACATGAAATATCTGAGCATTAACTGTTCTTGTAATAGGTTTGCTACTACTGTTTTAACACCAGTGGAATTATTATGATAATCAAAGAGAAATGCTAAACCCTTATGGGTAATATATTATTAGTAAGTCCTTGTTTTAAGACTAATGCAGGGAGTGGGTGACTGTACATTCATGGGGAAAGTGTTGAACCAGTAGGGGGTCATAGAGGGCCTGGGGGATATATGCAAGGGAAGGCAATCAGAATCAAGCTAAGGAAGGGAAGGGTATGTCCAAGTCCTTGAATCAAGAGCCATTTACCCTTCAAGGGAGGTCCCTTGAAGGGTAAGTCATACTGTGCCTGAGGAATAAAAGGTAATAAGCTTTGATCCAAAGAAGGGGAAAGTAGCTCAAACTGAACAGAGAGCCTTTCCTGAGCATCAAAGCACCTACATACCATGGATTAACACCAGTGGGAAGACACTGAATTATTATTACATTCATAGGGAAGTGCTAAAACCCAGAGGGGTTATTCAGCACCTGAGGATTAGCAAGTAATCAGGTTCAATTCTGTCAAGGGGAGGAGCTCCAATTCCTTGGAATATGAGTCCTTTTACTGGTATCAATAGTTTAAACTGTACAATAATGAATGGATTTTACACGAGACTTATGGTGTCTCTCCCCTAAGAAACCAAGGTAAAACGACACAGATGCAACTTATGTTACATTTTACTGAGGCCACAATAAACTGTCACATTAGTTGCAGTTGTTCGTTTACCTAATATTTTGTTGGTAATTCTACCATTATTACTATAAGAAACCTAACCTAGCCAAGCATCACATAACTTTGACATACTATATCATTGGTCATTGGTTCACTGCTTCTTTGTTAACCTTTGCTGTGATTGGCCAGGTCACAATACTAAATGATGATCAGTTTTGCTGTGCTGGTCAAGCCAAAACTAAACTATTATTTTCACTGTCTCCCAAAATACAAATTTGCCCCAGGAATAAGTGTTTGATCCACGGTGTAGTTACCTTTACAAATACACAAATACAGGTTTATATAAACATAATACACCTACCATCCGACTTATGACCTGCTCGACTTACGACAACTCGACTTATGACCGTGTTTTTTATGCCAAATTTCTGGGAAATAAACAACTATTTGTGTTGTACACAGTGTTTATCCTAAACCTTACAGTATAAAATACAGTACTAACAACATAAAAAGTAAAGTAAAACATGAAATACCAAAATAAAACAATAAAATAAAGTCATTACAAAAATGTTTTGTTGATATTCAGTAGTAAAGTTCGAATTACGACCATTTCGACTTACGACCGGTTTCTCTGAACCGAACTCCGCCGCAAGTCGGATGGTAGGTGTACAATGTTTATACAGAAATGGGTGATACTGTAGTACATGCTGAAAGGCCACGATAATGTGGAGCATTTTGGGCAAGCTTAAGTAGGTAGGTAAGTAAGTTAGTTTATTTAGGTACAGTTACACAAATTATCACACACAGTATGATTTGGTTTTCAACGACTTTTTTCGTCAAAATTTTGTACCAGTTTTTGTACACCCACTCAATTTTTGTACAGTTGAAAATGGTCCGTACTAAACTCGTCTGCCTGCCTTCGTGACTCGGCCACTCATTTCCTGGAATCAAGCGTCCACCCAAAGCATCCCGTGCATTCGTGACTCAATCTGTTTTTGTTTCTTGTTGAGTGAGCATTGCCCCTCGCGTTCATCCGAAACATTTCGTAATAATCCATTTTTTTTGTGCTTGTTTATTGAGTGCCACTGCTAAACAAGCCACCATGGGGCCAAAGAAAGTTCCGAGTGCCAGCCCTTTGATAAAGAAGGCAACAAACACGATAGAATTCAAGAGAGAACTCGTAGCAAAGTACAAAAGTGGTGTACGTGTGGCCGATCTCACCAGGATGTATGGGAAGTCCACATCAACTATCAGTTCCCTCCTGGTGAAGAAAAAAGAAATCAAGGAAGATGAAGTTGGAAAAGGGGTAAATGTGCTAACGACACATCACAAACAATCGAAGATGTTGAGATGTTGTTGTTGGTGTGGAATGAGTTGCAGAGATTTGTGGAGAAATATCACCCTAACAAAGCTGTTGCAAGCCATGTCTGCAACATGTTCAATGACAATGCCGTGTCCCATTTTAGGCAAATCTTAAAGAGACACCAGAAACAGACCTCTCTGGACAGATTTTTTGTGCAACATTAGTACAGTAACTCTCAAGCTGGTCCTAGTGCCAGTAAAAGACAAAGAAGGGAAGTAACCCCAGACAGGGCCTTGATACCTGAAGTCCTTATGGAGGGGGATTTCCCCTCTCCCATCCTCGCCGTCTTCCATACGCCAACAAAAGTCTTCAATAAAAGTAAAAGTGATGTTAAATGTTCATTTATCCACTTCATTAGTCATTTATATTTATTTCTAACTGTTCTCTGTATGAAAAACTATAGTTATTCTTTATAAAATGTATTTTTTGCTAATATTTTTGGGTGTCTGGAATGGATTAATTGGATTTACATTATTTCTTATGGGAAATATTGCTTCAGTTTTCATCAGACTTTTTCGAATGGATTAATCAATAAAACTGAGGTTCCATTGTATGTACAAGTTACACGGGATAACCCAAAAATATCATTGTATGCATTGTAAGGTAATAAATAATGTTTGATTTCCACCGAGGAAGAGAAAATATTTATTATTAGGTGACAAATTGTACATACTTAACAGAGCCCAACTTAAACCAACCCAACATAGCTGTTTAAGTAAGTTTATTTAGGCACAGGTACACATAAGCAAAATTATCATATAAAAACTACCCAGGATAACCAAAAAAGACTAAGTGACTTATTTCCACTGAGATCCTTGATATTTCCACTGGTTAAATTTGAACAGATATTAAGATATATTAATGTCAGTTAATTTTTCCACTTTACAGTTTCAAAGCACAACCTTTACTGGGGCCTATCAAAATCAAAATCAAAAGTGATATTCGGCCTGGTGAAAAGTTCTCAAATAAATTAAAGAAATTATTTGTAATTACCTAAATAGGACAAACATAACAGTACAGTTCTTTGAAACTAATTAAATAGGAAACAGTCGTATATTTTGTTTGTAATTACTTAAATAGGTCAATTAGATAAGACTGATAAGATAATCTCGCCTAATTGACCTATTTAGATAAATACAAAAAAAAATGATAAAAGTTTTATTCACATCTAAAATACATGAACAGAACTAGTAAGGTTTCAGACATGCTAAACCCACAAGTTTTACAATTGTCTTTATGTAGCAACAGATAATAAATTAACCCTGAATAAGTCAAACACAGAGACAAACTTCCTCCGATCATTTATCAAAACCATTTCAAGTCAAACTATCATGACAATGGTCTCACCTGATGCCTGAGGATAGTCCGATACACTATACGGTGGTAATAGTCCAACCTCACCCCAGAGTTGCTTCTACTCCTCATATTTATTGTTTTGCTTTTTTCAATACGTCTGAGATTTTCTCATCATAGAATCCCACACAACCCTTCCCAGCTGAGAGAATATAAGGTGAAGAATACTACGATAATTCCATCTTTGTTGAGCATCGTAAAGGAATCTAAACCTTCTTCTCTAACACAGGTTCTCCAAAAGTAATTTGTCTTCTGTTTTATTTTTATGATATAAAACCAATATATCTCACTCTAATTTATTATTATATTTACTATTTTAACCTTATTAATATATGCATATGGTCATTAAAATAAAAAATATAAAAAATTTTGCTTTAAAAGTGCCAAAATTGGGTTAGGATCTGCTCATGTTCTAGAGGAGGATCGTAGTAATTTAAAGTGGGTTGAGCCACCATTATGGTCCCTCTTGTGCCTCTATACCTGGCCAGCCTCTCAAGGACATTAAGGACATATTTCAATATCTATTTACATCCTGAATATCATAACATACATAAATACTTTTCGAAAAATTCCCTGCACTTTTGCTTTGTTAATTTGCAAAATATGCACCGAAATAATGCAATGAATTTCAATTCATGGCGCCACCAGCAGACGACGCAATAATCAGCTGTTCCACAGTGATGCTGAATATATACAACAAAATATATGTAATATATAATAAATAAACAAATACAATAAATAAAACAAGTAAGTGGATAAACAAAATATAAAAAATAAATAAAATAAAATAAAAATTAAAAAAAAATAATAATATATATAAAATAAATAAAAAATACATAATTAAATAAATTAAATAAAATGAAAGAAATAAAATAAAACAAATTGTTCCAAATTGCATATAATTCTCCAAATTATATACTATAATGCATACAATAGCTCGATTGGTAGCGCACTCAGCTCACACACTGAAATCCGAGGTTCGATCCCCCTTACAGGTGGAAACATTGTCATATAAATGTCATTACAAGCGCCCATATGCTGCAGAAGTTATTAGGTTGATGTGCACCTCAGGAGATGTGCTCGGTATTACACTCACCCCAAGATCCTTTTCTTTGAGTGAGGTTTGCAGTTGTGGAAAATTAAATTTACCTGGATGTAACTCATAAGATACATACCAGTAAATGGTAACTAAGATAAACATCTCTATGACATTCCCCCGTGTTCGACTAAACCTTTACAAAAATTCAATGTATTTCAAAGGATCTAAAATCTGGAACACCCTACCTGAAAACTCTGGAACTGCAGACACATTCATCACTTTCAAAACTACAGTTAAAAAAACATCTTATCTCCCTGATCCACCCCGACAACTAAGATAAGATAAGATAAGATTTCGTTCGGATTTTTAACCCCGGAGGGTTAGCCACCCAGGATAACCCAAGAAAGTCAGTGCGTCATCGAGGACTGTCTAACTTATTTCCATTGGGGTCCTTAATCTTGTCCCCCAGGATGCGACCCACACCAGTCGACTAACACCCAGGTACCTATTTGCTGCTAGGTGAACAGGACAACAGGTGTAAGGAAACGTGTCGAATGTTTCCACCCGCCGGGAATCGAACCCGGGCCCTCCGTGTGTGAAACGGGAGCTTTAGCCACCAGGCCACCGGGCCACCCACTAACTACATGATAACCACCTGGTGGTTCACAATTACACTCACTCACCCACTGACTATAAACCCAGAAATACTAATCTTAATCTTAAAATAATAAATCCTAACTAGTCATAAGTTTGCCTATAATACTCCAATGTAGACACTTTGTATTGTGCCAAAACAAAAGCATTCACATTGCTAAACTCATAAATTATGATGTAGTCACTTAGCTTTAATACCATAATCTGTAAGGATTTAATGTTAAGAATTAATCTAAGTCTGCTCGAAATGCCTAGCCATGCTAGGTGTCCTAGTGGCCCCCTCTGTAATTAGTATTTTATAACATGTAAACCCTGCATTGTAACCCTTATAGAGAATAAACTTGAATTGAATTGAATTGAATTATCAAGGTTACAGAGACAAGTAGGAATTTTAGGACACCTAGGTCGCAAAAAATGTCCCCCTTCGATACCTACGATAATCTATCTCTCCACAAGTCACTCTGAACCTATATTAATTTCAAATGAAGTATACATCACCAGGAATTCTGGTAAAAACATTAACATAAATATGTGGACTGTATATTAAATTTAAAATGTGAGTACACATACATTGAAGGAGAATTTATAATAATAAGACTCACCAATTAGTCTGGAGATTACTTGGTGTATCATGCACTACCCCTGCCTAAATATGAAGAAAATACTGGCCAGAATCTCAACACAAAATAGACATGACTTAGCAGGGGTTCTGAAGCTGTCCTGTCCATCTGCTTAATGCTCACATTGTGCAGGACTGCAAATCCAACAATTTCGGTTCCTATTACCTGGAGTTTACCTGGAGAGAGTTTCGGGGGTCAACGCCCCCGCGGCCCGGTCTGTGACCAGGCCTCCTGGTGGATCAGCGCCTGATCAACCAGGCTGTTGCTGCTGGCTGCACGCAAACCAACGTACGAGCCACAGCCCGGCTGATCAGGAACTGACTTTAGGTGCTTGTCCAGTGCCAGCTTGAAGACTGCCAGGGGTCTGTTGGTAATCCCCCTTATGTGTGCTGGGAGGCAGTTGAACAGTCTCGGGCCCCTGACACTTATTGTATGGTCTCTTAACGTGCTAGTGACACCCCTGCTTTTCATTGGGGGGATGGTGCATCGTCTGCCAAGTCTTTTGCTTTCGTAGTGAGTGATTTTCGTGTGCAAGTTCGGTACTAGTCCCTCTAGGATTTTCCAGGTGTATATAATCATGTATCTCTCCCTCCTGCGTTCCAGGGAATACAGGTTTAGAAACCTCAAGCGCTCCCAGTAATTGAGGTGTTTTATCTCCGTTATGCGTTTTGAGAGGTTTTAAGCCCAATATAACCCCTAGAGCGACGAAAATTATGCACATTACACTAACGTGCTTGTATCACATTAAAAAACAATGGCGTCTCCTCCCCCCGCTCGTCAGTGCAGGCGCAGAGCTTCCCTGCCAGTTCACTTCTTTAAAATACACTTTAGAGCAATAGTAATGCATTAATCAGGTATATTTACATTATAAAAATATACAGCATAATTTTGGGAAAATTATTTTCCACAGCAGTCTTTGGCCCCTTAACCTGTACTCTGTACTCTGACCCTCTCCAGTTTTCATGGCTTTACACCTGGTGGGGTTGAACTCCAGGAGCCAGTTGCTGGACCAGGCTTGCAGCTTGTCCAGATCCCTTATAGTCCTGCCTGATCCTCACCCATTTGAATTCTCCTCATTAACTTCACAGTGCCTTCAAACAAGGACACATCTGAATCTATCCCTTCTATTATGTCATTCACATATAGCAGAAACAGCACCGGCCCTAGGACTGACCCCTGTGGAACCCCGCTCGTCACAGGCGCCCATTCTGATACCTCGTCACATACCATGACTCGTTGTTTCCTTCCTATCAGGTATTCTCTGATTCATTGCAGTGCCTTTCTTTTTATTCCTGCCTGCTGCTCTAGTTTTTGCACTAATCTCTTGTGCAGAACTATCTCAAAAACCTTCTCACAGTCCAAGAATATGCAATCTACCCACCCCTCTCTCCTCTGTCTTACTTCTGTCACCTTGTCATAAAGCTCCAGTAGGTTTGTGACACAGGATTTCCCTTCCCTGAAACCATGCTGGTTATCATGTATAAGATCATTCCTTTCTAGGTGCTCCACCACTCTTCTCCTGATAATCTTCTCCACGACTTTGCATATTATACATATCAGTGACACTGGTCTGTAGTTTAATGCTGCCTGTCTCCTTTCTTAAATATTGAGACTACATTTGCTGTTTTCCGTACTTCAGGCAGTTGCCCTCTTTCGATAGATGTGTTGAATATTGTTATTAGTGGCACACACAGTGCCTCTGCTCCCTTTCTCAGGAGCCATGAAGAGATGTCCGGTCCCACAGTCTTTGAGATATCTAATTCACTTAGCAACCACTCTCACCTTCTCGGTTGCGTGTAGTGTGTCTAACACCTGTTGGTGTACCTACGATTCCTTGACTGTTGTTTTCCTCCTGATGTGGCTGTACAACAGCTTCGGGTCAGATATGGCTTTCAATGCTATGTGTGTGTGTGTGTACTTACCTAATTGTGGTTGCAGGGGTCGAGTCACAACTCCTGGCCCCGCCTCTTCACTGGCCGTGTACTCACCTAGTTGAGGTTGCGGGGGTCGAGTCCGAGCTCCTGGCCCCGCCTCTTCACTGATCGCTACTAGGTCACTCTCCCTGAGCCGTGAGCTTTATCATACCTCTGCTTAAAGCTATGTATGGATCCTGCCTCCACTACATCGCTTCCCAGACTATTCCACTTACTGACTACTCTGTGGCTGAAGAAATACTTCCTAACATCCCTGTGATTCGTCTGTGTCTTCAGCTTCCAACTGTGTCCCCTTGTTACTGTGTCCAATCTCTGGAACATCCTGTTTTTGTCCACCTTGTCAATTCCTCTCAGTATTTTGTATGTCGTTATCATGTCCCCCCTATCTCTCCTGTCCTCCAGTGTCGTCAGGTTGATTTCCCTTAACCTCTCCTCGATAGGACTATTTTTCATCCTTAGCTCTGGGCTAGTCTTGTTCAAACTCATTTTGCACTTCTCTCTAATGTTCTTTTAACGATGCTCGGCTATGTGTTGGGTTTCCTGGCGCCCATACTGCACATTTTTTGGTGGTCCTAACGGATGTGCGGTTTTAACTCCTCCAAGATTCTTTTAACTTGAGTAGGTTCTGTAGGTCTTGGCCTAGGCGCTACTCGCTGCGCTTATTTGGTTAAGTCTTCATGACTGTGCACTTGTTATAAACTCAGGACCAAATTCTTGTACCTTGAGTGAGATCCTTTGTAGTTCTGCCCGCCTGACTGTTCGTCTGTGTGTGTTGTTTTGTGCTCTTCGCCATATCTTCAATGACTTAGCACTGTGGGATTGAACTCCAACAATTTGGACCCAGTCTCAGCTGTTTCAGATTTTTATGCTCATGCCTGCCTGTGGTGGTTTGTGTGTGAGTGTAATGTAGTGTTACAGTCGTTACATAACTTTACAATGAACACAGTAGAATGAGTACCCCAATTTAGAACTCTCCTCATACATATTTAACATGTTTATTTATCCCATCTCACAACCCATTACGCGGCGTAGTCTACAATTACAGAGTTTCACAACTCTAGGTTCACATCTTCACAACTCTTACCCTCACTCTTCACAACTCTTACCCTCACTCTTCACAACTCTTACCCTCACTCTTCACAACTCTTACCCTCACTCTTCACAACTCTTACCCTCACTCTTCACAACTCTTACCCTCACTCTTCACAACTCTTACCCTCACTCTTCACAACTCTTACCCTCACTCTTCACAACTCTTACCCTCACTCTTCACAACTCTTACCCTCACTCTTCACAACTCTTACCCTCACTCTTCACAACTCTTACCCTCACTGTTCACAACTCTTACCCTCACTCTTCACAACTCTTACCCTCACTCTTCACAACTCTTACCCTCACTCTTCACAACTCTTACCCTCACTCTTCCAACTCTTACCCTCACTCTTCACAACTCTTACCCTCACTCTTCACAACTCTTACCCTCACTCTTCACAACTCTTACCCTCACTCTTCACAACTCTTACCCTCACTCTTCACAACTCTTACCCTCACTCTTCACAACTCTTACCCTCACTTTCACAACTCTTACCCTCACTCTTCACAACTCTTACCCTCACTCTTCACAACTCTTACCCTCACTCTTCACAACTCTTACCCTCACTCTTCACAACTCTTACCCTCACTCTTCGCAACTCTTACCCTCACTCTTCACAACTCTTACCCTCACTCTTCACAACTCTTACCCTCACTCTTCACAACTCGTCAAGGTGCTTCCTGAAGATTTTAGGACTCTTGAATTACCTGGAGTTTACCTGGAGAGAGTTTCGGGGGTCAACGCCCCCGCGGCCCGGTCTGTGACCAGGCCTCCTGGTGGATCAGCGCCTGATCAACCAGGCTGTTGCTGCTGGCTGCACGCAAACCAACGTACGAGCCACAGCCCGGCTGATCAGGAACTGACTTTAGGTGCTTGTCCAGTGCCAGCTTGAAGACTGCCAGGGGTCTGTTGGTAATCCCCCTTATGTGTGCTGGGAGGCAGTTGAACAGTCTCGGGCCCCTGACACTTATTGTATGGTCTCTTAACGTGCTAGTGACACCCCTGCTTTTCATTGGGGGGATGGTGCATCGTCTGCCAAGTCTTTTGCTTTCGTAGTGAGTGATTTTCGTGTGCAAGTTCGGTACTAGTCCCTCTAGGATTTTCCAGGTGTATATAATCATGTATCTCTCCCTCCTGCGTTCCAGGGAATACAGGTTTAGAAACCTCAAGCGCTCCCAGTAATTGAGGTGTTTTATCTCCATTATGCGCGCCGTGAAAGTTCTCTGTACATTTTCTAGGTCGGCAATTTCACCTGCCTTGAAAGGTGCTGTTAGAGTGCAGCAATATTCCAGCCTAGATAGAACAAGTGACCTGAAGAGTGTCATCATGGGCTTGGCCTCCCTAGTTTTGAAGGTTCTCATTATCCATCCTGTCATTTTTCTAGCAGATGCGATTGATACAATGTTATGGTCCTTGAAGGTGAGATCCTCCGACATAATCTCTCCCAGGTCTTTGACGTTGGTGTTTCGCTCTATTTTGTGGCCAGAATTTGTTTTGTACTCTGATGAAGATTTAATTTCCTCATGTTTACCATATCTGAGTAATTGGAATTTCTCATCGTTGAACTTCATATTGTTTTCTGCAGCCCACTGAAAGATTTGGTTGATGTCCGCCTGGAGCCTTGCAGTGTCTGCAATGGAAGACACTGTCATGCAGATTCGGGTGTCATCTGCAAAGGAAGACACGGTGCTGTGGCTGACATCCTTGTCTATGTCGGATATGAGGATGAGGAACAAGATGGGAGCTAGTACTGTGCCTTGTGGAACAGAGCTTTTCACCGTAGCTGCCTCGGACTTTACTCTGTTGACGACTACTCTCTGTGTTCTGTTAGTGAGGAAATTATAGATCCATCGACCGACTTTTCCTGTTATTCCTTTAGCGCGTAATTATCTTCTATTTTCAAGGCTATATATGACCCCTAGTGGTTTACCTCCCTATTAGTGTTCTAATATTTTTTGCAAGTGGTAAATATTTCTTAAACAAGTAATTTAGTCTTTCTGCTTATTTAATTAATATTAAGAGTCCTGATTTAAATTCTCGGTTACCAAAAATCTTTTTTTCTCGTAAAAAAATGCTCTTAAAGAATCCTAAAACGTTTTTAAATACGGTTTAGGTTGGTTTATGGGGTTTACAGTCTATCTGCTACACGAGGGTCATTATGACTGCATGTTACCTGTACACTACCAGTCAAGAATACTTTAATACCTAAAATAGTACCAAGTAGAGGCATGAGGCCAGAGACTTTTATACTGGAAGCAGAAGTGAGGTGTAGCAGCTTAAATATGAGGTGAGAAGTGAGGGTGGCACACTGGTAGCAGCTTAGTTATGAGGTGAGTAATGAGTGTGGACAACAAGTGACAGCTTAGATATGAGGTGATAGGTGAGTGTGGACAACAAGTGACAGCTTAGATATGAGGTGATAGGTGAGTGTGGACAACAAGTGACAGCTTAGATATGAGGTGATAGGTGAGTGTGGACAACAAGTGACAGCTTAGATATGAGGTGATAGGTGAGTGTGGACAACAAGTGACAGCTTAGATATGAGGTGACAGGTGAGTGTGGACAACAAGTGACAGCTTAGATATGAGGTGATAGGTGAGTGTGGACAACAATTGACAGCTTAGATATGAGGTGATAGGTGAGTGTGGACAACTAGTGACAGCTTAGATATGAAGTGACAGGTGAGTGTGGACAACTAGTGACAGCTTAGATATGAAGTGACAGGTGAGTGTGGACAACTAGTGACAGCTTAGATATGAAGTGACAGGTGAGTGTGGACAACTAGTGACAGCTTAGATATGAAGTGACAGGTGAGTGTGGACCAGTAGTGATAGTGGTTCATGGTAAACACTTGCTGGTAATAGAGTTGTAGAAGACTTTGTCTATACCAACACCTACTTCCACTAGTGGGCCCCACCCACCTGTCATGTCATCTAGGTGCTACACCTCACTTCCGTCTCCAGTAAATAAGTCTCTGACCTCATATTTCTGTTTAAGGCTAAAAGACTAACCATCTTCAAGGTTGAGGGACTGATTACACCAAACTACGTCTCTTATACTATCTCAAGTATTGTAATCACCTCTGTATTCATCTGATGAAGCTTGGTGTGCAAGCGAAACACCTAGAGGTATTGCACTTGTGTCTTACTCATCAACTTGTCGGTGTTACATGCCATTAATATGATAGTGACAATTTCGGCAATGGGTACGCATCTCTTCCCAGGGACATCAGCTGTACACGGGTTCCTGGTCTTACTGCGCTCTTCACACTGAATACTGGTTTGTGCAGCACGATGCGAAGCGATCAATATGGTCTACATGATCTAAACTGCATCAGATCCCAGAATTGGTAATCAAAACGCCACGTGGCCTGGTGGCAAAAGCTCTCGCTTCACACGGTGAGGGTCCGGGTTCAATTCCCGGCGAAGGGGTGAAAACATTGGACGTGTTTCTTTACACCGGTTGTCTATGTTTACCCATCAGTAATAATGGGTACCTGGGTGTTAGTGGACTGGTGTTGGTCGCTTCCTGGGACAAAACTGACCTAATTTGCCAGAAATGCTCAGCATAACAAGCGGCTTTCTATATAGTAGTATGTTACTGATGTCATGTATGGTCTGTATACCTTGTACTTGTAGAAATAAAGATAGTATTATTATGTATGATAATTTGTGTAACTATTTATGTGTACCTGTACCTAAATAAACTTAGGCAGGAGGGAGAGATACATGATTATATACACCTGGAAAATCCTAGAGGGACTAGTACCGAACTTGCACACGAAAATCACTCACTACGAAAGCAAAAGACTTGGCAGACGATGCAACATCCCCCCAATGAAAAGCAGGGGTGTCACTAGCACGTTAAGAGACCATACAATAAGTGTCAGGGGCCCGAGACTGTTCAACTGCCTCCCAGCACACATAAGGGGGATTACCAACAGACCCCTGGCAGTCTTCAAGCTGGCACTGGACAAGCACCTAAAGTCAGTTCCTGATCAGCCAGGCTGTGGCTCGTACGTTGGTTTGGGTGCAGCCAGCAGCAACAGCCTGGTTGATCAGGGGCTTATCCACCAGGAGGCCTGGTCACAGACCGGGCCGCGGGGGCGTTGACCCCCGAAACTCTCTCCAGGTAAACTCCAGGTAAACTTACCTGTGGTCGAAAACCAGGATGGCGAGTTTTAGTGATGACAAGTACAGTGTAATCTATCGTGGGAATAACAATTATGAATACAAAATGTTTGGTAATAAACTAGCCGAGACAAGAGAAGATAAAGACCTTGGAGTAACCATGAACAACAACCTCAAGCAGTGTCCACGAGAACAGCAGAGCTAACACTGCTGGGTCTCATAACTAACTGACAACAGCAGAGCTAACACTGCTGGGTCTCATAACTAACTGACAACAGCAGAGCTAACACTGCTGGGTCTCATAACTAACTGACAACAGCAGAGCTAACACTGCGGGTCTCATAAAATAACTGACAACAGCAGAGCTAACACTGCTGGGTCTCATAACTAACTGACAACAGCAGAGCTAACACTGCTGGGTCTCATAACTAACTGACACAGCGAGCTAACACTGCTGGGTTCATTTAACTAACTGACACAGCAGAGCTAACACTGCTGGGTCTCATAACTAACTGACAACAGCAGAGCTAACACTGCTGGGTCTCATAACTAACTGACAACAGCAGAGCTAACACTGTTGGGTCTCATAACTAACTGACAACAGCAGAGCTAACACTGTAATAAAGTTGGTAGAATTACCGACAATATGTAAAGTAAAAGGACACAAGTGCAACTAATGTGACATTTATTGTGGCAACGTTTCGCTCTCCAGGAGCTTTATCAAGCCATTACAAACAATACATGGACACAGAGGGTATATAAAGGCTCAGAGTGAGGTGAATACTAGTGAGGTACCATTTCGATGTTCACTAGTGGTAGTAGTAGTAGTGGTAGTGACAAAAGTAATACAATATGGTAGAGCAAATAATTCGTACATGAGTAAAAGGATATAAAAGCTATTACTTGGGTAACATAAAAATAGGTTGGACAAATATAAACTGGAATGAGGCAGGTTGTTTCAGTGTTCACTCTCGGGGCTTTGTGTAGTATAACAGGAAAGACTATGTGATGGCAGGGTTTACTGTTTTTCAGGAGATTCTTGCTAAGACTTCGGAGATGGTGAAGCTGCCGTTGTTTTGTTTAATTGTATTCGAAACAGCGATCAGTGCTGATTCAAGGCACTTGCGTGTGCGGAAATTAGTTTCTTTTATCACTAATTGGGCGTCTCTGAATTTCATAAGATGATTGGTGGAATTTCGGTGTTGTACACAGGCGTTGTTTAAGTTGTCGTTCCTACATGCGTATATGTGTTCATTGAGGCGGGTGTCGAGGTTTCTTGCTGTTTCACCTACGTAGATCTTGTCACAGCCTCCACAGGGTATAGTGTAAACTCCTGCATTGACTGGTTCGTGGTGCTTGGGTTTTGTCCTGGTTAGATCCTTTATTGAAGTGGTAGAAGCGATGGCGACTCTGGTGTTAGCTTGTGAAAGTACTTTTGAGACGTTTAGTGCAACCTGGCTGTTGGGAACACCTAGAGTCCGAACACTTCGCCAACATCATCCCTTCAAGCGTCACTTGGTTACGTTACGTGGACGATGTCCTCGTAATAACTCCAAAACGTTTTGATGTACGGGATCTTCAGGCAAGGCTCAACGCAGTTGAACCAGCGATTCAGTTTACACTAGAAGAAGAGTCCAATGACAAGCTACCTTTCCTCGACGTCCTCATTCACAAAGTAGACAACAACCTAAGATTTCAAGTTTATCGGAAACCCACCAATAAAAATGATCTCACACACTTCTATTCCAGTCAAGATACCAAGACCAAAAGAGGCATCATCATCGGGTTTTTCCTAAGAGCATACCGAATTTGTAGTCCTGAGTTTCTTGACGAGGAATGTACTTACATTCACCAAACTTTCACTGAGTTACAATTTCCTTCTTTTTTCATCAAAGACTGCAAGAAAAGAGCTCTTCAGATCATCAATTCTCCACGCATCAACACCGCTCCCCAAAAAGTTATAATTCTTCCCAACAGCCGGGTTGCACTAAACGTCTCAAAAGTACTTTCACAAGTAACCAGGTCACCATCGCTTCTACCACTTAAATAAAGGATCAACCGGACAAAACCCAAGCACCAAAAACCAGTCAATGCAGGATTTTACACAAACCCCTGTGGAGGTGTGACAAGATTAGTAGGTGAAACAGCAAGAAACCTCGACCCCGCCTCAAGGAACCATATACGCTTGTAGGAAGACAACTTAAACAAAGCCTGTGTACAACCCCGGGAAATTCCCCCAAATCTCTTATGAAATTCAGAGAACGCCAATTAGTGAAAAAAAAGAAACTAATTTCCGCACACGCAAGTGCCTTGAATCAGCACTGATCGCTGTTTGAAAAACTTTAAAAACAAAACAAGGGCAGCTTCCCCATCTCCGAAGTCTTGCAAGAATCCTCCTAAAAACAGAAAAACCCGGCCATCAATATCTCTCCTTTTATATACAAAAAGCACAGGAGTGAACACTGAAAAAACCGCCTCATTCCTTTAATTTTTGTCCAATATTTTTATGTTACCAAGTAATGTTTTATATCCTTTATCATGTACGAATTATTTGCTCCCATTTTGTATTATTTTTGTCACTACCACTAAACTACTCCACTAGTGAACATCAAAGGTACCTCATAGTATTCCCCTCCTCTGAGCCTTTATTACCCCTGGCCATGTTTGTTTGAAATGGTTGATAAAAAGCCCCTGGAGAGCAAAAACGTTCCCAATAAATTCACATTAGTTCCCTTGTGCCCTTTACTTTACAGAGCTAACCTGTTGGGTTCATAACTAATGAAAAGCAGAGCTAACACGCTGGGTCCAAAACTAACTGAAAAAAAAGGGCAACACTGTTGGGTCTCAAAATAACTGAAAAAAGCAGAGCTAACCTGCGGGATCCTAACTAATGACAACGCAGGCAACACTGTTGGGTCTCTAACTAATGACAACACGAGCTAACACTGCTGGATCTCTAACTAACTGACAAAAGCAGAGAAAAACCGTTGGGTCTCATAACAACTGAAACAGCAGAGTAACATGTGGATCAATAACTAATGACAACAGCAGAGTAAAACTGTTGGGTCCATAACTAACTGAAAACACGAGCAAACCCCCCTGCTGGTCTCAAACTAATGCAACGCAGAGCTAACACTGTTGGGTCTCATAACAAAACTGACAACAGCGAGTAACCTTGGTTTAAAACTAACGGGCAACAGCAGGCAAACCCTGTTGGGTCTCATAACTAACTGCCCAACGCAGAGCAAACTGCTGGATCACATAACTAACTGACAACAGCAAGAAACCTGTTGGGTCTCTTAACTAATGAAAACCGCAAGCTAACATGCGGATCTCATAACAAGAAACGCAGGCTAACACTTTTTGGGTTCATACTAACTGAAAACACAAGCTAACATTTGGATCTCATAACTAATGACAACAGCAGAGCACACTGTTGGGTTATAACTAATGCAACAGAAGCTAACACTGCTGGGTCTCACAACTTTCTGCAACGCAGATAACACTGTGGGTCCTAACTATTGACAAAAGCAAGAAACACTGCGGGCCCAAAACTAACTGCAAACAGAGCAAACACTGTGGGTTCATAACTAAGAAACAGAGAGCAAACACTGTGGACTCTAACTAACTGAAAACAGCGGGAGAAACATGCTGGGCGCATAACTAATGAAACAGCAGGGCTAAACTGCTGGGTCCACAACTTTCTGACAACAGAAAGGGGTTACAGTGGGTCTCTAATAACTGACAACAGCGAGCTAACACTGCTGGGTTTAACAACTGACAAAGCAGAGCTAACCTGCTGGGTCTCTAACTAATGCAACAGCAGGCTAACCCCTGTTGGGTCTCATAACTAACGACAACGCAGAGCTAACACTGTGGATTCATAACTACGACAACAGCAGAGTAACACTGCGGGGTCTCATAACAAAATGAAACAGCAGAGCTAACATGGGGGTTCATAACAATGACAACAGCAGAGCTAACACTGCTGGGCTCATAACTCTGAAAAAGCAGAGAAACACCTGCTGGATCTATAACTAATGACAACACAGAGAAAACATGCTGGGTCTCAAAAACTAACTGACAACAGCAGGCTAAACTGCTGGGTCTCACAACTTTCTGAAAACAGCAAGAAACCCAACTGGGGGTTAAACTAATGACAACGCGAGCTAACACTGCTGGGTCTCATAACTAACTGACAACAGAGAGCTAACACTGCTGGGTCTCATAAAACTGACAACCGCAGAGCTAACACTGCTAGGTCCATAATATCTGTCAACAGCAGAGCTAACTTGGGGTCTCATAACTAATACAACAGGAGCTAACACTGTGGGTCTCATAATAAGACAACAGCAGAGTTAACACGCGGGGTCTCATACTCCCAAAAACAGAGCTAACACTGTTGGGTTTAACAAAATGACACATGTACGAATTTATTACGAATTATTTCTCTACCATATTGTATGGGGGAAAAGTTCAATAAATAGATAGAGGGGGATTTTATATTAACAATAGTTTCATTGCCGGTACTTGTTAAGGTAGGGTAAGCAAGCTCCCGCTATTCTCCCCTTTTTTTCCCCCCCCCCCGAAATGTAGTTTCATTCCGGTACTCTTTAAAGGTGGGATCTAGCTCCGGTTTCCCCTTCCCCCCTTTTCCCCCCCCCCCCAAAAAGGTGATTTTGGGGCTCCGCCAAAAGTAATCACTAAATAAGCCCCCAGCATATGTAAGTAAGCCTGCCTTGTATTCTAGTGGATTTTTTGGTTTGAAAGCTTCACTTTTGACCAATAAAAAAGTTAGTTTTTCCCGTCTGCCCCAGGTTGACTTTGTAATAACGCCACACTTTTAGGTTTTGATTTTCATGGAGCATGATTTTTTAAGCGTGGGAACCTGTCTATCTTTCCGTTTGGATGACAGAGGGGTCACCTCCCAATCAACGGCAGAACTGAGGGAATGGACTAATGTCCTGAGATTTCCCCCTTTTTTGGGTTTAAATTTATTGCACCGTTTGAAATTGCAGGACGTAAACCCCTCATATTGCAGGGGTAAAGAACCCCCTTTCCTGTTTCGGGAATAATACTCAGGCTATACGTAAAAGAATGACCGGGGGTTTTGAAACCAAAACCCCTGCGCCCCCCCCCCCATCATCGCAACGGCTAGATTTCAAAAAACGTGTCACCAACACCAAACACCCGTTTTAAAATTAGGTTGAATTCAGTTTTATTTTATTTTTTTTTTTTTCTTTAAGTGGTTTAATATTTATATTTAAGTTTTTTATTTTTTTTTAAAAAATTTTTTTTTTTATTATTTCTTTTTTATTTTTTAATTTTCAGGGGAGAGCCTTAATTCTGCGAAGTTTTACAGGTGGTAAGCCCAAGGGCGCCTTGGGATCAACTTCTGTCAGATTCTCCACCGGAATTACCTTGGAATTTCCGGCCTTTCACAGAGGGTTTCCCCCAACCCTGATAATCCTCTTGGTGGGACTGTCGGTTTTAAAAAAAGATTTGGTGATTGTTATGTCTCATTTTTTTAAAAGTCAAGTAAAGGGCGGGAATACTATTTAAATTTTCCCCATTATTTTTGTGTGGCTTGAAACACTTTGGAGGAAGACTCTAGGGACCGAGATTTTCCATTTGCCAATTTGTTTCTTTGAGCTCTTTATTATATAAAGGGAACTGCATGGACACTCTTGTTTGTTGGTGAAAAGTTGGATGGTCAAGTGACCCCTTCTACTTATTTTTGCTTGGAGCCGGTAAAACCCCCTTGTTTTTAATTAATACATATTGTTTAATTGAAGTAGGGATCGAGCCTCGGGTTTATTTACTTTTAAAGCGGAGCAGGAATTGGGCCCTCCTTTTTCTTTATACCCGTTTCTTTCCCTGATAGTTTAAGTTTTTTGCAAGTTGGATGAATACCGTTTTGGATAATGTGGAAGTAAGTTGGGAAATAACGGGGGAAAAAATAGAATCTTTATTGGGCCCCTGGTGGCCTGGTGGAAAAAGCTCCCGCTTCAACACGGAGGGCCCGGGTTCGATTCCCGGCGGGGGGAAAACATTCGACACGTTTCCTTAACCCCGTTGCCCTTTTCCCCTGCAGCAAATAGGTCCCGGGTGTTACGATGGTGGGGGGTGCCCCTGGGGGACAAGTTTAAAGGCCCCCCCAAAATGGAAATTTGTTAGAAGTCCTCGTGCGCACTACTTTCGGGGGTTTCCTGGGTGGCTAACCCCCCGGGGTTTTTAAAAATCCAAACGAAATCTTATCTTTTTTTACTTATCAAAGGTCAGGAAAGATTGAAAGAGAGAAATTGAGAGAAAAAAAAAGACGAAAGGGAAAAAGAAAAGAAAAAGGGAGAGAGAGAGAGAAATAAAAAGAGAAGAAGAAAAGGAGAGAGGGGGAAAATTTGAAAGGAAAGAAAAAGGAAAAGGAGGAAAATTGAGAAGAGAAATCCAAAAAAGAAGTTAGAAAAAAAGGGGGAAAGACAAAAAGGAGGTGATTAACTTGACGTGAGGAGGAGCTAGAGCTGAAAAAACAGTTAAATTAAGGAACTTGGGGGAAAGAGAAAAGGTAGGGAACGTGGGAAAAGCAAAAATTTTCGGGGAACAAGTAAGATACGTGGGAAAGGTTAAATTAAGGGAAAAATTTGAGGAAAGAGCAAAGTTAGAGAGTTGGGGAAAAAAAAAAGCTAGAAAACGGAGGAAAAAGCTAGAGAATTGGTTTAATAGGGAGAAAGGACGCGAGCTCGAAAATTCGCCCTTGAATTAGAGAATAAAAAATTAAACTCTTACAAACAACAATTAGGGGAAGGAGAAATTAACATCATGAAATAGTGCACATTTTCCCAAAACACCTAATTTACCTCCCTTCCAGGGGGGAAGAATAACTTTCATTTTCGGGTTTGAAAATATGCTACCCTCTGTGAATGGCCTGCTGACACCTGGGAAAGGGTTAGGAAGTTATTTTCTGGTACAGCCTTGAAATTCTATGAAACTTTGTCGCAGGATATCATATGTTTTATAACCTACTAAAAGGCAATCCTTAAAGCATATCAAAAAACCACAAATTTTACAGGAAAGTTTTCGGAATGTCCCCTTAAGCCGGGGCCAGAAATTTCGTAGTTCGGGTAACACCGTTTGTTCGCCCTTTTTGGATGAGAGTTCGGGAAATTGATCACGTTATGAATCTTTAGAGATTCAGGTTGCTGACCATTTCCTGCAGCTTTTCCCCCTAAACCAAAAACGAACATTCTTTAGAAAAAAGAACCTGTTTTAAAGTGAGGACTTTGCGAGGCTGCTGCCTGTTGTGAGGTCCAATTTCTATAAAGCCCTAAAAGGGATCAAACCAAGGGGCAAGGGTTCATCAGACTTAAAAAATCAAAGCATCTGGGAAAGTAAAATAAATTTTCTTTTCCTTTTTGTCATTTGTTGGTGTTTAAGGGACATAAAGTAGACTGCCTTCAAAGAAGGTCCAAAAAGTTGGAGTTTTTTTAAAGACTGTAATGACCAAGCCCCCTTCTGTTCGGGAACAGTTAATGGGACTAATGATCTCCCATTTTACGGCCTGGATGACATGTATGTCATTTTGAAAGCTGTTCCAAACCCTTAAAGAAATCATTCCCTGCTATCTTTCAGATATTTGGGGCCTAGGGAATTTTTCCCCTCCCCTTTGTTACATTGGTCTAAAGGTTCACGGGTTGGTCTGAAGCCGTACACTACCTCATTCTTGCCCGTACTAATGGGAATGTAAAAGGTCCCATTTTCCCTTCTGAGGTTGCCCTTTTTCATCCCAAAGATGGCTGGGTGTTTCAGCCCTCTTCTGTGGTAGAGAAGCCCCTGAAAGTTCGGATGAGAAATGTTGTGAGATTCATGTGGGATTAAAAACCCAATGATGCTACTCCAAAAGCGAGGTGTGGTCAAAAACGGTTCATTTGGATGAAAGTGAAGATATCCCCCCCGGATACCATAAATGTCTTGTGGGCTAGACCAAAGCCAGGCTTCTCCTACTACCACCCTTTTGTTTTCCCTACTTTAAGCCTTTGATAATAAAGGACCCCTTTCAATTTCCCCTAATTCCCCTTCTCTTCGAATTGAAAAATGCCGCTAAAAAATTTTCAGTTATCCAAAGGAAAAATTTTCATTAAATTTGAATATAAAAAAGGTTCTTGCACAAGTCAGTATTCAAATTAAATTCAGATGAGTTTTGATATTCCCCATCTTAGTTGTTCCAAGTCTGCAGAGGACTTTTCAAAAATACTCTGACCTGCCAGTGGCCGGACTTTTTCCGCATCGTAAAACCTTAAAAAAATTGGGAAACCATTTTTGGCCAAAAATGCCCTCAGTGTCACTACCTTTTTTGTCGTGTAAAGTTTCCCAAACGCATCCCCCCCTAGGTCCGGGAGTACCTAGGGAAAAAATTTCCTATTTTTACGGTACGTTTGAAAGAGTAGATTGACTTTCGTGGCCCTTTATCCCCACTTTCATCTGGGGGAACATAGATATTATTAAATTAGTTGATTATGCTTCGATTTTCCCTGAAGCCATCCCCTTAAAGACCAAACTACTCAGAGGTGGCTGAACCCCTTTTTGTCCTCTTCTCCAGAGTGGGCATCCCTGGAAAAATTTTGTCTGACGTGAGACACAATCACATTGCTTAATGCAACATCTTTCCCAATTCTGGGAGTGAACCCCTTCTTCACCACACCCTATCCCCCAGTGAATGGGAGGATTGAGGCCCCAGCTTTCATTCTCAAGCCTTTTAAGGAAACTTTGCCCCTTTTAAACCAAGGAGGGGCATCGTATTCCCTGTGTTTTGTTTGCCATGAGGGATTCCCGGACTTTTTGGGGGTTTTCCCTTTTTGAAACTTCTCTATGGTAGACAGGTCAGGGGCCCCACTGTCCACCTTCTGATTAGGACTAATGAGGGGGTTTAAATGCTGAGGTTCAGTCTTTTTCCCAGTTTCCCCTTGCCCTTAGATCCAAACTTGAGGAGACCTCTGAAAAAAGTTTCGAAAAACCAAGGCTTGTAAAAGGGGCCCGTATAAAAACCTTTTTTGATTCCAAAAGTAGAGGAAAATTTTTTAAATAGGAATGAAGTTTTTGTACTTTTGCCTAAAGTCAAATAAATTATTGTAGCAGGGAAAGGTCATATAAATTTAAAAAAAATTTGGGGGAAAGTGATCCCTCATAAAGTAAAGGGGAAACCCTAAACTTTTATATAAAACCCCTTAAAATTTCCCGAAGTAACTCGGTTAATCCCTTAAATAATTTTTGACTTAGTTTTTCCACACGAACTTGATAGACAATGAAGAATTTTTGGTGTGGTAATTGAAACCTCTAACTTAGATTATGAAGAATACATGACTTGGTACTTTTGCCCACTGGACGCAACAACTTTAAATTATTAATGAATCTTTGGATAATAAGAGACTGAACTACTTCAATGTGTGAGTAACTTTTCAGACGCTTATGATATTCCAGGTGTTCCCCCACGGTAGTCCAAAGTGCTTAGTGACGGACAACCCATCAAAAAAAATTTATACCCAGTTCCAGTTCCCCCTTGGGTGCATTTGACCGAAGGGGTAGACAATTTTTTAAAAACTAAAGATCATTGAACCTTTAGTATCTTCATTGTTCACCAGTAATCATGGTTAAGAAGGAGGTAATTTTATAGACTTTTATTTACTTCAGAGGCCTTTAAAGCTAATCGGTGGGATGTGAGCCTATGCCCTTAATAGATACGATCTTCCAAATTTTATGACGCTTCCTTCTTTTCAGAGATTGATATTTTCACGGCATATACAATAATGTTAGATCCCTTTTTCTAAGCAGTACACCGCTTTTCCCACACACCAAGGGCGATGCAAAATAGAAATATGCCCTTTGGGGTTGGGAACTGCCCGTGCTACCTTCGTGAATGATGGAAAGGTCTTGGGTAATTGCCAAATGTTTCAGTTTATTTTGATAACTTTACGTAATGACTCCACGTGGGGGGAACTATCCAAAACTTAACATGTTTTGCGTAGGGTTTTGCTCAATGGCCTCATGCCAAGCCCCAAGAAATGCTTCCCTTGGGTTTAAAAAGATTAAAATCTTGGATGATACTTTTAATAACTTCCCGCAGCCTCTCCCCCGTAAAATAAAGTTTTATTAGAATTTAAAATTTCCCCAAAACCAAAAAGCTCATGGTATTTCTTTGGGTTTTGTAAATTTTTTTGCACGGTTTTTTCCCCAACCTTATGTTTAAGGCATCTATCGACTTTCCTTTTAAAATCTGTAAAGGAACTTTTTAACTTTCTGAAATTTCTTGGGAAAAGTTTAATGAGTTAAAGTATCTTTTTTGAAAGACCCTATACTTAAGATTCGATATTAATAAAACATTTTGTTTAAAGAACTGATGCCCCCAATACGGGTTAGGTGCATGTTACTACAATCCATGAGGTACTCCCTTCCCCATGTTTTTTAAGCGGAAACTCCTCCCCAGAAATGGATACCCCCATAGAAAAAAGGAATGGGCCCTTGTGTGGGGAATCTCCAAAATTTAAATTTTATTTTTGGGGAAAAAAAATTCATTTTAGAAATGGACCACAAACCTTTTATTACCTAGAAATTTTAAGGGGAACCCAAAAGCGCCTCTTGAGGGGACATTGGCCTCCAGGCTTTTTAAGTTCCTATTGTGTATATCAATGTTCATTTAATTATTTCTCTGATGGTTTTTGACTGACAGTCGTAGAAATTTTTTTTCCTTCGCGACTTCCTATGTTAGAACTTTTTCCTCGCCTATTTTTCTTATACTCCTTGATATAAGTCTTGGGGGGGGAGTTGAGGGAAAAGTTCAATAGATAGGGTAGGAGGGAGTAATAGTAACAATATTTCATTGCCCGGGTACTTGTTAAAGGGGGGTAAGTCAAGCTCCGCTTTCCCGCCTTTTTCCCTCCCGAAAATGATAGTTTATTGCCGGGGACCGTTTAAAGGGAGGGTCAGTCGCTCCCCTATCCCTTCCCCCCCTTTTCCCCCCCCCCAAAAGGGGAAAGTGGGGGGCTCCAGTAAAAAATTTTCCTGACTCACAGCTCCAGCCTACTGTAAGTACATGCCTGCCTTGTATTCTAGTGGTTTATTGGTTGAAAGCTTCATTTTGACCATAATAAACTTTGTCCTTTCAGTCTTGCTCTAGGTTGATGTTGTAATATCACCACATTTTTTGGTTTTTTTACTTTCATGGGAGTGATTTCTTTAAACAGTGGGTAACCTTTACTTTTCCCGCTTGGTGACAGAAGGGGTCACCTTCCAATAAAGAGCAGAACGATGGGGAGGCTAAGTCCTGAGACTTCCCCCTTTTTGGTTTAATTACCTGTGCACCTGATGAAACTCAGGGCGTAACCGCTCATCTTTCGTGGTAAGAACCCGCTTTCCCGTTATCGGGGTATAATACTCCGCTATATGTAAGAAAAACCCGGGGGGTTGTAACCAACACCCGCGACCCCCCCCCCCCCCCCCATCAGCAACGGGCTACGATTTCAACAACACGAACACCAACACCCAAAACCCCCGTTTTAATTGCGTTTTTAAATTTAGTTTCATTTATATTTTTATTTTTTTTAATATGGGTTAATATTCATATTTAAGTGTTTTAATTTTAATTTTCTAATAATAAAAGGTTTTTTTTTTGTCTTTTATTATTTCTTTTTCTATTTTTTAAATTTTTCCCGAGGGGGAGAGCCTTGGTAAACTGTCTGAAGTTATTCAGGGGGAGTAAGCCTTCACATTGTTTACTTTTGTCAACTACTAATACTACTACTACTACTACATACTAATTTCTCCACTCCATATGAACATCGAAATGGTACCTCATAGTATTGACCCCCACTTGAGCCTTTTTATACCCTCTTGTCCATGTATTGTTTGAAAGGGTTTATAAAGCTCCTAGAGGAAAACGTTGCCACAATAAAAAAGTCACTTAGTTTACTTTGTCCCTTTTTCTTTACAACAGAGAGCTAACATGCTGAGTCTAAAACTGACAACAGCAGAGCTTTAAAACCCGCTGGGTCATAAATAAATGACAACAGCAGAGCTAACACTGCTGGGTTATAACTGACAACAGCAGAGCTAACACTGCTGGGTCTCATAACTAAAATGAAACGCAAGCTAAAAATGCTGGGTCTCATAACTGAAAACACAGGCCCAAAATGTTGGGTCTCATTTTAACTAACTGACAACACAGAGCTAAAAACTGCTGGTCTCATAACTAACTGACAACAGCAGAGCTAACACGCTGGGGCTCATAACTGACAAAAGCAGAGCTAACATGTTGGGTCTCATAACAACTGACAACAGCAAGCTAACCTGCTGGGGGGCTCATAACTAATGAAAAAGCAAATAAAACTGTGGGTCTCTAATGACAACACAAGCTAACCTGCTGGGTTCATACTAACTGACAACAGCAGAGTAAACTGTTGGGTCTCATAACTGACAACGCAAAACTAACATGTGGGTCTCATAATAACTGACAAAATCAGGCTAACCTGTTTGGGGTTTATACCTGACAACAGCAGACTAACACTGTGGGTTCATAACTAATGACAACAGCAGAGTAACGTGTTGGGGTTTATAACTAAATGAAACAGCAGAGCTAAAAATGCTGGGGGTCAAATTGGGATTCATTACTCTGTAAATTGCTAGCTATCAAAAATTTGGAGTCCGTCCCCGGACCCAATTTGTTCCTCTGTAAAAATTTTGACTACCGCCCACAGGGTGGGTATGTGGTGCATTTTAAACATATTAACTAAACTGTTGGTTTTAAATGACAACGCGAGCTAAACTGCTGGTCTATAACTAACTGACAACTGCGAGCTAACACTGTTGGGGCCCCCATAACTAACTACCAGCGAGCTAACATACCTATAAGACCGTTGAAATAAAATCCTCGACGGCATCATGGTGAGGGTAGTGCTGCTTTGTCACCAGAGTGGGGCTCTCTAAAAAAATTGGAGCACGTATCAATAACTGGGCCCTTCCCCTTTAAAAAGAACTGTTTTGCCAAATCCCTTCACCAAGTGGCCTGTATTAAAGGTTGACACTTTAACTGTAACTGATTCTCGCATCCAAAAGCTCTCAACTCATTAAGCCCTAAATTGTGGCAGCTTGTGTCAGAAGCCAGACACAGGTATGGGGAAGATTGTGGGCAGTGGAGTCAGGGCCATGCTGTGGATTCCATCTCAATTGGCTTCAGTGCTGAAGAACTGATAAAAATTGGCTAAACGTTGCTTTTAAAGGGGGGTAGATTACAATCTTTGGGTTTTTCAGTTAGAGTTTGAGAAAAATAATGAAAAAGACTTCAAATGAACTTTTTTGTTTTAAAATTAGGGAGATTGACACAAGTCAGTCCATCTATCACTTCCCTCATGCGGAGGAGCCCATGTCTATGGTGCTCCAACAAGAAAGCAGATTTTGGATGTCACTATGCCCGGTCGGGTGGGGTTTCAAATATCTTTCGGTTAAAATCCCACCCCCAAGTGACCAAACGAAAAGTAAACTTTGCCAGATGGACTATTTTCACACCCGCGTCATTAGTAATGGGGGTGGATAAAAATTAATGAATTTAAAACAACTCATCAGAAAGTTTAAAAAATGGCAAAGATTTTTTCCACAGTGGTATTTTGCAACCTTCTGGAGAAATTCCCCGACTTTGCTGCTGTAAATAATGCATTACCGTGGTTGGTGGGGGGGGGGGTGGGTGTGTGTACCCCTTTTTGTAACCCCCTTTTGTGGGTTTCGGGGTCGAGTCCTAGCTCCTCGCCCCGCCCCCCGGGTACTAGGCCCCCTCCTCCCCGTCCATGGGTTTATCAAACCCCGTCTTTAAAATGTGTATGGTTCCCCGCCCCCACTACGTCATTTTTTAGGCTATTCCCCTGCTTTCAACTCATGCTGAAGAAATACTTCCTACTTTTTCTCTGATCTTTGTGTCTTCAAATTCCAAATTTTGGCCTCTTGTTTCTGTGTCCCCCCCTGGAACTCCTGTCTTTGTCCACCTTGTCTATTTCCCGGCGTATTTTATATGTCGTTATCATGTCTCCCCTGACCTCTGTCCTCCAGTGTCGTCAGCCCATTTCCCTTAATCTTTCTTTAGGACATTCCCTTAGCTCTGGGAAATACCTTGTCGCAAAAACCTTGTACTTTCTTAGTTTCTTGACTGCTTTATCTGTGTGTGTGGTGTGTGTGTGTGTGTGTGGTGTGTGTGTGTGTGTGTGTGTGTGGTGTGTTTGGGGTGTGTGGTGTTTTGGGGTGTGGCGTGTGTGGGGGTGTGTGGTGTGTGGTTGTGTGTGGGTGTGGGGTGAGGGTTTGGGGGTGTGGGTGTTGGGTTGGTGTGTGTGTGGTGTGTGTGGTGTGTGTGTGGGGTGTGGGGGGGGGGTTTCGTCCTTTTGTATGCATTATTTGTAGCTCGTGTGCACATGTCCGTGCGTGCGCCCTGGTGTGTGTGTATGTGTGTACTCACCTATTTGTACTCACCTATTTGTGGTTGCAGGGGTCGGTCTTTGCTCCTGGCCCCGCCCCTTCACCGGTTGCTACTGGGCCCTCTTCCCCCCTCCTGAGCTTTATCAAAATCGTTTTAAAATGTGTTTGGTTCTGTCCATACGTCATTTTCTAGGCTATTCCACTGCCTTACAACTCTATGACTGAAGAAATACTTCCTACTATCTCTCTGACTCATTTGTGTCTTCAACTTCATTGTGGCCCCTTGTTTCTGTGTCCCTCCCGGAACATTGTCTTTGTCCACCTTGTCTATTTCCCGGCAGTATTTTTTTTGTCGTTATTTGCTCCCCGACCCTCCTGTCCTCCCGTGTCTAGGCCGATTTCCCTTAATTTTTATGGACATTTTCCCCAGCTCTGGAATAACCTGTCGCCAAAACCCTTTTTACTTTCTCTGTTTTTTTGACGTGCTTTATCAAGTGCGGGTTCCAAAAGGTGCTGATACTAGATGGGCTGACATACCGGGTACAGTGTCTTGAATGATTCCTTTCTAAGGTATCGGGGAAAGCTGTTCTCAGGTTTGCCAGGGCCCATATCTGCCGCAGTTTTCTGATTGAGTGTGCTTCCGGAGCATGCGGGGTTTTACTAAATCCAAGTTTTCTCCTTGAGTGGGTTTTTTTATCTTTGGCCCCTAGCCTATACTCTGTCTGTGGTCTTCGTGCCCCCTTTCCCCATCTTCATGACTTTGCATTTGGCAGGATTAAAAATTGAGAAGCCCCTTTGCTGGACCCGGTGTCCGTTGTCCAGGTCTCTTTGAAGTCCCGCCGGGCCCCATCGATTTTATTCTCCTCATTAACTTACTTCATCTGCAAACAGTGAACTTTGAGGGGCTAACCTTCCCTCTGCGTTCACATATACCAAATACACTGGTCTGGACCGACCCTGTGGGACCCGCCCCTCCGGGGCCCCCTGTGAACATATTAGTACCATGACTCTTGTTTTCCTCCCTGTCATATTTTCTGATCCTTGCGTGCCCTTCCTGTTTTATGCGCCCGATGCTCTAATTTTGCACAATCTCTTGTGAGGGAAAATGTGTCAAAGGGCCCTTTTGCAGTCCCAAAAAGATGCAATCAACCCCCCCCCTCTTCTGGTCTTCTTCTGTTATTTTATATAAACTCCAGAAGGGTTTTTTTAACAGGATTTTCCCTTTCCCTGAATCCGTGTGGTTGGCATTTATACTTTGTTTCCCTTCCCGGTGCTTCCCCTTCCCCCTGATAAACTTCTCCATAATTTTGCTACTATACAGTCAAACACGGTCTTAGTTTAGTGCCTTTTTCTGTCTCCTTTTTTTAAAATGGGGAATCATTGCCCTTTCCACCCCAGGTAGTTGCCAGTTTCCCGGGGCGTTTTTGAAGATTGTGGAAGTGGATGCACAACATATTGCCCCCCTCAAGGACCCCGGGGGATGTTTTCGGTCCCATTGCCCTTTTAGGTATCGTGTCCCCTTTGCAATTTCTTCCCCCCTCATCTTATGTATGTCGTCCAACACTTGTTTGGGGTATTCCCTTTTGGGGGCCCCATTGGGCTTCCCCCCAGGTCCTTCTGTCTCTCTGTAAAAACTTTCCCTTTAAATTCGTGTTGAGCTCCTCACATACCTCTTTATCGTTTCTTGTGATTCTCACCCTTTTTCCCCAGCCTTTTTTCACCGGTCCTTGACTGTTGTCTTTTTCCTAAAGGGGCTATACAGCAGTTTCGGTAGATTTTACTTTCGAGCTATGCGTTTTCATACTGTCGCTGGGCCCCCCCTCCTTTTCTGTGCATACTCGTTTTTGGCTCTTCTCTAATCTTGTTTTCCCGGGGCCATGCCTCCTGTACCTTTTCCTTCTCTGTTGCACTTTTTTTTTTGCCTCCACACCTTCGGGTAAACCAAAGGGCTGTTTTGGGGTTCCCTTTTTCTGTTTCCCTTGGGGAACAAAACTTTTTTTCTGCCCCTTGCACTTTTTTGCCCCATATTCCATATCTGTTTATGTTTTTCCCACCATTTTTTCCCGTCCACTGAACTCCTGCAGGAAATTTCTCATCCGGAGTCCCCCTTTTATAGTTTGGCCTGCCCCCGTTTTTTTAATTTTCCCCCTTGTAACTTATATAAGTCAAAATAAAAACCACGTGTGCTAGCTCCAGGGGCCTTGTAAGTGTTGTCCTAACGCGAATGTCAGGGGAAACACAAGATCCGTCTTGCGGTCATTGTGGCGCGCGCGTAGTGTGGGGTGTATAATCACTTAATATTTGTATTTAAACTCATTACAATTGTGACCGGTGTGGGGTTCAGTGGTTCTTTTCTTTGTTTGTGATGAATGGTTTGAAAAACCGACAAGTTGAAGATTGAGACACTAGCAGCTTTGGGAATCTTTAATCAGGAGCGTTTCGCCCCAAGATGGACCACTATGACCCCGCCTCCGCCTGCTTCATCTACCTCCTCGATATAAGCCACTCTACGGCCCCTATGCTGTACTTTTACAAGATTTTATGGACTGACACATCGCTCCGGCGAGGGACTGTTACCTCATACTCCTCCTCTCCTTACGCCTTCCTCTTTGTATTGGGTTGATGAAGCCATGTGGGCGAAAAAGTTTCCTGAAAAAAGATTCCCATATGCTGCATAAGTGTCTCAATCTTAAAATTTTTAAATTTTCTCATGACTGTAACCCTGTTAGGGTGAAGTGATTCTCACCTCTTAACTTGCCCTATTGTGACCAGATCTACCTGGGTTCATTACCTTTGTAACTATTCGTATCATAAAATTTGGGGTCCAGTCTGGGGCCCCTTATTTTCCTTTGTAATCTTTTGACTAACCCCCACGGATGGGGTATGGGGGGCATAATAAAGAATTAAACTAAAGGTGTGTTTTGTGTGTGGTGTGTGTGGTGTGTGTGTGTGTTGTGTGTGTTGTGTGTGTGTGTGTGTGGTTTTGGGGTGTGTGTGTGGTGTGTGTGTGACTCAACAATCAAATTTGCACCAATACTCATTACAGTTGTACCGGGGTGGAAGGGAATTGCCATTACACTTAATTTGTTCTGTTGTAGCAAGTTTTAAAAATAAGTAACCATTCTTCAGTATTCATTACTTTGTAATTTTGAGCTCATTTCCTTTTTACCTAGTTCAGCTATCAAAACTTTGGGGGCCCAGTCCCTGGACCCGTTACGTACCTCTGTAATCTGTAAATACCTTTGTAACTTGACATGATTGTGACCAGACCTACCTGGAGTTCATTACCTTTGTAAATTGTGAGTTCATTACCTTTGTAAATTGTGAGTTCATTACCTTTGTAAATTGTGAGTTCATTACCTCTGTAACTTGCTCAGCTATCAAAACTTTGGAGTCCAGTCCCTGGACCAATTATGTACCTCTGTAATCTTTTGACTACCGCCCACAGGATGGGTATGGGGTGCATAATAAACATATTAAACTAAACTAAGGCATTTTGAATATGCCGTCCAGTTTACATCTCAAAATGACATAAAACACGAATATATGTCGGAGAGGGTAGAGGGAAGGGCTACCAACCTCGTACCATCACTCACAAACAAGACTTTTGAAGAAAAATTCGAAGCATTCAACATTATTTTTTCTCCTAGGACAAGGAGAGCACTAGGATCAATCCTCGGCAAGGATTGAAATGTTGGGCATGTTTCCTTACACCTGCTGCCCCTGTTCACCTGGTACGCAGTCAGTAGGTACCTGGTTGTTAGTTGACTGGTGTGGGTGGCATCCTGGGGGACAAGAGTGAAGGATCATAATGGTAATCAGACAGATAGTCCTCGATGATGCACTGACTTTCATGGGTCATCCTGGGTGACTAATACTCCTCCTTATATTTTAGCAAGGTATACTGAATTAATCAAGTTATGTGCTATTTATAACAGGCAAAGTCAGGGTATTTTTCCAGAATGGTTGCTAACATGTCACTGTGGATAAAATACTTTGACAATTCTTGAACATTTCTGAGTGAATTGTCTCTGAATTCACTAATTTTATCGCATTCCAGCGCATAATGATGCAAAGTGGCGTGACAACTGACCTGCCAAAGTCACTTTGTCAGACTATTTGGAGTTATCCTATGTAATTTACACCGAAGACACGACTAATGTCATCTCCCACCCAAATCTTGCCACCCTCAACACCATTGTTACCGAGGAGCTACTCCAAATATCTACTTGGATGACAGCCAATAAACTTACACTTAACACTGACAAACCCTTCTATCTTTGTAATACTCATTTGTGCTAAATTGTTATCTGTTTACAATAATGTTTTTACCACTGAATATATCATTGCTTAGTTAATCTTAAGTTAATTTTAAGCCTGCCCATAATGCTCTGCATACAAGGGGCTTTGGCATGCTGCACTGTAATAACTGCATTCCTTTGTACTTCACTGTATCATGTTCAAATTAATAAATAAATAAATAAATAAATAAATTATGTTTAGTAGCAGAGCAGGTGTCGCACAACTTAATATTAAGAGTGACAACACTCTAATTGCCAGACATAATGAGGGCAAATTCCTAGGCCTGCACCTCGACAACAACCTGAATTTCAGCACCCATATCCAACACATAACAAAAAAGTCTCCAAAACGGTTGGGATCCTCTCCAAGATACGATACTATGTGCCGCAATCTGCCCTTCTCACACTATACCATTCACTCATTTATCCCTACCTCACCTATGCTATTTGTGCTTGAGGATCAACTGCAGCAACACACCTTAAGCCAATAATAACCCAACAAAAAGCCGCAGTAAGAATAATCACACAATCCCATCCCTGGCAACACCCCCCTTCCCTTCCCCCCACTCTTCATAGATCTAAACTTACTCCCTGTTCAGAACATCCACACTTACTACTGTGCAATCTACATCTACAGGACCTTAATTCCAATATTAACCCTGACCTAAAACGCTTTCTTGATATTTGTGACAGAACCCACAGGCATAACACCAGACACAAACATCTCTATGACATTCCCTGTGTCCGACTAAACCTTTACAAAAACTCGATGTACGTCAAAGGGCCTAAACTCTGGAACACCCTACTTGAAAACTCTAGAACTGCAGACACATTCATCACTTTCAAAACTACCGTTAGAAAACATCTTATCTCCCTGATACACCCCGTCAACTAACTACATAAAAACCACCTGGTGGTTCACACTTACACTCACACAATTGACTATAAGCACAGAAATACGAATCTTAAAATAATGAATCCTAACTAGTCATAAGTTTGCCTGCGATACTCCAATATAGAAACTATGTATTGTACCAAAACAAAAGCATTCACATTGGTAAATTTACAAACTGTAATGTAGTTACTTAACCTTAATACCAACTTACTCCATAATCTGTAATAATTTAGAGTTATGAATTAACCTGTCTGCCTGAAATGCCTAGTCATGCTGGGTGTGATAGTGGCCCCCTCTGTAATTAGTATTTTATAATATGTAAACCACACAATAACCTAAAATATGTAAACCCCGTATTGTAATCTTTATAGAGAATAAACTTGATTTGATTTGATTTTATTTGATTTAAAGAAACTGGTTATTTTGTTCGACGCTGTGTTAGTTTAGTTAGTTTAATATGTTTATTATGCACACCATACCCATGGTATGGGTGGTAGTTACAATAATACAGAGGTACATAATGGGTCCAGGAACTGGACCCCAAAGTTATGATAGCTGAACAAGGTACAAAGGTAATGAACTCCAGGTAGATCTGGTCACAATCCTGACAAGTTACAAAGGTATTTACAGATTACCGAGGTGCGCTGTGTGTGAGAAATATTGTAAACATGACTGACCTTCAGTTCCCTTCCCTAACTATAATGTTAAGCATTTCTAGTTGTAAAATTATCCTGGCACATAAAGTGGAAAGATAAAGGCTTCACAGTATTTCCACAAGTATTTGTAATGATACACAGTTCCAAATGATTCATACACAGTTGTGCTGAATACCCTCACACATGGGCACTGTTATACATCTTAACAAAATATTAGTCATTGTTCATTACTTCATGCCCCTCAAGGTGGTTCCTTAATACTTGTGTACGGCTCTGAATACTGCATCAAATGGAGCATATATAAGGGCCTGGCTGGAATGATCTCGGTCCACTTGTTTTACAGTCAACAACAGTAGAAGAACTCCCAAATATGAAGAGCTTCTTGCTTCTCGCTCTTACAGTTCTGGCTGCAGCAGCCAACGCTGCCCCGGGTAAGTGGCTATCATACTCTTTTTGTCCACTTGTAGGTACCATCACGGAGTCAGTTAGCCAGTTTAATATCTTTATGTACAGGCTTAACTTACCCTCTGTTAAAGGAATGAGTTGTGGGTATTAACTAGGTTCTTAGGAGCGGGTCAGTAGGTGCTGGTAGGTAATCGGAGTCCCATGGGCATTAAATTGCTGAAAGTTTCAAAATCCAACACTTAAGATTATGTATTGACTTGTATGATTGTGACTAGACCTACCTGGAGTTCATTACCTTTGTAAATTGTGAGTTCATTACCTTTGTAAATTGTGAATTCATTACCTCTGTAACTTGCTCAGCTATCAAAACTTTGAGGCCCAGTCCCTGGACCCATTATGTACCTCTGTAATCTTTTGACTACCGTCCACAGGATGGGTATGGGGTGCATAATAAACATATTAAACTAACTATTGACTTGTATTGACATGTTTACTGAAGTCGAAGGTCCTTAATGTGGATGATATGATTATTTCATCCAGGTGAAGGTTTCACACTGGTGCTGATACCCGGAGTATACCTGGAGATGATTTCGGGGGTCAACGCCCCCGCTGCTCGGTCTGAGACCAGGCCTCGTGGTGAATCAGGGTCTGATCAACCAGGTTGTTATATTATTTTGGCAACACTTATGCAGACTTGCATTGATAACTTTGGTTTAATCTTCATTATGCACCACATACCCACGGTGTGGGTGGTAGTCAAAAAGATTACAAAGGTATATAATGGGTCCAGGGACTGAGTCGTAAAGTTTTGATAGCTGAACAAGATACAAAGGTAATGAACCATTAACACGTCTACACCTGATAACAATTACAATGAGTTATTAATAAAAATATTAGCTTTATTTACAGTGATCCAAGTCAGAGTATTTTTCCAGAATAGTTTGTATTATAAACCCCTGTACATAAAACACTTGATCAGTCCCTTTTACATTTCTGAATAAGTTGTCTGTGAATTCATAAATTTTATCGCATTCCAGCATGGACATACGTAAGATTTTAAATGTTATATTTAACTTTAGTAACAAAATCAATTTGCATATTAGTGTTATTTTGTTCATTGAGAGGACTAAATTCGTACGGGTCATACTGCGCCTGGGTAATGATAGAAATGAGGTGGGCTGGTGGGTAAAGTTCTCGCTTCACATGGCAAGGGGCAGGGTTCGATTCCCTGAGAAGGGTGGAAACATACCTGGAGATATCTGGGGAGGGCTCCGGGGTCAACGCCACCGGGGGCCTCATGGTAGATCAGGGCCTGATCAACCGGCTGTTTGCTGTTGGCCCACACGGAACCCCCACGTACGAACCACAGCCCGGCTAGTCAGGTACTGACTTTAGGTGCCAGTCCAGTGCCTTCTTGAAGACTGCCAGGGGTCTATTGGTAATCCCCCTTTTGTATGCTGGGAGGCAGTTGAACAGCCTTGGGGCCCCTGACCCCTTATTGTATGGTCTCTTAACGTGCTAGTGACACCCCTGCTTTTCATAGGGGGGGTGGTGCATCGTCTGCCCATCTTTTGATTTCGTAGTGAGTGGATTTTTCGTGTGCAAGTTCGGTACTAGTCCTCTAGGGTTTTTCCCAAATTTATAAATCATGTATCTCTCCCCCCCTGCGTTCCAGGAATACAGGGTTTAGGGAAATTCAAGCGTCCCAAAACCCAAGGCTTTTTGAATATGCCTTTCCCAGTTTACCCCAAAAAATTTACATAAAAAAACGAAAATATTTCCCCAAAGGGGGAAAGGGGGAAAAGGGCTACCAACCTCGTACCATCACCACAAAAAAAGCTTTTGGGAAGAAAAATCAAGCTTTCCCAACTTTTATTTTTTTCTCCGGGACAAGGAGAGCACTAGGTTTAAAATCCTCGGAAAGGGATTGAAATGGGGGAAAATGTTTCCTTACACCTGCTCCCCCTGTTCACCTGGTACCAGTCAAAAGGGTACCTGGTTGTTGGGTTTTTTAAAACCCTGGGTGTGGGTGGCACCCTTTGGGGGACAAGGTAAAGGGAAAACAAAAGGGTAACAGACAGAAAGTCCTGATAACACTGATTTTTCCAGGGTCACCCGGGGTAAACAAATACTCCTCCTTTTTTTTTAAGCAAGGAAAAACTAAATTAATAAAGTTATGTCCTTTTTAAAACCCGGCAAAGCCAGGGTATTTTTCCAAAAATGGTTGCAACATGTCACTGTGGAAAAATACTTTGACAATTCTTGAACTTTTTCTGAGTAATTGTCTCTGAATTCACTAATTTTACGCATTCCACGCAAAATGTAAAGGGGGCGTGACAATTGCCCTTTCCCCAAAGTAAATTTGTCAACTTTTTGGGAGTTACCTATGTAATTTAACCCAAGCCCAACGACTAATTTTCCATCCCCCAAACCCAAATCTTCCCCACCCTCAACACCATTAAAAACCGAGACTACTCCAAAAAACTACTTGGATGACAGCCAAAAAACCCTTACACTTAACACTGAAAAAACCCTTCTATTTTTTGTAAAAACTCTTTTTGTCAAAATTGCTATCTGTTTACAATAATTTTTTTTACCACTAAAATATAAAAATTGCTTAGTTAATTTTAAATTTAAATTTTTAACCGCCCAAAAATGCTCTGCATACGGGCTTTGGCATGCTGAAACTGTAATAACTGCTTTCCCTTTTGTATTTCACTGTTTTCATTTTTAAAATTAATAAAAAAATTAAATAAATAAAAAAAATTATTTTAGTAGCAGAGCAGGTGTCGCCCAACAAAATATTAAGAGTGACAACCCCAAAAATTTCCCCAGACATAAGAGGGCAAATTCCTGGGCCTTGCACCCGACAAAACCCCTAAAATTTCAGCACCCATACCAACACTTAACAAAAAAGTCCCCAAAAAAAGGGTTGGGATCCTCTCCAAGATACGATACAAATGTCCGAAATCTCCCCCTTCCCACACTTTTCCCAAAATTCACCCCTTTATCCCCCCCTAAACCAATGCTATTTGTGCTTGAGGAAAACCCTGCAGCAACACACCTTAACCAAATAAAACCCAAAAAAAACCGCAGTAAAATAATCACAAAATCCCTTTCCCCTGGCAACACCCCCCTTCCCTTCCCCCCACCTTCATAGATCTAAACTTCCCTCCCCTGTTCAAACCACCCCATTTAAACTCTGTGAAAACAACATCACGGGACCTTAATTCCAATTTTAAACCCCTTTACCAAAAACGCCCTTGAAAGTTGGGGACGGGAACCCACGGCATAACAACCAGACACAAACATCCTTTTACTTTCCCCTGTGTCCGACAAAACCCTTTAAAAAAAAACTCGTTTAACGTCAAAGGGCCTAAACTCTGGAAAAAACCCTACTTAAAACTTTTAAAAACTGCGACAAAATTCCCTCACTTTCAAAACACCTTTTAAAAAAACATCTTATCCCCCGGATACACCCCCCGTAAAACTAACTACATAAAAACCACCTGGGGGTTTCCACAACTTACCCCAAAAAACAATTGACTATAAGCCCCAGAAATACGAATCTTAAAAAAATTAAATTTCCTAACTTATCCAATAATTTTGGGCCTTGCGAAAACCCCCCAATATAACACTAGGTATTTACCAAAACAAAACCCATTAAACTTTTAAATTTTTACAAACTGTAATGTAGTTATTTAAACCCTTAATCCCAAACCCCTTACTCCAAAATTTCTGAAATTAATTTAGATTTAATAAAATTAACCTGTCTGCCTAAAAAGCCTAGTAAATGCTGGGTGTGATAGGGGCCCCCCTCTGTAATTAGTATTTTATAATATTTTAAAAACCACACAAAAACCCAAAAATATTAAACCCCGTTTTGAAAATCTTTAAAAGAAAAAACTTGATTTAAATTTGTTTTTTATTTTATTTAAAAAAAACTGGTTATTTTTTTTCGACGCTTGTTATTTTAAATTTATTTTTAATAATGTTTTTTAAAGCACACCAACCCAGGGAAGGGGTGGTATTTTAACAAAATACAGGGGTACAAAAAGGTCCAGGGCCGGGCCCCCAAAAGTTATGTTTAGCTAAACCCAAGGTACGGGGGTAATAACTCCCAGGTAGATAGGGTTCAAAAATCCTAAACAATTTAAAAAGGTTTTACAATTCCCGGGGAGGGGGCGGTGGGGGAAATTTTGGTAAAAAAGACAAACCTTCATTTCCCTTCCCAAACAATAATTTTAAAGGCTTTCTAGTTGAAAAATTATCCTGGCACAAAAAATTGGAAAAAGATAAAGGTTTCCCCACAGTATTTCCACAATTTATTTGAAAATGAACACAGTTCCCAAATGTTTCCCTACACAGTTTGGCGAATACCCTCACCCCAGGGGCACTTTTTAATACATCTTAACAAAATTTTTATCATTTTTTCATTACTTCATCCCCTCAAGGGGTTCCCTTAAATACTTGTGTAGGGCTCTAAAACTGAAATTAAAAAAGAGCAAAATTAAGGGCCCTTTGGCGGGAAATGACCCGGGGTCCATTTGTTTTACAGTCAACAACAGTAGAAGAACTCCCAAAAAATAAGACTTCTTGCTTCTCGCCTTACAGTCTGGCTGAGCCCCAAAACCCCTCCCCCGGGGTTAAGTGGCTATCAAACTTTTTTTTGTCCACTTTGGGGTACCATCAGGGAAAGTCAGTTGCCATTAAAAATTTCTTTATGTACAGGTTTAAAACTTCCCCCTTTTTTAAAAAAGGAAAGATTTGTGGGAAATTAACTAGGTTCTTGGGAGCGGTCAGTAGGCTGGTAGGTAATGGGATTTTCCCATGGGAAATTAAATTGCAAAATTTTTCAAAATCCAACATTTTAAGATTATGTTTTGCCCTTGTATGATTGTACAAACCCTCCCGGGAGTTCTTTCCCCTTTGTAAATTGTGATTTCAACTTTGAAAATTTTGTAAATTTTCATTACCTCTGTAACTGCTCACTATCAAAACTTTGAGGCCCAGTCCCTGACCCATTAGGGTCCCCTCTGAAAATTTTTTGACTACCGTCCCCCAGGATGGGAAGGGGGTGCATAATAAACTTTATTAAACAACTATTGCCCTTGTATTACAGTTTACTGAATTTCAAAGGTCCTTAATGGGGGATTATATTATTTCACCCAAAGGTGAAGGTTTTCACAGGGGGGGGTGCTGATACCCGGAGAAATACCGGAGAAAAGGTTTCGGGGGTCAACGCCCCCGCCGCCCCGGTCTGAGCCCGGGCCTCGGGGTGAATGGGGGTCTGATCAACCGGGTTGTTATATTATTTTGGGCAACATTTTATCAGATTTGCTTTTGAAAACCCTTTTTTTAATTTTCATTATGCACACAAAACCCACGGTGTGGGGTATCAAAAAAAATTACAAAGGTATTTAAGGGTTTCCAGGGCCCTAAAGGTCGTAAAGTTTTGATAGCTAAAACAAGTTTACAAAGGAAAAGAACCATTAACCCGCCCCAACACCTGAAAACCCAATTACAATAGTTTTAATAAAAATATTAGCTTTTTTAAAATAAAACCAAGCGAGTATTTTTCCAGAATAGTTTGAAATTAAAACCACGAAACCAAAAAACATTTTGATCAGTCTTGTACATTTCTGAAAAGTTTGTCTGTAAATTTCTTAAATTTTTTATCGCATTCCAGCATGGACATACGTAAGTTTTTAAATGTTATTTTTAAAACTTTAGTAACAAAATAAATTTTGCATATTAGTGTTATTTTTGTTTCTTGAGGGGGACAAAAATTCGTACGGGTCATACTGCGCCTGGGAAAATGAAAAAAATTGGGGTTTGGACTGGGGGCAAAGTTCCGTTTCACATGGCAAGGGCCCGGGGTTTTCGATTCCCTGAAAAGGGGGGAAAACATACCTGGAATATCGGGAGAGGGCCCCGGGGGGTCAACCCCTCGCGGCCTCATGGTAAAATCAGGGCCTGTTCAACCAGGCTTTTGCTGTTGGCCACACGGAACCCGACTACGAACCCCAGCCCGGCTAGTCGGGTACTAAATTTTTAGGTGCCAGCCCCAGTCCTTTTTTGAAGACTGCCAGGGGTCTTTTGGGGTAATCCCCCTTATGTATGCTGGGGGGCATTTGAACACCCTTTGGGGGCCCCTTACACTTTTTGTATGGTCTTTTTAAAAACGTGCTATTTACCCCCCCCTGCTTTTCATGGGGGGATGGTCCCATCGTTTTGCCGATTTTTTTTTGTTTTGGGGAGGGGAGGATTTTCGTGTGAAAATTTCGGTACTAGTCCCTCAAAGATTTTCCAATTGTATTAATCATTATCACTCCCCCCTGCTTTCCAGGGAAAACATTTTTCGGGAAAAACTTCAAGGGGCTCCCAAAAATTGGGGGTTTTTTATCTCCCGTTTTTGCGCCCCCGTAAAGGGGTTCTCTGTACATTTTCAAAGGTCACAATTTCCCTCCCCCTTAAAAGGTCTGTTAGTGGCAGCAATTTTTCCAGCCTAGATAGAAAAAGTGACCTGAAATGTAAACAGGGGCTTAGCATCCCTAATTTTGAAAGGTTCTCTTAAAACCATCCTTTCCCTTTTTTCCCTAGCAGATGCGTTTGATACAATTTTTATGGTCCTTAAAGGGTATATCCCCTAAACATGATCACTCCCAGGCCCTTTTTACTTTAGTTTTTCTCTTATTGGGTAGGGGAAATTTTATTTTTATTTTCCTTTAAGTTTTTTAATTTCCTCACATTTTCCTATCTTTATAATTGAAATTTCTCGTCATTAAACTTCATATTGTTTTTCTGTGCCCCCCATTTAAAGATTTGGTTGTTTCCCGCCTGGACCTTGCAGTGTCTTCAATGGGGGACACGAACAGAAAATTTCGGGGTCATCTCAAAGGAAGACACGGGCTGGGGCTGACATCCTTGCATGTCGGATATGAGGATGAGAACAAAAATGGGGGCGGTACGGGGCCCCTTGGGGAAACAGAGTTTTTTCCACCCGTACCGCCTCAATTTTTACCTGTTGACTACTACTCCTTGTTTTCAATTTTTTTTTTTTGGGAAATTATAAAAAATCCATCTACCTTGGAGGGTTTTTCCCCTTTACCTGGTTTTTTCCATTTTCACCCATCAAAAAAAAGGGTTACCTGGGTTTTTAGCCCCACTGCTATGGATCGCATCCGGGGAAAAAAATAAACCAAATTTTTCCCTCAAAATTTGCTCTACAAAACAAGGGGCGGGCTGTATAGCAGTATGTCATTTTATGTCAGCTATGGGGAGGGGTACATCTTGTAAATGAAATTTGGTTAAATAGAAGTATTAATTTTTAAATTATTATTATAACGTGTGCATTTTTCAAATTTTTCCTTTAAAGGGAAGCCCTTCCCCAAATTTTCGGGGTTTTTTTTCCCTTTTTAATGTTCCAGTTTGTGGAGAAAGAGAAGTTATCTAAAAATCAGGTTTTGTAAAGGTATCTAAATGAATCTTCACAGCTGCCCAGAGCATTCAATGAAAAAAATTTCTCCGGGCGGCGAAAGGGCCCTCTAAACCAAAAAGAAAACCCGGGTCTTGCACGTGATTTTTAACCATAAATTTCAAAGGTATTATATACCACTGTTTTTAAAAAAAAATTTTTAATTCCCTTTAAAAAAAAAAAATCCCTTTTTTCATACACCCTTTTTCCACCTTTTTTTTACTTTTTTTTTTTTTGTTTCAACAGTGCCCAGCCCCTGGTTCTCTCTTCGAGACGACCACCACAACCATCAGCCCTTTTGATTTTTGGCACCCAAATCGGGTGCCACAAATCCACCCACCAGACCCGTAATGCAAAACCACTAAACCCCCTTATAGCTTTACCTTTGTTGATTTGTATGTGGCTTTTGGGGAGATTTACCTGGGGTCACGTCCGGCTATTGGGGCCCAAAAGGGTTAAAATTTTAAAAAAAATTAAAAAAAAAAATAAAATAAAAGAAAAATTAGAACTAAACAAAAGGGGAAAGCCGAAAAAATGCTTAAATGAAAAAACCGCTTTCCCAAACTTTGGGAACCCTGAATTTCCCCGCAAAAAAGCGAAGAAGACCCAAGACTGAACCCGCCGGGCCACCACCACGCCCCATTGATGCAAAAAAACCCTGTTTGCCTTCTCCCCCCTGAGGGCAAAAAACCCCTGCTCCCTCCCCCACTAAAGCAAATAAACCTGCTCCCATCCCCCCCCTGTTTCAAAAAAACCCTGCTGCCTCCCCTACTGAGAAAAACAAACCTGCTACCTCCCCCCCACAAAGCAAACAAAAAAACCTGCTGCACTCAACCGATGGAAACAAAGCCAGTTGTCTCTCCCACCCCCCAAGGAAACGCCCCCTTCCTCTCCCATCCAAGGAAGCGAAACCCCTTGGGCCTCCCCAAATCCAAAGAACGTCCCCTTAGCCTCTCCCTCCAAGAAACCCGTACCCTAGCCTCTCCCACCCAAAGGAAGCATCCCCTTTAAAAGGGCCTCCCCCCAACCAAAGGGAAAAGCGCCCCCTTAAACCATTTCCCAAACCATAAAAACCCCCGCCCTAGCCTCCCCATCCCATAAAACGCACCTTTGGGCCTTTTCCCTTCCATAAAAAACCCGCCCTTTAAACCTCTCCCATCCATAAAAAACCACCTTTAGCCTCTCCCACCCAAAGGGAAACTTGCCCTTAACCTTTCCCACCCAAAGGGAAACGCCCCCTTAGCTTCTCCCTTTCCCCGGGAAAACCCTGCCCCTTAGCCTTTTCCCAAACCAAGGAAACGGGGCCTTAGCTTCCCCGTCCAAGGAAACCCGCCCTTTTTTAGCTTCCCCCTTTCCAAGGAAGCGCCCCCTTGGGCCCCCCCCCATCCAAGGAAACCACCATTAGCCTCTCCAATCAAAAAAACGCCTGTGCCCCTCCACTCCCGGAAACCCGTAAGTCCCGTAGTTGAAGTACTGTCACAGCCCCCCCGGGGGTAATGAAGGAACAGAAGTTGTAAAAACAACCTCCAACTCTGGGGAACGGGCCCCCCCCCTTAAATTTTCCCCTTGTCCCATTTTAAGGCTAAAATTTTGGGGGGCAACATAATCTCCTGGGCTCGGGCGTCTTGGGGTTAAATTTTAAACCAAAATTTTGGGCTGTTTGATATTAAATTTTTACATCTTTGGGGCTGGGTTTTAAAACCAGCATTACCCCTTGCGGGCTCTGGTTTAAAATGTGTCCAAAACGGAAGTTCAAAATTAAAATTTTCCCTAGGGTTTATGTAATCCCACAATTTTAAAAATAGCTTAATAAAAGGGCCAAAAAGATCATTTAAAACAACAAGGTCTAAGATTTTCATTTTTTTCATTTTGGTTTTATTCTTTTTTTTTAGACTGGTTTCAACTCACGACCCTGTGAATGCAAAGTAGCCACAATTTTCCCACCACGGGTCAAGACACAAACAACAAATTAGTGTTCATTCCCACAAAACCAAACTAGGACGCCCCCAGCATCACCTCGGGGGGGACCCATCACAAACCTCCTCAAGAACACCCTCTTTTACAAATCAAAACGTAAAACAAAACTATGCAAAATGTCGTCTTGTTGGGTTACTAGACAAAACCCAAAGGCTAGATCCCTCAGACTTGAAACACCCAATATTTTTTCACCAGTCTGCTGTTCCCTTCCCTCTCCCAATTTTCCCATGGTTAGGTTTTTTAGCAAGGGCTTTTCAGCCCAAATGCAGAGAAAGGGGAAATTAGGACTGAAGAACCACGGGCCCGGCAAACTTTTCCCAAAATAAAGATTCCCAAAATTTGCCAAAGGGGTCTTTTTTATAAATTTTCGGTTAGCTATCAAAACTTTGGGCTCATTTCCCTGGCCCCATTAGACAACCGCCCACGGGTTTTGGGTAGGGGGGTTAAATAAACTTAAACTAACTTGTCGGTTATAAAAACCCCGTTCTTTTCACACAGTTTTGTTCCCTTTATAGTAACAACCCCCTCATTTTAATGGTTTCGACCACCCGGGGCCTTTCCAAAACACAAAGTTGGCCCCCATATCTTGACCACAGCGGGAAAGCCGTTTTCGGGTTTACGGGTCAACACTTTCCTTTTTAAATTTACACACTGATAAACACACAACTCGTCATCAGAAACCCTGCACCACTAAAGGTTTGGGAAATTTCGTTCACAAGACCCAAAAGCCCCCTTTAAAACATCAACTCAGGGGTTTAAGCAAAAAATCAAGTCTCGTATAGATACGATGCAAACTTTCCCAGGGAGTTTTTAAATCAAACAATTAATGGCAAAATTTGCTTTTTTTTTTCTTTGGTGTCCTTCAAATCGCTTTTTCCCTCAAGGGGCTGGAATATTGCTGAACACTAACCCCCCTTTCAAAGGCAAGGGCAAAATTGCTCACAACCTGTAAATGTACCAGGAACTTTCAGCCCACTTAAAAGTAAAATAAACACCTAAATTACGGGGAAACCCGGTTAAGCCACTTAAATTTGGGTATTCCCGGGAATGTGGCGAGAAAGATAAGATAATAGATTTTGGGAAAAATTCCTGGAGCATAGAATTCACCAGGGAAAAAATTACCCCTTAGGGAAAAAAATTACATGGCAAGGGGAAAATATTTGTGAGCTGTTTTTTGTAAAAACCCGTGAATAATTATTTTCCTTTTTGACTTTCTTGTTTTTTTTTTGTCCCCTTTTTGAAAGGCGTTTAATTTTTTTTATGGAAGAAGGGGGGAAATTTGGGGAAATAACATCAAGCCGAGGGGTTTAAGATGGAGGAAACGTTGAGAATCCCCGCCAAAGGGTTTTAAAAACCAAGCCTTAAAAACCCCAAAAACACTCCCATTTTAAAATAAAACTCTCGGGAGGGGATGCAAAAATTCCCCCCCTTGAAAAGTAGGTCCCAGAGTACACTGAAAGACAACACAGAAAATTTTTTCCCTGATTTAGGGGCCCAAATGTAAAACCCGCCTCGCAGCATACATAAGGGGGAAAACCAATAGACCCCCCGACCCGTCCCTTTAAGAAGGGGCTGGTCAGAAAAAACCCAAAGCCAGTACCTGATCACCCAGGCTGTGGTTTTTGTATTTTCGGTTTATGTGCAGGCCCGCAGTACAAACCAAAGAAGGGCCCGGTCTTTGAACTGGGGCCCTGGGGGCGTTTGACCCCCCCAAAACCCCCCTCCATTTTTAAAAACCCCAAATATTTTTCTGTCCTTAAGTACAAATTTTTTTCACACTGTTACAAACCCAGGCACAAAAAGGGCCCTTTTTCCCCGGGTGTGAAGGGGAAAAAAGGGGCAAACAAACACACCCCGAATGACTTTGAAATTTTATTTTTCCCTTTACCAAAGGGAATGTGGATATTTACACATTTTTACACTATAAAAGGGTTTTAAAAGTTAAATTACAACAAAAGTTAAGGCGAGGCCAAGACACAGCCTGGAGACAGAATAGGCAACCGGCTCAACCAGCTCTAGTATGGGAAAAGAAAAAGGGTTAAAAGGGTTGGGGGGGTGCCCACAACACCTCTACGATTTCCCCGAAACCCAAACCTTTTCATTTGGCTGAACCTGGTACTTTATTGAAACGATGGGGGCCCCCTCGTTTTAACCCTAGACTGGGGTTTACTTTGGGTTGGGGGGGGTAGCCTTTCAATTTAGGTGTTTTACAAAGGCCCCAATAAAGGTTACATACTTTTTTGCAAGCTACAAAACACAACAAAACCCCACACACACACACACACACACACAAAACCCCACCCACACACGAGCAGTTTGAGGCCCGAAAAAATATGTACCCCAAAAAGGAGGGGCGGTCCCAACACAATATGAAAATGACAAAGCAATTTATAGCCAAATCGATCCTAAGCAGTTTACAGCCAAAATCAGGGGGAAAACAACAGTCCCAAAGACCAGGGAATCAAGGGTGAGGAATTTAAAGGGAAAAAGGGAAAAAATCCAAGAAACGGGCCAGAAGTATTTTTAGGAGCTCAAAATGAGATTCAAAGAAGTGTTTACAAAGGAACAGAAGGGACCCCAGAAAGAAGGCAGGGGGGTACACCATCAAGTGTTTGGGCACAATACATACAACCGAGGAAGAAGTGAATTGGCCCGGGAATTTAGCTGATACCTCAAAAGGCGGGTGTGGCCCGGGGTTTAAAACCCTCCAGGGGCCTGAGAGAGGGAGCAGAGGCACCTTTTGAATTTCTAACAACATCTTCAACACATCTGTCAAAAAAGGGCCCCAAATTAACCCGAAATTTTGGGGCCTTAGTTAAGTTAAGCGATGTTTCCCCATACACCCGGGGACCAACTCGGTTTTTGGGGGAAAATTATTTCATCGAAAAAACCCGCCACAAGCAGTGAGTTGTAAATAAAAATTCGCCTGTTTGCGAAATTTTTAAACATTTTCCCAAACTCTTTCTTTTCCACTGCATGTGGCAGGATTTGATGGGAAAAAAACTTTCAAAAAAGAGCTTGGTGCCCGGGGTTTTGGGGCCCGGGGGGATGGTAACCCCCGGGGGGATGGGGGAAAACCCCTTAGCTTCGGGTAAGCACCCCTACTTATCGAGGGTCTAGCCCGTGGGAAAGTACTGTGGGCCCCCTTTATACAGAGTTAGCAGGTTCGAGTCCTGCGTGGACGTAAAACAATGTTTATAATATATAATATTAAAATAAAATAAAATATATTTTATATATATTTTTAAAATATATAATATAAAAATATATATAAAAAAATATAAATATATACAAACATACAAACAACATACAAAAATACAAACATATAAATCAAATACCGGGGGATCGAACCTATTTTCTTTTGGGCGACGTCCCCTGGTGAGCGGGGAAAAAAAAAAGTGAAAAATTTCCCTGACGCTCTAAACCACGGACCAACAAACCCTTAAAAATCACGCACCCCCGCAAGCAGGCTTTTTATTGGATTTCCCAGGACATACGAAGGTGGGGGCCTGAAGCTAATTTCATTCCCAACCCCCCCCTATTTTTTGTACAGCCTCCAAACAGTAATATCCCTATTGTAAACTACGTAGGAGTGGTATTGACTCAATAACAAAACTGCAAACCCGCCGGGCAAACAAACGATGTTTTTTAACCCACCTCATGGGGGCCCTCGAAAACAAAAGGGACCCAAAAACCCAGCTCTGGGTGGGTGGGGGGGATTCTTTAGGTTCGTTTTTGGTCCCGTGGGGTTTCAGTTAGTTTTTTAAAATGTTTATTTAAAGGGAAACCCCCTTTCCCATCCTGTGGGGGGGTAACAAAAAATTACAGAGGTACATAATTGGGGCCAGGGGCTGGGCCCCCAAAATTTTTATAGCTGGAAAAGTTTCAGAGGTAATAAAACAAAAATTTACAAAGGGTAAAGAAAATCAAAAATTTTCCCAAAAAAATGAACCCAGGAAGGGCCCATCCCCCAATTTTTTAACCCAAATTACAAAGGGAAATTTTCAGATTACGGAGGCACAATGGTTCCCCGGACCGGGCTCCTGGGGTTTCAGCTTTGTGGGAAATTTTTTTCCACCACAAGACGGGCTAAAACAACCCCCTTTCAGTCTCCCCCCTTTTTCTGGGATTTGAAATGGCCCCCCTCCTCCTTAATTCCCCACTAAATACAAACCCCTCCTACTAAACCCCCCACTACCACTACACTACCCACTTTCTACAAATACTTTCTAAAAATTCTTCCACCAATACCTCTTCCTTTTTCCCATATATCCCCTCCTGCTTTAAATTCTCGTTAATGTGACTTTGTAAATGGTCCAAGTTGGACCGGAAACCCCATCTCTGCTTTTGTCCCTTTTATTTGCGGGTTTTTTGAGTCAAATTTTCCGTCACGGGATTGGCCCTTTTTTGTTAAATGAAAGTATGTAAAAATATTTAAAATTTTTATTAATATATATATATAAATTTTATATATATATATAAATATTTTAAAATTTATAAAAAATATATATAAATATTTATTATTTTTAAATTTTTTTCACACTGGGCCCAAACCCCCCAAAGGGAGGGGGGCCCGAAAAAAAAAAAAACTTTTAAACCATCATTTTACTCCCTCCAACCTTTTCTTTTCCAGAAGGGTGCTTTTCACACAGTTTTTAACTGCAAAAATTAACACCCCCTCCTTCAGAGTGCAGGCACTGAAATTCCCCTCTCCAGGACTCAAGTCCGGGCCCGCCCGGGTTTCCCCCCGAATCCCTTCATAAATGTTATTTTTCTCCCCCACTTTCCCAAAAGCACGTCAATATTAAAAACCAAATTTTTCTCCATTCCCCACCTATCAAACACCCTCAAAGCATGCCTCGGAAGCCCAACCCCCTCCCCAAAAAAAAACCTCCTTTAAACCCCCCCCCTCCAACCCCTTTCCCAGGCCCCACCCCCCACCCCGCCTTCCTTTTACACAGACAAAACAAACCTTTAAGTCCCTTCTTTTTCCCCTTCCCTTTTCTCTACAAATTTTCCCAACCACCTCAACAAACCCCTTCCCCAGCCCCCTGGGCAACAGTTTTGGGGAACCCGCCCCTCCTCCTAACTTTCCCAAAAATACGAATTCCTGCATTATAACACACCACACAAACCCTCCAAAATGACCCTCCCACTGCCCCCAGCCTTCTCCCCCGCTGCAACATTTACACCCACGCTTCACACCCATATAAGAGTTTGGAAAAAATATAAAATCTCAAACATTCCCCCCCTTTTTCCCCCAAGGACGAAGTTTTTTGTCTCCACAGACTCCTAAGTGCAAACCCCTCACTCTTTTTCCCCCATCAATTTTTATGAATTTAAAACCCCATCTTTTATAGACCCATCCCTGACAAAGTCCACTCCCCCAAAAACTGAAAACTTTTTAAACCCCCTCCCTACCCCTCCCCTCCAATCTGATATTCAACTTTCATCACCTAATCTTTTTGTTAAACCTCATAACCCTTTTCTTTTCCCGAATTTACCCCTTTTAAATTTTTTTCTTTTGCACACCCTAAACCCCCTTTTTTCCACCATCTCTGCAGCTTTTTCTTCAGAACTCCCAGAGCACAGTGTCATCAGCAAAAAAGCAGCTGTGACAACTCCCACTTTTGTGTGAATTTTTTACTTTTTAAATCCCCGCCTCTTTCCAAGACCCCCGCATTTACTTCTCTTACAACCCCAAACTATAAATATAAAAACAAACCCCGGGACATCACCATCCTTGCTAAGGCCCCTTTTACTGGAAAAAATTTTCCCTCTTTTCCTACATACTCTAACTTTAGCCTTTACTATCCTCGTAAAAACTCTTCACGCTTTCAGTAACCTACCTCCACACCCAAAAACTTTCAACCTTTTGCCACATTTTCCCCCCTAACCACCCTGCCCTACGCCTTTTCCAAACCATAAATGCCACAAAGAAACCCCCTTTTGGGCCCTTTTCAAATACTGGGTTTACTTATATGTTTCACTGTAAAAAACACCTTGGCCAAACACCCCCCACCTTCCCCAAACCTCCCCTTTTTCATCTGCTATCCATTCTCCGTCTTACCTTTAAATTTTTTTAATTTATAACTCTACCAAACACTTTTTCCAGGTACACCAACAGACTTATCCCCCTTTTAATTTTTGGGACTCTCCTTTTTTCCCCCCTTTTCCCTTTTTACAAAGGAAATAAAGCATGCTCCTCCCCCCCGCCAATCCCTAGGTACCTTACCCCCTTCCATACATTTTTTTAAAAAAATTTTCAAACCCAAACCCCCCCAAAACAAAAATCCCCACCTGCTTTTTAAAATTTTCTAAACTTTTTTCCCCCCACCTCCCGGGTGCCTTTCCCCCTTTTATTTTACCTACGCCTCAGGGAAATTCCCCCACATCCACAACTGGCTCTTCCTCACTCCCCACAAAATTTTTTATTCCTCCTTGCCCTATACACGAAATCCCCAGCCTTTCCCCATCTTTTAACAAAATTTAACAATTCCCAAAATAAATTCCCCCCAACTTCCAATACCTCTACCCCTCTCCCTTTAATAAAATCTCCTCTCCCCATTTTTAAAATGACCAAAACCAAATTTTTTTCTCCCAGGCTTTCCCTTTAAATTTTTAATCCACCCAAAAACTTTTTCTTTTTTTCAACAAAATTTTTTTGATAACATCTCACCCACCCCCTCTTTTCTCTCTTTTTTTCATTGCTTTACCCCCTCCCCTTTAACCCCTTTCCCCCCCCTTTTTTTTCCCTATCTCTTCCTCCACATCACTTCTACTTTGTTTAAAAAAATTTTCAATATGCTAAATTTTTTCTCCCTTACTACTCTCTTTAAAATCACATTCCCCCCAATTTGCTCCCTTCCCCCCAGCACCCACTTTTTCCCGTAAAAACCCCAAACTTCTGCTGAACACTCTAACACTACATTTTTTAAAACCATAAACCCCTACCTCCTTTTTTTTTTTTTTTTTTTTTTTTTTTACCCCCCCTGCCAAACTCTCATTAGCCCCCTATCCTCCAATAGCTGTTTATATCTTTTCCCTAACCCCCCTCCCCCTTTTAGTTTATAAACCTTCACCTCTCTCTTCCCCCGATTTCTTCTATTCTCCTTTTATTCCCCTCTACCTTTTAAATCTCAGTGGGAACTAAAAACTAGAAAGATCTGATATATCGGGCCCCCCTTTAAACATGTACATCCTGAATCAAATCAACATTTTTTTATCTACCAATACATAAAACCAACAAAACCCACTGTCATTTCGCCCCTTTTCATCATATCGTTATACTTATTTTTTCCCCCTTTTTCTTTAAAAAATGTAATTTCCTATAACTAAACCCCTTTTTATACAAAGTTCAATCAAGGGTCCCATTATCATTTACACCTTTGGCCCCCCCCAAACATACCTACCCCAAACCCCCTCTAAAAGTTTCTCCTAAATTTAGCATTCAGGTTCCCCCCACCCCCAATTACTCTCTCACTTGGGTTTAAAGGCTCCCCATACATTCACTTTAAAAACTCCCAAAAATCCCCTCTCTCTCCTCTCATTCCCCCCTCTTCTCCCAGGTGCATACAAAGCCTTTTTATGACCCACTTTTCGCATCCCAAACCTTTTTCTTTTTAAACCACTAATTCCTTGAATTTACCAAATTTCAATTCTCTTTTTCCCCTTTCCCAAAAATGATCATTTAAAAAATTTCTGCCCACCCCTTCCTTTGCCTTAAATCTCTCAGATACCTCCCGATTTAATCCCCCCCTTTTTTCCCCCCCCCTGAAACTCTCCAACCCCCCTTTAGTTTGTTTTCGCTTAAGCCAGGACACCAACTTCTTTTCATTCATAACAACAAAATCAAACTGTTTCCTTTTCATCCGCCCCTACATCCACGCCCCCATTTAAGCATCCCATTTTTTATAAAGTTTTTCTTCTTCTCTTTTTTAAATAAAAGTATACAGGAAAGGGGGTTTCAGCCCCCTTGCTTCCCCCAAAAATTTTTTGTCGCCTCATACACACGCATGGCTTTTTCGGAGGAAAAATTTTTTTTCCACTTCCCCCTGGGCAATTTAAAAAAAATTTAAAAAAAAAAAAACTATTTATAAAAAGGAGAAAAACCTAGATGTATGTATATATATATCATGTGCGTTTTCTGTGAAGGAACCAAAATGTAATTGGGGTACAAGATATCCCCGTTACTACGTGTTTTTTGTTAAAAGAAAAAGGGAAAACCCCGCAATTTCCCACCATCATGTAAAACTTACAGGTTTTTGTTTCACAGTCATCCGGCAGGACGGAAATTTCTTCCCTGGGTTTTGCGTTTTACCACCAATAAATATTATATATATATATATAAAAATATATAAAATAAATATAAATATATAATATAAATTTTTATATAAAATTATAAAATTTTAAACAAATTATATATATATATATACACACCCCAAACATACGTGATTTATGACTTACTTTTCCCTTTGCATTTTCTCACAATACACAACTAACAGCTGCCCTTTAAATAAATAAGATAAAGAAAAAAAATTTGTCAATTTTTATATTAAAAATTTAAAAAAAAAAGTTTTAAAAAACCCAAAAGCATGAGATTTAAATTTTCAATAAAAATAATAAAAGTAAAAGAAAAATGAGAAAATCAAATATGTGAAAAAAAAATCCGAGATATAAAAGGAAAAATGTCAGTTGAATGAAAAATTTCAAGATTAACCCGAACAGGAAATGATGCGTCCCTTTTAAAAATTCTTTATTCAATTAGTAAATTTTTTAAACTATTTTTTCCCAATTTATTTAATGCTAAAGTTCCTTGGGCATGAAGGTATTTCAGAAACCTGGCCACATTCTGTAGGTGCTACAAAATTGTGTTCACTTGCCTCAGTGCCGTATTGGCTTTGGTTCCTAACCTTGAGACAATCTGCAACAAGATATTCTGGACGCTGTGTGTGAGAAATATTGTAAACATGACTGACCTTCAGTTCCCTTCCCTATCTATAATGTTAAGCATTTCTAGTTGTAAAACTATCTTGGCACATAAAGTGGAAAGATAAAGGCTTCACAGTATTTCCACAAGTATTTGTAATGATACACAGTGATGTATAACCCGCCATAGAATTGCAGGAGGTCAAGAGAGCAGTATGAAGAGAGCAACAGAACAATGTTTATAAATTCAAGTCTCTTCTCAAAGATCACTTACTCACCCAAAACCAAATAAATACTGAATAACTGAACCTTATAAATTGTATATCTTAAATGTTTCTCACAATTATATCACATAAATGTTAAACCTAAAACCGAATCTAACTTTATTATTTTTTAAATACACTACCTAACAGAATCCTTCATATGACTGAATGCAACCATATGACCTGTCTTTGTAATACTCACTTGTGATTTATAGTAATCTGTTTACATTAATGTTTTATCACTGATTTCATCATTGCTTAGTTAATCTTAAGTTAATTTTAAGCCAGCCCGTAATGCTATGCATAGTATAAGTGGCTTTGGCATGCTGCTCTTATCTGTATTTTTTTGTACCTCTGTATGTGTGCTCAAATTGGAAATAAATAAATAAAATAAATGGTGGACACACTAGCTGAGGTGGCCAGAAGAGCTCACTCGATTATAGCAAAGTTACTGGTTATGGGCGATTTCAACCACAGAGAGACTGGGAAAACCTGGAGCCACATGGGAGTCCAGAAACATGGAGAGCCAAGATGATGGATGTGGTACTGGAAAACCTCATACACTAACATGTTAGGGACACTACCAGACAGAGAGAGTGGGGAAGATGAACCAGCAAGACTGGACCTCATGTTCACCCTGAGTAGCTCAGACATTGAGGACATCACATATGAAAGGCCCTTTGGAACTAGTGATCACGTGGTTCTGAGCTTTGAATGCATAGTAGAGTTACAAGTGGATGAGGTAACAGGAATAGAAAGGGAAAAGCCAAACTATAAAAGGGGGGACTACAAAGGCATGAGGAACTTCCTGCAGGAGGCTCAGTGGGAAAGAGAACTGGTAGGAAAGTCAGTAAATGAAATGATGGACTTCGTAACAACAAAATGCAAGGTGGCAGAGGATAGGTTTGTTCCCATGGGCAACTGAAATAATGGGAAGACCAGAATGAGCCCTTGATTTACCCAAAGGTGTAGCGAGGCAAAAACTAAGTGCACTAGAGAATATAAAAAAAGTACAAAAGTCAAAGGACCCAGGAAAATAGAGAGACTAGTCGAAGAGCCAGAAACAAGTATGCACTGACAAGAAGTGAGGCCCACCGACAGTACGAAAACAACATGGCATCGAAAGTCAAGTCTGACCTGAAACTGTTTTATAGCGACACCAGAAGGAAGACAGCAGTCAAGGACCAGCTAATCAGGCTGAAGAAAGACGATGGGGAGCTCACAAGAAACGATCAAGAAGTATGTGAGATATACCAACAAGTGTTGGTTGAAATACACACAACTGAGGAAGAGGTGAAGCACTGCTATGTGAAAATTTTAAAAACTCAAAAGGGAATGGGACCAACAACTCGACCCTGGGTCCTTTTGAGAGGGAGCAAAAGATGCTGTGTGTGCCACTAATCACAAAATTTTTTCACTCCCTTTTAAAGGGGCAAGGCCTGGCGTATGGGAAAAACGGCAAATGGGTCCTTATCTTTTAAAAAAAAAAAAACAGAAACGAACACCCAAACTTAAACCAGTGTCACTGCGGGTATAGCATGCAAAGTCAGGAGAAGAATTTCAGGGGGGTGGTGGGGCAACCCCGGAAAAAACAAAAATATAAACGACAGCCAACATGGATTTATGGAAAGCAAAAACCGGGGGTAAAAAAACCAAATTGAGTTTTTTGACAAGGAAAAAGGGAAAAAAGACATGAAAGAGGAACGGGTGGGGTTTATTGCAAATTTCTTGGATTGAAAAAAGGTCCTTTTAAAGCAGTTTTTACACAAGAGATTAGCCTGGAGTTTTCCTGGGGGAGAGTTTTCCGGGGGGGCAACGCCCCCGCGGCCCGGTCGAGACCAGGCTTTTGGGGGGGTCAGGCCTTTTATCAACCGGGTGTTTTCTGCTGGCTGCAAAGCCAAAAACCCAAAATAAGAGCCACACCCGGCTGATCCGGAACTGGAAATTTAGGGGCTTGTCCAGGGGCCAGCTTGAAGACCCGCCCGGGGGGCGTTGGGAATCCCCCTTAAAGTGTGCTTGGGGGGCAGTTTAAAAAATTCCCCGGGCCCCTGAAACTTTAAATTTTATGGTCCTTTAAAGTGCTAGGGCCCCCTGCTTTTCCTTTTGGGGGGGTGGGCAAAGCCCCCAAGTTTTTTTGCTTTCTTGGGGGTGGGTGATTTTCGTGTGCAAGTTCGGTACTAGTCCCTTAGGTTTTCCAGGTGTATATAATCATGTATCTCTCCCTCCTGCGTTCCAGGGAATACAGGTTTAGGAACCTCAAGCGCTCCCAATAATTGAGGTGTTTTATCTCCGTTATCCGCGCCGTGAAAGTTCTCTGTACATTTTCTAGGTCGGCAATTTCACCTGCCTTGAAAGGTGCTGTTAGTGTGCTGCAGATATTCCAGCCTAGATAGAACAAGTGACCTGAAGAGTGTCATCATGGGCTTGGCCTCCCTAGTTTTGAAGGTTCTCATTATCCATCCTGTCATTTTTCTAGCAGATGCGATTGATACAATGTTATGGTCCTTGAAGGTGAGATCCTCCGACATGATCACTCCCAGGTCTTTGACGTTGGTGTTTCGCTCTATTTTGTGGCCAGAATTTGTTTTGTACTCTGATGAAGATTTAATTTCCTCATGTTTACCATATCTGAGTAATTGAAATTTCTCATCGTTGAACTTCATATTGTTTTCTGCAGCCCACTGAAAGATTTGGTTGATGTCTGCCTGGAGCTTTGCAGTGTCTGCAATGGAAGACACTGTCATGCAGATTCGGGTGTCATCTGCAAAGGAAGACACGGTGCTGTGGCTGACATCCTTGTCTATGTCGGATATAAGGATGAGGAACAAGATGGGAGCGAGTACTGTGCCTTGTGGAACAGAGCTTTTCACCGTAGCTGCCTCGGACTTTACTCTGTTGACGACTACTCTCTGTGTTCTGTTAGTGAGGAAATTATAGATCCATCGACCGACTTTTCCTGTTATTCCTTTAGCACGCATTTTGTGCGCTATTACGCCATGGTCACACTTGTCGAAGGCTTTTGCAAAGTCTGTATATATTTACATCTGCATTCTTTTGTCTTCTAGTGCATTTAGGACCTTGTCGTAGTGGTCCAATAGTTGAGACAGACAGGAGCGACTGTTCTAAACCCATGTTGCCCTGGGTTGTGTAACTGATGGGTTTCTAGATGCGTGGTGATCTTGCTTCTTAGGACCCTTTCAAAGATTTTTATGATATGGGATGTTAGTGCTATTGGTCTGTAGTTCTTTGCTGTTGCTTTACTGCCCCCTTTGTGGAGTGGGGCTATGTCTGTTGTTTTTAGTAACTGTGGGACGACCCCCGTGTCCATGCTCCCTCTCCATAGGATGGAAAAGGCTCGTGATAGGGGCTTCTTGCAGTTCTTGATGAACACAGAGTTCCATGAGTCTGGCCCTGGGGCAGAGTGCATGGGCATGTCATTTATCGCCTGTTCGAAGTCATTTGGCGTCAGGATAACATCGGATAGGCTTGTGTTAATCAAATTTTGTGGCTCTCTCATAAAAATTCATTTTGATCTTCGACTCTCAGTCTGGTTTAGCTGCTTGCTAAAAACTGAGTCATATTGGGACTTGAGTAGCTCACTCATTTCCTTGTTGTCATCTGTGTAGGACCCATCTTGTTTAAGTAGGGGCCCAATACTGGACGTTGTTCTCGATTTTGATTTGGCATAGGAGAAGAAATACTTTGGGTTTCTTTCGATTTCATTTATGGCTTTTAGTTCTTCCCGCGATTCCTGACTCCTAAAGGATTCTTTTAGCTTAAGTTCGATGCTTGCTATTTCTCTGACCAGTGTCTCCCTACGCATTTCAGATATATTGACCTCTTTTAGCCGCTCTGTTATTCTTTTCCGTCACCTGTAAAGGGAGCGCCTGTCTCTTTCTGTTTTACATCTACTCCTCCTTTTTCTTAGAGGAATAAGCCTTGTGCATACATCGAGTACTACCGAGTTAATCTGTTCTAGGCATAAGTTGGGGTCTGTGTTGCTTAGTATATCTTCCCAGCTTATATCGGTTAGGACTTGGTTTACTTGGTCCCACTTTATGTTTTTGTTATTGAAGTTGAATTTGGTGAATGCTCCCTCGTGACTAATCTCCTTATGTCGGTCTGGGGCTCCGCGCATACATGACTGAACCTCAATTATGTTGTGATCTGCAGAAGCTAGAGGATCAGGGGCATATAACAGGAAGGGCACTGCAATGGATCAGAGAATACCTGACAGGGAGGCAACAGCGAGTCATGGTACGTGATGAGGTATCACAGTGGGCGCCGGTGACCAGCGGGGTCCCACAGGGGTCAGTCCCAGAAACCAATGCTATTTTTGGTATATGTGAATGACATGACGGAACGGATAGACTCAGAAGTGTCCCTGTTTGCAGATGATGTGAAGTTAATGAGGAGAATTAGATCAGATGAGTATCAGGCAGGACTACAAAGACACCTCGACAGGCTGGATGCATGGTCCAGCAACTGGCTCCTGGAATTTAATCCCGCCATATGCAAAGTCATGAAGATCGGGGAAGGGCAAAGAAGACCGCAGACACAGTATAGGCTACGTGGCCAAACACTACAAACCTCACTCAAGAAGAAAGATCTTGGGGTGAGTATAATACCGAGCATGTCTCCGGAAGCACACATTAACCAGATAACTGCTGCAGCATAAGGGCGCCTGGTAATCCTGAGAATAGCATTTCAATACCTCAGTAAAGAATCATTCAAAACTCTTTACACCGTGTACGTCAGGCCCATACTAGAGTACGCAGCACCAGTTTGGAACCCACACCTGGTCAAGCACATCAAGAAATTAGAGAAAGTGCAAAAGTTTGCAACAAGACTAGTTCCAGAACAAAGGGAAATGTCTTACAAAGAAAGGCTAAGGGAAATCGGCCTGACGACACTGAAGGACAGGAGGGTTTGGGGAGACATGATAACGACATACAAAATACTGCAAGGAATAGACAAGGTGGACAGGAACAGGATGTTCGACAGATGGGACACAGAAACAAGGGGTCACAATTGAAAGTTGAAGACTCAGATGAGTCAAAGGGATGTTAGGAAGTATTTCTTCAGTCATACAGTTGTCAGGAAGAGGAACAGTCTGGCGAGTGATGTAGTGGAGGCAGGAACCACACATAGTTTTAAGACGAGGTATGATAAAGCTCATGGAGCAGGGAGAGAGAGGACCCAGTAGCGGTCAGTGAAGAGGCAGGATCAGGAGCTGAGTCTCGACCCCTGCAACCACAAATAGATGAGTACAAATAGGTGAGTACAGTTCCAAATGATTCATACACAGTTGTGCTGAATACCCTCACACATGGGCACTGTTATACATCTTAACAAAATATTAGTCATTGTTCATTACTTCATGCCCCTCAAGGTGGTTCCTTAATACTTGTGTACGGCTCTGAATACTGCATCAAATGGAGCATATATAAGGGGCTGGCTGGAATGATCTCGGTCCACTTGTTTTACAGTCAACAACAGTAGAAGAACTCCCAAATATGAAGAGCTTCTTGCTTCTCGCTCTTACAGTTCTGGCTGCAGCAGCCAACGCTGCCCCGAGTAAGTGGCTATCATACTCTTTTTGTCCACGGAGTCACAGACTTAACTTACCCTCTTATTAAAGAAATGGATGGGCTGTGGTTATTAGTTAAGTTCCTGGGAGCAGGTCAGTAGTTCCTGGTAAGTAACCGGAGTCTTAGAGGCATTAAGATGATGTATGGAGTTATATTAACGTCTTCATTGGAGTCGATGGTCTTTATTGTGGATGATCTTATTACTTCTTTCAGATGAAGGAATCATATTTTTAGATTTTGCCACCGAAGTGGCTAGTTTATTGTGCACCCCATATCCATCCTGTGGATGGTAGCGCAAGAGCATATGGATACATAAAAGGCCTAGGAACTAGGCCCCAAAACAGTTAACAGGTGTACGTATGGATTTATATCTACATATCTACAGTTCACTTATCTGTTACAAGCAAATTTAGGAAATTTGCTTAGCATATCTGGTATCTTATTTTCATTAATAAGATATCTTGACATGTCACATAGGTTATTATACTGTCTGTCTCTGTATTCCTCAATAAGTGGACAATTAAGCACATAGTGTTCAAGACAGTGACCATATGCCTGATCACATAATTCGCATTTAGTTTGATCATCATCTGTGTGTCTCCCATGAACATACTTATCTATGTTCATGTTATCATAGTGGGTCATAGATCTACTCAGGCTTCTAACTGCATTCCTATAACAATCATTTTCGTTATTTACTTCTCTCCTAATATTATTCCTAATGCTAGACACAGATATACCAAAGTTATATTCTACATTCTCCTTCTGGGTACTCTTCTTGTCTAACATATCAACTTTATCATGAAGGAGTTATCCAGTGTGTGATGGGATCCATAGCAATTGTACATTAATCCCTTTGTCCCATATTGATAGTGATGCTTTATATTGACAAGTTATGCAAACTTGTGGGGACTGGAAGTAGAGGGTGTTCCAGGTGTCAACGCCCTCGCGGCCCGGTCTATAACCAAGCATCACTGTGGATCAAGGCACGATCAACCAGGCTGTTACTGCCGGCTGCATGTAATTCAACGTATTTAACGTAAACTATTAAGAATTATATTAACTTAAGTAACAAAATCAATTTGCAGATTAGTATTATTCTGTTCATGGAAGGACCTAAATCCGTAGGGGCTCATATACTGTGCCTTGGAAATGGTAGACAAGAAGGTTTGATCCAAGAAGGGACGCGTGCAGGTTCAAGTCCTCCAATAAAGAGTCCTTGACCAGCATCAGGGTTTTTACCCTTGTGATGTTCAATTTGTGGAAAATGAAAAGTCATCTAAAAATCAGGATGTAAATCATTTTTCGAGGTATCTAAATGAATATCCGAAGCTTCCCAGAGCAGTCTAATAATCGGATTAATGCCGCTGGTGGGCGAAACGTCTCTCAACAAAGACAACCGGATCTTGCACATGAGTTTTAATCATAAACTTGTAGGTATTATGTACTACTGTTTTAATGAAATGTGTTGCTTTCTATTAAAAATGCTCTTTTCATACACATTTTTCCACCTTGTTTTACTCTTATTTTTGTTTACACAGCTGCCCAGTCTGGTTCTCTCTTCGAGACGACCACCACTACCATCAGTCCTTTGAGTTTTGGCAGCCAATCAGTGCCACTAAGTCACTCCATCCAGACCCGTAATGCAAAACCAGCTGCATCACCAGTGAGTAGCATTACCTGTGTTGATTGTATGTGTGCTGTTGGGAGATGTTACCTGTGGTCACGTCGCTATTGTGGCCACAGTTAGAAATATAAAAATTAAAATGAATAAAAGTTAAATAGAACTAAACAAAATGGGAAATCGAAAAAAAATGATTAAATGTGAAGATCCGCTTTCCTTTTCCTTTGCAGTCTGATGATTCCGCAGAAGATAACGACGAAGACGGCAAGACTGAAGCGCCTGCCACCACCACTGCTCCCATTGATGCAAACAAACCTGCTGCCTCCCCCACTGATGCAAACAAACCTGCTGCCTCCCCTACCGATGCAAACAAGCCTGCTGCCTCCCAAACTGATGCAAACAAACCTGTTGCCTCGCAGATCGATGGAACCAAACCTGTTCTCTCTCTCATCTAAGGAAACACGCCTTTGCACCCTCCAGCCCCGGCAACGTAAGTACTGCGGTTGAAGTAGCTTTCACAGAGACTTGGTAATGAAAGAACAGTAGTTGTCAAAGGACAACCTTCAATTCTGAACGAACTGCTCTAAATGTTCCTTTGCCACAGCTTAGGCTTAAATGTTTTGCAACATAATCTCACTAGGCTCTGGCGTCTTGTGTTAATATTACTCAATTTGGGCTGTTTGTATATTAATATTACACATCGTGGGCTGTGTTTATACCAGCATTACTCATTGCGGGCTCTGGTTATAAATGTGTCACAAAACGGAAGTTCAAAATTACAATTTCTAGGGTTTATGTAATCCCACACATTTATTAATAGCTTAATATTAAGGCCAATAAGAAGATCATTTAAAACACTACAAGGTCTAAGATTTTCAGTTTTTCATTTTGATTTTATTCTTTATTTTAGACTGGCTTCAACTCACGACCTGTGAGGCAAGTAGCCACAAGTTCCACCACTGTCAAGACGACTATCAACTAAATTAGTGGTTCATTCCCACTAACCACTAGGACGACCCTCCAGGTACCATCCTCTGGTGGTACACCATCACTACCTCTCTCAAGAACACCTCTAATTTACAAATCAAAACCTGTGAATCAGAACTATGCTAATATCACCTTGTTCGAGTATTCTAGACAGCATCCAGGCTAGATCCCTCAGACTCGCAACAGCCTAAATCTTTGTCACCAGTCTGCTGTTGCCTTGCTCTACCGTCTTCCATAGTTAGTGTGTTTTAGCAGTGGCTTCTTCAGTCCAATGCAGAGAAAGGTGGAATAAGGACTGAAGAAGCCACTGGCTGGCGAAACATTTCCAGATTAAAGATTCCCAAAAGTTGCTCAACTGTCTCATTTATCAACTTGTCGGTTAGCTATCAAAGCTTTGGGGCCCAGTCCCTGGACCCATTATGTACCTCTGTAATCTTTTGACTACCGCCCACAGGATGGGTATGGGGTGCATGATAAACATATTAAACTAACTTGTCGGTTATATGAACCGTTCATTCACACAGTAATTGTTACCTTTATAGTAACAATCACTCATTATATTGTTTCGAGCCATCTCTGTCACTCCAAAACACAAAGTTGGCTCCAGTATCTTGACTCACAGCTGGAGCCGCTTCTGTTACTGTCAACACTCGTCTGTTTAACTTTACACACTGATAAACACACAACTCTGTCATCAGTACCTGCACCACTGATGCTTGGAATTTCATTCACTAGAGATCCAATGCTCCTTTAACAGTCAACTACAGAGGTTAAGCAGAATCAAGTCTCGTATAGATACGATGCATGATCTGTCCCATGGGAGTTATGATCGAACAATTAATGGCGAAATTGCTCTTTTTTTTTCATTGGTGTACTTCAAATCGCTTGTTCTCTCTAAGCTGGAATATTGCTGTACACTAACTACCCCCTTCAAGGCAGGCAAAATTGCTCACCTGTAGAATGTACAGAGAACTTTCACGACACATATAAGTACAATAAAGCACCTAAATTACTGGGAAACGGTTTTAAGCCACTTGAATTGTATTCCCTGGAATGTAGGCGAGAAAGATACATGATAATAGACTTGGAAAATCCTGGAGCAGTGATTCTCAACCAGGGGTAAAATTACCCCTTAGGGGTAAAAATTACATGGCAAGGGGTAAATATTTGTGAGCTGTTTTTGTGCAAAACGTGAATAATTTATTTTCTTCTGACTTTCTTGTTTTTCTGTCCCTTTATGATGGCGATAATTTTTTTGTATGGAAGTAAGGGGGTAAATGGAGAAATGCATCAAGCCGAGGGGGTTAATGATGGAGAAAACGTTGAGAATCCCTGTCCTAAAGGGATTAATACCAAGCCTACACAAAAATCACTCCCATTGAAAGTAAAACTCTCGGCAGGAGATGCAACATTCCCCCATTGAAAAGTAGGGTCGCCAAGAGTACACTGAAAGACAACACAATAAGTTTACCTGGAGTGAGGGGCCCAAGACTGTTCAACTGCCTCGCAGCATACATAAGGGGGATTACCAATAGACCCCTGACTGTCTTCAAGAAGGTGCTGGTCAGACACCTAAAGCCAGTACCTGATCAGCCAGGCAGTGGTTCGTAAGTCGGTTTATGTGCAGCCAGCAGTACACCACGAGGCCTGGTCTAGAACTGGGCCGTGGGGGCGTTGACCCCCGAAACTCTCTCCAGGTTAAAACCAATCAAATATTTTACTGTCCTTAACTAGCAATGTTCTTACACACTGTTACAACCCAGGCACAATAAGGCCTGTTATCCTGGGTGTGAAGGAGAACAAGGAGCAGAACAAACACACCTGAATGACTTTGAAATATATTTTCCTTCACCAAGAGCAATGTTGATATTTACACATATGTACACTATATAAAGTTGGAAATGTATGTGTACAACACAGTTAAGGCGAGGCCAAGACACAGCCTGGAGACAGAATAGACAACCGTGCTCAACCAGCTCTAGTATGGAAATGACAAGGGTAGACGGATGGGTGGTGCCCACACCTCTACGATTGCCAGACCCACCTTCTCATTGGCTGAACCTGGGTACTGATTGAACGATGGGGACCCATCGTTCAACCCTAGTACTGGTTCACTGGTTGGGGAGATAGCCTTTCAATGAGGGTGTGTACATGCGCCGAATAAAGGTTACATACTTTCTGCATGCTACACACACACACACACACACACACACACACAGAGCAGTCGTAGAGCCAGAAATGAATATGTACAGACAAGGAGGACAGTCCAACGACAATATGAAAATGACATAGCAGTGATAGCCAAATCTGATCCTAAGCAGTTGTACAGCCACATCAGGAGGAAAACAACAGTAAACGACCAGGTAATCAGGCTGAGGAAGTAAGGAAGGAGGGAAGATCTCAAGAAACGACCGAGAAGTATGTGAGGAGCTCAACATGAGATTCAAAGAAGTGTTCACAGAGGAGACAGAAGGGACCCCAGAAAGACGGGCAGGTGGGGTACACCATCAAGTGTTGGACACAATACATACAACCGAGGAAGAAGTGAATAGGCTGCCAAGTGAGCTAGATACCTCAGAGGCGATGTGGCTGGATAACATCTCTCCATGGGTCCTGAGAGAGGGAGCAGAGGCACTATGTGTACTACTAACAACAGTCTTCAACACATCTATCAAAACAGGGCAATTACCAGAATTATGGACGCTTAGCTGAAGTTAAGCGATGTTTCCCCATACACCCGGGCACCAAGCTCGTTTTGAAAGTTATTTCATCGAATCCTGCCACATGTAGTGGGTTTTACCTGGAGTTTACCTGGAGAGAGTTCTGGGGGTCAACGCCCCCGCGGCCCGGTCTGAGACCAGGCCTCCTGGTGGATCAGAGCCTGATCAACCAGGCTGTTGCTGCTGGCTGCACGCAAACCAACATACGAGCCACAGCCCGGCTGATCCGGAACTGACTTTAGGTGCTTGTCCAGTGCCAGCTTGAAGACTGCCAGGGGTCTGTTGGTAATCCCCCTTATGTGTGCTGGGAGGCAGTTGAACAGTCTCGGGCCCCTGACACTTATTGTATGGTCTCTTAACGTGTAGTGACACCCCTGCTTTTTTATTGGGGGGATGGTGCATCGTTCTGCCAAGTCTTTTGCTTTCGTAATGAGTGATTTTCGTGTGCAAGTTCGGTAATAGTCCCTCTAGGATTTTCCAGGTGTATATAATCATGTATCTCTCCCTCCTGCGTTCAGGGAATACAGGTTTGGACCTCAAGCGCTCCCCAATAATTTAGGGTTTTTCTCCGTTATGCGGGGGTTTAAGGGGGGGGGTTCCCCCCGGGGGCCAAAAATTTTTTTAAAAAAAAAAAGGGGGCCCCCCCCCAAAAAAAAAAAGGGGGGGGCCCCCTTTAGGGGGGGCCCAACCCAAAAAAGGTTCCGGGGGGGGCCCCCCCCAAAAGGGGGGGGGAAAAAATTTTTTAAAAAACCGGGGGGGGGGGCCCCCCCCCTTTTTTTGGGGGGGGCCCCCCGGGGGTTTTAAAGGGGGGGTTTTTTTAAAAACCCCCCCCCCCCAAAAAAAAAAAAAACCCCCCCCCTTTTGGGTTAATTTTGGGCCCGGGCCCCCCAAAAAAAAGGGGGTTTTTTTTAAATTTTTTTCCCCCGGTTTTTTTTGGGTTTTTTTTCCCCGGGGGGGGGGGGGCCCCCCCGGGGGGGAAAACCCCTGGGGGGGGGAAAAAGGGGGCCCCCGGGGGGCCCCCCAAAAAAATTTAAGGGGCCCCCCAATCCGGTTTTTTAGGGGGGGGGTTTTTTGGGGGGGGGGGGGGTTTTCCCCCTTATTTTTTTAATTTTTTTGGGGGGGGGTTTTTTTTTTTTTTTTTTGGGTTTTTTTTTTTGGGGGTTTTGGTCTTTTTTGGGGTTTTTTTTTTTTTTTTTTGGGGTTTTAACCCCCTTTTTTCCAAAAAATTTTTTTTCCCCCCCTTTTTTTGGGGTTTAAGTTTTCCCGGGGGGGTTTTTTTGGGGGGGAAAAAGGGGCCCTTTTTTTTTTTTTTTTGGAAATTTGGGAAAAAACCGTTTTTTGGTTTTGGGGGGGGGTAAAAATTTTTTGGGGGGGGTTTTTTTTTTTTTTTTAAAAAGGGGGGTTGTTTTTGGGTTTTTGGGGGGGGGTTTTTTTTTTTTCCCCCTTTTTTTTGGGGAAAGGGTTTTTTTTTTTTTTTTTTTGGGGGGAATTTAAATTTTTAAAAATTTTCTTTGGTTTTTTTTTTTGCCCCCCTTTTTTTTTTTTTCCCATTTTTTTAAAAAAAATTTTTTTGGGGTGCCCGGGGGGCCTTTTTTTTTGGGGGAACTTTTTTTTTTTTTCCGGGGGTTTTTTTGGGGGCCCGGGGGTTTTTTTGGGGCCCCCCCCTTTTTTTTGGGCCTTTTTTTTTGGGGGTTTTTGGCCCCGGGGTTTTTTTTTTTAAGGGTTTTTTTTTTTTCCCCCTTTTTAAAATTTTTTTTTTTGGGGGGGTTTTTTAAATTTTTTGGGTTTTTTTTTTTTGGGGTTTTTTGGGGGCTTTTGGGGTTTTTTTGGGGGGAAAAAGGGGGGGCCCCCCCCCCCGGGGGGGGGGGGTTTTTTTAAAAAGGGGGTTTTTTCCCCCCAAATTTTTTAAAAGGGGTTTTTATTTTAAATTTTTTTTTTTGGGGGGGGGGGGGGTTTTTGGGGGAAAAACCGGGGGGGCCCCCTTTTTTACCCCCCGGGGGTTTTTAAAACCTTTTGGGGGGGGTTTTTTTTAAAAAAATTTTTTTTTTGGGGGGTTGGGGTTTTTTTGGGGGGTTTTGGGGGTTTTTTTAAAAAAATGGGTTTTTTTTTTTGGGGGGTTTTAAAAAAAATTTTTTTTTTTGGGGTTTTGGGGAAATTTTTTTTGGGGGGAAATTTTTTTTGGTTTTTTTGGGGGGAAGGGGGGAAAAAGGGGTTTTTCCGTTTTTTTATTTTTTTGGTTTTAAAAAAAATTTTTTTTTTTTTTTTTTTTTTTTTTCCCCCCCCAAAAATTTGGGGGCCCTTTTTTTCCCCTTGTTTTTTTTTCCTTTTAAACCCCCTTTTTTTTCCCTTTTTAAATTTTTTTTTTTTTTTTGGGGGAAAAAATTTTTTTTTTTTCCCCCTTTTTTTTAAAAAAATTTTTTGGTTCCGGTTTTTTTTTTTTTTAAAAACTTTTTTTTTTTGGGGAAAATTTTTTTTTTGGTTTTTGGGTTTTTTTCCCTTTTTTTTTTTTAATTTTTTTGGGGGCCCCCGGTTTTTAAATTTTTTTTTTTTTTTTTTTTTTTTTTAATTTTTTTTTAAATTTTTTTTTTTTAAAATTTAAAATTTGGGGGGTTTTTGGGCCCCCCCCCCTTTTTTTTTTTTTTTAAAAAATTTTTTTGGGTTTTTTGGGGAAATTTTTTTTCCCCCCTTTTTTTTTTCCCCCCTTCCTTTTTTTTCCCCCCCGGGGGGGGGAAAAAACCCCCCTTTTCCCCCCCTTTTTTGGTTTCCCTTTAAAATGGGGGGGCCCCTTCCCCAATTTTTTTTTGGAAAGGGGTTTTTAAAATTTGGGGTTTTTTTCCCCCTTTTTTTTTCCGGGGGGCCCCCCTTTTCTTTTTTTTTTTTTTAAAAATTTGGGGGGGGGCCCCCCTTTTCCCCCCCCCCCTTTTTTTTGGGGGGAAAAGGGGGTTTTAAAAATTTTTTAAAATTTTTTTTTTAAAAAAAAGGGGAAAGTTTTAAAAAAAAAAAATTTTTTGCCAATAAAAATTTTTAAAAAAAGGGGTTTTTTTGGGGGGGTTTTTAAAAAAAAGGGGGGGTTTTTTTCCCAAAAAAAAAAAAATTTTTAAAAAAAAATTTAAAGAAAAAAAAAAAGGGGGTTAACCCCTTAAATTAAATTTTTTCCCCCAAACTTTTAACAAAAAAAAAAAATTTTTAAATTAAATTTTTAAAAAAAAAATTTTTTTCCCAAATTTTTAACCCCCCCAAAAAAAATTTTTAAAATTTAATTTTTTTAAAAAAAAAAACCGGGGGGTTTTCCCCCTTTCGGACGTTTAAATTTTTTTTTAAAAATTTTTTAAAAAAGGGGTAAAAACCCCCAAAATTAAACCCCCTTTCCTTTTCCCGGGGCCCAAAAGGGGAAAATTTTTTAAAAAAAAGGTTTTTTTAAAAAAATTTTTTTTTCCCTTTTTTAAGGGGGGTTTTAAAAAGATTTTTTTTTTAAAAAAATTTAAACCCTTTTTTTTTTCCCAAAAAAGGGAAAAAAAAAATTTTTTTTTTTTTTAAAAAATTTTAAAAAAAAGGGGATGTTTTTTTTTAAAAAAATTTTTTCCCCAAAAGGGGGTTTTTTAAAAAAAATTTTTTTAAAATTTTTTTTCCTTTTCCAAAAAAATTTTTTTTTTTCCCCCTTTTTTTTTTTTTTTTTAAAATTTCCCCGGGGGGAAAAAAAAATTTTTTTTTTTAAAAATTTTTTTCCCCCCCGGGGGGTTTTTTTTTTAAAAAAAATTTTTTGGGGGAAATCCCAAAAATTTTTTTCCCGGTCAAAAAAAAAAAAAATTTTTTCCGGGGGGTTTTTTTTATTTTTTTTTTTTTTCCCCCCCCCTTTAAAAAAAATTTTTAAAAAAATTTTAAAAAACCCCCAAAATTTTTGGGGTTTTTTTTTTTTTAAAAATTTTTTCCCAAAAACCCTTTTTGGGCCAATTTTTTTTTAAAAAATTTTTAAAAAAAATTTTTTTTTTTTGGGGGCAAAAAAAATTTTTAAAAAGGTATTTTTAAACCCTTTAAAAAAATTTTTTTTTAAAAAAAATTTTTTAAAAAAAAAATTTTTTTGGGGGAATTTCAAAAAATTTTTTTTTTTTTAAAAGGGCCCCCCCCGAAAAAAAAAAAAATTTTTTTTTTGGGGGGGGCCCCCCTTTTTTTTTCCAAAAAAAATTTTTTTTAACCCCTTTGGAAAAACCAAAAAATTTTAAAAAACCCCTTTTTTTTCCTTTTTTTTTCCTTTTTTTTTTTTTTTTTTTTTTGGGGGAAAAAAAGGGGAGAAAAAAATTTTTTTAAAAATTTTTTGGCCCTTTTTTTTTAAATTTTTAAAACCCCAAATTTTTTTTTTTTTGGGGGGGGAAAGTTTTTTGGGGGGGGGAAAAAAATTTTTTTTTCCCCCCTTTTTTTTCCCCCCCCCTTTTTTTTTTTTCCCCCCCCCCAAAAAAATTTTCCCCCCCCTTTAAAAAAGGGTTTTTTAAAATTTTTTTTTCCCCCCCCCAAAAAAAAAGGGGGGGCCCACCCCCCTTTTTTGAAAACCCCCCTTTTGGTTTTTTTCCCCCGGGTTTTTCTTTTTTTTTTAAAAAAAAAAAACCCCCCCTTTTTTTTTTTGGGGGAAAACCCCTTTTTTTTTTTAAAAGGGGGGAAAAAATTTTCTTCCGGGGTAAAAAAAGGGGGAAAAAAAGGGGTTTTTTTCCCAAAAAGGGGCGGGGGGGGGGTTTAATAAAAAAATTTTTTTTTTTAATTGGGGGCCCCTTTTTTTTTTTTTTAAAGGGGGGAAAAAACCCTTTCCTTTTTAAAAAAATTTTTTTCCGTTATGGGAAAAAAACCCCTTTTTAAAACCCCGGGGGGGAAAAAACCCCCCCCCCCAAAAAAACCCAAAACCCCAAAACCCCCTAAAAAAAACCCCCCTTTTTTTTTTAAATTTTTTTTTTTTTAAATTTTTTTTTTTTTTTTTAAAATTTTTTTAAAAATTTTTTTTTTTTTTAAATTTTTTATTTTTTTTTTAAATTTTTTTTTATTCGTTTTTTTTTTTTTCCCCTTTTTTTAAAGGGGGAAATTTTTTTTTTTCCTTGGATTATTTTTTTTTTTTTAAAAAAAAAAATTTTTACTATTTTTTTTTTAAAAAAAAAATAAAAAAAAAAGGGGAAAAATTTTCCCTTTTCCCCCTTTTTTTTTTTTTTTTTAATTTAATTTTTTTAAAAAACCCCCCCCAAAAAAAAAATTGGTTTTTTTTTTTTAAACAAAAAAAAGGGGGTTTAAAAAAAAGGGGGAAAACCGGGGGTTTTTAAAAACCCCAAAAACCTTTTTTTCCAAAAAACCGGGGAAAAAATTTGGGTTTAAAAAAAAACCAAAACCAGGGGTTCAAAATGAAAAAAAGGGGCCCCCGGGGGGAAAAAAATTAAAAAAAAAATTGGGGTTTTAAAAAAAAAAAAACCCCCCCGGGGGGGTTAAAAAAAAAAAAACCTTTTTTTTAAAAAAAAAAAAAAAAAACCCCCCCCAAAAAAAAAAAAAAAATTTTTTTAAAAAAAACAAACCCCCCCAAAATAACAAAAAAAAAAGGTTTTTTTAAAAAAAAAGCAAATTTTCCCCTTTAACTCCCCCCAAAAAAAAATTTTTTTTTAAAAAAAACCCCCCAAAAAATTTTCCTAAAAACGGAAAAAGTTTTTTTTTTTAAAAAAAAGGCCCCCCCCGGGGGGGGGAAATTTGGTAATTTTTAAAAAAACCCCAAAAAGGGGTTTGGCCCTTTTAAAAAAATTTTTTTCCCCGGGGGGGGGGGGCCCAAAATTAAACAAATTTTTTTTTTAAAAAACGGAAAAAACCTTTTTCCAAAAAAAAAAAATTTTTTTTTTTCAAAAAAAAACAAAAAAAAAACCCCCCCCAAAACCCCCGGGGGGGGGGGGGGGGAAAAAGGGTTTTAAAAAAAAAAGGAAAAATTTCCCCCCCCCCAAAAAAAAATTTTTTTTCCCCCCCTTTAAAAAAAATTTGGGAAAACCCTTTAAACTGAAAATTTTTTTCCCAAAAAAGGCTCTCAACTCATTAAGAAAAAAGGGGGGGTTTTGTCAAAACCAACACGGGTTTGGAAATTTGGACAGGGGGGGGTTTAAAGGGGCCCCCCCTTTTTTTTTTTTTAAAAAAAAAAAATTGGCCTAAGCTGTATGCTTTCAAAGAGGGGGGGAGATTACCAAAACTTGGGGTTTTCAGTTAGCAGTTTGAGAACAATAATAGAAAAGAACTTCAAAAAGAAATTTTTTGACTTTAAAAATTGGGAGATTGACACAAGTCAAATCCTCTATCATCATTCCTCATGCGGGGGGAGCCACATTTTCTTGGTGCATTCCCAAAAAGTAAGCAGACTCTTGGATTTACTACTGCCCGGCCCCCGGTGGGTTACAAAAATCTTTGGCGGTTTTAAAACACCACCACCAGAAAGTAGGGCCAAAAGAAATGTTAAAAAATTTTCCAGATGGAAATTGTCACACCCTGGTCATTATTTACTGGGTGTGGGTAAAATTAAAGAATTTAGAAAAAAAACTCACTCAGAAATGTTCAAGAAATGGCAAAGGTTTTTTTTTCCACAGTGGTATATTTGGGAGCCATTCTGGGGAAATACCCCGACTTTGTAGCTGGGGAAAATTAAAAAATTTTCATTACCGTGTTGTGTGTGGGGGGGGGGGGGGTGGCGCGTTGTGTGTATACCTATTTTTTACTCACCTATTTGTGGTTGCAGGGGGGGCGAGTCCTAGCTCCTCGCCCCGCCCCCTTCCCCCGGTTGCATAGGCCCTCTTCTCCCCGCTCCTTTAGCCCTTTTTCAAAACCCCGTCTTAAAACTGTTTTTATGGTTCCTGCCTCCCCTACGGGGATTTTCTAGGTTTTCCACTGCCCCTTTCAATCTATGGGCGGGAAAAAATACTTTCCCACTATCTCTCTTTACATTTGGTCTTCAATTCCCCAATTTGTGGGCCCTTGTTTCTGTTTTCCCCCTCCCTGGAACATCCTGTCTTTGTCCAACCCTTTTCTATTCCAGGCAGTATTTTTTTTGTCGTTTTTCATGTCTCCCCTGCCCTCCTGTCCCCCAGTGTGTCAGGCCCATTTCCCCTTTAAACTTTTTCATAGGACCCTTCCCCCTTGGGTCTGGAAATTAAACCCTTTTCGCAAAACCTTTTTACTTTCTCTGTTTTTTGGGCGTGCTTTATCCTGTGTTTTGTGTGTGTGTGTTTTGTTGGGGTGTGGGGTTTTGTGTGTGTGTGTGTGTTGTGTGTGTTTTGTGGTGTGTTTTGTGTGTGTGGGGTATGTGGGGTGTGGTGTGTGGGTGTGTGTGCGTGTGTTGGGGGTGTGTGTGTGGGTGTGTGTGAGGGGGGGTGTTTTGTGGGGGGTTTTTTTGTGTTGGTGTGTGTGTGTGTGTTTTGTTGTGTGGGGGGGTGTGCGTTCCTTGTGGGGTTGCATATATTTGTACGCCGTGTGCACATGTCCCTGCGTGCGCCCTTGGGTTTTGTGGGATGTGTGTACTCACCCATTTTTACTCACCCATTTGTGGTTTGGGAGGGGTCGAGTCTTAGCTCCCGGGGCCCCCCCTCTTACCGGTTTTCTCTTTGGGGCCCCCTCTCTCCCCGGGGCCCCTGGCTTTTTCAAAAAACCCCGTCTTAAAACTGTGTTTTGGTTCCCGCCCCATACGTCATTTTTTTAGGTATTCCACTGCCTTTCAACTTTTATGCTGAAAAAAAATACTTCCTACTATCCCCTCTGACTCTTTTTTGTCTTCAAATTCCAAATTTTTGGACTCTTGTTTCTGTGTCCCCCCCCCTGGAACATCCCCGTCTTTGTCCACCTTGTCTATTCCCCGGCCCCGTATTTTATATGTCGTTATCATGTCTCCCCTGACCCTCCTGTCCTCCAGTGTCGTCAGGCGATTTCCCCTTTAAACTTTTTCATAGGAACATTTCCCCTTTGCTCGGAACTAAAACCCTTTTCGCAAACCTTTGTATTTTTTTCTAGTTTTTTGGGGCGTTTCTTTATCAAGTGCGGGTTTCCAAAAAAGGTGCTGCATACTCCAGTATTGGGCCTGACATCACGGTGTAAAAGGTCTTGAATGATTCCTTACTAAGGTATCGGAATCTGTTCTCGGTTTTTCCAGGGGCCCATATGCGGCCCGCAGTTATCTGATTTTGTGTTCTTCGGGGGACATGCTCGGTGTTAAATCACTCCCCAAAATCTTTTTCCTTGAGTGAGGGTTTTTTTAGTCTTTGGCCCCCTAGCTATACTCTGGGCTGTGGTCTTCTGTGCCCTTTCCCTACTTCATGATTTTTCATTTGGCAGGGGTTAAATTCGGAAAAAGCCATTTGCTGGACCAGGTGTCCAGTCTGTCCAGGTCTCTTTTTTAAGCCTGCCTGGTCCTCCCTCAGAAATTTTAAATTTTCCTCATTAACTTCACATTTTCTGGGAAACAGTGGGCATTTGAGTCTAACCCTTCCGTCATGGTTTGTTCACTTTCCAAAAAAAAGCATGGTCCTTTGGACCAAACCCCCGTGGGACCCCCCTCGTCACAGGTTTCCCACTGTGATACTCATTACTCCAGACTCGTTGTTTGCCTCCCCGTCAGGTTTTTCTCTGAAACCCTTGCAGTGCCCTTCTGTTTTATGCGCCTGAGCTTTTAGTTCTGGCCCTAATCTCTTTTGAGGAAAATGTGTTTAAAAGGCCCTTTTTTGCAGGGCCAAAAAGATGCAATCAACCCCCCTTTTCTCGTGTCTTACTTCTGTTTTTTTATCATAAAACTCTAGAAGGTTTGGGGACACAGGATTGCCTTCCGTTGGGTTTCCCTTTCTGGTTGGGGATTTATAATCTTGTTCCCTTTTCCCGGTGCTTCCCCCCACTTCCTCCGATAATCTTCTCCATAATTTTGCTTCTATCACGTCAATGACCCCAGGGCTTAGTTTGTGCCTCTTTTCTGTTTTCCTTTTTTAAAAAAAAGGGAACTACATTTGCCGTTTTTCCATTTCTCAGGTAGTTGCCCCGTTTCCAGGGACGTGTTGAAGATTGTGGTAAGTGGCATGCACAAAAAATACTGCTCCCCCCTTTTAAGGACCCCGGGGGGGGGATGTTGTCCCGGGCCATTGCTTTAGGTATCGATTTTCCCTTTTCAATTTTTCACCTCCTTTTCCCCAAATTTGTATTTTTTGTCGTCCCAAAATTGTTTTGGGGTATTCCCTTTCTGGTGTCCCCCTCGGGCTGTCCCCCCCCCGGTCCTTTCCCGTCTCTACTGTAAATACTTCCCTTTAAACTGTGTTGAGCTCCCCATACCTCTTGATCGTTTCTTGTGGGGTTCTCCACCCTTTTTTCCTCAAACCCTTTTCACCTGGTCCCTTGGGTGTTTTTCTTCCTTTTAATGTGGCTATACAGCAGTTTCGGGTCAGATTTGACTTTTTGGTTCTATGGCGTTTTCATACTGTCGCTGGGCCTCCCTCCTTATCTTTGCTACTCGTTTCTGGCTTTCTTTCTAATTTGTTTTTTCCCGGGGGCCTATGCCTCCTGTACCTTTTTCCATTCTCTGTGGGACCTTTGTTTTTTTCCTCCCCACACCTTGGGTTTAAAACCCAAAGGGCTCGTTTTGGTTCCCTTTCCCAAATTTTTTCTGTTTCCCTTGGGAACAAAACTTTCCCCTGCCCCCTTGTTCCCTTTTTTGCCAAAATTATTCCCTCAAACTCGTTTACTGATTTTCCTACCATTTTCTCTTTTCCCACTTAACCTCCCCCGCAGGAAATTTTTCATTTTGTGTTTGTCCCCCCTTTTATAGTTTGGCCCGTCCCCCTTAGTTTCCCGTTACCCCTCCACTTGGAACTCAAATATATAGTCAAAAAATAAAAACCACGTGGAAACGCTACTCCAAGGGGCCTCTCGTAAGTGTTGTCCCCAACGTTGAATGCTCAGGGTGAAACAAGATTTCCGTCTTGCTGGTTTATTGGTGCGCCCCGCGCTATTTTGGGTTATGAATTAAAACCCTTTAAAATTTGTATTTTTAATCATTACAAATTTTGGGCCAGGTGGGGACGTATCAGTGGTTCATTACTTTGTAATTTGTGATGAAAAGGGGTTTTAAAAAAACCCACAAGTTGAAAAATTTAGACACTTATGCAGAAAATGGGAAATCTTTAATCAGGGGGACGTTTTTTGCCACACAGATGGTTTCCACTATGACCCCCCCTCCGCCTGTTAAAATTTACCTCACTACAGTTATTTAAACCCCGTTACGGCCCCATGCTGTACATTTTACAAGATTGATGGGGCCCCGAAAAACTCGACTCCAGGCTGAGGGGGCTGTTTTTCCTCTACTCCCCCTCTCCTTAAAGCCTTTCCCCTTTGATTGGATTGATGAAAACCACTGTGTGGGGAAAAAGTTTCCTGAATAAAGATTCCCATATGGGTATAAGTGTCTCAATTTTTCAAACTTTGTAATTTGCTCATGACTGTAACCATGTTTAGGAGGAAGCGATTTATCATCTGTAATTGCCATGATTGTGGGCCAGATTACCCGGAGTTTTATTACCTTTGTAACTGTTTTGTTCATAAAATTTGGGGTCCAGTCACTGGACCCATTATGTCCCTTTTTAATCTTTTGACTCCGCCCACAGGTTGGGGATGGGGTGCATAAAAAGTATTAAACTAAGTGGGGTGTGTGGTGTGGGTGTGTGTGATGTGTGTGTTTTGTGTGGTGTGTGTTTTGTGTTGTGTGTGTTTTTGTGTGTGTGTGTGTGTGTGGGGTGTGTGTGGTGTGGTGTGTGTTTTGGGCTCAAAAAATCAATATTTGCACCAAAAAACTCATTCAGTTGGCCGGGTGTGGGGAAGGGGTGAATTGCTCATTACACTATAATTTGTTTATGATTGTAGCCATGTATAAAAGTAAAACCATTTTACAGTATTCATTACCTTTGTAAAATTGTGAGCTCTTACCTTTGTACTAGTTCAGCTATCAAAAAATTTGGGGGCCCCGGGCCCCGGACCCGTTTTTCGTACCCTGTAACTGTTTAAAAACCCTTTTTAACTTGGGCATGATTGTACCAGCCCACCTGGAGTTTATTACCTTTGTTTAAATTTTGAGTTCATTAATTTGTAAATTTTGAGTTCATTTCCTTTGTAAAATTTTTGAGTTCTTACCTCTGTAACTTGCTCCCGCTATCAAAACTTTGGAGTCCCCCCCCTGGGGGCCAATTAAGTACCTCTGTAATCTTTTGACTTCCCCCACAGGATGGGTATGGGGTGATAAAAAAAATTTTTAAACTAAACTTTAAGGGGATTTTGAATTTGGGCCCTCCAGTTTTCATCCAAAATGACATAAAAAAACGGGAAAATATGCGGAGAGGGTTTGAGGGGGGGGTACCCCCAAACCCCGTACCATACTCACAAACAAGACTTTTGAAGGAAAAAAATTTGAAAACATTCAACATTATTTTTTCTCCTAGGCAAGGGAGAGCACTAGGTCAATCCCCCGGCAAGGTTTTAAATGTTGGGATGTTTCCTTTCACCCGCCCGCCCTGTTCACCTGGTACGCGTCAGTAGGTACCTGGTTGTTAGTTTTACTGGTTTTGGGGGGGATTTTCCCGGGGGACCAAAAAGTGAAGGGTATAATGGTAAAACGACAGATAGTCCGATGATGCAATGACTTTCATGGGTCCCTCCTGGGTGACTTTAAAACTTTCCCCCTTATTTAAAATTTTTGCAAGGTTTTACTGAAATTAACAAGTTATGTGTTTTTTTTATAACAGGCAAAAATCAGGGTATTTTTCCAGAAAAGGGGTTGCTAACATGTCCCCGTGGATAAAAAAAAATTTTACAAAATTTTTGAACATTTCTGAGTAAAATTTTCTTGAATTCCTTAAATTTTTTCGCATTCCAGGCATAATGATGCAAAAATGGCGTGACAACTTTACCTGCCCCAAAATTTACTTTGTCAGGGTATTTGGGGGGTTTTCCCATGTTTTAAATTTTCACCGGGGACAGACTTATGTCCCTCTCCCACCAAAAACTTGCCCCCCTCCAAAAACCCTTTTTAAAGAGGAGCTATCCAAATATCTACTTGGATGAAAAAGCCCAAAAAAATTTCCAAATTAAAAAACTGAAAAACCCTTCTATCTTTTGGAAAAACTCCTTTGTGCTAAATTGTTATTGTTTTTCAATAAGTTTTTACCCCTGATATAAACATTGGGTTAGTTAATCTTAAAATTAATTTTAAGCTGCCCCCTAAAGGGTCTGATACAAAGGGGGTTTGGCATGGGTGCCCTGTTAAAAAACTGCATTCCCCTTTTTTAATTTACTGTATCATGTTTAAATTAATAAAATTTTAAAAAAATATAAATAAATTTAAAAAAATAAATTTAAAAAAATTTGTTTAGTAGCCCGGCAGGTGTTGCACAACTTAATTTTTAAGGAGTGACAACATCTAATTGCCAGACCTAATGAGGGGCAAAAATTTCCCAGGGGTGCACCTCGACAACAACCTGAAATTTTAGCACCCAAAATCCAACACATAACAAAAAAGTTTCCAAAACGGTTGGGATCCCCTCCCCAAGATACGATAACCCATGTTGGGCCCCAATCTGCCCCTTTCACACTATACCCCTTCTTTCATTTATCCCTACCTCACCCATGCTATTTGTGGGTTTAGGACAAACTGCCCTCTTGTTCCTCATCCTCAAAAATGAAAAGACAAGGATGGGCAGCCACAAACACCGTGTTTTTCCCTTTTCAGATGGGCCCCCCGAAACTGAAAGGGCAGTTTTCTTCCCCTTGCAGACCCCTGCAAAAGGGTCCGGGGACCCTCAAACCAAAAACTTTCAGTGGGCTGCAGGGAAAAAAATATGAAGGGTTAACGATGAGAAATTTCAATTACCGATTGGTTTAAAAATGGGAAATTAAATCTTCATCAGAGTACAAAAAAAATTCTGGCCACAAAATTGAGCGAAAAAACAAACGTCAAAGACCTGGGAAGTGATTTATGTCGGGGAAAATTTACCTTCAAGGGGCCATAACATTGTAAACAATGCATCTTTTCTAGAAAAAGGAAGGATGGATAATGGAACCTTCCAAAAATTTGGGAGGCCCAAACCATTTTACACTCTTTGGTTTTACTTTTTTCTATTTTAGGCTTGGGAAAATTGCTGCACACTAAAAGCACCCTTTTAAGGCAGGTGAAATTGGCCCCCCCTAAAAAAAGTACAGAGGGAATTTACGGCGCGCATAACGGAGAAAAAAAACCTAATTACTGGGAGGGGTTGAGGTTCCCAAACCTGTATTCCCTGGAACCAGGGGGGAGAGTTTCATGATTTATACCCCCTGGAAAAAACCCCCGAGGGACTAAAAAATAACCCCACCTTTTCCCCCCACGAAAAAATCACTTAGGAAAAAGCCCAAGATTCCCCGCCCCCCTTGATAAACAAGGAGGTTGGGCCGTTCCCTCCTTTTAAAGGGGCTTTCAGTATCACCCGGCTCCCCTTTTAACACGCAAAATTATACTTTTTTTATCAGTCCCAAACACATATTACTCGGGGGTTGATTTTTCCAGTAGATCCTTCATGTGTTAGCTTCCAAAACACGGGGCCAGTATGGTTTTTTTAAAAAAGTGACCCCTATCAGAGCCCGATCGAAATGGTCCCGGGCCCCCTTTAAGGTCCCAACCCTTGACTTTTTGGGCCGAACCCCGGGACTGGTTTCAAACGTTTCGTTGGGGCCAAAAAAAGGGAGACTTTTAAAAGGATTGGGGTTTTTAGGCGCCCTTTTTAAAACAAAAACATTAAAAATCAGGAAAAGGGGACGGGGAAGCTGTCCAAATACAAAAGGGGTTTAAAACAGAAATACAAATAGCTAGAAACTCATTTTAAAGGTTATTAAAATTTTTTATTTAAAAAAGGTTTGCTAGTTTGGGGAATTTTCCGTAAAAACAACCATTTAAAAACTTTTTGAAGCTGTGTGTTTGTCTGTGGTCAGTCAAACAAACGGGCTTTTTCCCCATGGATAAAATTTTCCCTTTTTTTGGAAAAAGGGGTCACGCCCCCTTTTGCAGTATCCCAAAAACTAGCTACAAGAGTAATTAAAAAAAGAGAAGTGTTTTGGGTATGCCCAAATGGGGGAAAATCTGTGGACCCAAAATCACAAGGGTATTAAAAAGGGGGGCAACTCAAAAACCCGTTTTAGAAAAACCCGGAAAACTTTTTACAAAGATGGGAAAAATAAAAAGTCTTTGGGGTGAATGGTACTGCCCTTGATAAAGGGGCCCTGTAGTCACAAAACTGTAAGGTGGAAAATTGTGTCTGGTGTCAGTAAAAGTGGGGTGGGTTTGTGCTGTCCTGGGAGACAGTAAAAGGTGAAGCTGGAGGGGGCTGTTCCCGGGGGGACGGGAAAAGGTTTAAGCTTTTGGGGTACTGTTCCCCGGGAGGCAGTAATGGTTTAAGCTGGAGATTTTTTTCCGGTTTTGTCGGGGGAAATTTTACGCAGGAAAGGAAAACATAAAAAAATACCTCACAGGGGGGCAAGGGGCCATAAATAGGGAAAACAAGTGTAGTCAAAAAAAAAGGGTAAAAACCCAAATTTTTTTTGCAAACTTTGAAATACCCCAGGAAATAAACAAAAAGAGGACTCCAATGCAATAGTGAGGATAAATTTTCCAAAAAAAACTGGTTGGGGGCCTTTCCCTTGTTGGTGCTAGGGAGGTAGAAAGGGAAAACAAGGGGAAACATGCACCAACGGGGAAAACAGTCCAGAAACCCAAGGCAAGCGGAAAACCCAAACCTGTGCAAATACTATGGGATTGGTTAAAATGCTGGCATGGGAAATCTGGGAAAAAAAAAAAAAGAAGGGGGACCCCTTTTAACTATGCCCCCCTTGAAAATGCCAGCCCCCTAAAGGGGAACAGGGGAAAAAGCAAACTTTCCCCTTCCCGTAAGCTTTTTCACCCCCGAAAAGGTACCTCTTCAGTAAAAAGGAAAGCTGTTTCTATAACTTAAATTGCCAGGCAAATCAAAGGGGGCAAAAAGATACAAAACATCCAGGCCCCTTGGGGAAAAAACCTTTGGGGAGCCACAGCCCCCTCAAGAGGGAGAGGTTTTTTTTGTGCCGGAAGGAAAAAAAAACTGGCAGGAAATGGCCCAAAAAAATCGTTTCACCAAATCCAGTCATTCCTGGAGTGGAAAACCCAGTTTGAAAGGCCTCCACCTTCCAAACCCAAAGATACAGGGTATAATGCCGGGAAAAAAAAAAACCCCCCCCGTACCAACAATAACCCCCAGTCGATAACCCTTCTTTTTTTGCAAATATACCGTGGGCTTAAAACCCCGCAACAAAAAAAAATTTCCTTTCACCGTGGGGCTGCTTGCAGAGGCAAAGGCAATTTTTTCGCGGCCCTTTACCCGGCCCCCTTTTAAAAGGGTCCCTTGGGGCCCAATTGGGAAAAATGGATCCCAGGGTTTCACCTATAAAAGATGTGGGCAGAGTGAACAGGCAAAAAGGGGGGGGGGTTGGGCCCGTACATTGCAGAGTCACTTGTTTGCCCCAAAAAACTGCTTTTAAAGCCTCAAATGGGCGTAGTGGAAGTTTTTTGCAGTAAAGGTCAAAAAACCCAAAAACCTTTGTCATTTTTGGGTCTACAAACCCTGGATGCAAAAAACCCAGCAATTCCCGGAACAGCTGTTTTTAAAAATTTACCACCCGGGCTGGAAAAAACTTCCCAGCTCCCGGCCCCCCAAAATCTTGCTCCTGGGGGATTTCAACTTAAGGCCCTAAAATGGAGGAATATAGCAAAAAAATATTGTTGCAAATAATAACACCCCGGAGGGAGCTCTGGTTTAAAAAATCCCCACCACACGAGCTTTTAAATCTCTGCACAAAATTCAATTTAAACCCAGCAATAATAGAGCTACTAGACTGGAGAATACACTAGACCTCATATTCACTAAAAATGTGACTGATAAGAAATGTCACCATATCAAAAACAATATACTCAGATCACAACATAATTGAGGTTCAGACATGTATGCGAGGAGCCCCAGACCGACAAAATGAGACTAGTCACGAGGGAGCATTCACCAAATTAAAACTTCAATAACAAAAACATAAAGTGGGACCAAGTAAACCAAGTCCTAACCGATATAAGCTGGGAAGATATACAAAGCAACACAGACCCAAACTTATGCCTAAAAACAGATTAACTCGGTGGCACTCGATGTATGCACAAGGCTTATTCCTCTAAGGAAAATGGAGGAGTAAAGTAAAATAGAAGAGGATCAGGGCGCTCCCTTTACAGGCCGACGGAAAAGAATTACAGAGCGGCTCCCTAAAAGAGGTCAATATATCTGAAATGCGCAGTGGGAGGGAGACACTGGTGCGAGATATTGCAAGCATATCGAATTAAGCTAAAAGAATCCTTTAGGAGTCAGGAATCGCGGGAAGAACTAAAAGCTAATAAAATGACAAATCGAAAAAACCCAAAGTATTTTCTTCATCCTATGCCAAATCAAATCGAGAACAAATAAACAAAAAAACGCCAAGGATTGGGCCCCTACTTAAACAAGATGGGGTACTACACAGGGGGGGAATTTTGACTGCAAGGAAATGAGTGAGCTACTCAAGTCCCAATATGACCTCAGTTTTTTAGCAAGCCGCTAACCAGGACCTGAGAGTCGAAGATCAAATGAATTTTTATGAGAGAGCCACAAATATTTGAATAACACAAGCCCTATCCGATGTTAATCCTGACGCCAAATGGACTTCGAGAAACTAGCGCGATAAAATATATGACTCATGACCAATGCAATTGGCCCCCAGGGCCAGACTCACATGGAAAAACTCTGTGTTCATCAAGAATGAGACAGCTCCCCTTCACGAGCCTTTTCCATCCTATGGAGAGGGAGCGATGGACACGGTGGTCGTACCCTCGTTACTAAAAAAAACAACAGACCATAGCCCACTCCAAAAAGGGGCAGTAGTAAAGCATACAGCAAAGAACTACAGACCAATTAGTCACAAACATCCATATCATAAAAATCTTTGAAAGGGTCCTAGAAGCAAGATCACCACCCATCTAGAAACCCATCAGTTACACAACCAGGGACAACATGGGGTTAGTACAGGTCGCTCCTGTCTGTCTAACTACTGGATTCATACGACAATGGTCCTAAATGCAGCTAGAAGACAAAAAAGGAATGCAGATGTAATATATACAGACTTTGCAAAAGCCTCGACCAAGTGTGGACATGGTCGTAATAGCGCACAAAATGCGCGCCCTAAAGAATAACAGGAAAAGTCGGTCGATGGATCTATAATTTCCTCACTAACAGAACATGAGAGTAGTCGTCAACAGAAAGTAAAGTCCGAGGCTCTACGGTGATGAAAAAGACTCTAGTTTCCACAAGGCCACAGTACTAGCTCATCATCTTGTTCCTCATCCTCATATCCGACATAGACAAGGATGTCAGACACAGACACCGTTGTCTTCTTTGCCACGAATGACACCCCGCGAATCTGCATGACAGTGTTTCCATTGCAGACACTGCAAGGCTCCAGGCGACACAACCAAATTCTTTCAGTGGGGCTGCTGGAAAACAATATGAAGTTCAACGATGAGAAATTTCAATTACTCAGATTGGTAAACATGAGGAAATTGAAAATCTTATCAGAGTACAAAAGACAAATTTCTGGCCACAAATGAAGCGAAACGAACGCAACGTCAAAAGACCTGAAGGAGTGATTATGTCGGGAGGGATCTCCCTTCATGGACCATAACATTGTAATCAATCTGCATCTGCTAGAAAAATGTACAGGCCATGGATAATCGAGAACCATTCAAAACTAGGGAGCCAAGCCCATGATTAACTCATTTCAGCCGTCCTTGTTTATCTAGGCTGGAAATATTGCTGGCACTCTAACTCAGCACCTTTCAAGGCAGGTGGAAAATGCCCGACCTAGAAAATGTACAGAGGAACTTTCACGGGCGGCATACGGAGAAGATAAAACACCTCAATTACTGGGAGCGCTTGAGGTTTCCTAGACCTGTATTCCCCTGTGGAAAACGCAGGAGGGAGAGAGAATGATTATATACACCTGGAAAAATCACTAGAGGGACTAGTACCGAATTGCACACGGAAAATCACTCACTACGAAAGCAAAAGAGCTTGGCAGACGATGCTCGCCATCCCCCCAATGAAAAGCAGGGGTTGTTGTCACTAGACGTTAAGAGACCATACAAAGTGTCAGGGCCCTCGAGACTGTTCAACTGAACTCACAGCACACATAAGGGGGAATTACATCAGACCCTGGCAGTCTTTCAAAGCTGGCCACTGGACCCAAGCACCTAAAGTCTGTTCCTGATCAGCCGGCTGTGGCTCGTACGTGGTTCTTGCGTGCAGCAGCAGCAACAGCCTGGTGATAGGCTCTTGATCCACCAGGAGGCCTCGGTCACAGACCGGGGCCGCGGGGGCGTTGACCCCGGAACTCTCTCCAGGTTAAACTTCCAGGCAGCAAAATAACACCTTAAGCCAAATAATAACCCACAAAAAGCCGCAGAGTAAGATGAATCACACAATCCCATCCCGGCCAAAACCCCCTTACCTTCCCCCCACTTCTTCATAGATCTAAACTTTACTCCGTGTCATCAGAAACATCCACACTTACTACTGTGCAATCTTACATCTACAGGACCTTTTAATTCCATATTAACCCTGACCTAAAAACGCTTTCTGTTGATATTTGTGACAGAACCCACAGGATAAACACCAGACACCAACATCTCTATGACATTCCCCGATGTCCGACTAACCTTGACAAAGAAACCTCGATGTACCGTCAAAAGGGCTAAACTCGGAAAAGGGGAACACCCTTACTGAAACTCTTGAACTGCAGACCATCATCACTTTCCAAAACTTCCGTTAGAAAAAGCTTTTCTCATGATACACCCCGTCAACTAACTTACATAAAAAAACCAACCTGGTGGTTCACACTTACACTCACACACTCACACAATTGACTATAAGCACAGAAATACGAATCTTAAAATAATGAATCCTAACTAGTCATAAGTTTGCCTGCGATACTCCAATATAGAAACTATGTATTGTACCAAAACAAAAGCATTCACATTGGTAAATTTACAAACTGTAATGTAGTTACTTAACCTTAATACCAACTTACTCCACCATACCCATGGTATGGGTGGTAGTTACAATAATACAGAGGTACATAATGGGTCCAGGAACTGGACCCCAAAGTTATGATAGCTGAACAAGGTACAAAGGTAATGAACTCCAGGTAGATCTGGTCACAATCCTGACAAGTTACAAAGGTATTTACAGATTACCGAGGTGCGCTGTGTGTGAGAAATATTGTAAACATGACTGACCTTCAGTTCCCTTCCCTAACTATAATGTTAAGCATTTCTAGTTGTAAAATTATCCTGGCACATAAAGTGGAAAGATAAAGGCTTCACAGTATTTCCACAAGTATTTGTAATGATACACAGTTCCGAATGATTCATACACAGTTGTGCTGAATACCCTCACACATGGGCACTGTTATACATCTTAACAAAATATTAGTCATTGTTCATTACTTCATGCCCTAACGTGGTTCCTTAAACTTGTGTAACTGCTCTGATACTGCATCAAATGGAGCATATTAAAAGGGCCTGGCTGGAAATGATCCGGTCACACTTTGTATTACCTCAACAACAGTAAAGATCTTACAAAATATTAAGAGTTCATTACTTCATCCCTCTACAGGTTCCTTAATACTTGCGTACGCTCAATGACTGCCAATAAGTGCTATATAGCCTGTTTTGGTCCACTTGTTTTACATCAACGGAGTCAGATAGCCATTTAATAGACTTTTGTTCTCAGCTTAACTTACCCCCTCCGGTTAAGGACATGAGTTTTGGGTATTATACCATCACGGAGTCAGTAGCTGCTTAGTAATCGTATGTACAGGCTTAATTTCTGTTAAGAAAGTTTTAATCCAACACTTAGAGGTAGTATTGGCTTGTATTGACATCGTTTACCTGAGCAATTAAATTTGTGAATTCAATTAACTTTCATATGATGCCGTTGTATGTGTGCTAAACTCCGAGTTCATACCTGTAAAGTGGTTCATTACCTTTGAAACTTTGAATTCTTCCTCTAACTGTTATCCTTTGACCTAGCGCTGGACCATTTGTACACCTGTGATTGGTTGCATCCGCGACAAGATTATGGTCCATAATAAAATATTAAACAACTATTGACCACTGATTTGCATGGTTACTGGTGAAGCTCCTTAAATTCGAATATAATCTTATCTTATCACACTGGTGCTGATACCCGGAGTATACCTGGAGATGATTTCGGGGGTCAACGCCCCCGCTGCTCGGTCTGAGACCAGACCTCGTGGTGAATCAGGGTCTGATCAACCAGGTTGTTATATTATTTTGGCAACACTTATGCAGACTTGCATTGATAACTTTGGTTTAATCTTCATTATGCACCACATACCCACGGTGTGGGCGGTAGTCAAAAAGATTACAAAGGTATATAATGGGTCCAGGGACTGAGTCGTAAAGTTTTGATAGCTGAACAAGATACAAAGGTAATGAACCATTAACACGTCTACACCTGATAACAATTACAATGAGTTATTAATAAAAATATTAGCTTTATTTACAGTGATCCAAGTCAGAGTATTTTTCCAGAATAGTTTGTATTATACCACTGTACATAAAACACTTTGATCAGTCTTGTACATTTCTGAATAAGTTGTCTGTGAATTCATAAATTTTATCGCATTCCAGCATGGACATACGTAAGATTTTAAATGTTATATTTAACTTTAGTAACAAAATCAATTTGCATATTAGTGTTATTTTGTTCATTGAGAGGACATAAATTCGTACGGGGTCATACTGCGCCTGGGTAATGATAGAAATGAGGTGGACTGGTGGCTAAAGTTCTCGCTTCACATGGCAAGGGTCAGGGTTCGATTCCCTGAGAAGGGGTGGAAACATACCTGGAGATATCTGGAGAGGGCTCCGGGGGTCAACGCCCTCGCGGCCTCATGGTAGATCAGGGCCTGATCAACCAGGCTGTTGCTGTTGGCCACACGGAACCCGACGTACGAACCACAGCCCGGCTAGTCAGGTACTGACTTTAGGTGCCAGTCCAGTGCCTTCTTGAAGACTGCCAGGGGTCTATTGGTAATCCCCCTTATGTATGCTGGGAGGCAGTTGAACAGCCTTGGGGCCCCTGACACTTATTGTATGGTCTCTTAACGTGCTAGTGACACCCCTGCTTTTCATTGGGGGGATGTTGCATCGTCTGCCGAGTCTTTTGATTTCGTTGTGAGTGATTTTCGTGTGCAAGTTCGGTACTAGTCCCTCTAGGATTTTCCAAGTGTATATAATCATGTATCTCTCCCGCCTGCGTTCCAGGGAATACAGGTTCAGGAACTTCAAGCGCTCCCAGTAATTGAGGTGTTTTATCTCCGTTATGCGCGCCGTGAAGGTTCTCTGTACATTTTCTAGGTCAGCAATTTCACCTGCCTTGAAAGGTGCTGTTAGTGTGCAGCAATATTCCAGCCTAGATAGAACAAGTGACCTGAAGAGTGTCATCATGGGCTTAGCATCCCTAATTTTGAAGGTTCTCATTATCCATCCTGTCATTTTTCTAGCAGATGCGATTGATACAATGTTATGGTCCTTGAAGGTGATATCCTCTGACATGATCACTCCCAGGTCTTTTACTTTAGTTTTTCTCTCTATTGTGTAGTTGAAATTTATTTTATATTCCAATGAAGTTTTAATTTCCTCACATTTTCCATATCGTAGTAATTGAAATTTCTCGTCATTGAACTTCATATTGTTTTCTGTGACCCATTTAAAGATTTGGTTGATGTCCGCCTGGAGCCTTGCAGTGTCTTCAATGGAGGACACTGACATGCAAATTCGGGTGTCATCTGCAAAGGAAGACACGGAGCTGTGGCTTATATCCTTGTCTATGTCAGATATGAGGATGAGGAACAAGATGGGGGCGAGTACTGTGCCTTGTGGAACAGAGCTTTTCACCGTTGCCGCCTCAGACTTTACTCTGTTGACTACTACTCCTTGTGTTCTATTTGTTAGGAAATTATAGATCCATCTACCAATTGGACGTGTTTCCTTACACTGGTTGTCCATGTTCACCCATCAGTAAAACGGGTACCTGGGTGTTAGTCGACTGCTATGGATCGCATCCTGGGGACAAAATTGACCTAATTTGCTCGAAATGCTCTACATAACAAGCGGCAGTCTGTATAGCAGTATGTCACTGATGTCAGCTATCGATTGTACATCTTGTAAATGTACTTGTATAAATAGATATATTAATATTATTATTATTATAACGTGTGCAGTTTCAAATCTTCCGTTAAGGAGCCCTTCACCAACTTCAGGGTTTTCACCCTTGTAATGTTCAGTTTGTGGAGAACGAGAAGTTATCTAAAAATCAGGATGTAAAGGTATCTAAATGAATCTTCACAGCTGCCCAGAGCAGTCTAATGATGAGATTAATGCTCCTGGCGGGCGAAACGTCTCTCAGCAAAGATAACCGGGTCTTGCACGTGAGTTTTAACCATAAATTTCTAGGTATTATATACCACTGATTTAAAGAAATGTATTGCTTTGTATTAAAATGCTCTTTTCATACATCTTTTTCCACCTTGTTTTACTCTTATTTTTGTTTACACAGCTGCCCAGTCTGGTTCCCTCTTCGAGACGACCACCACTACCATCAGTCCTTTGAGTTTTGGCAGCCAATCAGTGCCACTAAGTCACTCCATCCAGACCCGTAATGCAAAACCAGCTGCATCACCAGTGAGTAGCATTACCTGTGTTGATTGTATGTGTGCTGTTGGGAGATGTTACCTGTGGTCACGTCGCTATTGTGGCCACAGTTAGAAATATAAAAATTAAAATAAAATAAAAGTTAAATAGAACTAAACAAAATGGGAAGCCGAAAAAATGCTTAAATGTGAAAATCCGCTTTCCTTTTCCTTTGCAGTCTGATGATTCCGCAGAAGATAGCGACGAAGACGGCAAGACTGAAGCGCCTGCCACCACCACTGCTCCCATTGATGCAAACAAACCTGCTGCCTCTCCCACTGATGCAAACAAGCCTGCTGCCTCCCCCACTGATGCAAATAAACCTGCTGCCTCCCCCACTGATGCAAACAAACCTGCTGCCTCCCCTACTGATGCAAACAAACCTGCTACCTCCCCCACTGATGCAAACAAACCTGCTGCATCTCAGACCGATGGAACAAAGCCAGTTGTCTCTCCCATCCAAGGAAACGCTCCCTTAGCCTCTCCCATCCAAGGAAGCGTACCCTTAGCCTCTCCCATCCAAGGAAGCGTACCCTTAGCCTCTCCCATCCAAGAAAGCGTACCCTTAGCCTCTCCCATCCAAGGAAGCATACCCTTAGCCTCTCCCATCCAAGGAAGCGCACCCTTAGCCACTCCCATCCATGAAAACCCGCCCTTAGCCTCTCCCATCCATGAAAACGCACCTTTAGCCTCTCCCATCCATGAAAACCCGCCCTTAGCCTCTCCCATCCATGAAAACGCACCTTTAGCCTCTCCCATCCAAGGAAACGTGCCCTTAGCCTTTCCCATCCAAGGAAACGCGCCCTTAGCTTCTCCCATTCAAGGAAACGTGCGCTTAGCCTTTCCCATCCAAGGAAACGCGCCCTTAGCTTCTCCCGTCCAAGGAAACGCGCCCTTAGCTTCTCCCGTCCAAGGAAGCGCGCCCTTAGCTCTCCCATCCAAGGAAACGCACCATTAGCCTCTCCAATCTAAGGAAACGCGCCTGTGCACCCTCCAGCTCCGGCAACGTAAGTACTGTAGTTGAAGTAGCTGTCACAGAGCCTTGGTAATGAGAGAACAGTAGTTGTAAAAGACAACCTCCAACTCTGAGGGAACTGCTCTAAATGTTCCCTTGTCCCAGTTTAGGCTAAAATGTTTTGCAACATAATCTCACTAGGCTCTGGCGTCTTGTGTTAATATTACTCAATTTGGGCTGTTTGTATATTAATATTATACATCGTGGGCTGTGTTTATACCAGCATTACTCATTGCGGGCTCTGGTTATAAATGTGTCACAAAACGGAAGTTCAAAATTACAATTTCTAGGGTTTATGTAATCCCACACACTTATTAATAGCTTAATATTAAGGCCAATAAGAAGATCATTTAAAACACTACAAGGTCTAAGATTTTCAGTTTTTCATTTTGGTTTTATTCTTTATTTTAGACTGGCTTCAACTCACGACCTGTGAGGCAAGTAGCCACAAGTTCCACCACTGTCAAGACGACTATCAACTAAATTAGTGGTTCATTCCCACTAACCACTAGGACGACCCTCCAGCTATCATCCTCTGGTGGAACACCATCACTATCTCCCTCAAGAACACCTCTAATTTACAAATCAAAACCTGTGAATCAGAACTATGCTAATGTCGTCTTGTTCGAGTATTCTAGACAGCATCCAGGCTAGATCCCTCAGACTTGTAACAGCCTATATCTTGGTCACCAGTCTGCTGTTGCCTTGCTCTGCCATCTTCCATGGTTAGTGTGTTTTAGCAATGGCTTCTTCAGTCCAATGCAGAGAAAGTGGAATTAGGACTGAAGAAGCCACTGGCTGGCGAAACGTTTCCAGAATAAAGATTCCCAAAAGTTGCTCAAGTGTCTTATTTATCAACTTGTCGGGTAGCTATCAAAACTTTGGGGCTCAGTCCCTGGACCCATTATGACTACCGCCCACAGGATGGGTATGGGTGTATAATAAACAATTAAACTAACTTGTCGGTTATATAAACCGTTCATTCACACAGTAATTGTTACCTTTATAGTAACAATCAATCATTATATGGTTTCGAGCCATCTCTGTCACTCCAAAACACAAAGTTGGCTCCAGTATCTTGACTCACAGCTGGAGCCGCTTCTGTTACTGTCAACACTCGTCTGTTTAACTTTACACACTGATAAACACACAACTCTGTCATCAGTACCTGCACCACTGATGCTTGAATTTCGTTCACTAGAGATCCAATGCTCCTTTAACAGTCAACTACAGAGGTTAAGCAGAATCAAGTCTCGTATAGATACGATGCATGATCTGTCCCATGGGAGTTATGATCGAACAATTAATGGCGAAATTGCTCTTTTTTTTCATTGGTGTACTTCAAATCGCTTGTTCTCTCTAAGCTGGAATATTGCTGTACACTAACTGCCCCTTTCAAGGCAGGCAAAATTGCTCACCTGTAGAATGTACAGAGAACTTTCACGACACATATAAGTACAATAAAGCACCTAAATTACTGGGAACGGTTAAGCCACTTGAATTGTATTCCCTGGAATGTAGGCGAGAAAGATACATGATAATAGACTTGGAAAATCCTGGAGCAGTGATTCTCAACCAGGGGTAAAATTACCCCTTAGGGGTAAAAATTACATGGCAAGGGGTAAATATTTGTGAGCTGTTTTTGTGCAAAACGTGAATAATTTATTTTCTTCTGACTTTCTTGTTTTTCTGTCCCTTTATGATGGCGATAATTTTTTTGTATGGAAGTAAGGGGGTAAATGGAGAAATACATCAAGCCGAGGGGGTTAATGATGGAGGAAACGTTGAGAATCCCTGTCCTAAAGGGATTAATACCAAGCCTACACAAAAATCACTCCCATTGAAAGTAAAACTCTCGGCAGGAGATGCAACATTCCCCCATTGAAAAGTAGGGTCGCCAAGAGTACACTGAAAGACAACACAGTAAGTTTACCTGGAGTGAGGGGCCCAAGACTGTTCAACTGCCTCGCAGCATACATAAGGGGGATTACCAATAGACCCCTGACTGTCTTCAAGAAGGTGCTGGTCAGACACCTAAAGCCAGTACCTGATCAGCCAGGCTGTGGTTCGTATGTCGGTTTATGTGCAGCCAGCAGTACACCACGAGGCCTGGTCTAGAACTGGGCCGTGGGGGCGTTGACCCCCGAAACTCTCTCCAGGTTAAAACCAATCAAATATTTTACTGTCCTTAAGTAGCAATGTTCTTACACACTGTTACAACCCAGGCACAATAAGGCCTGTTATCCTGGGTGTGAAGGGGAACAAGGAGCAGAACAAACACACCTGAATGACTTTGAAATATATTTTCCTTCACCAAGAGCAATGTGGATATTTACACATATGTACACTATATAAAGTTGGAAATGTATGTGTACAACACAGTTAAGGCGAGGCCAAGACACAGCCTGGAGACAGAATAGGCAACCGTGCTCAACCAGCTCTAGTATGGAAATGACAAGGGTAGACGGATGGGTGGTGCCCACAACACCTCTACGATTGCCAGACCCACCTTCTCATTGGCTGAACCTGGGTACTGATTGAACGATGGGGCCCCATCGTTCAACCCTAGTACTGGTTCACTGGTTGGGGAGATAGCCTTTCAATGAGGGTGTGTACATGCGCCGAATAAAGGTTACATACTTTCTGCATGCTACACACACACACACACACACACACACACACACACACACACACACACACACACACAGAGCAGTCGTAGAGCCAGAAATGAATATGTACAGATAAGGAGGACGGTCCAACGACAATATGAAAATGACATAGCAGTGATAGCCAAATCTGATCCTAAGCAGTTGTACAGCCACATCAGGAGGAAAACAACAGTCAACGACCAGGTAATCAGGCTGAGGAAGTAAGGAAGAAGGGAAGATCTCAAGAAACGACCGAGAAGTATGTGAGGAGCTCAACATGAGATTCAAAGAAGTGTTCACAGAGGAGACAGAAGGGACCCCAGAAAGATGGGCAGGTGGGGTACACCATCAAGTGTTGGACACAATACATACAACCGAGGAAGAAGTGAATAGGCTGCTAAGTGAGCTAGATACCTCAGAGGCGATGTGGCTGGATAATATCTCTCCATGGGTCCTGAGAGAGGGAGCAGAGGCACTATGTGTATTACTAACAACAGTCTTCAACACATCTGTCAAAACAGGGCAATTACCAGAATTATGGACGCTTAGCTGAAGTTAAGCGATGTTTCCCCATACACCCGGGCACCAAGCTCGTTTTGAAAGTTATTTCATCGAATCCTGCCACATGCAGTGAGTTTGTAAATAATTCGCCTGTTTGCGAATTGTTAAGCATTTCAAATCTCTTTCGTTGTCCACTGCATGTGGCAGGATTCGATGAAATAACTTTCAAAACGAGCTTGGTGCCCGGGGGTATGGTGCCCGGGGGTATGGTACCCGGGGGTATGGGGAAACCACTTAGCTTCGGCTAAGCACCCATACTTATCGAGGGTCTAGCTCCGTGGTAAAGTACTGTGGACTCTGATACAGAGTTAGCAGGTTCGAGTCCTGCTGTGGACGTAGAGACAATGTTTATATATATATATATATATATATATATTATATATAATATATATATATATATAATATATATAATATATATATATATATATATATATATTATTACATACATACATACATACATACATACATACATACATATATATCAACTAGCCGGCGGATCGAACCTATGTTCTTTTAGACGACGTCATGGTGAGCGAAAATTGTGAAAATTCCATGACGCTCTAAACCACGGGACCATACAATCCTAAAGAATCACGCACCCAGCAGAGCTAGGCGTTGTATTGTGATCCGAGGACATACGATGGTGTGGGTGCCTGAGAGCTAATTTCATTCTACTCCCTATTTGTTGTACTAGCCTCCATAAGCAGTATATATCGTATTGTAACTACGTAGGAGTGGTATTGACTCAATAACAACACTGCAACCAGCCGGGGCATCAAACTGATGTTGTTTTAGCCCACCTCATGGTGCCCTCGAATCATGGTACAACATCTAGCTCTGCTGGGTGTGTGATTCTTTAGGTTCGTATGGTCCCGTGGGTTACAGTTAGTTTAATATGTTTATTATGCACCCCATACCCATCCTGTGGGCGGTAGTCAAAAGATTACAGAGGTACATAATTGGTCCAGGGACTGGGCCTCAAAGTTTTGATAGCTGAGCAAGTTACAGAGGTAATGAATTCACAATTTACAAAGGTAATGAACTCACAATTTACAAAGGTAATGAACTCCAGGTAGGTCTAGTCACAATCATGACAAGTTACAAAGGTATTTACAGATTACAGAGGTACACAATGGGTCCAGGGACCGGGCTCCTGGGTTACAGCATCGTGGAATTTTTGCTCACCACAAGACGGGCTAAAACAACTCCCTTGCAGTGCTCCCCTTTCTCTGTATTTGACTGGCTCCTCCTCCTTAATTCCCCACTACTACTACCACTACTACTACCACCACTACCACTACTACTACCACTACTACTACTACTTCTACTAATACTTCCACCACTACCTCTTCCTTCCTATATATACCCGTCCTGCTCCACTTCTCGTTAGTGTGACTTTGTAAATGGTCCAATTGGGAAAA
>NC_069464.1:10095512-10311300 GCF_026875155.1 Cherax quadricarinatus
TTTGCACAGAATGCTTAATGCCTAAAATGACGTAGTGGAATTTTTTAGCAGTAAAGGTCGAGAACCAAAACTAGTCATTGTGGTAGTCTACAAGCCTCGGATGCAACATCCCAGCAATTCCAGGAACAGCTGTTAAAAATTGACCACTGTCTGGAAAATCTTCCAGCTCCTGCACCCAACATCTTGCTCCTGGGGGATTTCAACTTAAGGCACCTAAAATGGAGGAATATAGCAAATAATATTGTTGCAGTAATAACACCAGGAGGCAGCTTGATGAAAACTCACACTCACACGAGCTTTTAAATCTCTGCACAAAATTCAATTTAAACCAGCAAATAATAGAGCCTACTAGACTGGAGAATACACTAGACCTCATATTCACTAACAATGATGATCTGATAAGAAATGTCACCATATCAAAAACAATATACTCAGATCACAACATAATTGAGGTTCAGACATGTATGCGAGGAGCCCCAGACCGACAAAATGAGACTAGTCACGAGGGAGCATTCACCAAATTCAACTTCATAACAAAAACATAAAGTGGGACAAGAAAAACCAAGTCCTAACCGATATAAGCTGGGAAGATATACTAAGCAACACAGACCCAAATTTTATGCCTAGAACAGATTAACTCGGTGGCACTCGATGTATGCACAAGGCTTATTCCTCTAAGAAAAAGGAGGAGTAAATGTAAAATAGAAAGAGACAGGCGCTCCCTTTACAGGCGACGGAAAAGAATAACAGAGCGGCTAAAAGAGGTCAATATATCTGAAATGCGCAGGGAGACATGGTCAGAGAAATTGCAAGCATCGAACTTAAGCTAAAAGAATCCTTTAGGAGTCAGGAATCGCGGGAAGAACTAAAAGTATAAATGAAATCGAAAGAAACCCAAAGTATTTCTTCTCCTATGCCAAATCAAAATCGAGAACAACCCCCAGTATTGGGCCCCTACTTAAACAAGATGGGTCCTACACAGATGACAGCAAGGAAATGAGTGAGCTACTCAAGTCCCAATATGACTCAGTTTTTTAGCAAGCCGCTAACCAGACTGAGAGTCGAAGATCAAAATGAATTTTTTATGAGAGAGCCACAAAATTTGATTAACACAAGCCTATCCGATGTTATCCTGACGCCAAATGACTTCGAACAGGCGATAAATGACATGCCCATGCACTCTGCCCCAGGGCCAGACTCATGGAACTCTGTGTTCATCAAGAACTGCAAGAAGCCCCTATCACGAGCCTTTTCCATCCTATGGAGAGGGAGCATGGACACGGGGGTCGTCCCTCAGTTACTAAAAAAAACAGACATAGCCCACTCCACAAAGGGGGCAGTAAAGCAACAGCAAGAACTACAGACCAATAGCACTAACATCCCATATCATAAAAATCTTTGAAAGGGTCCTAAGAAGCAAGATCACCACCCATCTAGAAACCCATCAGTTACACAACCCAGGGCAACATGGGTTTTAGAACAGGTCGCTCCTGTCTGTCTCAACTACTGGATCACTACGACAAGGTCCTAAATGCACTAGAAGACAAAAAGAATGCAGATGTAATATATACAGACTTTGCAAAAGCCTTCGACAAGTGTGACCATGGCGTAATAGCGCACAAAATGCGCGCTAAGGAATAACAGGAAAGTCGGTCGATGGATCTATAATTTCCTCACTAACAGAACACAGAGAGTAGTCGTCAACAGAGTAAAGTCCGAGGCAAACTACGGTGAAAAGCTCTGTTCCACAAGGCACAGTACTAGCTCCCATCTTGTTCCTCATCCTCATATCCGACATAGACAAGGATGTCAGCCACAGCACCGTGTCTTCCTTTGCAGATGACACCCGAATCTGCATGACGTGTTTTCATTGCAGACACTGCAAGGCTCCAGGCGGACATCCCCAAACTTTAGTGGGCTGCAGAAAAACAATATGAAGTTAACGATGAGAAATTTCAATTCTAGAAAATTGGTAAAATGAGGAAATTAAATCTTCATCAGAGTACCAAAAAAAATTTGGCCACAAAATAGAGGAAACCCAACGTCAAAGACCTGGGAGTGTTTGTGGGGATCTCACCTTTTAAGGACCATACATTGTATCAATCGCATCTGCTAGAAAAAAGACAGGTGGGTAATGGGAACCCTTTAAAAAATGGGGGGCCAAGCCCATGATGAAACCCCTTAGGGGCACTTGTTTATCTAGGGTGGAATTTGCGCACTCTAACAGCCCCTTTCAAGCGGAAAAATTGCCGACCCAGAAAATTCAGAGAACTTTCAGGCGCGCATAAGGAGATAAAAACACCCCAATTACTGGGAGCGGGGTTTTTTAGGTTCCCAGACCTGTATTCCCCGGAAAGCAGGGGGGGAGAGATACATGATTTTATACAACCCGGAAAAAAACCCGGGGGGGACTAGTTCCGAACCTTGGGACACGAAAAACCCCTCCTCGAAAGCAAAAAACTTGGCAGACGGGTGCCCTTTCCCCCCCAAGAAAAGGAGGGGGGTCACTAGCACGTTTAAGAGCCATAAATAAATGTCAGGGGGGCCCCAGACTTTTTCAATGCCCCCCCCAGCCCCAACATAAGGGGGGGTTAACCCAAAAGACCCTGGCAGTCTTTAAAATGGGGATGGAAAACCAAACCCAAAGTTTAGTTCCTGGGTCCCGCCGGGCTGTGGCTCGTACGTTGGGTTTTCGTGCAGCCGGGAGAAACAGGCCCGGTTGGAAACAGGCTTGATCCAAACCCGGGAGGCCGGGCCGGGGGGCCGCCCGGGGGCGGGTTGACACCCCCGGGAAATCTTCCAGGGGAAACTCCGGCGCAAATCACTTAAGCCAATAATAACCCAACAAAAAAGGGCCCCAGTTTAAAAATAATTTACACAAAACCCCTCCCTGGCAACCCCCCCCCTTCCCTTTTCCCCCACTCTTCATAGATCTAAAATTTTCTCCGTGTTTTAGACTCCCCACACTTACTCCCGTGAAAAACTACATCTACAGGGGCCCTTAAATTTAAAATTAACCCTGACCCCAAAAAAAAGCTTTTTTTGATATTTTTTGAAAAGAACCCAAGGCCCTAACACCAGACACAAACATCTCTATGAATTCCCCCTGTCCGGGCCCAAACCTTTTCAAAAAAATCGATTACGTCAAAAGGGCCCCCAAAAATCTGGAAAAACCCTACTTTGAAAAAACTCTAGAACGCAGACACATTTTATCACTTTCAAAAAATACCGTTAGAAAACATCTTTTTCTCCCCGATAAAACCCCGTTTAACTAATACATTTTAAAAACCCACTGGGGGGGTTCACACTTCACTCACCCCACCACACAATTTTAAAAAAAAAGCACAGGGAAAAACGAATTTTTTAAAAAAATGAATCCTAAAATAGTCAAAAAGGGTTTTCCCCCGCCCCCCCCCCATTCCCAATTTTAGAACTATGTATTGTACCCAAAAAAAAAGCATTCCCCATTTGGGAAAATTTTCAAAAATGGAATGTAGGGGTTTTTAAAACCCTTTTTACCAAAATTACTCCACCATACCCCTGGTAGGGTGGTTTTACAATAATTTCAGAGGTTTTTTTATGGGTCCAGGAAATGGGGCCCCCAAAGGTTTTGATAGCGGGAAAAAGGTACCCCAAAAGGGAATGAACTCCAGGTAGTTTTGGTTTACAAACCTGAAAATTCAAAGGTATTTAAAAGATTACCCAGGTGGGGCTGTTTTGTGAGAAATTTGTAAAAAAATGACTGACCTTCAGTTCCCTTTCCCCAACAAAAAGTTAAAACATTTCTAGTTGTTTTTTAAAATTATCCTGGCCCAAAAAAGTGGGGAAAAAAAAGGGTTCACAGTATTTTCCCCAAGTATTTGTAAAAGGGTACCAAAATTTCCCAAAAGATTTATACCCCGTTTTGCCTGAAAAACCTCACACATGGGCACTGTTTTTTCATCTTAAAAAAATTTTTGTCATTGTTCCCTTACTTCATGCCCTCAAGGTGGTTCCCTTTTACTTGTGTACTGCTCTGAATCTGCATCAAATGGAAACATATATTAAAGGGGCCCGGCTGGAATGATCCTTTGGGAAATTGTTTTTTTTCAGTCCAAAAACAGTAGGGAAAAAAACCCCAAATATGAAAAGGGTTCTTGCTTCTCGCCTTACAAGCCTTTGGGCTGCCAGCAGCCAAAGCTGCCCCGGGGGAAGGGGCTATTTATTCTCTTTTTGTCCCCTTTTTAGGTACCAAACACGGAGCAGTTTGCCCGTTTTAAATCTTTATGTAAGGCCCTTTAAATTTCCCCCCCGTTAAAGGAATTTAGTTTTGGGTTTAAAATTAAAAAAAATTTGGTTCTTAGGAGCGGGGGTCAGTAGCTTTCTGGTTTGGTAAAACGGAGTCCCATGGGGCCCTTTAAAATTTCTGAAAGTTTTTAAATTTCCCAAAACTTAAGATTTTGTATTTTATTGTTTTGGACATGTTTACGAAAATCGAAGGTTTTTTAATGTGGATTTATATGGTTTTTTATCCAGGTTTGGCCCCGGTTTGGCCCGGTTTTGGGTAAAGCTCCCTTCAACACGGAGGGCCCCGGGTTTTGAATTTCCCCGGGGGGTGGGAAAAATTTTTTGACACGTTTCCTTACACCTGTTGTTTCCCGGTTTTTCCCTAGCAGAAAAAAAAGGTCCTTTGGGGGTTAGTGACTGGTGTGGGTCGCATCCTGGGGGCAAGGGGTTAAGGCCAAAAATGGAAAAAAGTTAGGGCAGTCCCCGTTTACGCCTGAAATTTTTTTGGGTTTTTCCCGGGGGCTAACCCTCCGGGGGTTAAAAAAAACCGAAAGAAATTTATCTATCCCCCTGGTGCTGAATTTAAACCCGGGTATCCTGGAGATGAAAATTTTTGGGGGGCAACGCCCCCCCGCTCGGTCTGAAGGGCCAGGGCCCTCGTGGGTGTTTTTAGGGTTTATCCAAACCAAAGGGTTTTTATATTATTTTGGCAAAAACTTTTTGCAGACTTGCATTTATAAATTTTGGGTTTTTTAACCTTTATTATGCACCACTTCCCAAGGGTTTTTTGGGCGGGAGGGAAAAAAAATTAAAAGGTTTATTAAATGGGGGCCGGGCTGAGTCGTAAAGTTTTGATTGGTGAACAAGATACAAAGGTAATGAACCATTAACACGTCTACACCTGATAACAATTACAATGAGTTATTAATAAAAATATTAGCTTTATTTACAGTGATCCAAGTCAGAGTATTTTTCCAGAATAGTTTGTATTATACCACTGTACATAAAACACTTTGATCAGTCTTGTACATTTCTGATAAGTTGTCTGTGAATTCATAAATTTTATCGCATTCCAGCATGGACATACGTAAGATTTTAAATGTTATATTTAACTTTAGTAACAAAATCAATTTGCATAATTAGTGTTATTTTGTTCATTGAGAGGACATAAATTCGTACGGGGTCATACTGCGCCTGGGTAATGATAGAAATGAGGTGGACTGGTGGCTAAAGTTCTCGCTTCACATGGCAAGGGTCAGGGTTCGATTCCCTGAGAAGGGGTGGAAACATACCTGGAGATATCTGGAGAGGGCTCCGGGGGTCAACGCCCTCGCGGCCTCATGGTAGATCAGGGCCTGATCAACCAGGCTGTTGCTGTTGGCCACACGGAACCCGACGTACGAACCACAGCCGGCTAGTCAGGTACTGACTTTAGGTGCCAGTCCAGTGCCTTCTTGAAGACTGCCAGGGGTCTATTGGTAATCCCCCTTATGTATGCTGGGAGGCAGTTGAACAGCCTTGGGGCCCCTGACACTTATTGTATGGTCTCTTAACGTGCTAGTGGACACCCCTGCTTTTCATAGGGGGGATGGTGCATCGTCTGCCGAGTCTTTTGATTTCGTAGTGAGTGATTTTCGTGTGCAGTCGGTACTAGTACCTCTAGGATTTTCCAAGTGTATTTTAATCATGTATCTCTCCCGCCTGCGTTCCAGGGAATACAGGTTCAGGAACTTCAAGCGCTCCAGTAATTGAGGTGTTTTATCTCCGTTATGCGCGCCAGTGAGGTTCTCTGTACATTTTCTAGGTCAGCAATTTCACCTGCCTTGAAAGGTGCTGTTAGTGTGCAGCAATATTCCAGCCTAGATAGAACAAGCGACCTGAAGTGTCATCATGGGCTTAGCATCCCTAATTTTGAAGGTTCTCATTATCCATCCTGTCATTTTTCTAGCAGATGCGATTGATACAATGTTATGGTCCTTGAAGGTGATATCCTCTGACATGATCACTCCCAGGTCTTTTACTTTAGTTTTTCTCTCTATTGTGTAGTTGGAATTTATTTTATATTCCAATGAAGTTTTAATTTCCTCACATTTTCCATATCGTAGTAATTGAAATTTCTCGTCATTGAACTTCATATTGTTTTCTGTGACCCATTTAAAGATTTGGTTGATGTCCGCCTGGAGCCTTGCAGTGTCTTCAATGGAGGACACTGACATGCAAATTCGGGTGTCATCTGCAAAGGAAGACACGGTGCTGTGGCTGACATCCTTGTCTATGTCGGATATGAGGATGAGAAACAAGATGGGGGCGAGTACTGGGCCTTGTGGAACAGAGCTTTTCACCGTAGCCGCCTCAGACTTTACTCTGTTGACTACTACTCCTTGTGTTCTATTTGTTAGGAAATTATAGATCCATCTACCAATTGGACGTGTTTCCTTACACTGGTTGTCCATGTTCACCCATCAGTAAAACGGGTACCTGGGTGTTAGTCGACTGCTATGGATCGCATCCTGGGGACAAAATTGACCTAATTTGCTCGAAATGCTCTACATAACAAGCGGCAGTCTGTATAGCAGTATGTCACTGATGTCAGCTATCGATTGTACATCTTGTAAAAGTACTTGTATAAATAGATATATTAATATTATTATTATTAAACGTGTGCAGTTTCAAATCTTCCGTTAAGGAGCCCTTCACCAACTTCAGGGTTTTCTCCCTTGTAATGTTCAGTTTGTGGGAGAACGAGAAGTTATCTAAAATCAGGATGTAAAGGTATCTAAATGAATCTTCACAGCTGCCCAGAGCAGTCTAATGATGAGATTAATGCTCCTGGCGGGCGAACGTCTCTCACCCAAAAATAACCGGGTCTTGCACGTGAGTTTTAACCATAATTTCTAGGTATTATATACCACTGATTTAAAGAAATGTATTGCTTTGTATTAAAATGCTCTTTTCATACATCTTTTTCCACCTTGTTTTACTCTTATTTTTGTTTACACAGCTGCCCAGTCTGGTTCTCTCTTCGAGACGACCACCACTACCATCAGTCCTTTGAGTTTTGGCAGCCAATCAGTGCCACTAAGTCACTCCATCCAGACCCGTAATGCAAAACCAGCTGCATCACCAGTGAGTAGCATTACCTGTGTTGATTGTATGTGTGCTGTTGGGAGATGTTACCTGTGGTCACGTCGCTATTGTGGCCACAGTTAGAATATAAAAATTAAAATAAAATAAAAGTTAAATAGAACTAAACAAAATGGGAAGCCGAAAAAATGCTTAATGTGAAAATCCGCTTTCCTTTTCCTTTGCAGTCTGATGATTCCCCAGAAGATAGCGACGAAGACGGCAAGACTGAAGCGCCTGCCACCACCACTGCTCCCATTGATGCAAACAAACCTGCTGCCTCTCCCACTGATGCAAACAAGCCTGCTGCCTCCCCCAACTGATGCAAATAAACCTGCTGCCTCCCCACTGATGCAAACAAACCTGCTGCCTCCCTACTGATGCAAACAAACCTGCTACCTCCCCACTGATGCAAACAAACCTGCTGCATCTCAGACCGATGGAACAAAGCCAGTTGTCTCTCCCATCCAAGGAAAACGCTCCCTTAGCCTCTCCCTCCAAGGAAGCGTTTCCCTTAGCCTCTCCCATCCAAAGGGAAACGTACCCTTAGCCTCTCCATCCAAGAAAGCGTACCCTTAGCCTCTCCCATCCAAGGAAGCATACCCTTAGCCTCTCCCATCCAAGGAAGCGCACCCTTAGCCACTCCCATCCATGAAAACCCGCCCTTAGCCTCTCCCATCCATGAAAACGCACCTTTAGCCTCTCCCATCCATGAAAACCCGCCCTTAGCCTCTCCCATCCATGAAAACGCACCTTTAGCCTTTTCCCATCAAGGAAACGTGCCCTTAGCCTTTCCCATCCAAGGAAACGCCGCCCTTAGCTTCTCCCATTCAAGGAAACGTGCGCTTAGCCTTTCCCATCCAAGGAAACGCGCCCTTAGCTTCTCCCGTCCAAGGAAACGCGCCCTTAGCTTCTCCCGTCCAAGGAAGCGCACCCTTAGCCTCTCCCATCCAAGGAAAAGCACCATTAGCCTCTCCAATCTAAGGAAAAGCGCCTTTTCACCCTCCAGCTCCGGCACGTAAGTACTGTAGTTTTAAAGTAGCTGTCACAGAGCCTTGGTAATATAGAGAACAGTAGTTGTAAAAGACAAACTCCAACTCTGAGGGAATGCTCTAAAGTTCCCTTGTCCCAGTTTAGGCTAAAATGTTTGGCAACTTAATTCTCACTAGGCTCTGGCGTCTTGTGTTAATATTACTCAATTTGGGCTGTTTGTATATTAATATTATACATCGTGGGCTGTGTTTATACCAGCATTACTCATTGCGGGCTCTGGTTATAAATGTGTCACAAAACGGAAGTTCAAAATTACAATTTCTAGGGTTTATGTAATCCCACACACTTATTAATAGCTTAATATTAAGGCCAATAAGATCATTTAAAACACTACAAGGTCTAAGATTTTCAGTTTTTCATTTTGGTTTTATTCTTTATTTTAGACTGGCTTCAACTCACGACCTGTGATGCAAGTAGCCACAAGTTCCACCACTGTCAAGACGACTATCAACTAAATTAGTGGTTCATTCCCACTAACCACTAGGACGACCCTCCAGCTATCATCCTCTGGTGGTACACCATCACTACCTCCCTCAAGAACACCTCTAATTTACAAATCAAAACCTGTGAATCAGAACTATGCTAATGTCGTCTTGTTCGAGTATTCTAGACAGCATCCAGGCTAGATCCCTCAGACTTGTAACAGCCTATATCTTTGTCACCAGTCTGCTGTTGCCTTGCTCTGCCATCTTCCATGGTTAGTGTGTTTTAGCAATGGCTTCTTCAGTCCAATGCAGAGAAAGTGGAATTAGGACTGAAGAAGCCACTGGCTGGCGAAACGTTTCCAGAATAAAGATTCCCAAAAGTTGCTCAAGTGTCTTATTTATCAACTTGTCGGTTAGCTATCAAAACTTTGGGGCTCAGTCCCTGGACCCATTATGACTACCGCCCACAGGATGGGTATGGGGTGTATAATAAACATTAAACTAACTTGTCGGTTATATAAACCGTTCATTCACACAGTAATTGTTACCTTTATAGTACAATCATCATTATATGGTTTCGAGCCATCTCTGTCACTCCAAAACACAAAGTTGGCTCCAGTATCTTGACTCACAGCTGGAGCCGCTTCTGTTACTGTCAACACTCGTCTGTTTAACTTTACACACTGATTAACACACAACTCTGTCATCAGTACCTGCACCACTGATGCTTGAATTTCGTTCACTAGAGATCCAATGCTCCTTTAACAGTCAACTACAGAGGTTAAGCAGAATCAAAGTCTCGTATAGATACGATGCATGATCTGTCCCATGGGAGTTATGATCGAACAATTAATGGCGAAATTGCTCTTTTTTTTCATTGGTGTACTTCAAATCGCTTGTTCTCTCTAAGCTGGAATATTGCTGTACACTAACTGCCCCCTTCAAGGCAGGCAAAATTGCTCACCTGTAGATGTACAGAGAACTTTCACGACACATATAAGTACAATAAAGCACCTAAATTACTGGGAACGGTTAAGCCACTTGAATTGTATTCCCTGGAATGTAGGCGAGAAAGATACATGATAATAGACTTGGAAAATCCTGGAGCAGTGATTCTCAACCAGGGGTAAAATTACCCCTTAGGGGTAAAAATTACATGGCAAGGGGTAAATATTTGTGAGCTGTTTTTGTGCAAAACGTGAATAATTTATTTTTCTTCTGACTTTCTTGTTTTTCTGTCCCTTTATGATGGCATGTTTGTGATGTTTTTTTGTGTTGATGGAATAGTAAGGGGGGGTTTATTTAAAGTAAGTGGGTTAAATAAATGGAGGAAATACAATCAGAAGCGGGGAGGGGGGGTTATATGAGAGGGGAAACGTTGAGAATCCCTGTCTAAAGGGGATATTGAATACCAAGCCTACAACATAAAGAAATCAGTCCATTTGAAATGTTTAAAACTCTCGGCAGGAGATGCAACATTCCCATTGAAATAAGTAGGGTCGACAGGGTAGTAGACACTGAAAAGAACGACTAGCACAATTATGTGTTAAGCGGGAGTGAGGGGCTCCTCAAGACTGTTCAACTGCCTTTCGCAGCCATACTATAAGGGGGGATTACCAATAGGATCCCTGAAACTGCTGGTCATTCAAGAAAGCGTGCTGGTCAGACACTAAAGTCAGTAACCTGTTCAGCCTAGCTGGTGGTTCGTGAAGTCGGGATATGTGCAGCCAGCAGTACTCACGAGGGCCTTGGTTCGAACTGGGGCCCGTGGGGGGCCGCGTTTGACCCCCGACAGAAACTCGCTCACAGGGTTAAAAAACCAACAAAGATGTTTTCCTGGCCGTATCTAGGCATTGTTTCTTACACACTGCTTACACCCAGGCACAATATGACCTGTTATCCTGGGTAAGTGGAAGGGGGAACAAGGAGCAGAACAAAACACACCTGATGACTTGAAAATATATTTTCCTTCACTAAAAGCAATGTGGGATATTTACACATTATGTACAACTATATAAAGGTTGGAAAAAAAATGTAGTGTTATAACCACAGTTATGGCGAGACAAAGGACGACAAGCCTGGAGATACAGAAGGGGAACAGAACCGTGCTCAACCCATCTCTAGTTATGGAAATGATCCACAAGGGTAGACGGATAATGGGTGGTGCCCACAACACTCCTCTACGATGCCAGATCCACCTCTCATTGGCTGAATCCTGGGTACTGATCGGAACGATGGGGGCCCCCAGTCGTTCAACCCTAGTGCTGGGTTTTCACTGGTTGGGAGGATAGCCTTCAATGAGGTGTGTGTAACATGGCGCCTAATAAGGTTACATACTTTCTGCATGCTACAAACACACACGCACACACACATTATTACACAGACGAGAGTGGAGAGCGCAGTCATAGAGCCAGAAATGGATTATGTACAAGGATGTAAGGAGGCTGGGCAAACTTTACCGATCACTGTTTCCATGTCTTATTGTATTAAAACTAGCCCATAACTTGTCCTCAATAAATTACCCTCACTTTAAGAAATACTCGCAATTGCCCAATTTTATTCTAAATCCCTATTATTGCCAATTTTGCTTTAATAAAACTACATTGATCAACTTTACGGTAAACTTTCTTTTATTGACCATTTTTATCTATACTTTTTTAAATAGCTTTTCAAAAACTACAACTTTTAGATTATCCTTGTCTACCATCTTTACTAGGCATATTATAACCAAGTCATTGCCATTTTTTTTTATTCATTTTGTTTTATTATGTCTTTTTCTACTTAAAAACTTGATGTATTTTATCCTGGGCAATTTAAATCTAAGTTATTACTCTATTTCTTGTAAACAACTTATATAAACTCTTTATTGCTCAATTACAATTGAGAGTCTTGTGCCTTTATTATTATTAGAGTAAACTCAGTTGTACTTAGCTCATGTTCTAGCGCAATACATAGACAATACCAAATTCATTATATGCCTTAGTGCAATTACTAGTGAGAGTCTGGTGCTATTTTTTTATTTGTATTTTTATATTATCTTAGATTAGATCTAGTTTGTACTCTAGGGCTCATTCTAGATCAAAAACATAGGACTCCACTAAAAGTCATTATATTAGACCTTAGTGCTATTTACAAGTGAGAGTCTTGTTCTATTTTTTTAATTTGTATTTTTAATATTAGAACTTCATTATGTTAGTAGTGACTTACTTTATATGACCTAAATATACCGCTCTAGCTAATACTTGTCCAAACTTCCCACCCTACATGATATCAGTAGTAGAACTCAAAACACGCACATAAAACTCAGGATATAATAACCATTATATTTAAACCTAGATGGATGATTTGATCACGTTGACCCTGAATCTAAACCTCTCATTTTAATTGACACCAATCATAAACTATTGGAAATTAACTGCCTTTTATTACACAGCATCACAAGGCCAGCACTATCTAACAATTGCTAAAAAGTCGATCAGTACATAACTACAACATCAGGTCCTTAAGCACAAACTTATATGAACCTCCCTGGCACTCCTTGAATCACTTAAAGACACCCTTCTCCTGCATTATCTTACTGCATGACCTGGCTTAAGCAGGACACAACAGATTTATACCTCTACCAGGATACACAGCAATTCAACAACTTGCAGACCCAAAACCAAGTTGGGCGGTGGTATTTGCAATCTATTACTCTATCAAATTATCTTGTATTTGCAACACCTTGCTTTAGTGATGAATATGGGATACTTTTTGCTAATTTACTTGTAAAAAAACCTTTAAGACACCACTATAACAATAGGTGCCATTTACCGGATTACTCACACAAACATCCCAAAATTTCATGTGAGAAATTAAAAGTCACTAATAACAAAGACAAAATGGAAAATAAGCACCACCTAGCTCTTTAGCTGGTGAGGACTTCAATATCAACCTTGGGAACTTACTAGATGATCAGCATTGTAATGATTTCATCAACCAATGAAACAACACACTTCTCATACCAACATCTAACTAAACCAACCAGGCTCACGTGAGGACATAAGTTGCAACCATAATAGGACACAATATGGGACTCCAATATACTAGCCCCCCTTAAATCAGGATAATCACAGATAGCACTACAGACCACTACCCTACCTTCCTCCTGACAAACATTAGTAAACCACCACTTGAATACAACAAAGTCTCATTTAGACTCCATGACGAGGCCTCAATAAGGAAGTTCACAGCTGACCTAGAGACTGTTGACTGGCCTACAGAATTCTCCAAGGCCAATGGTACTGATGACTGGACAGACATTTTTCTTAGCAAATTACTTAGACTATACAACAAACATTGTCCTATAAAAACGAAACAGATCACAAACAAACGGTTTGGTTACCCATGGCTAACCAGCATTATTCTGAAATCCATTGACAAGAAACACCAATATGAAAAGCAATATAGACAGGGCTTAATACACAAAGATATTCTTAAACACTATTCATCAGTTCTCACCATAGTAATAAAGAAAGTCAAACAACTATACTACTCCAGTAGATTCACAGACACTAGAGGAGATATAAAAAAAGACCTGGAAAATACTCTCTCAGATTCTAGGGACCCACAAACTAGAAAAAAAACAAGAATATTGTCCTAACTAAACCTAATGAAACACCACTACATCCCACTGACACAGCTAACAAGATAAACGACTTCTTCTCAACCATAGGATCTAATCTCACCAATAAAATCCCACATACCAATGCCCATGCCGGGGACTACCTAGATGGGAATTTCCCAAATTCCTTCTATCTTGCACCAACTGAGCCCTCGGAAGTCACCGAGATTACAAAGTCACTTAAAAAATACTCAGGGAATCTGTCTCATGTCCCACCATTACTGTACAAGTGAGCGGCCCATATCCTTTCGCATGCTATTTCATTACTTTTTAACAAGTCACTAGAAACTAGCACCTTCCCGAAACTACTCAAGATGGCAAGGGTTACACCAATACATAAAGGTGGTGACCCTACAGACTTAACAACTATAGGCCAATATCAAACTTACCATTGCTATCCAAAATCTTTGAGAAACTCGTGCACAGGAGACTATATTCATTTATAACAGCACAAAACATAACTCAACCCTGCCAATTTGGATTCAGGAAAAATAAAAGCACTAATGATGCAATCATAAAAATGCTAGATCTGCTTTACACAGCATTGGAAAATAAGGAATATCCACTAGGAATTTTTATTGACCTAAGAAAAGCTTTTGACACAGTCGACCACGACATCCTACTCCACAAACTTGACCATTATGGTATAAGAGGCCATGCGCTCGCTTATTTCAAATCTTACCTTACTAATAGGTATCAGTACGTCACCATTAAAGACACAGTATCAACAACACGGCCACTTGATACTGGAGTTCTGCAGGGAAGTGTCCTTGGTCCCCTGCTCTTCCTCATATACATCAATGATCTTCCAAACATATCCCAACACCTGAAACCCATTCTCTTTGCTGACGACACGACTTATGTCATCTCTCACCCTAATCTTGCCACCCTCAACACCATTGTTAACGAGGAGCTGATCAAAATATCGACTTGGATGACAGCCAATAAACTTACGCTTAACACTGACAAAACCTACTATATTATGTTTGGTAGCAGAGCAGGAGATGCACAAATTAACATTAAGATCGACAACACTCTAATTACCACACATAATGAGGGCAAATTCCTAGGCCTATACCTTGACAACAACCTGAATTTCAGCACCCATATCCAACACATAACCAAAAAAGTATCCAAAATGGTTGGGATCCTCTCCAAGATACGATACTACGTGCTGCAAAATGCCCTTCTCACACTATACCACTCACTTATTTATCCATACCTCACCTATGCTATTTGCGCTTGGGGATCAACTGCAGCAACACACCTAAAGCCAATAATAACCCAACAAAAAGCTGCAATAAGAATAATCACTAAATCCCATCCCTGGCAACACCCCCCCCCCCCACTCTTCATAGATCTAAACTTACTCCCTGTTCAGTACATCCACACTTACTACTGTGCAATCTACATCTACAGGACCTTAAACTCCAATATCAACCTTGACCTAAAACGCTTTCTTGATAGTTGTGACAGAACCCACAGGCACAACACCAGACACAAACATCTCTACGACATTCCCCGTGTCCGACTAAACCTTTACAAAAATTCAATGTATGTCAAAGGCCCTGATTGAACCCGCGACGGGCTGGAGTTTTGAGACTCTATGACCGCGGGTTCAATCCCGGCCGTCGTATGGTTTAAAACAACAAGGGTTCGATCCCCCGGCTAGTCGAATGTTGTTATTAACTAAATACCACTCGTTCGCGGTTACAATACGATTATAATATATATATATTATATATTATTAAAATATATATATATATATTATATATATATATATATTATATATATATATATATACACACACATACGTGACTTTATGACTTATTTCCATTGCATTTCTCACAATACACAACTATCAGCGGCCTAAGTATAAGATACGAGAAAAATTAGTCATTATTACATTAAAGTAAAAAGAGAAAGTTTGTAAACCAAATGCATGAGATTAAATTACAATAAAAATAAATAAAAGTACAGAACTGAGAAAATCAAATATGTGAAAATAAATCACGAGATATAAAAGGAAAAATGTCAGTTGAATGTAACAGTTACAAGATTAACTGAACAGGAAATGATGTTCGTCCCTTTAAGATGCTTTATTCAATTAGTACTTTGTTAGCTATCTTCCTAATTTATTTAATGCTAAAGATGTCCTTGACATGAAAGTATTTCAGACCTGGCCACATTCTGTAGGTGCTACAAAATTGTGTTCACTTGCCTCAGTGCCGTATTGGCTTTGGTTCCTAACCTTGAGACAATCTGCAACAAGATATTCTGGACGCTGTGTGTGAGAAATATTGTAAACATGACTGACCTTCAGTTCCCTTCCCCATCTATAATGTTAAGCATTTCTAGTTGTAAAACTATCTTGGCACATAAAGTGGAAAGATAAAGGCTTCACAGTATTTCCACAAGTATTCGTAATGATACACAGTGATGTATAACCCGCCATAGAATTGCAGGAGGTCAAGAGAGCAGTATGAAGAGAGCAACAGAACAATGGTGGACACACTAGCTGAGGTGGCCAGAAGAGCTCACTCGAGTATAGCAAAGTTACTGGTTATGGGCGATTTCAACCACAGAGAGACTGGGAAAACCTGGAGCCACATGGGAGTCCAGAAACATGGAGAGCCAAGATGATGGATGTGGTACTGGAAAACCTCATGCACTAACATGTTAGGGACACTACCAGACAGAGAGAGGGGGGAAGATGAACCAGCAAGACTGGACCTCATGTTCACCCTGAGTAGCTCAGACATTGAAGACATCACATATGAAAGGCCCTTTGGAACTAGTGATCACGTGGTTCTGAGCTTTGAATGCATAGTAGAGTTACAAGTGGAGGGGGTAACAGGAATAGAAAGGGGAAAGCCAAACTATAAAAGAGGGGACTACAAAGGCATGAGGAACTTCCTGCAGGAGGCTCAGTGGGAAAGAGAACTGGTAGGAAAGTCAGTAAATGAAATGATGGACTTCGTAACAACAAAATGCAAGGTGGCAGAGGATAGGTTTGTTCCCAAGGGCAACTGAAATAATGGGAAGACCAGAATGAGCCCTTGATTTACCCAAAGGTGTAGCGAGGCAAAAACTAAGTGCACTAGAGAATATAAAAAAAGTACAAAAGTCAAAGGACCCAGGAAAATAGAGAGACTAGTCAAAGAGCCAGAAACAAGTATGCACAGACAAGAAGTGAGGCCCACCGACAGTACGAAAACAACATGGCATCGAAAGTCAAGTCTGACCTGAAACTGTTTTATAGCGACACCAGAAGGAAGACAGCAGTCAAGGACCAGGTAATCAGGCTGAAGAAAGACGATGGGGAGCTCACAAGAAACGATCAAGAAGTATGTGAGGATCTCAACACGAAATTTAAGAAAGTATTTACAGTGGGGTACAGCAACAAGAGATATACCAACAAGTGTTGGTTGAAATACACACAACTGAGGAAGAGGTGAAGCAGCTGCTATGTGAACTTAATAACTCAAAGGCAGTGGGACCGGACATCTCTCCATGGGTCCTTAGAGAGGGAGCAGAGATGCTGTGTGTGCCACTAATCACAATTTTCAACACATCCCTTGAAAGTGGGCAACTGCCTGACGTATGGAAGATGGCAAATGGAGTCCTTATCTTTAAAAAGGGAAACAGAAACGAAGCACTAAACTATAGACCAGTGTCACTGACGTGTATAGCATGCAAAGTCATGGCGAAGATTATCAGGAGAGTGGTGGAGCACCTGGAGCAAAACAAGATTATAAACGACAGCCAACACGGATTCATGGAAAGCAAATCCTGTGTCACAAACCTACTTGAGTTTACTGACAAGGTAACAGAAGAAAGACATGAAAGAGACGGGTGGGTTGATTGCATTTTCTTGGATTGCAAGAAGGTCTTTGACGCAGTTTCTCACAAGAGATTAGTGCAGAAGCTAAAGGATCAGGGGCATATAACAGGAAGGGCACTGCAATGGATCAGAGAATACCTGACAGGGAGGCAACAGCGAGTCATGGTACGTGATGAGGTATCACAGTGGGCGCCGGTGACCAGCGGGGTCCCACAGGGGTCAGTCCCAGAAACCAATGCTATTTTTGGTATTACCTGGAGTTTACCTGGAGAGAGTTCCGGGGGTCAACGCCCCCGCGGCCCGGTCTGTGACCAGGCCTCCTGGTGGATCAGAGCCTGATCAACCAGGCTGTTGCTGCTGGCTGCACGCAAACCAACGTACGAGCCACAGCCCGGCTGGTCAGGAACCAACTTTAGGTGCTTGTCCAGTGCTAGCTTGAAGAATGCCAGGGGTCTGTTGGTAACCTGGAGTTTACCTGGAGAGAGTTCCGGGGGTCAATGCCCCCGCGGCCCGGTCTGTGACCAGGCCTCCTGGTGGATCAGCGCCTGATCAACCAGGCTGTTGCTGCTGGCTGCACGCAAACCAACGTACGAGCCACAGCCCGGCTGATCAGGAACTGACTTTAGGTTCTTGTCCAGTGCCAGCTTGAAGACTGCCAGGGGTCTGTTGGTAATCCCCCTTATGTGTGCTGGGAGGCAGTTGAACAGTCTCGGGCCCCTGACACTTATTGTATGGTCTCTTAAACGTGCTAGTGACCACCCTGCTTTTCATTGGGGGGATGGTGCATCGTCTGCCAAGTCTTTTGCTTTCGTAGTGAGTGATTTTCGTGTGCAAGTTCGGTACTAGTCCCTCTAGGATTTTCCAGGTGTATATAATCATGTATCTCTCCCTCTGCGTTCCAGGGAATACAGGTTTAGGAACCTCAAGCGCTCCCAGTAATTGAGGTGTTTTATCTCCGTTATGCGCGCCATGAAGTTCTCTGTACATTTTCTAGGTCGGCAATTTCACCTGCCTTGAAAGGTGCTGTTAGTGTGCAGCAATATTCCAGCCTAGATAGAACAAGTGACCTGAAGAGTGTCATCATGGGCTTGGCCTCCCTAGTTTTGAAGGTTCTCATTATCCATCCTGTCATTTTTCTAGCAGATGCGATTGATACAATGTTATGGTCCTTGAAGGCGAGATCCTCCGACATAATCACTCCCAGGTCTTTGACGTTGGTGTTTCGCTCTATTTTGTGGCCAGAATTTGTTTTGTACTCTGATGAAGATTTAATTTCCTCATGTTTACCATATCTGAGTAATTGAAATTTCTCATCGTTGAACTTCATATTGTTTTCTGCAGCCCACTGAAAGATTTGGTTGATGTCCGCCTGGAGCCTTGCAGTGTCTGCAATCTAAGACACTGTCATGCAGATTCGGGTGTCATCTGCAAAGGAAGACACGGTGCTGTGGCTGACATCCTTGTCTATGTCGGATATGAGGATGAGGAACAAGATGGGAGCGAGTACTGTGCCCCCTTATGTATGCTGGGAGGCAGTTGAACAGTCTCGGGCCCCTTACACTTATTGTATGGTCTCTTAACGTGCTAGTGACACCCCTGCTTTTCATTGGGGGGATGTTGCATCGTCTGCCAAGTCTTTTGCTTTCGTAGCGAGTGATTTTCGTGTGCAAGTTCGGTACTAGTCCCTCTAGGATTTTCCAGGTGTATATAATCATGTATCTCTCCCGCCTGCGTTCCAGGGAATACAGGTTTAGATACCTCAAGCGCTCCCAGTAATTGAGGTGTTTTATCTCCATTATGCACGCTGTGAAGGTTCTCTGTACATTTTCTAGGTCAGCAATTTCACCTGCCTTGAAAGGTGCTGTTAGTGTGCAGCAATATTCCAGCCTAGATAGAACAAGTGACCTGAAGAGTGTCATCATGGGCTTGGCCTCCCTAGTTTTGAAGGTTCTCATTATCCATCCTGTCATTTTTCTAGCAGATGCGATTGATACAATGTTATGGTCCTTGAAGGTGAGATCCTCCGACATGATCACTTCCAGGTCTTTGACGTTGGTGTTTCGCTCTATTTTGTGGCCAGAATTTGTTTTGTACTCTGATGAAGATTTAATTTCCTCGTGTTTACCATATCTAATTGAAATTTCTCATCGTTGAACTTCATATTGTTTTCTGCAGCCCACTGAAAGATTCGGTTGATGTCCGCCTGGAGCCTTGCAGTGTCTGCAATGGAAGACACTGTCATGCAGATTCGGGTGTCATCTGCAAAGGAAGATACGGTGCTGTGGCTGACATCCTTGTCTATGTCGGATATGAGGATGAGGAACAAGATGGGAGCGAGTACTGTGCCTTGTGGAACAGAGCTTTTCACCGTAGCTGCCTCGGACTTTGCTCTGTTGACGACTACTCTCTGTGTTCTGTTAGTGAGGAAATTATAGATCCATCGACCGACTTTTCCTGTTATTCCTTTAGCACGCATTTTGTGCGCTATTACGCCATGGTCACACTTGTCGAAGGCTTTTGCAAAATCTGTATATATTACATCTGCATTCTTTTTATCTTCTAGTGCATTTAGGACCTTGTCGTAGTGATCCAATAGTTGAGACAGACAGGAGCGACCTGTTCTAAACCCATGTTGCCCTGGGTTGTGTAACTGATGGATTTCTAGATGTGTGGTGATCTTGCTTCTTAGGACCCTTTCAAAGATTTTTATGATATGGGATGTTAGTGCTATCGGTCTGTAGTTTTTTGCTGTTGCTTTACTGCCCCCTTTGTGGAGTGGGGCTATGTCTGTTGTTTTTAGTAACTGTGGGACGACCCCAGTGTCCATGCTCCCTCTCCATAGAATGGAAAAGGCTCGTGATAGGGGCTTCTTGCAGTTCTTGATGAACACGGAGTTCCATGAGTCTGGCCCTGGGGCAGAGTGCATGGGCATGTCATTTATCGCCTGTTCGAAGTCATTTGGCGTCAGGATAACATCGGATAGGCTTGTGTTAACCAAATTTTGTGGCTCTCTCATAAAAAATTCATTTTGATCTTCGACTCTCAGTCTGGCTAGCGGCTTGCTAAAAACTGAGTCATATTGGGACTTGAGTAGCTCACTCATTTCCTTGTTGTCATCTGTGTAGGACCCATCTTGTTTAAGTAGGGGCCCAATACTGGACGTTGTTCTCGACTTTGATTTGGCATATGTGTAGATTACCTAGGATAACACAGAAAAGTCAGACAACCTGACTTATTTCCATCAGGGTCCCTGGGGATGGATGACTTTCAATGTAGTTGGGTGCTGGAGTTTTTCTAGGGTCTCAAACCCATATTATTTGCAGATGACACTACATACGTCTTCTCCCACCCAAACCCAGTCATACTCGCCAACACTATCATTATCGAATTGCAGAAAATGTCTACCTGGATGATGACTAATAAACTCACTCAGTTTGGAAACAAAGCTGCAGATGTTCCATATAACATAATGCTAAATGGATCACCCATCACAAGATTCACAGAGGGAAAATTCCTAGGAATCCACCTTGACAGTAGCCTCAAATTCCAGACACATATACAACATATCACCAAGAAATCTCTAAGGCAGTAGACATACGTACTATCAAAGATACGGTACTATGTTCCACAATCAGCTCTCCTGGCACTGTATTATTCACTCATCTACCCTTATCTCACATATGGAATTTGTGCATGGGGATCAACAACATTAAATCACCTATGACCACTAATAACCCAACAAAAGGCAGCAGTCAGAATAACAAATTCCCACTCCGACACCATACTCCACCAATATTCAAAAGTCTAAATCTGCTCACCATTTAGAATATCCACACTTATTCATGTGCCTACTACATAGAACACTACACACAAACATAAACCCTCCACTCAAACTTCTCCTCACCAACCTTAACAGGACACATGACCATAACACAAGACGCAGATCTCTTTTTGATGTACCCGTGTCCATATCACAGTGTAAAAACTCGGGCACATAAAGGGCCCCAAAATCGGGAATTCATTACCAGAAAATACTAAAGAAACCCTTTAGACTAAATGCTAAATACTTAATATTCCCATAACATAATTTCAATAATTATTTTTGAACCTACTGTCCATTGTCGACAGGAATAAATTGGAATAAAGTTTCACAAAAGCATTTGGAATATATGAATATATCCTTGGTTTATATAAATTAGATTCACCTGTAATTAATAGATATACTGTACAACAAAGATAAATTTCCAGTGTTAAGTAGTCAGTAAAGCCAATAAATTAAGTCGGCCCATATTGCCTAGGCCCTAGGCATAAAAAGAGGCTCTCTTGCCTGCAACCCTTTATTGAAAATGCATAATCTCAATGTACTACTTGCAAATAAATAAATAAATTTTATTTGGTGATTGCGCTAGTTTGTGCTTCCTGTTGCGGTGGATTTTCTATTTTCTTGTTTCGTTTTTCGGTGGTGTTATCAAGAGCCCTGGGAATAAGTCTGCCTGTACTTACCTGATTGTGGTTGCAGGGTTGAGACTCAGCTCCGGGCCCCCGCCTCTGCACTGACCTCTACTGGGTCCTCCCTCTCCCTCCCTCCATGAGCTTTATCATCCCTCGCCTTAAAACAAATGTATGGTTCCTGCCTTTTCCACTACATCACTTTCTGGGCTTTTTCCACTTCCTGACAACTCTATGACTGAAGAAATACTTCCTAACATCTCTTTGACATCATCTGAGTCTTCAACTTCCCTATTGGGGAACCTCTTGTTTATGTGCCCAACTCTGGAACATTTTGTCTCGTCCCCCTTTATCTATTCTGCGCAGTATTTTATATGTCGTACCCAATGACTCCCCTGACCCTACCTGGCCTCCATGTCGTCAGACCGTTTTCCCTCAACCTTTTCCGTAGAAAATCCCCTGAGCTCTGGGACTAGTCTTGTTGCAAACCTTTGCACTTTCTCTAATTTCTTGACGTGCTTGACCAGGTGTGGGTTCCAGATTGGTACTGCATACTCCAGTATGGGCCTGACGTACACAGTGTACAGAGTCTTGAACGATTCCTTACTGAGGTATCGGAACGCTATTCTCAGGTTTGCCAGGCGCCCATATGCTGCAGCAGTTATTTGGTTGATGTGTGCCTCCGGAGACATGCTCGGTGTTATGGTCACCCCATAATCTTTCTCCTTGAGTGTAAGTAAGTAAGTAAGTAAGTTTATTCAGGTATACACAAATACAGTTACATAGAATTATCATACATAGCAGCAAATCTTTCAGTGGGCTGCAGAAAACAATATGAAGTTCAACGATGAGAAATTTCAATTACTCAGATATGGTAAACATGAGGAAATTAAATCTTCATCAGAGTACAAAACAAATTCTGGCCACAAAATAGAGCGAAACACCAACGTCAAAGACCTGGGAGTGATTATGTCGGAGGATCTCACCTTCAAGGACCATAACATTGTATCAATCGCATCTGCTAGAAAAATGACAGGATGGATAATGAGAACCTTCAAAACTAGGGAGGCCAAGCCCATGATGACACTCTTCAGGTCACTTGTTCTATCTAGGCTGGAATATTGCTGCACTCTAACAGCACCTTTCAAGGCAGGAAATTGCCGACCTAGAAAAAAGTACAGAGAACTTTCACGGCGCGCATAACGGAGATAAAACACCTCAATTACTGGGAGCGCTTGAGGTTTTTCCTAAACCTGTATTCCCTGGAACCAGGAGGGAGAGAACATGATTATATACACCTGGAAAATCCTAGAGGGACTAAATACCGAACTTGCACACGAAAATCACTCACTACGAAAGCAAAAGACTTGCAGACGATGCACCCTCCCCCCAATGAAAAGCAGGGTGTCACTAGCACGTTTTAAAAGACCATACAATAAGTGTCAGGGGCCCGAGACTGTTCAACTGCCTCCCAGCACACATAAAGGGGGGTTACCAACAGACCCCTGGCAGTCTTCAAGCTGGCACTGGGCAAGCACCTAAAGTCAGTTTCCTGATCACCGGGCTGTGGCTCGTACTTGGTTTGCGTGCAGCCAGCGCAACAGCCTGGTTGATCAGGCGCTGATCCACCAGGAGGGCCCGGTCACAGACCGGGCCGCGGGGCATTGACCCCCCAAACTCTCTCCAGGTAAACTCCAGGTAATATGTGTAGAGAACCTAGGATAACCCAAAAAAGTCAGACAGAGTGACTTATTTCCATTGGGGTCCTTTTTTCCTTATTATTATAGTATAAAGGTTATAATATTTTCTTATTATTCTACAATGAAGATAACATCTTATTATCAAAACTAAAAAGACTATCTGCTACACCAAGGTCATTAGACTATCTACAATACAGGGTCATTACAAGGAATATGGTAAAATTTACACGTATGTTAGCTAAAAAATAGAAAATCATTCCCCTCCCTTTCTGTAACTACATTCATCAGACACCTTTTGGCACTCTTCTTGAACTGGTTCACGCTATGACTGGCTTTGACATGTGCGGGTAGTCTGTTCCATTCCTTTATTGCTGTACAATAAAAGGTGTTTGAAGCCTGGCCAATGACTGTGGGTACTACAAAGTTGTGCTCTCTCCCCCTAGTACTATGATTGCTTTGGTTCCCAACCTTGATAAAATTGACAGCAAGATATTCTGGACATTGTTTGTGAGCAATTTTATAAACATGATTTAGCTTCAGTTGTTTTACTCTGTCTTCAACATTCAGCATTCAGTGAGGTTTGCAGTCTTTGGCCATCTAGCCTATACTCCGTTTGCGGTCTTCTTTGCCCTTCCCCAATCTTCGTGACTTTGCATTTGGCAGGGTTAAGATAAGATAAGATAAGATTTCGTTCGGATTTTTAACCCCGGAGGGTTAGCCACCCAGGATAACCCAAGAAAGTCAGTGCGTCATCGAGGACTGTCTAACTTATTTCCATTGGGGTCCTTAATCTTGTCCCCCAGGATGCGACTCACACCAGTCGACTAACACCCAGGTACCTATTTGCTGCTAGGTGAACAGGACAACAGGTGTAAGGAAACGTGTCGAAATGTTTCCACCCGCCGGGAATCGAACCCGGGCCCTCCGTGTGTGAAGCGGGAGCTTTAGCCACCAGGCCACCTAAATTCTATTCGTGTTACACGACCTATGACTGCTGCACCTCTCCTGCCAACGGTTTATAAGCTCCTTCTCAGCACGTATGCCGTATTCTATTCAAGATTGATGGACTGACCACATAGACTCAAGGTTGAGGGACTGATTACCTCATTCTCCTCCTGTTCTTCAAGATTCTCCTTTGTATGGACTGATGAAGCCACTGTGTGGCGAAACGTTTCCTCAATAAAGATACCCAAGAGTTGCACATGTGTCTAATTTATTAACATGTCGGTTTTCTGAACCATTCATCTACAAACCTGTCAGACACTGCAACTTCTTGGGATCTTAATACTTGGGAATTCTTCGCTTGCCTAATTCTTGGGCACGACCTACTTCAACATTGAACAAATGTTACACGACCTATGACTGCTGCACCTCTCCTGCCAACGGTTTATAAGTTCCTTCTCAGCACGTATGCCGTATTCTATTCAAGATTGATGGACTGACCACATAGACTCAAGGTTGAGGGACTGATTACCTCATTCTCCTCCTGTTCTTCAAGATTCTCCTTTGTATGGACTGATGAAGCCACTGTGTGGCGAAACGTTTCCTCAATAAAGATACCCAAGAGTTGCACATGTGTCTAATTTATTAACATGGCTACAATCATGAACAAATTATGTATAATATATGTGGTATTAATGAGCTTGTTGATAAACACCTTAAGGCTTAAGAAGACAAGAACTCCAGCACTAAGGCCCCTCAAGGAAGGTTCCTTGATGTTCGTGAGGGGCTCTTGATTTAGGAAATTGGATCTGTGCTCCAGTTCCCCGAATTAAGCCTGAATGCCTTCCACATATCCCCCCCCCCAGGCGCTGTATAATCCTCCGGGTTTAGCGCTTCCCCCTTGATTATAATAATAATAATAACAATCAAGCACTATGGAACATAATGGGTTGTTAACATTACATTCAATTCAATTCAATTCAAAGTTTATTCTCTATAAGGATTACAATGCTGAGTTTACAGAAATTTGGTTATTGTTTGGTTTACATTTAAAATTTTGTAAATTAAACAAAAGTGTACCACTAAAAACGCTTTGACTTTTAAAATCTTATGAGCAAGAGATTGTAATAACCACTACAATGGATTTTATTAAAAATTTTTTTCATGGAACTTCCCTTTCCATCAGGAAGCGGTTGCCTGACTTACATCATTTTTGTGCCCCCCGGGTTTAATTATGCCCTCTGTTTGCGGGAAATTGTAGATTGAAAAAATGGAACCTCCACCAAACTTCCCGGGGATATGCAGCTTAAAAACCTAAGGTAAACCCAACTGTTTGTGTGAAAGTCAGAAAAAAGCTTTGCCCAATTTCCACTTTTTCCCTTTCCCCGAGTCGAGTTAACATGCGTATCATGGTTCAAAGTTTTTGCAGGCGTTTTTTTCCATAAAACTTTTTTTAATCTCAATGCCCCGCAAACCCAAACCGGGACCTAAAATGTTTTAACCAGATGCATAACCCAATATTAAACCCTTAACCACATTCTTGGAGATTTTAATGCCAGACATAAAAGGAATTTTTGGTTGGGTTTTAAACAAAAAACCAAGGGAAAATAAACTATTTTGAGAGGCAAAATGAGCATGATAATTTTAAAAATTTGGGGCACTATGGGGCCTACCCCAACCATATATGGTGGGGGCCATATTTAAGATCTGTTTTCTTGGTTTTAAAACTCATTTACGGCAGACTGCATAGTTGATGTTTCTTCTATCTGACCCACTTCCCAAAACAAAACAACTGTCAATTTTGATCCAACTCCACCCAATCAAGGAGCAAAAATACGAAAGGGGGAAAAATTTTATTTCTCAAACCAGAACACAGAGAAACTTTTTTAAACCATTGGATCAATGGTATAAGTTTTACGACCCCATTGGCACAAAAAAAATTTTAATAAAGATTTAATTACCATTTATTGAAGTGTTCTAAACGATAAAGTGGGCAGGAATGGGAAAACAAAAACCCTCCACAAAAATTTAACCCAATTTAAAAAACCAATGAAAAATACTATAATGACCCAAACGCTGCGCAATCAAACCCCTGCGCTAGGAGGTTTGGTAAAGCTTTCAGTGAATGTAAAACCCCCAGACCTCCCTCAGAACGTTCCAAGTTGCAAAACCCAAAAGAAAGGGTTTTTAAAGGAAAAGAACTTGGGCCAACAGGAATGGGAACGTTTGTTAGTGGATTAAAAAAGGCCCCCCCCCCTTTGATTTTGGTTTGGGAAAAGGTATAAATAAAAAAACCCGGAAAAAAAGATTGGCAACTTTGGGCTCTTTCCCTTTTTCCTCTTGAAAAAGCAAAAAAAACCCATAAATGACTGGCCCAAAAACATCCGGAAATGAAAGCCTTCCATTTCATATTTGAAAAAATTTATAGAGTATTTTCTGAAGAAATGTTGAAACTGTTAATTTTATGACCCAAAAATATTGATGAGAGTGATTGCCTTTTTTCCCCCGGTATGAATTAGATAAGATTAACCAAAGGTCGACCCCCCCTGCTCCTGGAGAGGGGGTTTAAAAACCTTGATTTTTCTCAGAACTCAAAGGCACGTGCCTGAAAACCCCTTTTGTTGGCACGGTATAATCTCATTTCCATTGGGGGCCTTTTTCCTATTTCCGGGGGCCCAAATAGTCTCATTGTCCTTTTCCCTAAGCCCCAACAGCCTGTTTCCTTTAGGCCGATCCCTTTAAACAAATTTGTTTTTGGGTAAAACTTTTGAAAGAATGATGTTTTAAAAAAGACTGAAATACAAACAAACATAAAACTTTCCCCCTACCTCTAGGGGTTCAAAAAGGTAAAAGGTGCAGAACTGTATTTCCCCCTTTCCCTCACTGAACACCCTTACGGGTTTTACCACTTTTCTTAAATCAAAAAATCTGCATTTGTTTTATTTGCGAACAGAACGTTATACTAAATGAACTAGGGCCCAAAAAGAAAAAATTGGGGGTAGCTTACTTGCTGGGGTAATAGGATACCCCGTCAAATAAGTATCCTCCGCCTTTACCAAAACCGGGGGGAACCCGGGGGTTTTCCTGGAGAGAGTTTCCCGGGGGGGGCGCCCCCGGGCCCCGGGCCCTTTTACCCCGGCCCCCCCTGGTGGTCAAGCCCGATAAAACCCGGTGGGTTTCTGCTGGGGGCACGCAAACCAACCCACGAGCCACAGCCTGGCTGATCAGGAACTGACTTTAGGTGCCTTTTCTAGTGGGAAACCCCTTTAAGACTGCCAGGGGGCTGTTTTTAAACCCCCTTTTTGGTGTGGGGAGGCAGTTTTAACAGTCCGGGCCCCCCGAAAACTTTTGTATGGTTCTTAACGTGCTAGTACAACCCCTGCTTTTCTTTGGGGGGGTGGTTTTCGTCTGCCAAGCTTTTTCTTTCGGTAGTGAGTGATTTTCCCTGTAATTTTGGTATGTCCCTCAGGTTTTCCCAGGTGTAAAATTAACTGTTTTCTCTCTCCCCCCGCGTTTTCCCGGGGGAATTTCCGGTTTTTGGAACCTCAATGCTCCCAATAATTGAGGTGGGTTTTAAACTCCAGTTTTTGCGCGCCCTGAAAGTTCTCTGTTTCATTTTTCCCAGGGGCGGGAATTTCAAAACCCGCCTTGAAAGGGGCTGTTTTGGTGCCCGCAAATTCCAGCCCCGATAGAAAAAGTGGGCCTAAAAAAGTGTCATCTGGGCCCTTTGGGCCCCCCTAGTTTTGGGAAAAATTTTCATTTTCCCTCCTGTCCCTTTTTTTTAGCGGGTGCGATTGATACAATGTTAAAGGTCCTTGAAGGTGAGATCCTCCGACAAGAATTTACTCCCGGTCTTTGACGTTGGGGTTTCGCTTTTATTTTGTGGGCCAAAAAATTTGTTTTTACTCTTTTATGAAGATTTAATTTCCTCTTTTACCATATTGAGTAATTGAAATTTCTCATCGTGAACTTCATATTGTTTTTTTGCAGCCCACTGAAAGATTTTTGGGTTTATTCCGCCTGGAGCTTTTTTCAGTGTCTGCAAAAGGAAGACAGTCATGCAGATTCGGGTTCATCTGCAAAGGAAGACAAGGTAGTGGCGGACATCCTTGTTATGTCGGATATGAGGATGAGGAACAAGATGGGGGCGAGTACTGTCCTTGTGGAACAGAGCTTTTTTAAACCCTAGCCCTTTTTTCCTCGGGACTTTACTCTGTTGAAAGACTACTCTCTGTGTTCTCTGGTCTCTCTGTGGGCTTCAGAAGTGATTCTAAAGAAATGTTTTAAAGGGACAAAACCCCAGGGAGGATTTTTTTAGTCCCCCTGCTATTTAATATTTTTGATTAATGTCTCCTAAATGCCTTTCCTGCCCCACCTAAACCTTAGCTAAAAAGCAAAGCTGATGATATCATGATCCATACAACGGGCATAAGAAAATTTTTACCATTTAATGAAGTTCAAGCAATTTGTAATCGACTAGGCCTATAATATCTTCCTCTAAAACTAAGATAATTAACAAAACAAACGACATCCCCCCCCCATCTATTTGCAGGGGGAAATCATCGCTTCGTTAAAAAATTACAGATATTTGGTTTTTAGATGTACCCCTTTTAAACCCCAAAACCACTATACCACAACTAAAAAAGGAAAAGTAAAGCTAGGGTAAATGCTCTCAAAGCTGTTTTCTGGCTACAATCCCAAAATATGGTGCTAATGTGAGGAATCGTGAGAATGATGTCCAAACCCTTTTTAGGTCCTTAATTGAATTTTTGCTGTCCCATGTTTATATTTTGCTAGGAAAGTTCCCTCCGACCCTTGGGGTTAATGCAAAATGAAGCCCTCCCGGATTTTTCTTGGGTGTCCCGATCTCCAAAAATTCTTTAAAATGAGGGGAAAGGAAACTTGGGATTTCTATTCAGTTTATAGGTTGTTGAAATTAAAAACTGTACTCGGGATTAGAATGTTGAGGGAAAAAGAACCAGAAAACTGTCACAGTGAATCTTACCCCCAATTTTTAGAGGTAAATACAACAAAATCCAAAAGGATTGTGAAAAAGTGCAATTCCCTTAAAATTTTTTTAAAACCCGCATGAACTGTATCACAAATAGGCAACAAGAGCATTTTACCCCTCCCTGGGAAATGGTTATTTAATATCCATACCTACAAGTCCCTCCCCAAAAAGCTCATTGGGTTGTAATCCCTTCCCCTTTAAAACTTTGTTTTAAAACAAAGCTCAAGAAGAAAATTTTTCCCCCTAAACTGGGAAATAACAAGGGGATCACCAAAATTTATAAAACTGATGGGTCTAAAAGGGAGTTTCTGGAGGGCTGCATCTGCTCTTGTTGCCACCCTCCCTAGTTAAAAAGATAATAAATTTTTTGAGTTAGGCAAAAATTAACAACGGGCGTCTACACTGCAAACCAAATTGTTTTGCAACCCAAAAGGCGCTAAAGCTAATTTGACACTGAGCTTGACTCTACACATTATGATTCTATTCATCTTAAAGGGTTTTGGGCTCTATAATGACCCCAACAACATGCTCATTGGGAAGCCAGGTATAGATACTCAAAAATTAGGGACAAAGAATTTAAATGTACAATTGCTAGGGACCCATTGCTGTATAGTCCTTGGCTTACGCTTCTTTTTTGATTTAATAATAATATGGACCATCACAATTGGATTATCCCTTTATGATAAAGTTGATAGTTTTCCAAGAAGGTACGAGAAGGAAATGAGAATAAACTTTGGGAAATATTTGGGGAAAATGTATAGCCTTTTGGGGTTAGCGCTTCTTTTTATTTTAATAAAATTAGGAATAAATTAGGAGGAAATTAATGAAAATGATTTTTTAAGGAAAGCGTTTAAAACCTGAGTAGATCTATAACCCATATGATAAAATGAACGTAAAAAGTATGTTTTGGAAACAACTTGCAAGTAAAAAAAACGGGCTGATTGTGTAGAATGTAATAATACCGACAAGATAGATTAAGACAATATGCAACATCTGGGGATCTTTTTTTTTAACGTTTCGCCATCCATGCTTATCAAACAAATTCAGGACATAACTTGAAGACAGAGAACTATGTACAGAATTTGTATTGATAAAGCCACTGGAGGGAAACGTCTCAATAAAATACCCAATGTTGATATGTGTCTTAATCTCAACTGACTGATGTTTTAGTGGCCCGGCTTAGGGTTGGTTAAAGTCTTCTGGCAGTTTGGGAGACACCAAAAGTGATCAAACTAAATGAAAATTATGTTATCAGGCATATGGTCACTCTCTTGAACACATGTCTTAATTGTCCACTTATTGGGGAATACAGAGACCGTATAAAAACCCCTATGTGACATATAAAGATATCTTATTAAGAAAATAAGATACCAAAAAACAAACAAATTTCCTAAATTTGTTTGTAACAGATAATGAACTATAGATATGTGATTAAATCCAATGTTTTTAAGTCTTAAAATAATGGCCTGACTTTTGCAAATCACTTGTTTGCACAAACTGCTAAATGCCCCAAAACATGTGTGGGAAATTTTAGCAGTAAATCGAAACCAAAACCCAGTCATTGTGTGTCTACAAGCCCCCGGATGCAAATCCCAGCAATTCCAGGGAACAGCTGTTAAAAATGACCACTGTCTGGAAAACCTTTCCCGCCCTGCACCCCAAAATCTTTCTCCCGGGGGGTTTCAACTTAAAGGGACCCAAAATGGAGGAAAATACAAATAAATTTTCAGTAATTTAAACCCCGGAGGGAGCCTGATGAAAATCACACTCACACGAGCTTTTAAAACTCTGCACAAAATTCAATTTAAAACCAGCAAATAATAGAGCCTACTAGACGGGAGAATACACTAGACCTCATCTTCACTAACAATGATGATCTGATAAGAAATATCACCATATCAAAAACAATATACTCAGATCACAACATAATTGAGGTTCAGTCATGTATGCGCGGAGCCCCAGACCGACATAATGAGATTAGTCACGAGGGAGCATTCACCAAATTCAACTTCAATAACAAAAACATAAAGTGGGACCAAGTAAACCAAGTCCTAACCGATATAAGCTGGGAAGATATACTAAGCAACACAGACCCCAACTTATGCCTAGAACAGATTAACTCGGTAGCACTCGATGTATGCACAAGGCTTATTCCTCTAAGAAAAAGGAGGAGTAGATGTAAAACAGAAAGAGACAGGCGCTCCCTTTACAGGCGACGGAAAAGAATAACAGAGCGGCTAAAAGAGGTCAATATATCTGAAATGCGTAGGAGACACTGGTCAGAGAAATAGCAAGCATCGAACTTAAGCTAAAAGAATCCTTTAGGAGTCAGGAATCAGCGGGAAGAACTAAAAGCCATAAATGAAATCGAAAGAAACCCAAAGTATTTTCTTCTCCTATGCCAAATCAAAATCGAGAACAACGTCCAGTATTGGGCCCCTACTTAAACAAGATGGGTCCTACACAGATGACAACAAGGAAATGAGTGAGCTACTCAAGTCCCAATATGACTCAGTTTTTAGCAAGCCGCTAACCAGACTGAGAGTCGAAGATCAAAATGAATTTTTTATGAGAGAGCCACAAAATTTGATTAACACAAGCTATCCGATGTTATCCTGACGCCAAATGACTTCGAACAGGCGATAAATGACATGCCCATGCACTCTGCCCCAGGGCCAGACTCATGGAACTCTGTGTTCATCAAGAACTGCAAGAAGCCCCTATCACGAGCCTTTTCCATCCTATGGAGAGGGAGCATGGACACGGGGGGTCGTCCCACAGTTACTAAAAACAACAGACATAGCCCCACTCCACAAAGGGGGCAGTAAAGCAACAGCAAAGAACTACAGACCAATAGCACTAACATCCCATATCATAAAAATCTTTGAAAGGGTCCTAAGAAGCAAGATCACCACGCATCTAGAAACCCATCAGTTACACAACCCAGGGCAACATGGGTTTAGAACAGGTCGCTCCTGTCTGTCTCAACTATTGGACCACTACGACAAGGTCCTAAATGCACTAGAAGACAAAAAGAATGCAGATGTAATATATACAGACTTTGCAAAAGCCTTCGACAAGTGTGACCATGGCGTAATAGCGCACAAAATGCGTGCTAAAGGAATAACAGGAAAAGTCGGTCGATGGATCTATAATTTCTTCACTAACAGAACACAGAGAGTAGTCGTCAACAGAGTAAAGTCCGAGGCAGCTACGGTGAAAAGCTCTGTTCCACAAGGCACAGTACTCGCTCCCATCTTGTTCCTCATCCTTATATCCGACATAGACAAGGATGTCAGCCACAGCACCGTGTCTTCCTTTGCAGATGACACCCGAATCTGCATGACAGTGTCTTCCATTGCAGACACTGCAAAGCTCCAGGCAGACATCAACCAAATCTTTCAGTGGCTGCAGAAAACAATATGAAGTTCAACGTGAGAAATTCCAATTACTCAGATATGGTAAACATGAGGAAATTAAATCTTCATCAGAGTACAAAACAAATTCTGGCCACAAAATAGAGCGAAACACCAACGTCAAAGACCTGGGAGTGATCATGTCGGAGGATCTCACCTTCAAGGACCATAACACTGTATCAATCGCATCTGCTAGAAAAATGACAGGATGGATAATGAGAACCTTCAAAACTAGGGAGGCCAAGCCCATGATGACACTCTTCAGGTCACTTGTTCTATCTAGGCTGGAATATTGCTGCACACTAACAGCACCTTCAAGGCAGGTGAAATTGCCGACCTAGAAAATGTACAGAGAACTTTCACGGCGCGCATAACGGAGATAAAACACCTCAATTATTGGGAGCGCTTGGGGTTCCTAAACCTGTATTCCCTGGAACGCAGGAGGGAGAGATACATGATTATATACACCTGGAAAATCCTAGAGGGACTAGTACCGAACTTGCACACGAAAATCACCCACTACGAAAGCAAAGACTTGGCAGACGATGCACCATCCCCCCAATGAAAAGCAGGGGTGTCACTAGCACGTTAAGAGACCATACAATAAGTGTCAGGGGCCCGAGACTGTTCAACTGCCTCCCAGCACACATAAGGGGGATTACCAACAGACCCCTGGCAGTCTTCAAGCTGGCACTGGACAAGCACCTAAAGTCAGTTCCGGATCAGCCGGGCTGTGGCTCGTATGTTGGTTTGCGTGCAGCCAGCAGCAACAGCCTGGTTGATCAGGCTCTGATCCACCAGGAGGCCTGGTCTCAGACCGGGCCGCGGGGGCGTTGACCCCCGGAACTCTCTCCAGGTAAACTCCAGGTAAACTCCAATACTGAAACTATGTACTGTGCCAAAACAAAAGCATTCACATTGCTAAACTCACAAACTAGTATTTAGTCACTTAGCCATAATACCAACTTACCTCATAATTTGTAGTATTTTACAATTAAGAATAAAACTAAGTATGCCCGAAATGCCTAGCCATGCTAAGCGTTCTAGTGGTACACTCTGTAATCACAATTTTACTACATGTAAACCAAACAATAACCAAATTTCTGTAAACTCAGCATTGTAATCCTTATAGAGAATAAACTTTGAATTTGGGGCCTAGTTCCTAGGCCTTTTGTGTATCCATATGCTCTCGCGCTACCGTCCACAGGATGGATATGGGGTGCACAATAAACTAGCCACTTCGGTGGCAAAATCTAAAAATCACTAGAACGCTTAGCATGGCTAGGCATTTCGGGCATACTTAGTTTTATTCTTAATTGTAAAATATTACAAATTATGAGGTAACTTGTTAACTATCAGTCACACCTGCTCCAGTCATATATTACAAGCTCAACAATATCAATAAATAACTTAGTCTGACTTTTTTGGGGAGTTATCCTGGGTAATTTATCCCAGTGAAAATAAGTAACTTTTTTAGGTTATCCAAGGTAATCTACACATGCTGTTATGTATGACGATTTTATGTAACTATTTATATGTACCTGTACCTGAATAAAGTTACTAATTTCGTGTTACTATATAAGACAGTGTTAGTGAGTCACAAGTGTTGCTGGAGTCAGTAATATTGTCAGTGTTAACAAGGACACAACCACATGTGCCTTAATTACCTTCATTATTAACAGTATTTTTTTACCTGGCAGTGACAAGGACGTTGATTCTCACTAACAACTGTTGTTACAACTGAACTAACATTAATAACTCTTAGTTCAGTCATCACAAACCCAACAAACTACATCTATCATCAAGACCTTCATTAGCCTCTAATTAAACAAATACATTATTATATTTTTGGTATTTGTTGTCTTGGTACAGCATGAGGATTATAGACAATATTTTCACTTTTATTTTCGTAATAATAGTATGTCATGCTGTTGTTGAAGGTGAAATTGAGGAGCAACACAAGAAACCTGTTAGTCAAGTTAAACTTTGTATCCTTTTATAACAAAATAATCGGGAATTACTTCTTTTTGATTATAATAATCGGGAATTACATGTTATTTTTATTTAGTGACTCAAGGTAATTAACTCCAGCTAGCAGACTGAGGGACTGATTACCTTGTCTCCTGTGTGTGGTGTTTCAAGGCTGACAGACTGATTACTACATCATTACCACCTTCGAATATCATTTTTGTGTTAGTGTTGCAGGGTATCCCATGGTGTTGTAGGGTATCCCATGGTGTTGTAGGGTATCCCATGGTGTAGGGTATCCCATGGTGTTGTAGGGTATCCCATGGTGTTGTAGGGTATCCAGTGGTGTAGGGTATCCCGTGGTGTTGCAGGGTATCCCATGGTGTTGCAGGGTACCCCATGGTGTTGTAGGGTATCCCATGGTGTTGTAGGGTATCCCATGGTGTTGTTTACCTGGAGAGAGGTAGGGTATCCCGTGGTGTTGTAGGGTATCCCATGGTGTTGCAGGGTATCCCATGGTGTTGCAGGGTACCCCATGGTGTTGCGGGGTACCCCATGGTGTTGCAGGGTACCCCATGGTGTTGCGGGGTACCCCATGGTGTTGCAGGGTACCCCATGGTGTTGCAGGGTACCCCATGGTGTTGTAGGGTACCCCATGGTGTTGCAGGGTACCCCATGGTGTTGCAGGGTACCCCATGGTGTTGCAGGGTACCCCATGGTGTTGCAGGGTACCCCATGGCTCAGTTGTTAGTGCACTCGCCTCACACACTGAGTGTTCAGGGTTCAATCTCCGGCATGGGTGGAAACGTTGGACATGTTTCCACACACTTACTGATCCTGTTCACCAGCACTGTATGACCCTTATGGGTTTAGCTCTTAGTTATGATTATAATAATAATAATGTCCCTGTTCACCTAAAAGTAAGTAGGTACTTGGGTATCAGCCACTTTACATCTGCTGTCAAAGACCTCTGTAAATAAGTCACTAACTTTTTTAGGTTATCCTAGGTAATTTACTCTATGAATGATAATTGTATTTATGTACCTGTGCCTAAATATACTTACTACTTAGTCCCTGTTCACTTAGCAGTAAGTAGATACCTGGGTGCCAGTTGACAGGTGCGAGTTGCATCCTGTGTGACAAGCTTGAAGGAAATAAGACAGACAGTCCTCAGTGACACACTGACTTTATTGGGTTATCCTGGGTGGCTAACTCTCTGGGTTAAAAATGTGAACAAAATCTTATCTTACTGTAAAAATAAATACACCAGTGTAGCTTTATTACCAAAACATTTTGCTTGTGCAATAGAGCACTTTAAATTTTTGTCACTGTTGTCCTCTTTGTGATATTCTATGACCACTATTCCACAACCTGACTTTTTTGGGTTATCCTAGGTAATTTACACATGAATGATAATTGTACTTATGTGTACTTGTGCCTAAATAAAGTTACTTACGTACTTAGCAATTACAATAATTTGTCAGTGTTCATTACATACGAATGAGTTCATTACATGCTTAAGTAGCATCTTGCAAGATGATAAACTTAAATGTGTAGAGGTACATGTATTAATGATGCAATGTATCAATTAAAGTGAGAAATTAAATGCTTAGAATGTACTCAAGCAAGTTATAAATACAGTGGTACCTCGAATTTTGGCCGAAATTCATTCCAGGAGGCTGTTCGAGTGCCGTTAACGAACAAATTTGTTCCAGTAAGGAGTAATTTAAATTAGATTAGTCCATTTCAGACCCACAAAAATACACTTACAAAAGCACTTACAAAAATACGTAATTGTTCGAGTTGAGAGCTGTTCAAAATTCGAGTTACCACTGTAGTTTATTAATTTCACCTTGTGTTAAATGTACTTGGTGTTATTTCTGCCCTTTTTTAAGCTGAAAATTTACCACTGTTGAGGGAAATACAGAGACATAGCTAAAACTTGCATCATTAATGGCAATTTGTAATTTTCAATTTACCATTTTTCCCCAGTATTGTTAGCATTGTGTAATTCTCCTTAACCGGTATGCAGTCCAAAGTTTGTTTCAGCAGAGACGGGCAGAACACAAAGCTGCTTGTGAAACAATAATGAACATGGGGAATTTCATAAAACAGCAAAAAATGGTGGACATCCTTGCAAGAAAAGCATTTGAGGTGAGTTCAGTTCATGTACAGTACTGTAATTCCTGTTTATTTGGTTATTATTTTATACTGCATTACTGTACTATACTATATTTCTTATTTCGTATCAGCAGCAGCTGTTGTTCTCTAGTACAGTACGGTAGTAGTACTGTATAGGTACAGTCCTTAAAACACAGTTCCCTTACACCCAGAATTCTCTCAAAATAGGTTTTTGAAATACAATACGTATTATAATTAAAATTCAATAAAATAAAACCATGATTTAACAAACCAGTGGGGAAAATTTTCATTGTCATTTAAATCTTAATAGGGTAATTATAAAAATTAGTAAAAAAGCACTGCAACACTATACATTTATACATAATATAGTAATATAATCACAATTTACAGATATACTGTAATAAACATTGAAAACTTTGTAATAGGTATTGGGACAAAATCAAGTGACGTTAAGAGAGGCAGGTTACATCCCAGGAATGGATTTCCCTGAAGATGAGAAAGTACGTGATGGTAAGTTTCTTACTTGATCTTTGTTCATTTTTGTGGAGCTTAGCTATCAAACACTGAAGAGCCTGGACCCATATATTGCCTGATTAAGGAATACAGTAGTCACAAAATTCTAATCAAGGAATGGAGTAGTCATAAAATTATAATCAATGAATACATTAGTCATGAACTTCTTTGAGTGACACAGTACATGTAGTCACAATCTTCTACTTTCGTTATGCAGTAGTAAATTCAACTTATGAATGGCATATATCAGTATCCACTAAGTTTTATGTTTGTGTGTATGTTAATAGCTCAGATTCCTGTAATATTTCTTTTCCAGCCTAGATTGCCTTGTTTTTGATTGGTTTATGGGGACAATGATCCCCAGAACTGTTAACTCATAACAAATAGCCTCTTAATTCAGTGTTAAGATTCTGGGCAGACTGTGATTTAGCAGACTGGAAATTAAAAATTCTTATTGATCTTTGGGAAGAAATGAAGAATTTTCTGTGACTTTGACACTCCCTCACTCTCTCTCTTTTCCTCATGAAAGACAATAAAATTTCTACCGTTACTAATAATAATTTAAGTGTGACTAAAATTAAAACAGCATTTGCCAAACTGAGAAGCAGTATCTATATGTATAATGGAACTACATATTATTGTTTTTAATAGGTACTGTGCGGTATGACCCTATGGGTGTGGCACTGCTCCAGGAATATAATAATAATACTGCTTTTAATAGCATGATCTCTGACCCATGGAATTTGCACTATCATACTGCATTGTATTTATTTATTTTTTATTTGGACATGATGCATAGTTGTACAAAGAAATATAGTAGTTGGGTGTACATGCCAAAAGCCCCTTGTATGCAGAGCATTATGGGCAGGCTTAAAATTAACTTAAGATTAACTAAGTAATGATATATTCTGTGGTAAAAATTACAGTCAACAAATTACAACATGAAGTACAAATGAGTATTTCAAATAAGAAGCATTAAAGTTATACAAATCTGTAGCATAACATTGTATAATATAATTGAATCAGATCGAGTAAAATCAATGATTTGTAGTGCAGAAACAGGTCATGTGGTCATTAGATGTGTTACTGAACATTCAAGGGAATGGAGTATTACATTACATAATGTAGTTAAAAAAAAACATGGTTTGATAGGGTCACAGGTTATACATTTATGAGATTCAGTTATTTAGTATTTGTTTAGTTGTGGTTGAGTGTACATTATAAGTACTGAAGAGGGTCTCGAACTCTGAAATATACAGATCCTGTGTCCTGTATTGTATTTTTGGTATTTATTTGTAGTAGTATATTATGACCTGAGAGTAAGAAAGACTATTTATTGGTGTCTGGAATACAACCTTGTTTTTCCATATATCTATAAAATTTTATTTGTGCGTCTTTCCATAAATGTATTTCCAGCACAGATCAAGAGCTTAGTATACAGTATTCAAAATGTTCAAAGTTTACATTAAAAATGTTACACAGGGTACATTAATTAAATTGCACATTTATTCATCTTTCATTCTCGTGTTCATATTTATGTACTGTACCTTGTCATCTTCTAGTTTGCTATTTCATCGTTAATTATAAGTAGTACAGTGTGGTGTCTCATTCTGTTGATGAGGTTTTATTCAGAAGTGAATGTGGAAATAAGTAATGATGTACTATTTGATTTTCTGGGACTAATATAGGTGTATATATTTAACATCAATTTATGAATATAAGAATGATGTCTCCCTTTTAAATTAATAAATGTGCAAGTCTAAGCCAGATATAGTGAACCTGAATAAAATGTTGTTATTATTACATGTATATAACTGAATCTGTTGTGTATTAATGTCAGCAAGGCATGGACAGATTCAGGAATTGTCCAAGGGAAGGCTGTCCTATGTATCAAGGAAGGGGCATAATAGCCCACTAAAGGCATAATTTTTTATGAATTAGTATTTTTTAATGCCATATGTTGATTTTTATACCAAAAGTAACAATATCTTTATTTACTACAAGTACATGTACATGGTATACAGGCCTAGCTGACATCAATGACATACTACTATATAGAAAGCCCCTTGCTATGCTGAGCATTTCAGACAAATTAGGTCAGTTTTGTCCCAGGATGCGACCCACACCAGTCCACTAACACCCAGGTACCCATTTTAAACTGATGGGTGAACACGGACAGGGACAGCAGGTGTCTTATGGAAACACGTGGTTCACACTTACACTCACTCACTCATTTGACCATAAACAGAAATATTAATCTCAATCTTAAAATAATGAATCCTGTGATACTCCAATACTGAAACTATGTACTGTGCCAAAACAAAAGCATTCACATTGCTAAACTCACAAACTAGTATTTAGTCACTTAGCCATAATACCAACTTACCTCATAATTTGTAATATTTTACAATTAAGAATAAAACTAAGTATGCCCGAAATGCCTAGCCATGCTAAGCGTTCTAGTGGTACACTCTGTAATTGCAATTTTACTACATGTAAACCACACAATAACCAAATTTCTGTAAACTCAGCATTGTAATCCTTATAGAGAATAAACTTTGAATTTGAATTTGAATTTGAATAATGTTTTCCAGCTGTACCGGAAGAGATTCAAACCCCGGACCTCAGTGTGTGAGCTGAGCTACGGAACACATGAGTAATAACTCTGCAAATTGAAAGATTTTATTTTGGCCCCCAAAAAAAGTATCTTTCAGAGAGGCCATGAGAGAAAGCCATGGCCCCCTGGCTGCCCTTGGATTCACCCCTGCAGTATGGCCTTAATTTCAGTATGCAGAGTAATAACAAAATTTCAGTTTGTCAAATCCCTACATACATACTGTGTTTGATTTCATATGTTAATACAGTACAAACACAGTATTTTATAATAAGAGATGCCATTGTTGTCATCCTTGTGTGTGTGTACTTGCCTGTTTGTGGTTTTAGGTGTTAGTCTTAGCTCCTGGCCCCCACCTCTCATCTTGCTGCTTGCCAAATTGACACTCTTCTAGCCTCTTGAACCCTATGGTACCTGTTCTTAAAATTGTGTGGAGGCTGCCTTCAACACTGCTTCATCAAGGTCATTCCACTTCCCAACCACCCTGAGGTTGAAAAAATACTTCTGACATCCCTGTGACTCGTCTGCATCTTCATCTTCCGGTTGTACCCATGAGTACCTGTTTCCTGTCTCTCAAACAGCCTGTCCTTGTTTGCCACATCATTTCCTCTGAGTATTTTGTATATTATCATGTCTCCCCTGGTCTTTCTGTCTTCCAGGGTTGTTTGATTCAATTCCTTTAGCCTTTTCTCATAGCTCGTGCCACTTAGCTCTGGAACTAGTTTCATTGCATGCCTCTGTGCTTTCTCCATTTTCTTAACTTGTTTCCTCAGGTGTGGGTTCCATACTGGTGCTGCATACTCCAAGATGTGTGTGTTTATGTAATCACATTTTTATCTGCTCCTTCAAGGGAATGCCTTGATTTTAGCAAAAGGCTCTTGATCTAAGAATTTTGAGCTCCACTTCCCTTCCTTGCATCAGGCTTGATTTTCCATCATCCCTCCCATTTCCCATGTCCTGTATTAAGGATTTAGAGCTTCCTTTTTTGTTGTTTAACACACCAGCCATCTCCCACCCCACCAAGGAAGGCTAAAAAAAAAAAAAAAAGAAGAAATGCTTTCACACAGTTTTTCTTCTTTTTATATTTAGTAATTTATACAGGCGGCATTTTAGTCGCCTCTTATGACACGCGTGGTTTACAGAGGAGGAATTCTTCTTCACTTTCTCTTGGATTTGGAGCTTCCTTATAAATATAATTATTATTTGTGCAGCTTTGTCTCAGACGCTGGAGAACACGGCTTTCATGGGAGAGTTACTGCTGCATCTACCTGACATAATGCACAGTCTTCTACGAGATCACAAACCTTGGCAGCTGGTCTTCACTTGGGGAGCATTCTTTGCAACACAGTCCAAGTTCCTGGATAAAAATACTAACAAATTTATTCACTTGGTATGTATCATTTAAACATTCATCAAGTCAGTTTGTGATAAGCTGGGCTGTGCTGCATACTGGAAGATGAGTTCATTTAGAGTTGTGTTAGGAAACAGTGAATATGTACAGCATTACAGTAAGGTTCCATTGGGTGAAATTTATGCATCCATCCCCATCAGCCTGGTTGATCAGGCCAGCAAAAAATAGGTTTGGTTTGGGACTGGGCCAAGGGGCCGATGACCCTAAGTTATTATAAGGAAAAGGAAAGGTACTGTATTTATAAAGGAAATAGTCTGAGACTTGAGCCTTCTATCTGCAGATAAGAAATATTACCAGAACAGTGGGAGATGTTTTCCAAGGAAATTGACTTGTTACCTGGTAAAAGTACCAAATCAGCTGGATTGAGGTGGCTATGTTGGTCTATGGGCCCCTAGCAGTAACAGAGTTGTTGGCCAAGTACTTAATAATGAGGTCTGACCTGATGATGGCCTTCAAGAGTAGAACTACTCTCCAGACCAGTCACAGGAATGTGAAGGATACAGTAATGTCATTCTACCACTTAGTTTTTGAAGGAGAGTACAGCACTCATGAGCTCAGTCAGTGTGGGTATAAGGAAGCACTTTTTGTTTAGCTAAGTGTAACTATTCACATGCAACGTTGTAAGAATGAATATTATAATTATGCAGATAACTATGAATCTTTTTTTCTTATCAAACTGTTCAATCACTTCTAGATACCGCACTTATGAAAAGTAGTTTTGATACACCAGCTGAGTTAGAATAGATTCAGAGATCCACCCTCTGGAGTGGAGGAGAAAAGTTTACTTGGAAGGTGTCTGAGGGCCTGGTCCCAAACCGACATACTGCCATCGAAACATATTAGAGTAAATGATATGGGAGAAAATGTAGAATAAATCCAGTTAAAGGCAGGGGCAACATGGGCGTAATAAGAGAACATTGCATCAACATCTGAGGTCACAGACTTTTTTTTTAACGTTTTGTCACAAGATATCAGAAACTGCCAGAATGTATGCAGAAGTCTGCAAGGGAAAACTACAATTTTCTCCATATGTCAGATCAACCAAGCTGTGATGGATATGTGGGCCAGCCAGTCAATGGCCACAATAACCTGGCTGACCAGACAAGCTTGGCTGAGGAAGTAGAAAAACTCTTTTAACCCATCTAAGATTCTTTGCTTTACTCTGCTCCACCAGTGTGTACTATGGTTCTCCTTTTCTCCTATTTGGCAAGCAGTTGTCAAGACCTGATTTTATTTGGCAGCCCCCTGGATCCTAGTGCAGACTTGCAATTGTCTTGTGCATTCTATGGACTCAGAAGATGACCTCGTGTAATATTGTTGAGCTTTGGAAGTTTGAAAGAGTCTGTGTAGATTCTGTGTCTTATCTTCCCTTATGTCTCCTCCAGATTTGAGTCCAGCTCAGATGATTATTAAAGGGGTATTGGAGCCCAGAAAGCATAGATGGAAGAGGAGGATTTTTCTTTGTTTAAGTGGGTCCAGCAGCCCTCACTTTTCTCCTACCCCTCACACAGAAGTTTCTTTTTAACCACATTGACCATTTCCCTCCCAGGCAGGCTGACAGAAGGATGGACAAACATTCACCATCACTTTCTCAGTATCTGTTGTGCCAGCCAAGCACAAACATGTAACAGAGATGGTTGTTTGAGGAGAATCGACTTTGAGGATAATGTACAAAGAATTACTTAGTGGGAATAAAGTCATAAGGATTGCATCACACTGATAAAAGCTCATAGCCCTTTGTACTACACTGATTGTAGAATGGAATAAAGGATTTCTAGCACCAGTAGTTGGTATTTATATAAGTTGGAGGCAAAATGTTTTCTTAAGAGTCATTGGGCCCTCTTCAGCATAGGAAACTATTTCCTTTATCAAAGGTAATTACTGTTCTGTATTTTAAGCATTTGCATCCTAAATGCTGATGAACCATTGCTTAGTAGTACAGGTATTTTCATTTTAACATTTTATGTGCTGCAATGCCTCATTATAAACATGTATCTAATAATTATCATACTCATATTATCTGAGCTTGCACTTTATATCAGTAACTTAATTTCCACTTCACTTACCAGTATAGTTCCTGAATCTTAAGTTTTAAATATACTGTACTTCTGTTATTTATAGTACAGTGAAATACTAGTATATTTATGGAAAGTGCTCAGCTACTATACAACACAGTAGTGTGCTACAGGTGTTGCACATGCCTAATTCATCAACTTCATATTATATACCTTAACCCGTAAACGGTCCAAGCAGATCTACGTTCACATGTGTAGTGCTCCAAAAGTAGCTCTACGTTTCTTTTACATATTTTCTAATATAACAAAAAAAAAAGTAGATCAAAGTTTTTTACACATTTTCAAATGTAAAAAAACAAAACGATCTACTTTTTACATACTTTCAAATGTTGAAAAAACGTATATATACGTTTGGACCGTTTACAGGTTAATGTAATGATCTAATATATCTATTTGCATTTAATATATGGAGCAATAATAGAACATGTTAACATGCAGGTATCACAAGAATTGGGGATTGTAGAAAAAGATGTGCGGTACACCAACCCATACTCACAGAGTGCTCGACACGAAGTGCATGGAGCTTCAACACCCGCCAATCAGTCACCCACCAGCAAAGCTAAAAAAAAGAAGTTCAGAAAGGGCCCACAACTCTCTAGGCAGTTTGGTGATTTATGATAGTATTTAAATTATCAGATGCTGTATGATCCACAGAGTTCATACTGCCATTGGAATGAGAGATCATTGGGTTAGATCCAAGGAAGAGGAAGATATCAAGAGCCCTTCACCAATATCAAGGTACTTTAATTTTTATTTTTTTCAAGAACAGCTGTCTTCCACCAAGGTAGTGACCCAAAAAAGAGGAAACATCATTCATTCAATTACTGTCTTGCCAGAAGTGTGCTGACAACACAGTTCAGAGGATCTCTGATCTGCAACATCCTTTCATAGTGCAGGCAATGTTTTCCCTACTTCCAGCCCTCAAGTCTGGCTAAACATTTTTCCCTGAATCCCTTGATAAATGTTGCCTTGATCACACTCCAAAACCATGGCATAACCACTTGCTTCCACTCACTCCTATTTAATGCACTCACACAAACCTGTTGGATGTCCAAGCCCCTAGCACTGAAAGCCTTTACACCCTCCCTCCAACCTTTCCTGGGGATAACCCCTAGCCTCCCTTCCCTGCACCCTAGATTTATACTGTATACCTTCCTAGTCATCCTATTCTGCTCTATCCTCTTTAATTCCCAATCCCCGTCAGCAATGCTTCCTTAGCCCCCTGAATAAAGATTTTGGTATCCCCACACCTTCTAATCTCCAAGCTCTGAATTCTTTGCACAATTTTCACACCATACTGCATGCCCTGTATTATTTATACTCACAACTAAGAGTACTTTACTCTATTGCTAAGATTTTTTAAATATGAATATTAAATGTAAACTAAAAGCAATAATTTCTAATTCTCTACTGTATTACATAAAAATATTTTTTTATTAAAAATTATTATCTATAGTTCTTGTTTTCTTGAATAACCAAGGAATGTTATGATACAATAGGACTAGGACTAATCACTATGCCAGACAGGAAATGCAGTAATCTTGGTGTATACTTGTCCTCCTTGATCCTGGTAGGCTGCTCTTGATCTGAGGAATTGGACTTATCCTCCCCATTCTTGGGTCAAACCTGATTGCCTCCCATTTCTAGGCCCTGTGTGACCCCTACAGATTTAGCACTTTCCCTAAATATAATAATAATAATAATAATAATGATGAAGATATGTGTAAAGTTGTCCACCCCTCTAAACCTTGATCAGTATGATGGGCATGTTGAATTAGATGTAAGTCAAGAAGCAACATCAGCATACAAAATCATTGACAATTAGTCAGCTTGATGATGATGATTTACAGCTTGGTTCTTTGCCATATCCTCCCTCTTCTTTAGGAGGTATATGTAATGTTCCTTAAGAAATACCAGAAGCAAATGGCCTGGTGGCAAAAGCTCTCGCTTCACATGGTGAGGGATCCGGGTTTGATTCCCGGCAAAGGGGTGGAAACATTGGACGTGTTTCCTTACACCGTCTGTCTTTGTTCACCCATCGATAAAATGGGTACCTGGGTGTTAGTGGACTGGTGTGGGTCGCATCCTGGGGCAAAACCGACCTAATTTGCCCGAAATGCTCTGCATAACAAGGGGATTTCTATATAGTACTATGTCATTGATGTCAGCTATGGTCTATGTACTGTGTACAGCCATACATGTACTTGTACTGTAGTAAAATAAAGATATTATTATTATTATTATTATTATTATTATTATTATTATTATAACTACATTATCTGGGGTATGCAAATGCAAAACACCAATTCAAATTTTTTAAATAAAATTCAACAAACTAGTTTTAATTAAAATGTGTTAAATTGGTAAGTAAAAATCTAAACTAACAGAAGTAAACTGAATACTTACAGTCTGACAGTTAGTCTGACTGAAATGCTCAGGCATGCTAGTGACTTTCTTTGTGCTTAACAGTTTTTATAATGTAAACTCACATTGTATACTCAGAAAGAAATAAAGTTTTATTTGTATCTCATATTTAGTATCTCCATGGGGAAGTGGAACAGAATTCTTCCTCCGTAAGCCATGCGTGTTGTAAGAGGCGACTAAAATGCCGGGAGCAAGGGGCTAGTAACCCCTTCTCCCGTATAAATTACTAAATTTAAGAGAAACTTTCGTTTTTCTTTTTGGGCCACCCTGCCTTGGTGGGATACGGCCGGTGTGTTGAAAGAAAGAAATTTAGTATCATTTCGTGCAACTAACTTTATTATTATTATTTTTATTAGAATTTTTATTGTAACTTTTTAATTACCAAATACGTATTGTATTACCTAAGAATGCTTATTTTCTTGCCCAAAATGCTCTGCATATTAAGGGTTTTCAGCATGCACACCTAAAGGTAATTCACCTTTGTATAAACATTGCATCATGCAGAAATAAAGTATCTGTCTTTATGATGTCCTGGCTGACAGTAACTGTATGTCTGGAGGTGCTGGCCAGGTAGGCAGGAACTGTAAGGCTGGAGGTGCTGTCCTGGTAGACAGTAACTGTGAGGCTGGAGGTGCTGTCCTGGTAGACAGTAACTGTGAGGCTGGAGGTGCTATCCTGGTAGACAGTAACTGTGAGGCTGGAGGTGCTGTCCTGGTAGACAGTAACTGTGAGGCTGGAGGTGCTATCCTGGTAGACAGTAACTGTGAGGCTGGAGGTGCTGTCCTGGTAGACAGTAACTGTATGCATGGTGAAACTCATATTAGTGGCCTCGAGGGAGACAGGAGCTGTAGTGGGGAAACAAGTGTAGTCAAGGACAAGATAAAACCAATATTACAAACTAGTAATACCACAGGAGATAGCAAACAAGGAGACTCCACTAGTAATAGTGAGGATATATTACCAGAAACAACTGGTGAGAGCTCCATTGTTAGTACTAGTGAGGATAGGAATGAGACAGGAAAACATGCACCAACAGGAAATTCAGTCACAAAAATTCAAGACAAACGGAAACCAAGCCTGTGCACATATAATGCACTTGGTATCTGCAGGCATGGGAAATCTAGAAAAACAGATGGGACGTGCAACTTTGACCACCCTAGAAAATGCCGTGCCCATATGACAACAGGAAAATGCAAACTCCCTTCCTGTAAGCTTTTTCACCCTGAAATGTGTCCCTCTTCAGTACAGGAAAGGCAGTGCTATAACTTATATTGCCAGGCACACATCTAAAGGGGAAAAAAAAGATACAAAACATCCAGACCATGGGAAAACCTGGGTAGCCACAGCCACTCAAAAGGGAGAGGTTTTTTAGTGCCAGGAAGGAAAAAAAAACTGGCAGGAAATGGCAGAAATCGTACACCAAATCCAGTCATTTATGGAGTGGAATCACAGTTGATGGCCTCCACTAAAAACCAACAGATACAGATATTAATGCTGGAAAAAAAGTCCCCCCCTAGTACCACCAATACCACCAATCAGATGACATTCTTCTTTGCAAATATACAGGGTCTAAAGCCAGCAACGAACAACAAAATACTTTTCATCCGTGGACTGCTTGCAGAGGCAAATGCAATGTTTGTGGCCTTCACTGAGACCCACATAAAGGATAACTTGGACAATGAAATATGGATCCCAGGTTACAACCTATACAGATGCGACAGGGTGAACAGGCAAAAGTGGGGGGGTTGGCCTGTATATCGCAGAGTCACTTATTTGCACAGAACTGCTAAATGCCTCAAATGATGTAGTTGAAGTTTTAGCGGTGAAGATCGAGAACCAAAATCTAGTCATTGTGATAGTCTACAAGCCTCCGGATACAATGTCCCAACAATTCCAGGAATAACTGTTGAGAATTGACCACTGTCTGGAAAACCTTCCAGCTCCTGTCCCCAACATCTTGCTCCTGGGGGATTTCAACTTAAGGCACCTAAAATGAAGGAATATAACAAATAATGTTGTTGCAGTGATAACACCAGGAGGCAGCTCAGATGAGAACTCACACACACATGAGCTTTTAAATCTCTGCACAAAATTCAACTTAAACCAGCAAATAATAGAGCCTACTAGATTGGAGAATACACTAGACCTCATCTTCACTAACAATGATGATCTGATACGAAATGTCGCCATATCAAAAACAATATACTCGGATCACAACATAATCGAGGTTCAGACATGTATGCGCGGAGCCCCAGACCGACAAAATGGGATCAGTCACAAGGGAGCCTTCACCAAATTCAACTTCAATAACAAAAACATGAAGTGGGACCAGGTAAACCAAGTACTAAATGATATAAGCTGGGAAGGTAGACTAAGCAACACAGACCCCAACTTATGCCTAGAACAAATTAACTTTGTGGCACTCGATGTATGCTCAAGGCTTATTCCTTTAAGAAAAAGGAGGAGTAGATGTAAAATAGAAAGAGACAGGCGCTCCCTTTACAGGCTACGGAAAAGAATAACAGAGCGGCTAAAAGAGGCCAATATATCTGCAATGCGTAGGGAGATACTGGTCAGAGAAATAGCAAACATCGAACTTAAGCTAAAGGAATCTTATAGGAGTCAGGAATCGCGGGAAGAACTAAAAGCCATAAATGAAATCAAAAGAAACCCAAAGTATTTCTTTTCTTTTGCCAAATCAAAGTCGAGAACAACATCCAGTATTGGGCCCTTACTTAAACAAGATGGGTCTTACACAGATGACAGCAAGGAAATGAGTGAGCTACTCAAGTCCCAATATGACTCAGTTTTTAGCAAGCCGCTAACCAGACTGAGAGTAGAATATCTAAATGAATTTTTTATGAGAGAGCCACAGAATTTGGTAAACACAGGCCTATATGATGTTATCCTGATGCCAAATGACTTCGAACAGGCGATAAATGACATGCCCATGCACTCTGCCCCAGGGCCAGACTCATGGATCTCTGTGTTCATCAAGAACTGCAAGAAGCCCCTATCACGAGCTTTTACCATCCTATGGAGAGGGAGCATGGACACTGGGGTCATCCCACAGTTACTAAAAACAACAGACATAGCCCCACTCCACAAAGGGGGCAGTAAAGCAATAGCAAAGAACTACAGACTGATAGCGTTAACATCCCATTTCATAAAAATCTTTGAAAGGGTCCTAAGAAGCAAGATCGCCACCCACCTAGATGCCCATCATTTACACAACCCAGGGCAACAAGGGTTTAGAGCAGGTCGCTCCTGTCTGTCCCAACTACTGGACCACTATGACAAGGTCCCAGATGCACTAGAAGACAAAAAGAATGCAGATGTAATATACACAGACTTTGCAAAAGCCTTCAACAAGTGTGACCATGGCGTAATAGCACACAAAATGCATGCTAAAGGAATAACAGGAAAAGTTGGTAGGTGAATCTATAACTTCCTCACAAATAGAACACAAAGAGTAGTAGTAAACAGAGTCAAATCTGAGGCGGCTACGGTGAAAAGCTCTGTTCCGCAAGGCACAGCACTCGCTCCCATCTTGTTCCTCATCCTCATATCTGACATAGACAAGGATGTAAGCCACAGCACTGTGTCTTCCTTTGCAGATGACACCTGCATGACTGTGTCTTCCATTGCAGACACTGCAAGGCTCCAGGCGGACATCAACCAAATCTTTCAATGGGCTGATGAAAACAATATGAAGTTCAACGATGAGAAATTTCAATTACTACTCAGATATCGTAAACATGTGGAAATTAAAACTTCATCAGAGTATAAAACAAATTCTGGCCACAAAATAGAGCGAAAAACTAACGTCAAAGACCTGGGAGTGATCATGTCGGAGGATCTCACCTTCAAGGACCATAACTTTGTATCAATCGCATCTGCTAGAAAAATGACAGGATGGATAATGAGAACCTTCAAAACTAGGGAGGCCAAGCCCATGATGACACTCTTCAGGTCATTTGTTCTATCTAGGCTGGAATATTGCTGCACACTAACAGCACCTTTCAAGGCAGGTGAAATTGCTGACCTAGAAAATGTACAGAGAACCTTCATGGCAGGCATAACGGAGACTAAACACCTCAATTGCTGGGAGCTCTTAAAGTTCCTGAACCTATACTCCCTGGAACGCAGGCGGGAGAGATACATGATTATATACACCTGGAAAATCCTAGAGGGACTAGTACCAAACTTGCACACGAAAATCACTCTCTCCGAAAACAAAAGACTCGGCAATCGATGCAACATCCCCCCAATGAAAAGCAGGGGTGTCACTAGCACATTAAGAGACAATACAATAAGTGTCAGGGCCCAGAGACTGTTCAACTGCCTCCCAGCATACATAAGGGGGATTACCAATAGATCCCTGGCTGTCTTCAAGCAGGCACTGGATAGGCACCTAAAGTCAGTACCTGACTAGCCGGGCTGTTGCTTGTACATTGGATTGCGTGCAGCCAGCAGTAACAGCCTGGTTGATCAGGTCCTGTTCCACCATGAGGCCTGGTCACAGACCGGGCCGCGGGGGCGTTGACCCCCGGAACTCTCTCCAGGTACTTTGCTAGGATTATCTGTCCATATACACTGAGTCAATCTTTTTGAATTCTACTGTGATATACATACATGTAAAATACTACCTCATCATATTCTGTAATAATACAGATACGGTGGAACATCAGTTTTCGAATTCAATTTGTTCTGGATGTCGATTCGACAACCAAAGTAATTTTTCCCATAAAGAATAATGTAAATAGAATTAATCCATTCCAGACCCAAATGGCAATATATAATACATATTAATAATATACTAACTACTACATAAAACAGTGTAAAAAATTATACAGTATACAGGGAAACTGTAAAAATGAATACTAAATGAAAATTTAACTGAAATACTGTACAGTAAATGAAAATTTTTCTGCCCCTTACCTGTCAGAGGAGAGCTAATGTTGCTTCTCTTCTTTGTTTCTTTTTCACCATTAACACCCTGTTCTGACTCACTGGTTCGTTGTCTCACTAAAAACCTGTCCAGTGAGGTTTGTTTCAGGCTCTATTTTAACACTTGTCTAAACTGAGACATTACACTGTCATTGTACATGTTAGAGAGACAGATGGCCATTGCTTTGTCTGGATGGTATTTTTCAGCAAACTCCTGCACTTCATGCCATTTGGCACACATTTCCTTGACAAGTGCAGTGGACACATCATCCCTTCCCTCCTCTTCCTCTGATGACAGCTCCTCCACTGCAGTCTGTTGCTGCTCCATCTGAAGGTCTAGAAGTTCTTCTGTGGTGAGTTTGGTTCTAAGTTCCTCCACCAACTCCTCCACATCATCTTCAGTTGCCTCTAGGCCCAAGGTCTTCCCTAGGGACACAATATCCTCTACCAGCTCAGGCTCATCTTCAAAACCTTCAAAATCCCTGGTTGGCACAAAATCCTGTTGTCCCATTCCCTACAGGCAAAAACTTGTCTGTTAACAACGAAGAGAACGTACAAAAGCCAGGACTTTTTTTTCTCAAACACCTCATTCGAAAACTGATTTATTCAGCAAGTACATGCAATAGAGAACCGAGATTTGACTATAACTAGTTTCACTCTTATTGTAATTTTCATTAGAATTTTATTTTGAATTAACGGAATAATCTTAATATAGCATATGCTAAGTGTTCTTATTCCCATGTAAATTATTAAAATAAATCATTATTGTCTTGCATACATGTATGTAAAAAACTGTAGTCCTTCTAGATGTAAGTTAGGATTAAGCTTGCCTGAAATGCTCTGCATAACTAAGGGGCTTTCCATGTGAGAGATGTAATGTCATCCAATTTTGTACAAACGATGCATCATGTGGAAATAAATTGACTGAGCTACATTAACAGTATGTGTACGACTATGTAATATGCACCTGCAGTAGGTGAAAATTTATATGGACCACTGGAATGATTGCTGGGCACTGACACTGATACACAGCAACAGCTAGCAAAAATGTAAGTATCAACAGGAGATATATATATTGCATCTCTTACCAGGTGAGAGGATGAAGAACTAGCTAACACACTGGGAAGGACTGACTAGGGGTGCACTGTGGGGAGAGTGGGTAGCACTCACCACCCCACACCAGTTACCAAATATTTTATAATGACAAGTAAGACATGTGCAAGTTAAGTATCTTTATCCCAAAATGTTTCACCTACACAGTGGACTTCTTCAGTCAAATACAGAGGCAACAGAAGCAGTAGAGATGTAAGTGTCTATACGTACTTGATTGAAGAAGCCTACTCTATAGGAGAAATGTTTCGGAATAAAGATGCCTAACTGTTGCACGTCTTACTTATCAACTTGTTGGTATTGTATACCATTATCACATTCACAAATAATTTATACTGAATTACTTCACAAAAACTATACATGTAGAAAAATGCTACAATTTATATAATGACATACATATATGCAATAGTTACACTATATTTGTGAAGTGCTGTATGACCTTTTCAGGTTTAGTGCTTAATATGATTATACTATTGTCACTGTACTTCATTTACATTATATATTACCTAAATAAAAATTATTTTAACAGAGATTGTTCAGAAAGCAGTAATTGATACAGCAATTACTGCCACTCAAATTTTACTCTAAATTCAGTAACAATTTAAGTCTATTGTGTGAAAAAAGGGTGTTTGCAAGTCATAAATAGTTATCTTGGGTAGGTTACAGTAAAACCTCCATTTAATGGATTTTGAAAATAACAGACAAAATTTGCTAGGTACAGAATTGTTCATTAGTCTCTTCACATAGTTGTTGGTAAGCAGCAACTCAGTTTATTACCCAAGCATTCAGAGGAAGAAACTCATCATTCTCTTTCCACTTAACTTGGATTAACTGTGCTTCGTTTATCTTTATGTACTATGATGTACTGTACAGTGTATAGTACATTATGATTAGCCATAGCCACTAAGGCAAGTGCTGGTATTAAGAGAATGTGTGTGAATCTGACTTGTAATAAGAAACTTGAGCTGATAAGGAACTTAGAATCTGGTACATTATGGCCTGTGTGAGGATTGTGATGTACACACCATCACCATGTCTGATATCTATGAGAGGTGACTGATTTTCTTAAAGTACACTAATGTCTCAAACAAAAGATGTGCAGACCTTTTATCAACACTAGCACTTTTTGATTAATCGTCATAAGGGAGCAGCATCTAGGTACGTGCTACACAGTTGAAGATGGAAACTTTTTCCTGACTTGTTGCTGCTACTTTGTCTCCTTGAACCATCAACAAACAGGTCACTGTGTGATCACAGCAAAACAATCTCATCTATCCACTACAAAAGGTAAATAGAATTACTGTACTTTGTTTATTTATTTTCAATGTTTATAACAGTACTATATCCACGGGGAAGTGCTAAACCCATAGGAGTCATACAGCACCTGGGGAATGGGAGGTAATTAAGTTTGACCCAAGAAAAAGAAGGGTAGCTCCAATTCCTTAGATGAAGTGTTCATCAGCATCAAGGTATCCTTCCTCCTCCTTTCCTTGAAAGATTTGAAGTCAGTGTGAGCTGCAAGTGTCATCTGCAAATTCTGTATATGATTGCTGTTGAACCATCTTGTGAGAAAGGATACAAGCCTGCAGAATTAAGGTGGGTATGTTCAATATATTTATAGATGGGGTTGTAAGAGAAGTGAATGCTAAGGTCTTGGCAAGAGGTGTGGAGTTAAAAGGTAAAGAATCAAACACAAAGTGGGAGTTGTCACAGTTGCTCTTTGCTGATGACACTGTGCTTTTGGGAGATTCTGAAGAGAAGTTGCAGAGGTTGGTGGTTGAATTTGGTAGGGTATGTAAAATAAGAAAATTAAAAGTGAATATAGGAAAGAGTAAGGTTATGAGGATAACAAAAAGATTAGGTGATAAAAGATTGGATATCAGATTGGAGGGAGAGAGTATGGAGGAGGTGAATGTATTCAGATATTTTGGAGTGGACGTGTCAGCAGATGGGTCTATGAAGAATGAGGTGAATCATAGAATTGATGAGGGGGAAAGGGTGAGTGGTGCACTTAGGAGTCTGTGGAGACAAAGAGCTTTGTCCGTGGAAGCAAAGAGGGAATGTATGAGAGTATAGTTGTACCAACACTCTTGTATGGGTGTGAAGCATGGGTGATGAATGTTGCAACAAGGAGAAGGCTGGAGGCAGTGGAGATGTCATGTCTGAGGGCAATGTGTGGTGTGAACATAATGCAGAGAATTCGTGCTTTGGAAATAAGGAGGTGTGGGATTACCAAAACTATTATCCAGAGGGCTGAGGAGGGGTTGTTGAGGTGGTTCAGACATGTAGAGAGAATGGAACAAAACAGAAGACTTCAAGAGTGTATGAATCTGTAGTGGAGGGAAGGCGGGGTAGGGGTCGGCCTAGGAAGGGTTGGAGGGAGGGGTAAAGGCGGTATTGTGTGCGAGGGGCTTGGACTTCCAGCAAGCGTGCGTGAGCGTATTTGATAGGAGTGAATGGAGACAAGTGGTTTTTAATACTTGACGTGCTGTTGGAGTGTGAGAAAAGTAACATTTATGAAGGGATTCAGGGAAACCGGCAGGCCGGACTTGAGTCCTGGAGATGGGAAGTACAGTGTCTACATTGTGAAGGACGGGTGTTAATGTTGCAGTTTTATAACTGTAGTGTAAAGCACCTCTCTGGCAAGACAATGATGGAGTGAATGATGATGACCTGTACTTAACTCAGTGGTGACCTGTACTGTACTTAACTCAGTGGTGACCTGTACTTAACTCAGTGGTGATCTGTACTTAACTCTGTGAAGACATGTCTTGTGTGCTCCTTGTGGACTGAACCAAGATGCCCTCCATCAAGCAACTTTACAAGCAGCTTAAGGAGGAATTGAGAATAGCGAAGATAGAGATACGGCGACTGACAGGAAAACAATAGAATTTGTAGTCGTCCTCCTGTTGTGAGTCCTCAGGTCAAGAAGGGAACCTGGACAGTGACTGGACAGCATGGAACAAAGTTGATGATCAAGAAGACGAATGGAAAGGTATAAACCATGAAGAAGAAAGAGACTGCTGTGGAAACTTTTGGAAACATCTAATACATTTTCCGTGCTACCTGACAAATGTGAGTTGACTACTTGCGTTACGACGAACGACACCAAGGTAAAAACTTTGTTGTTGTTGGAGATAGCCAGGTTAGGTACATGGATAGGGGCTTCTGCTTGAAGGATAGGAGTAGGAGACAGAGGGTTTGCTTTCCTGGGGCTGGGATGGAGGATACTGTTAGCCGGCTTGACAACATCATGAACGGTAATGGGGTCAATCCTATTATCTGCCTCAGTGCTGGAGGCAATGATGTAGGCAAGCGTAGAAGTGAGGATTTAGTTAGAAGGTACAGGACAGTAATAGACATAATTAGGAAGAAGGGGGGGCACCCTGTTATATGTGGCATTTTGCCAAGAAGGAGTGTTGGAAATGAATGGTTGTCCAGAGCAATTGGTATTAATTGTTGGCTAAACAAACACTGTAAGGATAATGCAGTATCATTCATCGACAACTGGGACCACTTCTTTGGCCGAAATGTCATGCATGCCAGGGATGGGGCTCAGTTAAGGGTGTTGTTAGGACTTTAAACTAGGATTTGTTAGAGGTATGGGTGTAGAAATGGAAAATAGTGTCGAAACATGGATTTAGGCTATGAAGTAGTGAAGATAGTAATAGGTATAGTGGAAGACCAGAAAGGAGCAGGAAGGGTAAAAAGAAAGGAGGGTCCTTAAATATATATTACACAAATAGTCGTAGTGCTAGGAATAAAATGGACGAGTTGAGATTAGTTGCTAGTGCAGGTAACATTGATGTATTTGTCTTAACTTTGAGACGTAGTTCAATATGAAAAATCGGGACATGCCTGCTGAATGTCACATAAAGGATTTTAAATTGTTCCAAGTAGACAGGGAAGGGAGGGTGGGGTAGCACTCTATGTCCGAGATCGCTTGAACTGTTGCATAAAAACGGGTATAAAATCTGAAATAACACATACAGTCTCTTTGGATAGAATTTTCAGAGCAGCATGAAAAATTGATTTTAGGTGTGATATACCATCACCCAAACTTAGATAGGGACCAAGGGAGACTACAATGGGAGGAAATTGTTAAGGCCACAAGGCACGATAACGTAGTAATTCTAGGGGACTTCAACTTTAGTCAGATTGATTAGAATTTCTTGACTGGGAATTTAGAATCAAACGATTTCTTTGAAGTAGTTCAGGATTGTTTTTTGAAGCGGTTTGTGACAGAACCTACAAGGGGAAATAGCATGCTTGATTTAGTTCTGGCAAACAATGAAACCCACGTTAATAATTTAGAAATTACAGAGGAACTTGGCGCAAGTGATCATAAATCAATTACCTTTAGCATTGAATGGAAGTATGATAGTAGGGATAGCTCACTAACAGTCCCAGATTTTTGCTTAGCAGAATACAATGGGCTTACAGAACACTTGTCATCTGTGGACTGGGGTAATGAAGAGAGCTATCAATATAAGAGTTTTCTGAACGCTATACATGCTGCCCAAAGAACATTTATCCCGTATAAAGAAATTAGATCGAATAGAAATGACCCAAAATGGATGAATAATAGGGTCAAATATCTTTTAGGGCAGAAGAAAGGCATTTATAGGCATATCAAAAGAGGTGAGGGACTTCTTATGAATCAGTATACGTAATGACATTAAGAGGGACGTTAAAAAGGGGATAAGAAAAGCTAAACTTTTTTTTTTTTCAACAAGTCAGCCATCTCCCACCGAGGCAGGGTGATCCAAAAAAGAAAGAAAATCCCCAAAAAGAAAACACTCATCATTCAACACTTTCACCTCACTCACACATAATCACTGTTTTTGCAGAGGTACTCAGAATACAACAGTTTAGAAGCATATACGTATAAAGGTACACAACATATCCCTCCAAACTGCCAATATCCCAAACCCCTCCTTTAAAGTGCAGGCATTGTACTTCCCATTTCCAGGACTCAAGTCCAGCTATATAAAAATAACCAGTTTCCCTGAATCCCTTCACTAAATATTACCCTGCTCACACTCCAACAGCTCGTCAGTTCCCAAATACCATTCGTCTCCATTCACTCGTATCTAACATGCTCATGCACACTTGCTGGAAGTCCAAGCCCCTCGCTCACAAAACTTCCTTTGCCCCCTCCCTCCAACCTTTTTGAGGACAATCTCTACCCCGCCTTCCTTCCCCTACAGATTTATACGTTCTCCATGTTATTCTACTTTGATCCATTCTCTCTAAATGACCAAACCACCTCAACAACCCCTCTTCAGCCCTCTGACTAATACTTTTATCAACTCCACACCTAATTTCCACGCTCCGAATTTTCTGCATAATATTCACACCACACATTGCCCTTAGACAGGACATCTCCACTGCCTCCAACCGCCTCCTCGCTGCAGCATTTACAACCCAAGCTTCACAACCATATAAGAGTGTTGGTACTACTATACTTTCATACATTCCCTTCTTTGCCTCCATAGATAATGTTTTTTGTCTTCAAATGTAACTCAATGCACCACTCACCTTTTTTCCTTCATCAATTCCATGATTAACCTCATCCTTCATAAATCCATCCGCTGACACGTCAACTCCCAAATATCTAAAACATTCACTTCTTCCATACTCCTCCTCCCCACTTTGATATCCAATTTTTCTTTATCTAAATCATTTGATACCCTCATCACCTTACTCTTTTCTGTGTTCACTTTCAACTTTCTACCTTTACACACACTCCCAAACTCGTCCACTAACCTTTGCAGTTTTTCTTTAGAATCTCCCATAAGCACAGTATCATCAGCAAAAAGTAACTGTGTCAATTCCCATTTTGTATTTGATTCCCCATAATTTAATCCCACCCCTCTCCTTAACACCCTAGCATTTACTTCTTTTACAACCCCATCTATAAATACATATGTTAAACAACCATGGTGACATTACACATCCCTAAGACCTACTTCTACCGGGAAATAGTCTCCCTCTCTTCTACACACCCTAACCTGAGCCTCACTGTCCTCATAAAAATCTAAACGGAACTATGAAATTAAAGTTGCTAGGGATTCAAAATCTAACCCTAAAAGTTTTTTCCAGGTGCATAGAATAAAAGTTAAGAGATAAGATAGGTCCCCTTAAAAATAACTATGGAGTTCTTACTGACAAAGAGAATGAAATGTGCTCTATTTTTAATAATTATTTTCTCTCAGTTTTTACTCAGGAAGACACTAATAATATCTCAGTAATTAGGTTTTTTAGTGGGCCTGAAGTAGATAAATTATGTAATATCACAGTCACTAGTGAAATGGTTATCAAAGAGATTGCCCGTTGGAAGCAAAATAAATCACCTGGTGCTGATGAGTTTTTTCAAGGGTTCTTAAGGAATATTTTTAATTCATCTCTTCAAACAGGTGTAGTGCCTGATATGTGGAAGATGGCTAATGTAATTCCTATTTTTAAAGCAGGGGACAAGTCGTTACCGTCAAATTACCGCCCAATAAGCCCAACCTCAATTGTAGGCAAATTACTAGAGTCAACTATAGCTGATAATATAAGAAGCCATCTCAAAAGGCATAATTTGATTAATGATACTAAACATGGATTCACCAGGGGCTGTTACTGCCTAACTAATTTATTAACCTTCTTCAGCAAAGCTTTTGAGGCCATTGCTCAGGATAAAGAATTCGATATTGTTTATTTAGATTTTAGTAAGGCCTTTGATAGAGTACCACATCAGAGACTGTTGAAGAAAGTGGCTGCTCATGGCATTGGGAGAAAAGTGCTGTCATGGATCGAGTCATGGCTCACTAATAGGAAGCAGAGAGTATGCATAAATGGGGTTAAATCTGAGTGGGGATCTGTAACAAGTGGCATTCCGCAGGGATCAGTTTTAGGCCCACTGTTGTTTATAATATATATAAATGACCATGACGAGGGAATTACTAGTGGCATAAGCAAATTTGCTGATGACACAAAGATAGGTAGGATAATCGATTCAGACGTTTATGTCTTGGAACTTCAGGAGGATTTAGACAAACTCAGTTCGTGGTCAGGAAAGTGGCAGATGCAGTTCAGTGTAGATAAATGTAAAGTTCTAAAGCTTGGAAATGTTCATAACCCTAGCACATACCAGCTTAATGATGTTGAACTTAGCCATATAGAATGTGAAAAGGATTTGCAGGTTATGGTAAACAGCAACCTTAAACCAAGACAGCGGTGCCTAAGCGTGCATAATAAGGCAACTAGATTGCTGTGATTTATATCAAGAAGTGTAAGCAACAGAAGTCCAGAGGTCATACTGCAGCTTTATACATCATTAGTAAGGCCTCATCTAGATTATGCAGCTCAGTTCTGGTCTCCATTTTACAGAATGGATATAAATTCATTAGAAAACATTCAGCGACGAATAACAAAATTAATTCATTGCATTAGAAATCTTCCGTATGAAGAGAGATTGAAGTCTCTTAAATTGTAAGATGAAGAATGAGGGGAGACATGATCGAAGTGTACAAGTGGAAGATGGGTATTAATAAAGGGGATATTAATAAGGTCTTGAGGATGTCTCTCCAAGAGAGAACCCGAAATAATGGATTCAAATTAGACAAGTTTAGATTTAGAAAGGACATAGGAAAGTATTGGTTTGGAAATAGGGTAGTTGATGAGTGGAACAGTCTACCTAGTAGGGTTATTGAGGCTAAGACCTTGAGTAGTTTCAAATTTAGGTTGGATAAATACATAAGTGAGAGGGGTTGGATTTGAGTGGGACTTGCACTCGAGTTAATAGAATTATCAAAGCTTGTTCCTTGGGTAAAATTGAAAATTGAGTTGGGCAAATATTGTTAAGTGGGATGGACTGTGAAGGACCTACCTAGTATGGGCTAACAGGCCTGCTGCAGTGCTCCTCCTTTCTTATGTTCTTAAGTTTTTCTTTTTCAGGCCACCATGCCTTGGTGGGAATCTGCCGATGTGTTAATAAAATAAAATAAAATAATGGCAGCAAGTTGTAAAAGGGTGTTAACTTCAATCTGCAGCTCTCATAGCTTGTTGGAATGGGAAGTCATGCACGCAGACAACTTGTATCTCATAGTATTATGTCGAGAACAAGATTTTTTGAGCCAATTGATATGGGGATTATTTGACTAATTTTGTTATAATCTAATATACCAATACTTTCAGTTACACTGGGGAGGAGTTTAAAATTATTTATCCACATCTCAGGTCTAAAGGCTTTATAAAGAGGGGCTGCAATCCAAGTGGAAGAACTTCTTGGATTATAATCAAAAGGAAGTGCTAAACGTACTAGGGTCAGAACTTCTTGGAATAACACAAGAGTTGACGAGACATATCAGAAACATTATGAAAGGTACAGTACTGTAGCTTGAATACGTAGCATTAGTAAACTGCATTGCATTATTACAATCAGGAGAGAGAAAGGAGTACTAAACCTGTAGGGGATGAAGAGCCCCTCTCACTGGCATTAAGGAAACTCATGAGGGTAAAATAAGGTAATAGTAACATTGACAGTAGCTTTACTGCTGGCCATTTTTTTTACAACAGTGCAGTAGCATTTTTGCAGTGGTAGTGGTAAATAACTGTTGATTAGTCATTTTTTGTATTATTACATTCATGGTAGGCTGTCAACCCTGAAGACTCATTCAGCATTGCATGCCATGGAAAGGAAGGGAAGTGAGTTGGTATTTGAAGGAAGGCCATTGGCAGAATGGATGGAGACCACATTGGTGTAGTAAGACAGTTGAGAAATAAACAAATTCTGCAGCTAAGGTGGGATAAAATTTTCCATAAAAGATCTATAATTGCATTATAGTTTACAAACATTACATAATACAGTACAGCACTACGATAAAGCTGCAGCAGTTTCATTGTCTCTAATGTTTGGATTTTTAGTAACAAGAAGTGGCCAGATGAGGATGAAGTGGGTGAAGGCATATTTAAAAAGTAAACTTCGTAAATGATATAGTATATGTGCTTGTATTCCCAACAGATATGAAGACAAAGCCACAAGTTGCAGAACAAGCTGGTACTGAGACATTGCACTGTATAGAGTTTTATCATGTCATGACTAGATAAATTTCTACTCCATCTCAATAAATGCTTGTTCTGCAACATGCATCTGTCTGTATAAACTGGGTGAGACCTATGAGACAACCTGTACACTAAGACAAAAATACACTGCAATGCATAAAATTACTAGTTTCTACCATTGTTTTTTTGGATTACTGTATATTGTCACAGTTATATACCCTGTACTGTATAACTATGTACATACTATACCATAATAGAAAATCTGGAGTTGAAGAACTAAACAGCACCTAGCTAGTAAGACCCAAGTGAAAATATTTTTTTATAAACATGAAACAAGGTAGGTACATACGCATATCAACGTTTTTCCTTTACCCCTTTATTGCCTCATTGGTTAAGGTTATCATTTGTACATTTTTATCAAAACAATCGTCAACGATATCATTCTGACATGCTATTAGCTGATAGTTTTGGATAAACATAAGATATATTTAAGTTTACCTGAAAGCATTTCACTTCTCCAAAAACACTATAATACAAATCGTACTTTTACAGTAATGTACTTCAATAGAAAATATACATATCTCACTTTATTACATAATGGAAGTCTGGTCATGATGCCTGTGGAGTAGGGAGACTGACCAAGATTCAAGTCATCTCTTATTATATTTGTGGGAAAGCGCTAAATCTTTATCATAGAGCACCACATACTTCATAAAACCACCAAGTGTGTACGTACTTTCAAAAAATCTGCTCTACAAAATGAAAAGCTTCCATTTAATGTGTTTTGCATTCCAAGAGCAAAATTTTGTACTTATAACTTGTTTATTGTAATTTGTAAAATCCTGCCTTTTCAGACCAGTCAAAGGTGCACAATAATTATTTATGTGAATGTTAGGATCAGTCTGCATGGATTCATCTGCAGTCCTTAAGAAAATTATTATATTCATGAGGTAGCACTAAACCTGTAGGGGTCTTAAAGTGCCTAAGGGATGGGTGGTAATCAGGTTTGATCCAAAGGAAGGGGAGAGTAACTATATTTGGAGCAAGAGCCCTTCACCAGTATCAAGGTACCCTTGTTAGTTATTAAGAAGAATATTACAGCAACATTACTTAGGTTTTTAGCTACTCATTATTATGTATTTTTTTAATAACTGGATTTCCAATAATTATCTACAGTAAAGTATGATTTTGTAATTACTACTAATTATATTAGAAAACAAATTCCAAAACCATACATGCCATATGACATAATGACCTAAGTACAGAATAGTGTATTTTATAAGCTGTTTATATGTTAGTCCTAAATTATGTGAAAAGGTAGATGCAATTAACGTTGAAAATATGTACGTAGAATTTTTCTTGGCAGTACTACAAAACAAAAAATTTAGTCAAGATTTATTTTAAAAAATTAACAAAATTAATAAATCAAATTACAGCATTTGCAATATTCTTCTGAGGGCAAGAACGGTCTAAGTTAGGAAGCAGTCTGGATTTTCTTGTACTACAAGGTGAAGGATGGCTTATTTGAGCTCCTGGAAAGAAAGGTCAAATACTCAAATAAATTTATAAGGGCAATGTAGAATAATAAATAGCATACTATCCTTAAAGCATTTGTATATGTACTAGCTAAAAATACACTAAGATAGTAATACAACAAGATTAAAAAACAAGTGGTATCTTAATATGCAATTTAGCCAATATGAGAGGGAATTAAAGTCAAGCACTTTTGTGAGCTCTCAGATGTATTGTCAAGAAACATCATTTCTTGAGAATATGACCGACAGATCACAAAAGTGTCTGAAATTTAGTGCCCTTTCATAGTTAAATTTCATGAAGATGGTAATTCTAAAAAATAAATACCTTATAACACAATATTATAGGTAACTCTGCTGTAATATGACTGTTTTGCATAGGAAAAAGCTGCATGCAACTGGACAAATTATGAATAGTAAAATAGTTGTAGCAGCAAAATAAGTACAATAAAAAGCAATGACTATGGTAATGCACAACCGATATCATTAAAAATGCACTAAACCTGTATGGGTCATATAGTGCTGTAAATAGGGGTGTGCTGGGGGAGGGGAGGCCCAAAGTCAAGTTGGTGCAACATGTTTGTTTCCATCAAAAAAGTCAGAGAGTTTGCATTAAAGGTGGGACTTTCAACAGAGGTTGGAATACTGTAAATGTTGGAAGTGTACTGTATATGTCATCTGAGAAAGAACAGTCTATTAAGATACAGTCAACTGATAGTGCAACCTGGTATTTCTTACAGAGAGGTGCCAGGCATTTTTCCACGTGGTATCCTTGTGTAAGTCGTGTGTCCAAAAACCTAACTGTGGTTTGATTATTATTATAATCAAAAAGAAGCGCTAAGCCACAAGGGCTATACTGTGGTTTGAGTGAAAACAATTTGTTTGTGCTCTAACTCAGACCAATATTGTTTCAATATTGTTAAATAGTAGTGGAAAGCAATCAGAGAAAGGAGCACTCCTGATGGAGATTGTCACTTTGTGAATAGCTGACCAAGCGACTGTGTGTGTTCTTTGCCCTGAACGTTGGCATGTCTAAACTCAACAAAAAAATGACTACTGTGCTTGCTAGAAAAGTGATATGACTATTGCTGTATACAAAGGATGAAATAACAATGAATGACAAGGCAAACATGATTGCAATATGTATGATACTGATGAGTAGTGAATATAGCTCTGTGAAAATGATGGCCGATTCTAATAAATATTCTTAGATTATTCTTTATCTGGAATAACAGCTGAATACCCTACTCCATCTTGGGATTTAAAATCTCCTGTGTATATGTCTATAGCATGAGAATATGATAAAAGTGTTTCAAAAAAGTGCAGGTGTGTAGTAGAATGAGAACCTTGGGCAGAGAAAGGCAAAGGAGCACCTTGAGTAGTCAGAACCTCCCAAGGGAGGCAGAAGAAGAGTAATACAATAAAGGGAAAGTAAATTAAGACATGCTATTAGAATATGGAGGGTAAAGGGACATAAATGGGGCAAAGATTAAATGAATTAATCTTTCTAACACCTGTAAATGTTTTATATGTGGAAGGATTGTGAAAGTCATGAAGGCAGGCTAAATAGCAGAAACACGACATGTGATGGTTCTGCAAGAGGACATGTGCCTCTATGTGGGGGCTCCTGATTGCAGAAGATAAGAAAGCCCTGAATGTTTTTGGGAAGCCCTGAAAGCCCTAAACAAACATAAACCATGATGAATGTGATCAAGTTTAGAAAATAGCAGCAAAGGAAGCTTAGGAATACAATTGGTGTCTGTAGTCCAGCATAGATAAGATTAGGGCTGAATGCAGGCAAGAAAAGGTTATCTATTAGCTCCCCAGGAAAAATGAGCTAAAGTTTTAAGCAGGTTCAACAGACATGACAGGCAGTTTTTAGAAAGGTAGTAAGAGACTAACATGATTTTTGACAAAGAGGTCAAGAAATCTGTCATCTCATTCAGGGATAAGAGAAACATGTAGCTACAGAATGGAATGAGGGATAACAAAGTGTCAGGTGAAAATTATCCAGTTTGTCTTAGCAACAGAAAACTTAATTTAAAACCATTGGTGACATAGATAGCAATGCAGTCAATAGTGTCCTGGAGAGGTGGCTGTGAGTTGACATTCTGTGCTTGCAAAGGCAATAGTAAAACCTCTACACAGAGGAATGATCAGATACTTGAATATAGGCAAGTTCATTAACAAGAAGAAATAAGGTAGTGATAAGAAAACAGCCTTGCAGTACACTTTCAACTTGCACAAAGCTAGGGGGAAAATGCAGTTACATATTTTCTCATAACACTGAAATGCCTCTGATAAGAAATCTTTAAGGAAAAGTGGTAGATTGCCTCTGAGGCAATATATTACAAGTAGTGTCATAAACTTCTAGATTGAAAAAGACCAATAACTGACTAGTTATCAGCAAATGCAGGTTAAGGGGTCAATGACAGAATGGCCCTTTCTAAAACCAAATTGATGAGGAAAGCACATTTTGGGGTTTAAGTACCAAGCATTTCAGCAACTTACAAATAGTGCTGGTAAGTTAATATTATTATTATAATCAAATTATTATTATTGTTATAATCAAAAAGAAGTGCTAAACCAATTATAATCAAAGAAAGTGCTAAATCAAAAAGGGTCATACACCACTGCAGGGTAGAAAATATTGCTGGGGCTATAAACAGCTAGGTGGAGTGGGAATCAGAGGTGAGGAGAAAAGGGGTAGAAGGGATGCTAAGAACTATGTGTCAAAGTTCATAAAGTAAATTATTATTATAATCAAGGGGGAAGCGCTAAACCCGGAGGATTATACAGCTCATAAAGTAAAGCAGTTGCTGACAAAAAGTCAAAAAGTAATTGTAAGTCAAAAGTAGGGCCATCTGCAAGAAGATAGGCAAGGTAGAAGTGGTAGGGTGGTGGCGGCAGCAGAGGTAAATCCTGCGAGCTCGCTGGTAAACCGGGCAATCTACAAGAAAGTGAAGAACCAAAAGAGAGACCCAACAAACCTCACAGGAAGAGGGTGTCGTTCCATTAGATACCCATGGGAAAGGCGAGTATGGCCAATGCAGAGACGGGAGAGCACAGTCTCCTGCTGGTATGAGAGACTGGTCTCCATGGGGAAGTGGAACAGAATTATTCTTCCTTAAGCCATGTGTGTTATAAGAGGTGACTAAAATGCTAGGAGCAAGGGGCTAGTAACCCCTTCTCCTGTATACATTACTGAAGTTAAGAGAAACTTTTTTTTTTCTTTTTGGGCTACCCTGCCTAGGTGACTGGTCTATAATAAGAAATATTTATTTATGGGGATCATTAAACTGTAGAGTCATACAGCGCCAAAGGGACTGGAATTATTATTATTATAATCAAAAAGAAGCACTAAGCCACAAGGGCTATACAGCGCAAAGGAACTGGAAGACATTCAGATTCATTCCATGGGGAAAGCAGAATGAGAACTGTTTTGGACTGAGGTATCTGGCTTTCAAAAAGGTAGCACTACCTCAGTTTTCCACTAGATATATAAAACCCCTTCAGACCAAATAAAATTGTAAAGGTGTAAAGTCACGAAAGCCAGCTGCTGTTGGCTGGCAACTTTACGAGGGTCCTTGGTTTAGTGCTTCTTTTTTATTATAATAATTTATGAGGGTCCACAATGTTTTCACCAGCAAGTGTATGAACAGAGACCGGGTCTTAAGAGTATTTGCCTGCTAACTTTCATAATTTTTCCAGACTGCACACATAGTGGACACATACTCATCAGCAAGTTCATTTAGCTACCCAAATTATTATTATCATCATCAAAAAGAAGCGCTAAGCCACAAGGGCTATACAGCATTAGCTACCCAAAGAACACAGTGTATGTGCTTTCACCTGTTTGTAAGTTAGGAACTGGTCTATAATTTGGATGTAATGGTAGTGGCTACATGTAGCACATTTCAAATGAACTGTGTGAGCACAGTCAGGAGACCACCAAAGGGCATTTTTTTCTAATCTTTACCCAAAGTCTGGAATTGCAAGTGTTGCTGCAGAGAACTGAGATTGCAAGTGTTGCTGCAGAGAGCAGAGGTAAGATTTGGAACAACTTAGCTGTAAAGAATCAATCAGGAGGAAAACCAAGAAAACAGGTATGGTGTGTATAAAGTGCTCAAACTACAACTGGAATTGATGGAGGTTTGGTGTAAAAATAGGAAGTAATGAGAAAAGGGAAATGATAGGTTGTAGACATCATTTACTACAGGCCAATCAAATCTGAGTGCTATGGATTAATATTATAATCAAAAGAAAGTGCTAAACCTACCAGGGTCAAACCGCACTGCAGGGTAGGAATTGATGCAGGATCTAAAGATAAATAAGGGTGGAGATGACAATAAAGGTAAAAGTTAGGAGGGGCTGTGAGGAGTGCTAAAGGAAGGATTATCAAAGTTTGTGTAATCAGTTGCTGTCAAAAAGTCAAAGAGGGAGTGTGTGTCAAAGGTGGGTCTGTCAGCAAGGAGGGAAAATAAAGTAAGGGCGTTAGAGCGGTGATGATGTAGGAAGAAAATTTTGCATGCTTGTTGACAGACAGGACAGTCCAATAGAATATGGAAAATTGAAACAGGAACTAGAGAGTTCTCACAAAGTGGAATAGGATCCTCTCCATAAGATACCCACGAGTTAGACAAGTGTGTCTTATGCAAAGACAAGATAGCGTTGTCTCCCAACCTCGGTATCGATGACTAGGAGGAGGCCAGAAACCCAAACTTGGTTTGATAGAATGTAATTTGTTAGAGTCATATCAGCCCAACGTTGTTGCCAATGGTTGCGAAGGTGGGTAGAGATTACAGCAAAACAGTCAGAGAATGGAATACCTCTATATGAAATTGGTAGGTAATGTACTGAAGATCATGCAGCAGTCTGCCTGCTCGGTGCCCTGAACATCAACATGACCAGGGACCCAACAGAAACCTATTTCTTTATTTTTGCTAGTAATGTGGCATAACCGAAGTTGTATACAAAGAAATAGGTGATGGGGTGAATCAAATTTTTAATAGCTTGCAAAGCACTAAAGGAGTCTGAGATGATTACAAATTTTGAAGTAGGCATAGATGCAATACGGATAATTGCAATGAGAATGGTATACAGTGGACCCCCGGTTAACGATATTTTTTCACTCCAGAAATATGTTCAGGTGCCAGTACTGACCGAATTTGTTCCCATAAGGAATATTGTGAAGTAGATTAGTCCATTTCAGACCCCCAAACATACACGTACAAACGCACTTACATAATTGGTCGCATTCGGAGGTGATCGTTATGCGGGGGTCCACTGTATAATTCAACTGTAAAAATGAGTGCTATGGAACAAGAGCAGATAGAGATATCTAGGTAGGAGAGAGAGAATGGATGCAGGAATCTGGATGTTTAAGAACACCAGTGTTTAAGGTATGCATATGTAGAGGGTTGAGAAAAGAGTGCTAGAGTAAATGATGAGTTAAAAATCACCCAATAAAAGGAGTGGTGTAAATAAGAATTTAGAGATTTCACATTCAAGACACTAAGAGGCACATACCACTTGTCTGAACAAACATGGGCTGCAGTAGCAGAATATGAATGGAAATTTGAGAATATCAGTGCACATGAAAAGTGTACTATCACATCATGTCTCATTAGGAAAAGGGGTGATCGCAAAAGTACATAGTAAGAGACAGGAATTCCAACTGCTATGTGGTTTTTGTAGTTAGGTAGCGTAATGCATGAAGTGAATAGGCAAACAGAGCAGAGAGGTAAGAAACATTGACAGCTGTCAAGATAGGAAGAGATTGTGAGAGGTTAGTTGACTCCTGAAATGGGAGAGGTCTGTGTAGGGTAACAAAAGGAATAGTGGCAGTATGTTGGGGTGAATCCTCCCGAGGGAAGAACCTTGATGCTGGCGAGAGGTTCTGTATAACCCTACATGTTGAGCACTTCCCCATGAATAAAATAAAATTAAATGTAAGGGTGAATATATTTCTGCAAATGTCACAGATGTGTCAATCGACAAGGTAAAGTGCAAGGAAAAGGCAAGTACATACAGTACTAAGATAGAATAACAGGTTGATATAGGGTTTTGGAAACTTTTTTTTTTTTTTTTCAAGTTTTTGAGGTTGTGGTACAAATGTGAAAGGAACAGCAAAAAAAAAAAAAAAAAAAAAAAAAAGACCAGGTAGAGATATACGGAAGATGGCAAAGGGTTAAAAAAAAAGATGTGTTGAGCAGATCTGGAGTATAATACCAGTGGTAATTTCCTTTAGAGACAATACTGGATCACCTCCATATTTTGTGTTGCTTTTTTCAGAAGAAAGTGGGGCACTAACAGGAGTGTGCAGCCTATGTTTTACTGCAGTAAAGAAAAGTAAGAGATTGGTCATAAAATGGATTATGATCAGCTTCTCCACAGACTAGATATTCTGCCAGTCACCTGCAATATTTTGCCTGGGTAACTTAAGTGTTGGGGGTGTTGGCTGGAGCTCCCTTACTTCTAAGCACTGTCTCACAACGAAGACCTAAGATGTGAGGTCCTGTTATCGAAGGTTGGTTTGGCTACAATTGCTCTGATAGTCTAATCTGTTGGCTGGACGGACGTTTCAACTTTGTAGCCCAAGTTGCTTGTAAATGTCTAGACTGCATTGGGTAAATTATTCTTGTATTATAGTGTGGGACAAGGACAGTTCTACAGCTGATATTAAGGATGACAATACACACCTCACTCCATAGGATATGGAAGGATAAGTTTTGGTCAATGGAGGTCATGAGTTCCTTGCTAATATGATGGCTGAAAGATAATCCTTTGGGTTTATTGGCTGGAGGAAGAAAATTTTGTATAGTTTTTCTAAATACCGTACTTCCTGTAGGGAAAGAGGTTTCCAGTGGACATGTTGCTTAGAATGTGAGCAAGAAGGTATGTGAGATACACTATCAGCAGTAATGTCTATTATACACTGAGGTCTTTCAAGCTATGAGTCCATCTGTCCTCATGTGAATAATCCAACAATCATCACTGCATTGTAGAATCTGTGTTCATGGACATGGTGAGGGGTCAGAAGTACCAGAGTGTAGGCAGAATGTTGGCATCAGGTTCAGACAACAAATGGTTGCCCAAAAGCAATTCTGGGTTCTTATGAAGGGTCCTAAGGCTGTGCTGGGGTTAATAAAGGGTGTTGCAGTCACTTGGGATATAGAAGATGTAGCCATTATCTCGTTGATCCTGTGGTAAAAACTGAAGGGGTAGGGGTAAGCTCTGAGAATGAAAACCACATATCCACCTTGAACCTTGGTCACCTCTACTGTGACAGTTAGTGCTGTTGTTTCCTGGAAACCACCTCTTACCCTCCCTGGTGCACAACAAAGGCAGTAGGTGAGCCAGAATGCCAATTCATGCACCTTCAGTCACTAACCCTGGATCCACAGACCTCCAGTAGTACTTCTGCCATCAGAAGCCCTGCCAGATGGCAGGGCTTCTCATCAGAAGGTCACCTGACACCCTGAGATAGTCCAATTTCTATCAGGTGGAGTGACCACCTCAGTGCTACCAAGAGAAGTCACAAAAGACCAGGGCTGATTGTAATTCCTTTTTTTTTTTTTCCCTCTATCTAGGAGCTGGACTTCACAAAAGGAAACAATCTCATCACTAATAATGCCAAAAAGGAGACAGAGGGGTCGTTAGTAATTAGATTCAATCCAAGGAAGGAAAGAATCCAGTTTTTTGGACCAAGAGTTCCTTCACTATGGCCAGGGAGGATTTTCCTTGAAGGGTTGCATCTGATTACCAATATGTTTGTAAAACAGCCAGACGTGACTAGACACAAGAGACATAAAACCTAAAAACAGAACTTGCAACTAAGCGAGACAAAATAAGTGATAAAGCGTCAAAAGTATTGCTACCATTGCCTGCACTTCGTAATGAAAATAAAGTGCAAATGAGAATAAGACAAACATAAAATAAATGTATTATGTACAGTATTATTAAAATTGTATGATCTTTAATTTTCCAATGAATATTGCACCTATTTGTATATTCTTTTGACCTATAAAATATAATTTTTAAACAGCCAACAAATTATACTACAGTATCTTCAGATAAACATTCTATGTGGCAGAGGAAAAATAAAAATATCGTATACAGTATATAGAAAACACAGTACTTCAGAAATTTAAACTATGGTTTCAAATTAAAATTTTGTGTAACTTTATACTGTTTTGAGTTTCTCTGCTAAATATAAATTTGCCTAATTATGCCATAGCCTTGACAAACAAAATATTCATATTTTATTTAGTAAAAGACACACCGTAATATGTGAACACAGAGACTACAACTTTATAATTACTTGGACAGTTTTTATATAGAAACCATATGTATGGTGTCAAGTACCACTGGAAATTCCAGGTTTAATTATATCCTGCTGTAAACAGTAAGACATAATTCTTATGCATTATTTCATTATATTTATTATTAAAAAGTCAAAATAGCTTTAAAATAAAAATGACAATGTTGTGGTAAGTTAAATGGCTGGAAATTACTCATAAGAAATTTTGTACCTCATACAACTACAGTATACAGCCACAAAACATTAAATGAAATAACAATTAGAATTTTTAATCAAAACCACTTTCACTAGAATCAATCACATTTAACTGCAACATTGAGCACTGACTGATCCTTCAAACCTATAGAGTATTTGTATTATTAACCTGATTCTGAAACAGGACGTCTATCCTATTGATCAGGTTTGCCCAGACCGAGAGGTCTGGCTTTACGCCCTAGTTTGAGAAACGCCATACCGTGAGTTCTTAAGTGACTATACAGTTCGACTGGATTTACAAACTCCTCCTTGCAAACTACACATTGATTGTCAAATATATCATCATCTTCCTCCAAGCTTTTACCTAATAATGCTCTCTCTATTTTCCTTTTGCTTACCTCTTTTGCCCTTCTTTGTCTTGGTGTAACCTTCACCAGCTTTTTCTTTATCACTTTTTCTACTTTTTTCTTTGTTATGGCCTTTGCTTCTTTCTTTCTAATTATACCTTCAACTTTTATCTTTGTTCTTACTTCCAACTGCTTTTTAACTGCTTCTTTTTCAATTTTCTTTTTTGTCGTTATTCTCACCGTCTTTCTTTTGGTATTAATATCGTTCACATATTTTATAGTTGGTGGCTCTTTTTCTATTTGAATAACTTTCTCTTCTTTCATCTCATTAGTAGTTATTTCATTTTCTTTTTCTTTTATATTTTTTGGTTCTTTAACTAAAGTTTTTGTTCTTTGTAAATCACTAACAATGTTGTCATTGTCTTCATTTTCATCAGCACTAGATACATGAAGTTTCACTTTGTGAGCGAAAAACATGTGACGAGTAAGAGACGGCTCTACAACAAATGAAGCACCACATTCATGACAAACAAATCCATCAGATTCACCATCTTCCCCAAGTTCTTTATGCTTTAAGATGTGATTGTCGAACTTCTCTTTTGAATTGGTGCCAAAATTACAAATATTACACCTATGAGCTTTCTTTTTTTTCCTTTTTTTCACTTCTTTCTTCACATCACTCTCAGGGTCAATTTGTAAATCATCACTTAAGATCTTTCTTCTCTTTGACCTGGACTGCTCATCTAGAATGGAATCGGGAAACCTTTTAATCAACACTTTTGTTTTGTCTTTTAATCTTACATCCGATCTCTTTGCTGACACCTTTTTAAGAACCAGAGAAGAAACAGGCTTGTTGGGCGAACTTTTAACTGGTGATTCTTGTGAAGATACGTTGTTTGACTGCTTATTTAGTGATTCGTTTGTGGAAGAAGACTTGCCTGGTGAGCCTTTTGTTTTCTCCTTCTGAGCTTTGAAAAGCATGTTCTCTGAATCCGATTTACTTGCTGAGGAAATCCCTGGATTCTCTTTGCTACCAAGGGGTTTAGTGGGTATAAACTGTGACGTTGGCATAGTCCCTTGGCCACGTGTTCTGATCATGACCTTCTCATCCACTTGCTCTCGATCAAGTCCATGAACTGTCCGAAAGTGGTTCATGAGTGTTTCTTTCTTTACATGATCATAAGCTCTACAAATCCAACAGATGTACCGTCGTTTAGCATACTGGCATATCTTATGAACTATGTCTGTGTGACGCTGAAGCTGGTAAGTAAAGTTGAAATGCATATCACACTCAGCACAGTGTAAATTTCCAAAGCCATGTTCTTCTTTGAGGTGACTAAGTGCTGAGTCTGCATCTTGCATTACAAAGCTGCACATAGGGCAAGAATTTGGGTATGCCAAAGCAGCTGCATGTTCCTCTAAGTGATGCAAGAGGGCCATACTAGAAGGTAAAGTACGCCCATCACACAAACTGCACACCAACAACCCTTCCTCCAAGTGACAAACCAGATGGCGGCCAAACATTTCGGGCGTAAGAGCTTTAGTACACACTTGGCACTGCCGGCATCCAGCAGATGGAGTAGGCGTTGCTGTTCCAAGTGTACAACGTCCCAAATGAACACTTAAACCTCTTTCGCCGTGGAAACGACGACCACAACGGTCACACTCAAATTCTGAAGTGTCAAATGGAACATGAAGTGGATCATGCTCTTCATTTAGATGTGCTAAAGCTGTTGCCACGTCTGGTAATGAGGTACAACAAAATGCACAAATAGCTGGGTAAAAAAACTGCTCGTGCACATGTAGCTCAAAGTGCTGCTCCAAGTCACTAGAATTGTTGAACTGAGTGCCATTACAATATATACACAAGACAGCACCATCTTGTATATGACCAAGACAATGGCGTGCAAAGTCTTCACCAACAGCAGCCATACCACAAACCTGACAATGCCGCTCTGCAGACTCTCCTTCACATGTTCGTTTATGCCGTCTAAAGTCTTTATTGTCTGCATATTTATATCCACAACGGTAACAAACTTTTGGTCGTAACTTATCCAATTGATCCATGTCTTTCTTGGCTGGACTTTCTTTCCCTGAAGTATCCTTAGGATCGACTTCCTTTGGAGAACTTTTGTTTAAAACTTTATTTTTAATTTGTTTCTCAATTTTTCCAGTTTTTACGCTGTCTTGAAGAGTTAAGTCCGGAAACAGAGTTTTGTCAATGACACTACTAACAGTAGGAACATCCCTTATTCGTGCCTCATGCAATTCTTCAGCACTTAAAGCTACTGGCAATGTTACAAATGCATTCCTAGGCTCCTGTCCATTAAAATATTGATGTTGATAGCCTAAGACTTCATGATGTAAAGTGCAAGTTTTTGTGCGGTAGTGGTTGTCTCGACGATGCTCACGATCATGATGTGCTCTTAGCTCATCTTTAGAGCGAAAAGCATTTGTACAAAATTTAGATTTATAAACATAGTGAACTCGAGTTATTATGGTAGGATGAGCATCAGCTAAGTGAGCTCTGATCTTTGCATTTGTATCACGCTCTTCTTGTGCATGTAGTTGAACTGCAAGTGAGCAAAGAGGACACGTTAAAAGACAGCGGAATGTAGCCAAAACTTGTTGCCCTGGTGACGTGCATTTGTGAAACACTAAGCTCTCGAACGTGTTGCGACACACAACACATTCATAGGACTTAGCACAATGTTCGGCAATCCAGTGTGTCAAGAAATCATCTTGTGACTTAAAGAAACACACCTGACATTCTGTACATACAATGCCTGAGCGGCGAAACTGGTGCCCGCATGTATTAAGATGGTGTACAAATTCTCTTGGTCCATCACATCTGCTACCACACTCTGGGCACACAGACATATTGGAAGTATTAGCTGGTGGGTGTGTAAGGATATGAGCTTTAGCTGCACACACACTTGGCAAAACCAGCTGGCATTTCTTACACTCAACACGTTGGTCCGAGTATGGTTGATCTGTTCGCATATGGGCCATCAGTTCACGCACACTATGAAACATTCTCTCACAGAGATAACACCTTACAGTTCGTTTTCTTGTTGAAAGCCTGTAACAAATAAAATAAAGCATCAGACTGGTAATCCATGATCATATAATTTTAGACATCAGTACTGCATGGTATATACATTTCAATATACATATTACACTGTATACATAATTATACAAAGCATAATATGTCTATCCTCCAGAGATGAGCAAGAAACTTTTAAAACATTAAAACCATTACCTCTTCATGCCAGAAGGTATCTTATCTTGTAATTTCAGATGACTTCTTATATCTTCATCTCCAAAATCTGCAAACCCTTCACTTTCATCCTCCCCAAAATGATCCTCCAGGGAACCATTAAGATATTCGTCAGTGAGTTTGGTTGTTGATCTACCAATAAGTTTCAAAACAGGTAATTTGTTCACTGATCCACGACCTTTCAAACCTCTTCTAACTTTCTTGTTAGCCACCTGTAATTTGTTTTGCTCATCAGGTTCTTTAAGAATATCATTAATACATTTACAGCATATATATATTTATTTATTTATGAGCAAGGAGACTTTAGAGTGGGTAGGGGATGTGTAGATCAAGTGTTTACATTGAAACATATATGTGAACAGTATTTAGATAAAGGTAGGGAAGTTTTTATTGCATTTATGGATTTAGAAAAAGCATATGATAGAGTGGATAGGGGAGCAATGTGGCAGATGTTGCAAGTATATGGAATAGGTGGTAAGTTACTAAATGCTGTAAAGAGTTTTTATGAGGATAGTGAGGCTCAGGTTAGGGTGTGTAGAAGAGAGGGAGACAACTTCCCGGTAAAAGTAGGTCTTAGACAGGGATGTGTAATGTTTCCATGGTTGTTTAATATATTTATAGATGGGGTTGTAAAAGAAGTAAATGCTAGGGTGTTGGGGAGAGAGGTAGGATTAAATTATGGAGAATCAAATACAAAATGGGAATTGACACATTTACTTTTTGCTGATGATACTGTGCTTATGGGTGATTCTAGAGAAAAGTTGCAAAGTTAAGTGAACGAGTTTCAGAGGGTGTGTAAAGGTAAGAAGTTGAAAGAGAACATAGATAAGAGTAAGGTGATGAGGGTATCAAGTGATTTAGATAAAGAAAAATTGGATATCACATTGGAGAGAAGGAGTATGGAAGAAGTGAACGTTTTCAGATATTTGGGAGTTGATGTGTCAGCAGATGGATTTGTGAAGGATGAGGTTAACCATAGAATTGATGAGGGAAAAACATGTTATCAATAGAGGCAAAGAAGGGAATGTACAAAAGTATAGTGGTACCAACATTCTTATATGGGTGTGAAGCTTGGGTTGTAAATGCTGCAGCAAGGAGGTGGTTGGAGGCAGTGGAGATGTCCTAAGGGCAATGTGTAGTGTAAATATTATGCAGAGAAATTAGGAGAAGGTGTGGAGTTAATAAAAGTATTAGTCAGAGGGCTGAAGAGAGGTCGTTGAGGTGGTTTGGTCAATTAGAGAGAATGGATCAAAGTAGAATGACATGGAGAGCATATAAATCTGTAGGGAAAGGAAGGTGGGATAGGGGTCGTCCTCGAAAAGGTTGGAGGGACGGGGTAAAGGAGGTTTTGTGGGTGAGGGGCTTGGACTTCCAGCAAGCGTTAGATAGGAGTGAATGGAGAAGAATGGTTTTTGGGACCTGACGAGCTGTTGAAGTGTAAGCAGGGTAATATTTAGTGAAGGGATTCAGGGAAACCGGTAATTTTTATATAGCCGGACTTGAGTTCTGGAAATGGGAAGTACAATGCCTGCACTTTAAAGGAGGGGTTTGGAATATTGGCAGTTTGGAGGGATGTATAATAGGATGGTACATATATAATTGGGGCCCTGATATTATACATGTATTCTATATGGGGTTTCTTATATTATTTCAGGTCACTTTTTATATTGTATCTTTATATATGCTTCTATACTGCTGTATCTGGGCACTTCTGCAAAAACAGTGATTATGTATGAGTGAGGTGAAAGTGTTGAATGATGATGAAAGTATTTTTGTTTTGGGGATTTTCTTTCTTTTTGGCTCACCCTGCCCTTTCAGTGGCCATCATGTAGATCTATGTTACTGATACCAAGGTTCCTCATGTAGATCTACATTTTTGAGCACAGCTCCTCAAACTGCAAGCAGTAAATAAAAAAGATTCTGCCCCAAGTGGTACATGATGCAAAATGCAAAACTCTGAAATTATGTTTGGTTTAAAATAGTGACTTGGAGGTGTTTTCTAGGATAGCTTTATGGTTTTATTGGCTGTTTCTTGGTATTATTTAACAGAATGAGAGATATATGATTGAAATAGAGATAATTTTGGTTGGTTTGAAATCAAGCTAAACGTAGCAGAAACATTTTATTTTTATTGATTATCCTGAGGGCAGGAAAGGTCTCCCTTACAGCCCATGGTCTGTTTTCTTCTTCTTTCAAGAAACCAGCTGTATCCCACCGAAGCAGGGTGACCCAAAAGAAAAAACAAAAGTTTCTCCTTTTAAATTCAGTAATATATACAGGAGTTATTAGCCCCTTGCTCCTGGCATTTTAGTCGCCTCTTACAACATGCATGGCTTATGGAGGAAGAATTCTGTACTACTTTCCCATGGAGATGGTCTGTTTATGGGTTTTTAATAGTTCTGATTCAATTACTGGATGCCATAAAGCATGACCAATCATTCCTGGTTACATTATCCAAGAAATAGGGTAACTCTTCATTTTTCATTTTATGGGATGATGAACTCAAAATGTAGGGCAAATGTAATATGGGAGAGGCATGGGGATGTGAGTAATGAACAGAGGAAATGTTGTTTAAGTGCCTAGAATGTCTACAGTGTTTATTTTGGACATTTTTTTTTTAACGAATATTTTTAATGTTGTATAAAATAGACCAAATTACCAAATTCTGTGAATTTTATAGGGTAGTTCTGATAGTTGAATGGTCAGTTTTTGTGCTCAGTTGATAGAACAGAAGATATATTAGTGAAATAGCTAAGAATTTGGTTAAATGGAGCACTGGAACTAGCTTACAATAGGACTCAAAGTGGGCAAAATAGCCAATGCATAAATTGCGCCCAGACCACAAACTTTGTGTCTGCACAATTCCATATGTTTTCCACCCAATTTTGTACTTTTGGTGTCATTAACTTCAGAAAAAATTCTCTAACATTTCAGAAATAAAATTAACTTTTTTTTTTAAATGCAGAAACAGACCAACATTAATTATGGAAGTCCGGACAGTGAAAGGGTCAAATGAATGTTTCTAAATCTCACTTTCCACTGTTCTGAATAACTTACATTAATGAGCAACCAAACAGGTTTGCAAATATTTACTTATGAAATGGCATATAAAGTGATTAGATACCCTATGTAAACCCCTCAGGGAAGGTGCCTTGATGCTAATGGTGGTGGTTGGAGGGCTCTTGATCAGAGGAATTGTACTTTTCCTGTATCAAACCTGATTACCTTCCAGTTCCCAAGGTGCTTCTGACCTCTATGGGTTAAAAGCTTCAAATGAATGCAGTAATAATATACCAGTGATAGTATGAATGATGGTGAAAGTGTTTCTTTTGTGGGTCCCCTTTCCTCAATGGGAGATAGCCAGCATGATAAAAAAACAAAAAATGTAAATGTTTAAAGCTTTGTTCTCTTGAGAACCTCCCAGTACATTTTTTCTTATACTGTTGTATTTCTCCAAAATTCTATTTTTTTTTTTTTACACAGATCAGTTTCACAGGCTAAAAGTTATTATCCTACCTCAGCTCACTTCAAAGCCCAGCCCTACCTAAAGCTACCTAGTTTTACCTACCTTCATCCTTAATGTATCCTTCATAATAATTCTGATTAAATTACTGAATACCTTCAGCATAGTATAAACTAAATATTCTCATTCTCATGTACTATATGTCTTTCACTGTGTAATTAGTTTTAAGGCTGCCCAAAAATGCCTTGCATAACAAAGGCCTTTCTATAGTTTATACATGTCATACTGCACAGTAACGCACTTTATAGAAATAAACTTGTTTATATACTACCACCCCTTGGGACGTGACCCACAACAGCCAACTAACATCCGGCTACCTACGTACTGCAAAGTGAACAGCAGCAGCAGATATAAGAAAACACGCCCAACGTTTCTACCCCTGCCAGGGATTGAACAACGGACTCTCAATATGTGTTTCATTTACCAATGAAACAATGCATAAAACCCATTTACAATATAAATCTGATATTCATATTTTGGAAAAAATACAAAATAAATTTATTTCTACATTTAATGTACATAAATTGTGGAAATATTTTTTCCATCTGATATTTAGCAACATGATTCATAATGTGACTTTTCCCAGTGGGTGTAGGCATGGAATTTTGTTAGTATGTGAGGGCTGACCCTACAACATAATAAACTTGTAGTCCATTGTAAAAAAAAACTTTATACAGTGGAACCCCAGTTTTCAACCAGTTTGATTATCTTACAATTTAGTTTTTGACCACTTTTTTCAGTGAAATTTTCCCCGTTTTCATACAACCACTCGGAAATCATCTGTATCAGACACATCTGCCTGCCCGCGGGAAGCAGCGCTCATATGTTCGTGACTCAGTCTGCCTTTGTTACTCGTTCACTAAGAGTGTTCCTCTAGTCTCAACGCCATAGTAATAATACTAATACAGTGGGCCCTCCCTTTTCGTCGATCTCCATTATCACCGATTTTCGTTTTCGTCACCTTTTTTCATCGATATTTTGGTTTCGTTTTCATCGATTTCCTCCATTTTCGTCGCTGGTACGGAACCTGTCCAGTGTCCACCATGCAGACAAAGCCGCCGCCCACACGCATTCTCAAGCAGTGTTGCGTTGTTTCTCGGTGAGTGAACATATCCTGCCAGGTCATACGAAACATTTCATAATAATCCATTGTTTTTGGCACTTGTTATTGTGTGTGACTGCTAAATAAGCCACCATGGCTCCAAAAAAAGCTCCTAGTGCCAGTCCTTTGGTAAAGAAAGTGAGGAACACCATAGAAATGAAAAAAGAAATCACTCAAAAATATGAAAGTGGCATACGCATTGCTGAACTTGGCAGGACGTATGGGAAGGCGCCATCAATGATCAGCTCCACTGTGGCAAAGAGAAAAAAATCATGGAAGCTGATGTTTCGAAAGGAGTGAATGCGATAACCAAACAGAGATCCCAAACAAATGAAGAAGTGAAGAAATTGTTGTTGGTGTGGATCAGAGAGAAAGAGTTAGCAGAAGATAGTGTTGTGCAGTCAATAATTTGTGAAAAAGCAAGGCAGTTGCATGGTGATCTCGTAAAGAAACTGCCTGAAATGAGTTGGTGAATTTAAGGCCAGCAAAGGCTGGTTTGAAAAATTCAAAAAGCTAAGTGACATATACAGTGTTGTAAGGCATGGTGAGGGTTCTAGTTCTGACAAACAAGCGGCTGAAAAATTTGTGCGAGAATTCAAAGGTTATGTAGAGGTTGAAAAATTCCAACCCCAACAAGTGTTCAATTGTGACAAAACAGGCCTGTTTTGGAAGAAAATGCCAAAGAGGTCCTACATCACACAGGAGGAAAAGGCACACCCAGGGCACAAGCCTATGAAAGACAGGCTAACTCTCTTGTTGTGTGGTAATGCTAGTGGGGATTTCAAAGTGAAGCATTTACTGGTGTATCACTCTGAAAATCCTAGTGTTCAAGAAAAAGTGTTGTCAAAAGTAAACTGTGTGTGATGTGGAAGGCTAACAGTAGGGCATGGGTCACTAGGGAAATTTTCCTGGAATGGTTCAATGAAGTGTTTGGCCCGACTGTGAAGAAATGCCTCCGGAATAATAAATTGCTACTCCCGTGCCTCCTGTTTATGGACAAAGCTCCTCCTCATCCTCCAGACTTGGAAGACCAATTGTCTATGGAATTCAGTTTTGTAACAGTGAAGTTCTTGCCTCCTAACACCACTCCTCTCATCCAGCCCATGAACCAGCAGATCATTGCAAACTTCAAAAAACTGTACACCAAAGCAATGTTTCAAAGGTGCTTTGACATAACCTCAAACTCTGAATTGGCCCTAAGAGAGTTCTGGTAGAATCACTTTAATATCTTCCACTGCATAAGCCTTATATATATAGATAAGGTTTGGCAGGGAGTGACTTCCAGGATGATGAATTCTGCTTGGGGAAAACTGTGGCCAGATTGTGTCCAAAAGAAGGATTTAGAAGGGTGTGAGGCTGACCCTGTCAACCCTACACCAGTTGTGCAATCAATTGTGGCATTGGGGAATTCCATGGGGTTGGATGTGAGTGACCAGAATGTGGAAGAGTTGGTGGAGGACCACAATGAAGAGCTAACCACCGATGAGCTGCAGCAACAGACCATACCTCAGGAAATTGCTTCAGAGGAGGAGGAAGAGAGATGGAAGAAGGTGCCTTCTTCAAACATTAAGGAGATTTGTGCAATGTGAACTAAAGTGCATTCATTTGTGGAGGAACATCACCCTGAGAAAGCTGTTGCAATCCGTGCTGCAACTTTTAAAATGACAATGTCATGTCCCATTTTAGGCAAATCTTAGAGAGATGCCAGAAACAGACCTATCTGGACAAATATTTTGTGCGAGAGGGGTCCAGTGACTCTCAAGCTGGTCCTAGTGGCATTAAAAAACAAAGGAGGGAAGTGACCCCGGATAACGACTTGGTACCTAGAGTCCTTATGGAGGGGGATTTCCTTTCCAAAGAATAACCTCTTCCCTCTCCCCTCCTCCCTGTCTTCCATCCATCAACAATAACCATCAATAAAGGAAAGTGTCATGTTGAATGTTCATTCTTTTGTGCATGTAAATCTATCTTTTGTAGGTAGAAGGTTGGTAGACAGCAACCACCCAGGGGGGTACTACCATCCTGCCAAATGAGTGTGAAACGAAAGCCTATAATTGTTTTACGTGATGGTAGGATTGCTGGTGTCCTTTTTTCTGTCTCATAAACATGCAAGATTTCAGGTACGTCTTGCTACTTTTACTTACACTTAGGTCACACTATACATACATGTTTTTTTTTTTTTTTTCAAAAAGTCGGCCGTCTCCCACCGAGGCAGGGTGACCCAAAAAAGAAAGAAAATCCCCAAAAAGAAAATGCTTTCATCATCATTCAACACTTTCACCACACACACATTATCACTGTTTTTGCAGAGGTGCTCAGAATACAACAGTTTAGAAGCATACATATATAAAGATACACAACATATCCCTCCAAACTGCCAATATCCCAAACCCCTCCTTTAACCCTTTCAGGGTCCGTCCCGTAGATCTACGGCTTTACGTTCAGGGTCCAAACCGTAGATCTACGCTATGAGCTCAGCTCACTCTGATAAACTGTGAGTGGTACATTTGGGCCTAGATATGAGAGAATACATCTATGTGGTATGTGTGCACCACATAAAACAGATCCTGCAGCACACTGTGTATAATGAGAGAAAAAAAATGAAATCATGATTTTTCGATTAAAACAGCAACTTTGCAGTGTTTTTTCGTAGTGTTTTTTATAGTTGTATTTGCGATTTCTTGGTCTCATTTGATAGAATGGAAGACATATTACAGAAATAGAGATGATTTTGATTGGTTTTTAGCACTGGAAATGGCTTGAAACTGAGCTCAAAGTAGCAGAAATGTTAAATTTTTGCCGATATTCAAGAGTAAACAAACGACCTCACACGTCTAATACACTTCAGCTGGTGGGTCTAATATACATTCACAAATATGGTGATGATATTTATACAATTATTACAGTATTGCATAACAGTAAATCTTCTATTTTTTGGTGTGAATAAAAATTCATTATGTGAATAAAAAATCAAAATGGAATTTATTTGTAAAGCCTCAAACATAACTAATGAACAGAGGAAATGTTAGTTTAGTGCCAGGATGCCTACATTGTTCATTCTGGACCCTATTTTGAAATTGAAATATTTTGAACTTTGTGTTAAATTGGCCAAATTAACAATTTCCGATCACTTTATTTTGTAGTTGAAACAGTTGACTTGGCGATTTCTTGTGCTCAATCGATAGAATAGAAGTAATACTAGTGAAATAGCTAAGAATTTGGTTGATTGGAATAATGTAATTGGCCTAAAATGGGAGTCAAAGTCGGCAAAATCGCCGATTCGTAAATATCGCTGACACATCAAAATTCGCGAGAGCATAATTTCGTCAATTTTTTACCAAATTTCGTACTTTTTGTTTTATTACCTTCACAAAAAGATTCTCTACGATTTCATAAGAAAAAATAACAAATTTTTTTTTTGGAAAATTCTTGGACACTGGTGCGTGACTCGAGATTTGGGCCTTGGACCCTGAAAGGGTTAAAGTGCAGGCATTGTACTTCCCATTTCCAGGACTCAAGTCTGACTATATGAAAATAACCGGTTTCCCTGAATCCCTTCACTAAATATTACCCTGCTCACACTCCAACAGATCGTCAGGTCCCAAGTACCATTCGTCTCCATTCACTCCTATCTAACACGCTCATGCACGCTTGCTGGAAGTCCAAGCCCCTTGCCCACAAAACCTCCTTTACCCCCTCTCTCCAACCCTTTTGAGGACGACCCCTACCCCTCCTTCCTTCCCCTATAGATTTATATACTTTCCATGTCATTCTACTTTGATCCATTCTCTCTAAATGACCAAACCACCTCAACAACCCCTCTTCTGCCCTCTGACTAATGCTTTTATTAACTCCACACCTTCTCCTAATTTCCACACTCCAAATTTTCTGCATAATATTTACACCACACATAGCCCTTAGACAGGACATCTCCACTGCCTCCAACCGTCTCCTCGCTGCTGCATTTACCACCCAAGCTTCACACCCATATAAGAGTGTTGGTACTACTATACTTTCATACATTCCCTTCTTTGCCTCCATAGATAACGTTTTTTGACTCCACATATACCTCAACGCACCACTCACCTTTTTTTCTCCCTCATCAATTCTATGATTAACCTCATCCTTCATAAATCCATCCGCCGACACGTCAACTCCCAAGTATCTGAAAACATTCACTTCTTCCATACTCCTCCTCCCCAATTTGATATCCAATTTTTCTTTATCTAAATCATTTGATACCCTCATCACCTTACTCTTTTCTATGTTCACTTTCAACTTTCTACCTTTACACACATTCCCAAACTCATCCACTAACCTTTGCAATTTTTCTTTAGAATCTCCCATAAGCACAGTATCATCAGCAAAAAGTAACTGTGTCAATTCCCATTTTGAATTTGATTCCCCAAAATTTAATCCCACCCCTCTCCCGAACACCCTAGCATTTACTTCCTTTACAACCCCATCTATAAAAATATTAAACAACCATGGTGACATTACACATCCCTGTCTAAGACCTACTTTTTACCGGGAAGTAGTCTCCCTCTCTTCTACACACCCTAACCTGAACCTCACTATCCTCATAAAAACTCTTTACAGCATTTAATAACTTACCACCTATTCCATATACTTGCAACATCTGCCACATTGCTCCTCTATCCACTCTATCATATGCCTTTTCTAAATCCATAAATGCAATAAAAACTTCCCAACCTTTATCTAAATACTGTTCACATATATGCTTCAATGTAAACACTTGATCTACACATCCCTACCCATCTGAAACCTCCTTGCTCATCCGCAATCCTACATTCTGTCTTACCTCTAATTCTTTCAATTATAACCCTACCGTACACTTTTCCTGGTATACTCGGTAAACTTATTCCTCTATAATTTTTACAGTTTCTTTTGTCCCCTTTCCCTTTATATAAAGGGACTATACATGCTCTCCGCCAATCCCTAGGTACCTTCCCCTCTTTCATACATTTATTAAACAAAAGTACCAACCACTCCAACACTATATCCCCCCCTGATTTTAATATTTCTGTCATGATCCCATCAGTTCCAGCTGCTTTACCCCCTTTCATTCTACGTAATGCCTCACGTACCTCCCCCACACTTACATTCTGCTCTTCTTCACTCCTAAAAGATGGTATACCTCCCTGACCAGTGCATGAAATTACTGCCTCTCTTTCTTCCTTAACATTTAAAAGTTCCTCAAAATATTCTCGCCATCTACCTAATACCTCCATCTCCCCATCTACTAACTCCCCTACTCTGTTTTTAACTGACAAATCCATACTTTCCCTAGGCTTTCTTAACTTGTTTAACTCACTCCAAATTTTTTTCTTATTTTCATTAAAATTTCTTGACAGTGCCTCTCCCACTCTATCATCTGCTCTCCTTTTGCACTCTCTCACCACTCTCTTTACCTTTCTTTTACTCTCCATATACTCTGCTCTTCTTATAACACTTCTGCTTTGTAAAAACCTCTCATAAGCTACCTTTTTCTCTTTTATCACACCCTTTACTTCATCATTCCACCAATCACTCCTCTTTCCTCCTGCCCCCACCCTCCTATAACCACAAACTTCTGCCCCACATTCTAATACTGCATTTTTAAAACTATTCCAACCCTCTTCAATGCCCCCCCCACTACTCATCTCTGCACTAGCCCACCTTTCTGCCAATAGTCGCTTATATCTCACATATATACACTCCCCTCTGGGTTTTCTTCTATTTTCTTTCTAGTTCTTATTCTTGTTTATTTCCTCTTATCTCCATGGGGCAGTGGAACAGAATTCTTCCTCCGTAAGCCATGCGTGTTCTAAGAGGCTACTAAAATGTAGGGAGCAAGGGGCTAGTAACCTCTTCTCCTGTATATATTACTAAATGTAAAAGGATAAACTTTTGTTTTCCCTTTAGGGCCACCCTGCCTTGGTGGGATACGGCCGGTTTGTTGAAAGAAAGAAGAAATCTATCTTTAAGGTAAAAAAAATTTTTTTGTTAATACTTCTGGGTGTCTAGAACGGATTAATTGATTTACATTATTTTTTATGGGGAAAACGGTTTCCGTTTTTGCCGATCGCCCTGGAACAGATTAAACGTGAAAACCGAGGGTCCATTGTACGTAATAATGTTCACTCTTGGGCACATTAAATGTTTTATTTTACGTTAATATAAACATTTTCATTAATCCATCTAGGATATTTTCTTCAAAATTATATAAGAAACGTATTACATAGGAGGGGTGGTAGTTGGGTGGAGGGAAAACATTATGTTTTCTCTGGTCCAACACCAAAGAAAACGTGTATGAATCTGCGTTGGCCCAGTCACCCCCCTTAACCCTTTCAGGGTCCAAGGCCCAAATCTGGAGTCACGCACCAGTGTCCAAGAATTTTCAAAAAAAAAATTTGTTATTTTTTCTTATGAAATCGTAGAGAATCTTTTTGTGAAGGTAATAAAACAAAAAGTACGAAATTTGGTGGAAAATTGACGAAATTATGCTCTCGCGAATTTTGATGTGTCAGCGATATTTACGAATCGGCGATTTTGCTGACTTTGACTCCCATTTTAGGCGAATTACATTATTCCAATCAACCAAATTCTTAGCTATTTCACTAGTATTACTTCTATTTTATCGATTGAGCACAAGAAATCGCCAAGTCAACTGTTTCAACTACAAAATAAAGTGATCGGAAATTGTTAATTTGGCCAATTTAACACAAAGTTCAAAATATTCCAATTTCAAAATAGGGTCCAGAATGAACAATGTAGGCATTCCTGGCACTAAACTAACATTTCCTCTGTTCATTAGTTATGTTTTGAGGCTTTACAAATAAATTCCATTTTGATTTTTTATTCACATAATGAATTTTTATTCACACCAAAAATAGAAGATTTACTGTTATGCAATACTGTAATAATTGTATAAATATCATCACCATATTTGTGAATGTATATTAGACCCACCAGCTGACGTGTATTAGACGTGTGAGGTCGTTTGTTTACTCTTGAATATCGGCAAAAATTTAACATTTCTGCTACTTTGAGCTCAGTTTCAAGCCATTTCCAGTGCTAAAACCAATCAAAATCATCTCTATTTCTGTAATATGTCTTCCATTCTATCAAATGAGACCAAGAAATCGCAAATACAACTATAAAAAACATACGAAAAAACACTGCAAAGTTGCTGTTTTAATCGAAAAATCATGATTTCATTTTTTTCTCTCATTATACACAGTGTGCTGCAGGATCTGTTTTATGTGGTGCACACATACCACATAGATGTATTCTCTCATATCTAGGCCCAAATGTACCACTCACAGTTTATCAGAGTGAGCTGAGCTCATGGCGTAGATCTACGGTTTGGACCCTGAACGTAAAGCCGTAGATCTACGGGACGGACCCTGAAAGGGTTAATACATAATGCTTTTGTTTACAATTCTTGACATGAATTATTCATTACTTCACCCTTTGTTTATGATGGTATCTAAAGGTAGTTGTCAGAAACGATTAAACTCAGTGAACGTGGTATGTCGATGGTAATAATATAGCTCTGGGCCTCATTAAATATCGTGTAGCTATGTAGGTAGGTGTAGATATGTAGCCCAGGTGGGCTACATCTACCGGCTACCAACACCTGACTTCCTACAAATTAGTACTACTCACCTCTTGCCCTACATTAAGACTACAAATATTTTAAGGTAAGTAATGAATGTACAGTGGACCCCCGCATAGCGAACTTAATCCGTGCAAGAGGGCTGGTCGTTATGCGAAATGTTCGCTATGCGAATTAATTTTCCCCATAAGAAATAATGGAAATAAAATTAATCCATGCAAGACACCCAAAAGTATGAAAAAAAATTTTTTTTACCACAAAAAAATGTTAATTTTAGTACACACAAACTGAAAAAGGCATGCACAATTACATGACACTTACTTTTATTGAAGATCTGGTGATGATTGATGGGATGGGAGGAGGGGAGAGAGAGTGTTAGTGTTTAGAAGGGGAATCCCCTTCCATTAACACTTGAGGAGGCAAGTCCTTTTCCGGGGTTACTTCCCTTCTTCTTTTAATGCCACTAGGACCAGCTTCAGAGTCACTGGACTTCTTTCTGTCCATAGAGCTCTGTACCTCCCGTTCCTTTACGATTTGTCTAAAATGGGCCATAACATTGTCATTGAAATAGTCACCAGCACGCCTTGCAACAGCTGTGTCAGGGTGATTTTCATCCATAAAGGTTTGCAGTTCAACCACTGTGCACACATTTCCTTAATTTTTGAAGTAGGCACAATGGATTCCACAACTGGCATAGGCTTCTCAGGGTTAGCCCCAAACCCTTCAAAATCTTTCTTAATTTCCATACTAATTCTCACCCTTTTTACCACAGGGTTGGCACTAGAAGCTTTCTTGGGGCCCATGGTCACTTATTTTCAACAAACAGAACCGAAAACACTGTAATAATACGAAATATTCCGAGTGTATGCTTGAATGTTACCGCGGAGGCTAGCTGGTAAACAATGGGACAGGCGGCACATGTGAGGCTGGCTGAGGCCGCACATTGGACGCGTCTCGGACGAAGTTCGCTGAGCGGGTTTTTGTCTACTATGCGGGGCAAAATTTTAGCGATCAAAGCGTTCGCTATGCGGAATGTTCGCTATGCAAGGCGTTCGCTATGCGGGGGTCCACTGTACTGTGTATGTATTTTACTTTTTATTGTGTTTTTTAATGTCTAGTTCTATTACTAACTTAATTTAAGTTAGTGTAAACTTGAAAACCCTATGCCTGTTGTGGAATCTATTGTGGCTTTGGGGAAGTTCATGGGGTTGGATGTGAGTGGCCAGGATGTGGAAAAGTTGGTGGATGACTACACAGAAGAGCTAACTACTGAAGAGCTGCAACACTAAAGTTATTTTCTATAAAATTTATTTTTTGTTAATATTTTTGGGTGTCTGGAACAGATTAATTGTATTTACATTATTTCTTTTGGGAAATATTACTTCAGTTTTCGTACAAATTGGTTTTCGGCTGACCTTCTGGAACGGATTAAAGACAAAAACCAGGGTTCCACTGTAAATGTCTTGCATGTCTGTCACTCACAAATGAAATTACTGCATCAATTAAAATCGTAAAGCCAACAATATACAGTACAATTTAATGCAGGTGCCTTTTTTTAACTATTGCATCTATTATTACACTTCAAACCTACCCTTAGGGATTTTGGAACAGGTACGAGGATGGGCTGAAGGAGTCGCGTAAGCTGAAGTGGAAGAGATCGCACCTCCACAGTTTCTTCATCAACTTCCTCCCCTTGCATCAAGTGGTTACGTAGATGATCTATCAAAATATAACATATAAGTTTGAATGCATTCAGAATTCTACTTTGTCATTCATAAATGTTAACATTTTTTTAACACATAAGTTCTCTCTCACCAAGGTATAGGGTGACCCAAGAACAGAACAAAAATTGCAAACACTCATTCAATAGCTGCCTTGACAGAATTGTGCAAACATCACAATTCAAATAACCCTCTGAACTGGAGCATCCCCACCCTTCTTTCAGAATGCAAATGTTGTATTTCCCTCCTCTAGGACTCATATGAATTCCTTCATAAATGTTACCTTGCTCTCACATTAACAGCACATCAAGTCATAAAAACCATTTATCTCTATTCGCTCAAACAAACTCACACATGCCTGTTGGATGCTCAAAACCCTAGCACTCAAAACCTTCTTTACCCCCTTCCCTCCCTCCAACCCTTCTTGGATTGACCCCTACCCTTCCTTTCCTCACCCTCTTGATCATCCTGTCCCCTTAAAGGTGGCCTGTGGCCTGGTAGGCAACACTCGCTTCACACACCGAGTGTCCAAAGTTCAATCCCCGGCAAGGGTGGAAACATTGGGTGCATTTCCTTACACCTGTTGTCCCATTCACCCAGCAAGGAAGTAGGTACCTGGGTATTAGGTGACAGGTGCAGGTCGCATCCTGGGGGACAAGCTTGAGGATCCCAATGGAAATAAGACGGAAGTCCCTCGATGATGCACTGCCTTTCTTGGGTTATCCTGGGTGGCTAACCCTCAAGGGGTTAAAAATCTGAACAAAACTTTATCTCTAACTCCATTCTCTCTAAATGCCTACACAACTTCAACACCACCACCTCAGCCTTCTAAATCATACCTTTGGTAACCCCACTCTGACTTTATTAACATGTTCCAACTTCTCTGAATAATATTCACACCGCACATTGCTCTCAAACATGACATCTCCACTACCTCTAGCCTCCTCTTTCCTGCAACATTTAAAGCCCATGCTTCACACCCATATAAAAGTGTTGACACTATGATATACAATGAAACCTCGGTACTTGAACAGCTCCCTACTCGAACAATTCGATGCTCGAACACTTTGTTCAGTAAAAAAAAAATTGCTCGGAAGTTGACCGCTTGCTCAGCACTTAACCAAACAAACACGACCTGCCAGAACATGTGTCAGTCTCCCCACAGCTGTCGCTCAGTGCAAAACTCCGCTGAAATTTACTGTAAACTATTTCGTGTCTCTTTGGATTTTATTTTTTCTATTATTTGTGTAAATAAGTCACCATGGGGCCTAAGACAATTACTGATAACAGCCAATCAAAAACAAAATAGGTTAGAGTCACAACAGAGATGAAAAAAAACTCATAGCAAAATATAAGAGTAGTGCCTGCGTGTCTGATCTTGCGACCTGTGTAAAACATTCATTTCAATCCATTCATTATTAACCCTTTCAGGGTCGAGAGGCCCTCTCTTAAACTCGTTCTCAGGGTTGAAAATTTTTCGGAAAAAAAAAAAAATTATTCTTTCTTGTGAAATGATAGAAAATCTTTTCCTGATCATAATGACACCAAAAGTATGAAATTTGATGGAAAACTTATGGAATTATGCTCTCGCGAAGTTAGCGGTCTTGACGATGTTTACGCATTGGCGATTTCGCCCATTCCTGTGTACTAATCAACAATAATCATATTTATTTCACTAGAACTCCATTTTTTCTATCGAATGAGTACAAGAAACCACCCATTTACCAATTTCAACTATCCAATAAAGTGGTTAGAAATTGGCAATTTTGCCAATTTCACACAAATTTCAGAAGATGCCAATTTCCAAATAGGATCCAGAATAAACAAGAAAGACATTCCTGGCACTAAAATAACATTTCCTCTGTTCGTTAGTCACGTCCCCAGGGCCCCTCTTACATTTCTTTTCCTTTCCACTTTGAATTTTTATTCTCACATAAAATAGGAGATTTACTGTTATGCAGACAACTGCATTAGTGTAGAAATGGTATAAATAATATCAGCACACTTGTGAAAGAATATTAGACTCAACAGTTGATGTGTACTGGACGCTTGGCATGATTTGTATACTTTTGAACTTTGGTAAAAATCGGACATTTCTGCTAATTTGAGCTCAATTTCAAGGTACTTTTCTTTGTGAAACCCATCAAAATCATCTCAATTTCTGTAATATGTCTTCCATTCTATAAAATGAGACCAGGAAAACTAGAATACAACCATAAATACCATACAAAAATACAGTGCAAAGTCGCTGTTTTAATCCAAAAATACGGTCAAAGTTTTTTTTTCTCATTACGCACTGTGTGCTGCAGGATTTTTTATACTGCGCACACTGACCACATAGACCCATTCTTTCATATGTAGGCCTACCAGCTTTCTCTCGCTAGATTTGAAGGCGCTAGAATTTAGGCGTTCTAATATGTCAATAACCCTGGTGTGTAAGCTGTACTAATACATCGGAAACCCTGAAAGGGTTAACAGTGCCACATCAAGAAATAGGTCAATATCTTACTTCTGAGATAATCCAGGAAAACGCACGCATAGCATAGGACCCAGGAAAAAATACAGTGGTACCTCAGGATACGAATTTATTTCGTTCCAGAAGGCTGTTCGAGTGCCGATACCGAACGAATTTGTTCCCATAAGGAATAATGTAAATTAGATTAATCCGTTTCAGACCCCCAAAAATAAAAGTGCAAAAGCACTTACATAAATACACTTGCATAATTGTTCGCAATTTGAGCTGTTCGTATCCTGAGGTACCACTGTATCAGGGAAAAATCGCACTATTTTTGAGCCTTTTGCTAAGATAAACGTGATCTAAGCGTATTTGCCCTGATGTAAACAATGCTTCCACCTCTCCAAACAATGACTATTAATTCTGGCATCTTTGTTGTGTTTCTAGGTTATTTATCATGTTTCTTATATCAAGTTGGAATAAATGTGATAGAGAGATAACCTTTATTACTTATGTTAGTGTATTTACAAAACGTATTCGCACCAAAACTAGTATCCAGCTATCAAGACAACTTATCAGATACTGAATGCTCCTTCTGCTGGCCTCTCCCTCTCTCTCCTACAGCTCCTCTCACTTTGGGCCCCTCTTATATTACACTTGCTTTCCATTTTGAATTTTTATTCACACAACAAATAGAAGATTTACTGTTATGCAGACTACTGCATTATTGTAAAAATGGTAAAGATATAATAACACAGCATTTGTAAAAGCATAATTACAGATAATACCACAGACCACTACCCTACTTTCCTCATAACAACTCTTGGTAAAATACCCCAAGACACTACTAAAGTCACCTTCAGACTTCACAATGAGGCAGCCATTAATAACTTCACAACAGCAGTAACAAACATTGACTGGCACACTGAGCTAGAAATCTATACAGATATTGACGAATGTTTTAATAATTTTCTAAAAAAGACCCAATACCTTTATAACAAGCACTGCCCTAAAAAAACTAAACAGATGTCAGCTAAGAGACTGAACAGTCCCTGGCTAACACCCAGTATTCTCAAATCCATAAATACAAAACACCGATATGAAAAACAGTACAGAATGGGTCACATAACCAGAGACCAAACAAAACGTTACTCGTCAATCCTAACCAGCCTGATAAGAAGGGCAAAAAAATTGTATTATGAGAACAGATTATCCAACTTACGAGGTGATATAAAAAAGACCTGGAAGACCCTATCAGAAATTCTGGGAACAAAAAAGATATCACGACATAGCGAAATAAAATTAGCAAAATCAGATGAACCCCAACTCCCACCAACAGAAACAGCAAACAGACTCAATGATTTCTTCTCCACTATAGGTCAAAACCTTGCCAATAATATCCCAAGCTCAGATACCCCACCAAATGACTACCTCACTGGCAACTACCCGAACACACTGTTCCTAGCTCCGACTAACCCATACGAAGTCTCCCTTATTATCAACGCACTGAAAAACAAGGCAGGAGATTTAAATACCTTACCACCCTTTATATACAAAAAAGCGTCACAAGTACTATCACCAATCATTGCAACACTCTTTAACAAATCCATTGAATCCTCCACCTTCCCTACAGTTCTCAAAATAGCAAGGGTCACCCCGATCCATAAAGGAGGAGACCAAACAGAGTTGAATAACTATAGGCCAATATCCAATTTACACCCTCTCTCAAAAATCTTCAAAAAATTAATTCATAAACGAATCCACTCCTACCTCATCTCCCATAACATTCTCAACCCCTGCCAATTTGGATTCAGGCCTAATAAAAATACTAATGATGCTATTATACACATGCTAGAACATATATACACTGCAACAGAGAAAAAAGAAGTCCCACTGGGGATCTTCATTGACTTACGTAAAGCTTTTGATACAGTTGACCATGACTTGCTCCACGTAAAATTGTCACACTATGGTATTAGAGGGCACTCCCTCAACTACCTCAAGTCTTACCTCAGCAACAGAAGCCAATATGTGTACGCAAATGGGCAAGCTCTTCCGCACAACCAATTACAGTTGGTGTCCCACAGGGAAGTGTCCTTGGCCCTCTTCTCTTTCTCCTATACATAAATGACCTACCAAATGCTTCGCAATTACTCAAACCCACACTTTTTGCAGATGACACCACATACGTCTTCTCTCACCCGAGCCCAGTCACGCTAGCCAATACTGTAAACACCGAATTACAGAAAATATCTACCTGGATGAGGACTAACAAACTTACACTAAACATTGACAAAACCTACTTCATTCAGTTTGGTAGCAGAGCTACAGATGTACCTCTTAACATAACGATAAACGGATCACCTATCACAAAGCTAACAGAGGGAAAATTCTTAGGAATCCACCTCGATAATAGACTCAAATTTCATACACATATACAACAAATTTCTAAGAAAATTTCCAAGACTGTAGGCATACTATCGAAGATACGGTACTATGTTCCACAGTCCTTTATCACTCTCTTATTTACCCCTATCTCACCTATGGAATTTGTGCATGGGGCTCAACAACAACTAACCATCTCAGACCACTAATTACCCAACAAAAGGCTGCAGTTAGAATGATAACAAATTCTCACTACAGGCAGCACACTCCACCAATATTCAAAACACTCAACCTACTCACCATACAAAACATCCATACTTATTATTGCACTTATTTCATACATAGAACACTTAACTCTGATATTAACCCTCCCCTCAAACATCTCCTTGCCAACCTCAACAGAACACATGACCATAACACAAGGCACAGATCACTCTTTGATGTTCCTCGTGTCCATCTCACACTATGCAAAAACTCAATGCACATAAAAGGCCCTAAAATCTGGAATTCATTACCTGTAAATATAAAAGAAACACTACCTGTTTATAAATTCAAGTCTCTTCTCAAAGTTCACTTACTCACTCAAAACCAAATAAATACTGAATAACTGAACCATATAAATTGTATATCCTAAATGTTACTCACAATTATATCACACAAATGTTAAACCTAACTTTGTTATTTTTTTTAAATACACTACCTAACAGAATACTCCATTCTACTGAATGTACAGCAATGCATGCAACCATAGGACCTGTCTTTGTAATACTCATTTGTATTTTATAATTATCTGTTTACAATAATGTCTTATCACTGATTTCATCATTGCTTAGTTAATCTTAAGTTAATTTTAAGCCAGCCCGTAATGCTATGCATATATGTGGCTTTGGCATGCTGCTCTTACCTGTATTTTTTGTACCTCTGTTTGTATGCTAAAATTTCTAAATAAATAAATAAAATAAATACTAGACTCACCAGTTGATGTGTATTGGAGGCATGACATAATTTGTTTACTCTTGAACATCAGCAAAAATTGAACATTTCCACTATTTTGAGCTCAATTTCAAGATACTTTTAGTCAGTACACCATTAAAATTCATATCTATTTCTGTAATATATCTTTCATTCTATCAAATGAGGCCAAGACAATGAGAATACAACCATAAATACCATACAAAAATAAACCGTGAGCCACAGGTGTGCACAGAGTGTCAGCCGCCCTTTAACCCTTTGGGGGTTTCGGCCGTTCTAGTATGGCTTAGGACCCAGGGTTTTTGATGTACTAGTACGCCTAAATTCTAGCGCCCTCAAATCTAGTGAGAGACAGCTGGTGGGCCTACATATGAAAGAATGGGTCTATGTGGTCAGTGTGCGAAGTATAAAAAAAATCCTGCAGCACACAGTGCATAATGAGAAAAGAAAAACTTTGAGAGTGTTTTTGGAAAAACAGCGACTTTGCACTGTATTTTCGTATGGTGTTTATTGGTGTATTCTAGTTTTCTTAGTCTCATTTTATAGAGTGGAAGACATATTACAGAAATTGAGATGATTTTGACTGGTTTTACAATGAAAAGTACCTTGAAATTGAGCTCAAATTAGCAGAAATGTTCAATTTTTACCAAAGTTCAAAAGTAAACAAATCATGCCAAGCGTCCAATACACGTCAACTGGTGAGTCTGATATTCTTCCACAAGTGCGCTGATATTATTTATACCATTTCTACACTAATGCAGTAGTCTGCATAATAGTAAATCTTCTATTTTTTGTAAGAATAAAAATTGAAAGTGGAAAGACAAAAAAATATAAGAGGGGCCTGAGGATGTGACTATAGAACAGAGAACTTGTTATTTTAGTGCCAGGAATGTCTTTCTTGTTTATTCTGGACCCTATTCAGAAATTGGCATCTTTTGAAATTTGTGTGAAATTGGCAAAATTGCTAAATTCTGACCACTTTATTGGATAGTTGAAATCGCTAAATGGGTGGTTTCTTGTACTCATTCAATACAAAAAATAGAGTTCTAGCGAAAAAGTTTTGATTTTTGTCGACTAGTACATTGGAATTGGCCAAAAATAGAGCTCAAAGTGGGCAAAATCACCGATGCGTAAACATCGTCAAGACCGCTAACTTCGCGAGGGCATAATTCAGTAAGTTTTCCATCAAATTTCATACTTTTGGTGTCGTTATGATCGGGAAAAGATTCTCTATCTTTTCATAAGAAACAATAATTTTTTTTTTTGAAATTTGGCCGACCCTGAGAACAAGTCTCGGAGAGGGCCTGTCGACCCTCAAAGGGTTAAAAGTGAAGCCTTTGTTTGTTTATAGCTCGGATAGACAAGCATTGTGTTTAGTTTTTTTCTATTTTAGATTTATGCATGCAAGGCTTGTAAACTTTTTGTTACAATGCTTTGGTAAGCGTACTTATTTTTGGGGGTCTGAAATGGATTAATCTAATTTACATTATTCCTTAAGGGAAAAATTCGTTCAGTGCTCGAACAGATTGGCACTCGAACAGCCTTCTGGAACAAATTAAGTTCAAGTACCGAGGTTCCAATGTATTCCCATTTTTAGCCTCTCTAAATAGGCTTTTTTCTTTCCAAAGACACCTCAACACACCACCTACCAAATGTTTACCCCTCATCTATTCTATGCCTCGCCTTGTCTTTCATACACCTATCTGCTGAGTTCCTACATATAAATACAGGAGGACCCCACTTATTCAGCAGGTTTGGGGACAGCTATTGCTGTAAAGAAAAAATTGCTGTAAAGTGAAACACAGAACTTTTTACCCTTTCAAATTACAGTGGTCCCTCAATAATCGTCCGGCCTGAAAGTCGTCCATTTTGGAAATAGTCCTGTTTTTTCGTCAAAATATTGGCTCGCAAATGGTCCGGTAACTCGCTAATAGTCCTAATAGTCCTTCGTCCCGGACGCGTACTCACGCTCTGAGCCGCCTCGGCCTTTCCTTCCCAGCCAGTGTGCCATTGTTTACCAGTGAGTGACGGTCCCCTCACATGCTCCTACGAAATATTTCATGATATTCCATTGATTTTAGTGCTTGCAAGTGCTAAATAAGCTACCATGGCTCCAAATAAAGCTTCTAGTGCCAACCCTTTGGTAAAGAATGTGAGAAACACATAATTTATGAAAAAGTTTGTAGAAAAATACAAAGATGGTGGTGGTAGAGTGGAAGCAGTTGTGATAGTGGTTGATGAACATAAGAAAGGAGGATCACTGCAGCAGGCCTGTTGGCCCATGCTCGGCAGGTCCTTTACAATTCATCCCACTAACGAAACATTTTCCCAACCCAGTCCTCAATGCTACCCAAGAAATAAGCTCTGATGACTCTATCTGCTCATTTGCAAGTCCCAAATGAGTGGATAGAGTTATCAGAGCTTATTTCTTGGGTAGCATTGAGGACTGAGTTGGGAAAATGTTTCGTTAGTGGGATGAATTGTAAAGGACTGCCGAGCATGGGCCAACAGGCCTGCTGCAGTGATCCTCCTTTATGTTCATCAACCACTATCACAACTGCTTCCACTCTACCACCACCATCTTTGTATTTTTCTACAAACTTTTTCATAAATTATGTGTTTCTCACATTCTTTACCAAAGGGCTGGCACTAGAGGCTTTCTTTGGTGGTAGTGATGGTGGTAGAAGGTAGTAGTGATGGTGGTAGAAGGTAGTAGTGATGGTGGTAGAAGGTAGTAGTGATGGTGGTAGAAGGTAGTGATGGTGGTAGAAGGTAGTAGTGATGGTGGTAGAAGGTAGTAGTGATGGTGGTAGAAGGTAGTAATGGTGGTAGAAGGTAGTAGTGATGGTGGTAGAAGGTAGTAGTGATGGTGGTAGACAGTAGTAGTGATGGTGGTAGAAGGTAGCAGTGATGGTGGTAACAGTTGTAATAGTGGTAGAAGGTCGTAGTGACGGTGGTAGTGGGTTCCTTCTTTAGTGATTCAGTGATTCTACCAACTCCTCCAATGTTGTTGGAGTTATATAGGGCTACAAAAACCACCGCCGACTCAGCTGCTGCTTCACCACCATTATGGATGGCTTACACTCAGTGGCCCTTATATACCCAACAACAACACAATACAACACCTCTCGTGACATACGTAATGACTTACTTTATTCATTCTAGAGTATATTCCATGTTTCTATGTTATTAATATTGTTTATTATGTCATATTAGTTGAATTGTGATAGATAAATAAGCCATAGAGTTGATATTAGTGTCATATTCTCCAACAATAAACTTGCCATCCCTCCCTCATACAAACAAATAGCCAATAAGAACATAACAATGTTGTTAGGCAAGACACATATGCAACAGTTAGGTATCTTTATTTCGAAACGTTTCGCCTACACTGTAGGCTTCTTCAGTCGAGTACAGAAAAGTTGATAGAAGCAGAAGAGACTTGAAGACGATGTAATCAGTCCAGGGTGATGGACTGATTACATCGTCTTCAAGTCTCTTCTGCTTCTATCAACTTTTCTGTACTCGACTGAAGAAGCCTACAGTGTAGGCGAAACGTTTCGAAATAAAGATACCTAACTGTTGCATATGTGCCTTACCTAACAACCTGTCGGTATTTTATACCATTTTAATGTTCAATCTGTCAGACACTGCAACACAAGGGTATCTTGGTACAGACCTGAAATCAACTTCGACAACCTCTACTAGTGAGAACGGCTGGATTTGAGAGGGACCTGACCTCCCAACATCTGCGTTCTACTAGTGACCTACGTCTCACCTCCTGGCACTATATAAGGCTCCATCCTGTCACTTCTACTCCATATTGTTTCAGACTATGGAACAATGCTCTTCTCCAGACTGAGGGACTGACCACCTCAAAACTTTAAGGGTGATGGACTGATTACATCGTCTTCAAGTATCTTCTGCTTCTATCAACTTTTCTGTACTCGACTGAAGAAGCCTACAGTGTAGGCGAAACGTTTCGAAATAAAGATACCTAACTGTTGCATATGTGTCTTACCTAACAGTAGGCTTCTTCAGTCGAATACAGAAAGTAGGCAGGAACAGTAGAGATGTGAAGACGATGTAATCAGTCCATCACCCTTGAAGTCGTAGAATTTGAGGTTGTCAGTCCCTCAGCCTGGAGAAGTTCAGTTCCATAGTCAGGAACTATCTCTACGACTTCAAGGGTGATGGACTGATTACATCATCTTCACATCTCTACTGTTCCTGCCTACTTTCTGTATTCGACTGAAGAAGCCTACTGTGCAGGTGAAACGTTTCAGAATAAAGTTGTCTAACTGTTGCATATGTGTCTTACCTAACAACCTGTCGGTATTGTATACCATTTTGATGTTCACCATAACAATGGAAGAACACTGCAGGTCTACTGGCCCATACAAGGCAGGTCCTTATCAAAATGACCTCCACCCAAAGCTACCCAAGAATTTACTCCCGTACCCAATGACACAAATCAAACTCAGCTCCTCCAACTCGTATGTTTGTCCAATCTCTTCTTAAAGCTACCCAAGGTCCTAGCCTCGATCACCCTACTGGTAAGTGTGATGCTAAATAAGAACTTAAGAAAGTAGGAACACTGCAACAGGCCTGCTGGCCCATACTAGGCTGGTCCTTCACAAATCCAACCCACTAACAGAACAAATGCTACCCAAGCAATAAGCTCAGGTGCAAGTCCGACTCAAATCCAACCCCTCTCACTCGTGTATTTATCCAACCTAAATTTGAAACTACCCAAGCCATAGCTTTTAGAACATTGGAAAGGAGGAACACTGCAATAAGCCTGTTAGCCCATATTAGGCCGGTCCTTCACAAATCCAACCCACTAACAGAACAAATGCTACCCAAGCAATAAGCTCAGGTGCAAGTCCGACTCAAATCCAACCCCTCTCACTCGTGTATTTATCCAACCTAAATTTGAAACTACCCAATGTTTTAGCTTCGATCACCCTACTAGGCAGACCGTTCCACTCATCAACTACCCCTATTACCAATGTTCATTTATACATTTTATTAGTGCCCTAGTCCTTATGGAGGGGGATTCCCCTTCCAAATAACCTCTCTTCCCTCTTTCCTCCTCCCTGTCTTCCATTCATCAACAACAGCCTTCAATAAAGGTAACTGTCATGTTGAATGTTCATTCTTTTGTGCATGTAAATCTATCTTTTAGGTAAAAAAAAAAAATTTGTTGATACTTCTGGGTGTCTGGAACGAATTAATTGGATTTACATTATTTCTTATGGGGAAAATTGATTCGAAAATCGTCCATTTCGATAATAGTCCCACTTCCAGGAACGGATTATGGATGATTATTGAGGGACCACTGTAATATAAAAGCCTGATAATATGGTTACATTATCATAATTTAAGTATGCAATAGAGCTAGGCCTAAAAAATGCATATATAGTACATAAATTACTTACATAAAAAAAATTTCCTTAGCTAATAGTGAGTGGTTAATATTTTTATTGTAGGAAGTCTGAATTAATGAATAATGGGTATAACTTAAAACCATTGCATTAGCAAAACGCTGTAAAGCGGGGCCTACCTGTATTCATTTCCTCTATACGCCCTCCCTCCAGTCTGACATCCAGTCATTCATTTCCTGCAATTTTTTTTTTCTCTCCTTATCTTGTTCTTTTCAATGTTTACTTTTGATTTCCCTTTTTAACATACCTCTTCCAAATTCCTTCACCAGCCTTTGCAACTTATTTTCAGAATCTCCCACTAAAATTATGTCAGCAGCAAAGAGCAATTGTTATATCACCCACTATGTATCAGATTCATAATCTTTTAATTTACACCATCCCCAACACCCTAGAATTCACTTCTTTTACAATCCCATCTCTCCTAAATTCCCTATTGTTAGCCTCACTATCTACATAAAAACACTGTACTACTTTAACCCTTTCAGGGTCGCAACCCCTGCTCTCAAACTTGCTCTTAGGGTCACAAAATTTACAAAAAAAAAAAAAAACTTATGAAATGGTAGAGAATCTTTTTCTGAAGGTAATAAAACAAAACAAAAAATAAAAAATCTGATGGAAAACTGACAAAATTATACTTTCGTGAATTTTGCTATAACAGTGATATTTATGCATCAGAAATTTTGTCCACTTTGAGTCCTATTTTAGGCCAAATTCTTAGCTATTTCACTAGTATTTCCTCCAATTTATCAACTGAGCACAAGAAACCGCCCAATCATCTATTTCAACTACCAAATAAAATAATCAGAAATTGGTAATTTGGCCAATTTCACACAAATTTAAAATATTCCAATTTCATAACAGGGTCCAGAATAAACAATTGCAGGCATTCCTAGCACTAAAATAACATTTCCACTGTTCACTAGTTACACTCCCAGGTTTTACACATGAATTCCATTTTTATTTTTTATTCACACAAAGAATTTTTATTCACACAAAAAAATTGAAGATTTACCATTATGCAATATTGTAATAATTGTACAATATCAGGGCATTCATGAATGCATGCTAGATTAACCAGATGGACATGTATTGAACAAGTGACATGATTTGTTTACTCTTGAATATGAGCAAAAACAGAACATTTCTGCTAGATTGAGCTCAATTTCCAGCTATTTTCAGTCCTGAAACCAATTAAAATCATCACTATTTCTGTAATATATCTCTCATTCTATCAAACGAGACCAAGAAACCAAGAATAAAACCATTAAAACCATACGAAAATACACCACAAAGCTGATGTTTTAAACCAAATACACTGTCACAGTTTTTTCTCGTGCAATGCATGCTGCAGGATTTTTTTTACATGGTGCACACTAACTGCACAGATCCATTCTCTCATATCTAGGCCCATATTTACCGCTCACAGCTTATCTGAACGAGCTAAGCTCATGGCATAGTACACATACTATGGCACTGACAGTGACCAAACCCACAGTACTATGGCACGGACAATGAGATATGGAATTTATCCAGCATTAGTTGTTTACTTTATCAATAAAAGTTTTGAAAATCCATTTTTATTTGAACTTATGCACTTCTCTTCATAGTAAACCAAGAAAGTACATAGTACCTTTGAGGGCACAGCGGTTGTAAAATGTCAGCTTGGCATCACATGGTCCACACTCCAAACTGATCCACACACTGCGTCGTTCTCGATGCTGCACAAGTGAACTTTCAATGAAGAACCTAGTGAGAAAAAAAACGACAGTAACACAATGTAATCTGCTTACGCTAAAACCAATACAATTATCTTCCTTTTTCTTCTTTCAACAAACTGGCCATATCCCACTGAGGCAAGGTGACCCATAAAAGAAAAACAAAAGTTTCTCTTTTTAACTTTATTAATGTATAAAGGATAAGGGGTTACTGGCCCCTTGCTCCCAGCACTTTAGTCGCCTCTTATGACATGCATGGCTTACAGAGGAAAAATTCTGTTCCACTTCCCCATGGAGATCAGAGGAAATACACAAGAACATGAACTAGTAAGAAAATAGAAGAAAACCCAGAGGGGTGTGTATATATATGCTTGTACATGCATGTGTAGTGTGACCTAAGTGTAAATAGAAGTAGCAAGATGTACCTGAAATCTTGCATGTTTATGAGACAGAAAAAAGACACCTGCAATCCTACCATCATATAAAACAATTACAGGCTTTCATTTTACATTCACTTGGCAGGACAGTAGTACCTCCTGGGCAGTTGCTGTCTACCAACCTACTACCTAGGAATTATTTTCCTACAGGTGTATAATAGAAAAAAGTACAGTACTAATAGTATGATCAGGGAAATGTTACAATCTACATCTACATTACACCTAACCTTTAAATAATTCCATAAAATGATCATTATTTACAATTAACACACAAATATATATTTATGCATATACTTATGTACTCATTTTTGTTCATGTAGTTCATTCTTGGGCCTCACCTTTTAACTAATTAATTAGTGTAAATCAGTATCTTGATTTATCAAATAGTATACACTTTCATTCATTGATATACAGTATTCAGCAACTACTACCATCCTTCCTAGTGTACTACACTTACCAACTGCCTTCACACTCAAGCTTATTACTGTACATTATTTTCACTCATTATGGATTTTTTAGCTTACATCTGTGTTCCTCTGCTCTGATAACACCCCTTCTGAACACTAAAATACTGTGCCTTACCTTGTTGCATCAGAGTATCTTCAATATAGTGACCCCATCACCTCTGTTCCTTAGAGCCTCCCATGTTGCTAGGTTTGGGTTTTAAAGACTGTCCTCATAACTCAGGTCCATAATCTCAGGCAATACATATGCTAGTGCTGTATAATCCAATATTGTTGTCAAGTCAGTGAGGTACAGCATATTTATCTTGAAGGAGTCCTTGATGAGGCTCCTCAAGGCTTTTTTTTTTTTTTTATTTTTTTTTTTTAAGTTTGCCAATGTTGTTTATGTCCCTCTCAAAATACATGAATCTTTAACCTTTTTAGCCAAAGTATTCTTTCTGCTCATAAAACATCATTTGTAAATAACAACTACATTAACTACAATTTTTTCTTCTATCATAGCCATGACATTCCTTCTCAGTCTAACCACAAGTCACACAACCTGACTTCCAATCAAAATTACAATTCGAAAAGTAATTTTTTTAACTCTTAACTAACCACAATAAAAATTAAAAGAACAGCCACCTCAAAAGTGAGACCACAACTATGTGGCTCATTTGTACTTTGAACAATCTTACATTATTCTTATTCATCACACACACACTGAAAAATATTCCATAGCCTCAAAATAAACTCAAAACCTTGGTGCCATTCACTTGTACAATCATATAGCCTCCCACCAATACTGCTTCCAACACCAAACATTTCACTGGATGTAAAAATTTACCCTTTGGACTATATAGACTGTGAACCTCCTCAAACCTTCAAATATTTTACCTTATTTTTATTTAAAATAAATTTAAAATGCTAACTTATTCCACAAACTATTAGCTGTTTTAGCACTCACCATGCAGTAGCAGCATTTTTCAATATAAAAATGTTGGTTGGCAATCACTTTAACCCTTAAACTGTCCAAGCAGATTTACGTTCATATGTGTAGTGCTCCAAAAGTAGATCTACTTTTTTTATATATTTTCAAATGAAAAAAAAAAAAAAAACGTAGTTCAAAGTTTTTTTTACATTTTTTCAAATGTAATAAAAAAAAAATCTACTTTTTTTACATACTTTCAAATGTTGAAAAAACGTAGATTTACGTTTGGACAGTATACGTTTGGCTAACTATATCCACATAGGAAGAACTTCACATGCATTTATGCCAGATAAACACCAGTGACTGCTCAAAAAATTGATCTTACATAAACAGACTTGTCCTATTTTTCTCTTTGATTTGACTTAAGACATAACAAAGAAACAACACTGCAGCAGGCCTACTGGCCCATGTGAGGCAGCTCCAAGTCTCCTACCTGCTTAAGCCAATGACCCAACCTAGTCAGGTCAGGTCGCATCCACTTAAGGAAGGAGCATGGCATCAAACCTATTAACACAAGCCAATCAGGTCCAACTCACATCCACCCACACCCACTCATGTATTTATCTAACCTATTTTTAAAACCTCACGACGTTTTAGTTTCTATGACGGTACTCGGGACTTTGTTCCACTCATCCACAGTGCTTTCCTAAATCCTTCCTGAATCTGAACTTTTCCAGACTAAAACCGTTGCTGCGAGCCCTGTCTTGGCTAGATATTTTTAGCACGCTATTTACATTCCCTTCATTTACTCCTGTTTTTCATTTATACACTTCAATCATGTCCCCCCTAATTCTACGCCTTTCTAGAGAGTGCAGATTCAGGGTCCTCAGTTTATCCTCATAGCAAACATTTCTGATACACAGGATCAACTTTGTCATCCTCCTTTGTATGTTTTCCAGCGCATTTATATCTATTCTGTAATACGGTGACCAAAACTGAGCAGCTTATTTTCCTATGCAATGTTTAGAACTTTGCATTTGTCTACAATAAACTGCACTTGCCACTGCATCAGTCTATTCAAATCTTCCTGGAGTGCTCTAATGTCTTTGTCAGAATGAATTTGACAGCCTATTTTGGTGTCATGGGCAAACTTGCTCATGTCGCTATTTATTCCCTCACTTATGTCGTTTATGTAGATTGTGAGCATAATACCACATTCATTACCATGATCTACCTCCTCAAACACCTTAGTGAAAAAAGTTAAAAAATTCATAATGATAATGTCCAAGATGAACTGAATCCCAAAAAGTTTCCTGTCCAAAGTGTGAGTTAGTTATGAATTGTGGCCTGTTACATAATTTAGTAATTAATTAAAACTATGCCCCAAGTTGATTACTCACGTGTCTCCACAAGACTGACAGCGATAACCTTCAGCAGGTATTGTGAGACGCAGCCATGAAGGTGGAGCCACATTGGGAGTGAATGGGGGTAAGTGTACACCATCCAGCTGCCACTGAGTGAGGTCACTGCCATCTGATGGTAGGATGTTATTAGAGGAGGGGTATTCAACTACTTCACCCTCACCCCCACCATTTACCTGCAGTAAGAGAAAAAATATTATGGAAAAAATTAACATACCGAGATGATCACACAAGGATAACTGAGAAGTATACCAGTTCTGCCACAGTATAAGTACTGTACATCTCATAAACCTTCGTGAAAAAACTTTAATTCCATAAAAAAAGCAAAAACTATTCATTTTTTAACTTCCACAAAAATCCAAGCAGTAACATATATAGTAGTGTGATACAGCACCAGGTATTTACCACAAAAAAATACACGTATGTTTGCATGAAGGTTAAAAGTTAAACAAATTGTGACCATCATCATCAAACTAGTACTGGCAAAGTAACATGATAGATTTTCAGGAAAATATATGTGAATAACCAAGGGTCAGTGCTCCCTGATATTGTAAAAGACATGTTATCATCCAAGTACTGTAGATTCCTTAGTTAAATTACATGGTGGTTTACCAAGAGTAATGACTTATTGAAATTAGTTATTTCCTACTGACATTAGTCTGCTATTGTCAAAAATACATAATAGACAATACAAATTTGTTTATACACATACTCACCAGATGATGATGTGCCCTTCAAATTCTACTAGGTAATTGTAATATATACTATTGTAATAACAACAAAGTGATGGGTTATGCAAAAGATACTGCATAAGTAATTTATGAAAATATTTTAAAAACAAACTCGCACATGAATTTATCTGGACAAAATAATTCTCAACCAAGAAACTGAACTTGTATTCATTAAACAGTGGCAGCAATGTCTTTCAAACTGGCTGAGAAACACTGCACCAAGACTCTCCAACTACCTCTTCACACATAGCTTCAAACGTAGCTCAGTTGGTAGCATACTCAGCTCACACACTGAGGTCCATGGTTCAATCTGGTACGGGTGGAAACATTTGGGCATGTTTTCTTAAGACAATGGCTGTCCCTGTTCACCTAGCAGTAAGTAGGTACGTAAGTACCTGGGTGTTAGCTGACTGGTGTGGGTCACATCCTGTGAACAAAATTAATCTAAGTTGCCCAAAATGCTCTGCATAATCTGGGGCTTTCTATATAGTATGGCACTTACGTCAGCTAGGTCTGTGTAAGTTGTATCATGTACTCGTAAAAATAATTATTATTATTTACACCAGACCCCTATCAGTCATCAAGAGGAAACTTGCTAAGTTCCAATAGTTAGTTCTTGATCAGCCAGGCTGTGGTATGTACACTAGACTGCATGCACTAACAACATGGTTGATCAGGTGATCCACCAATAGGCCTGATATGTGACTGGATCTCAGGGGCTCTGGCTTCCAAATCATCTTCAGGTAAACAAACCATATAGGTACAGTACCACTGTTTTGAAAAATAAATCCTGGGTTATTCCTGTAACACTTTATGTTCATTTATTACTTACCTGGGTGAGGGTGATAATATCAGAGGATCTCATTTTCAAAGACCACAACATTGTATCAATCGCATTTGCTAGAAAAATGACAGGATGGATAATGAGAACCTTCAAAACTAGGGATGCCAAGCCTATGATGACACTCTTCAGGTCGCTTGTTCTATCTAGGCTGGAATATTGCTGTACACTAACAGCGCCTTTCAAGGCAGGTGAAATTGCTGACCTAGAAAATATACAGAGAACCTTCACTGCACACACAAATTATGATAAAACACCTAAATTATTGGGGGACCGTTGAAGTTCCTCGACCTGTACTCCCTGGAATGCAGGTGGGAGAGATATATGATTATATACCCTGCCTCGGTGGAAGACGGCCGACTTGTTGAAAAAAAAAAAAAATACACTTGGAAAATTCTAGAGGGATTAGTACCAAATCTGCACATGAAAATCACTCCCTATGAAAGCAAAAGACTTGGCAGGCAATGTAATATCCCCCCAATGAAAAGCAGGGGTGACACTAGCATGATAAGAGACAACACAATGTGTGTCAGGGGCTCAGGACTGTTCAACTGCCTCCCAGCATACATAAGGGGGATTACCAATAGAACCCTGGCTGTCTTCAAGAAGGCTTTGGACAGGCACCTAAAGTCAGTACCTGATCAGCCAGGCTGTGGTTCATACATCAGTTTATGTGCTGCCAACAGTAACAGCCTGGTTGATCAGGTCCTGATCCACCATGAGGCCTGGTCACAGACTGGGCCACGGGGGCACTGTCCCCTGAAATCTTCTCCAGGTATACTGTACTTGAAAAGCTATTATATAAGCATCAGAACAACACAGAATGATCAAAATAACAGCAATTAAAAACTACAGTAAAGAGGCATTACTTAGTTAATTTCAAAAGTAATTATTCTTTAGTGACAAACTGCACAGAAGCAAGAAAGACACACACATGCAACAGTTAGGTATGTTTGTTCCAAAACATTTCACTCACAAAGTAGGCTTCTACAGTCAAATACAGAAGAGGCAGCAGAAGCAGTAGAGAAGTAAAGGTGATGTAATCAGTCTATCACCCTCGGAGAGTTAGTTTTAAGGTGGTCAGTCCCTCGTCCTGGAGAAGAGTTCTGCTCCATAGCCTGGAACAATATTTGAAACCATGAAGCAGAACTTTCCTCCAGACTGAGGGACTGACCACCTCAAAACTAAGTCTTTGAGGGCAATGCACTGATTACACCGTCTTTACATCTCCACTGCATCTACTGCCTCCTATGCTTTCGACTGAAGAAGCCTACTGTGTAAGCAAAACGTTTCAGAATAAAGGTGGCCCGGTAGCCCGGTGGCTCAAGCTCCCGCTTCACGCACGGAGGATCTGGGTTCGATTCCCAGCGGGTGGAAACATTTCGACACGTTTCCTTACACCTGTTGTCCTGTTCACCTAGCAGCAAATAGGTACCTGAGTGTTAGTCAACTGGAGTGGGTCGCATCCTGGGGGACAAGATTAAGGACCCCAATGGAAATAAGTTAGACAGTCCTCGATGACGCACTGACTTTTTTGGGTTATCCTGGGTGGCTAACCCTCCGGGGTTAAAAATCCGAACGAAATCTTATCTCATCTCTTATCTTATCTTATATCTAACTGTTGCGCATTTGTCTTTCTTATTAGTTTGTCAGTATTATGTATCATTATTTTATTCTGCACAGAGGTCAACGAAGCCAGGAAAGAATTCCAAATTATTTTCCCTATCATTGGACTGTGCCATCTTTGATGATATTCCACCAGCTAGATGTGCTTTGGTTGATGTGCAACCTGATAAAGGAATCCCCACATCCCATAAGCCCATCCTCTTCTTCTTTAATACATGCCAAAGAAAAAGAACAGATTGTGGCTTCTGCAGTGACTATCTGAAGCCAATAAAAAGATGAATTCATAAGTAATCCCATGAATACTAATTTCCCAATTTTTTCAATAAAAATGGCAAATTGAAAATTTGCCATTCTCTATTTATCACACAGAAACTAATGCCCCAAATTTGAAGATGTCCAAAAGTTGCATTCTCAAGTTAGTGGGGTTGACAGCTTGAAGCTGATCGAATGAGGCTTCACAAATTGGTACCCAGCTTGAAGCTGATCGAATGAGGCTTCACAAATTGGTACCCAGCTTGAAGCTGATCAAATGAGGCTTCACAAATTGGTACCAACACATCCCAAAATCAATTCAAACTTTTCTCTAGGATACACTAGATGTATGACACAGTACGCTTAAGATAGTAAACTATTTAAATCTGTGCTATATAGCATTTGCCCCATCATTATCAAATATCACCAGTTTTTGGTCTGTCAGTATGCCGAGTGTTATTTCTAAAATCACAGAGATACCAATATGTATATATATATTCTCAAGTAGAAAAGTGCTTAAATAAAAATTAAATTTCGCAGGAATGGTAATGTGACTTACAAAAGGAATTCAACACACTGAATAATAAAATGTATAAAAAACTGCAAAGTGCAAGTTGACAGCAAAAAATGTCAATAGAAAATAAATTGGAAAAACTAGTAACACCATCATTCTGCCAAATATTATGTGAAGGAATGTTTTTTCAGATTATTAACTTGGAGGATAATAAATAAGGAAAATCAATGAAAGCCACAATGTCTAGATTATTTCTATTAGGGGTCCTTGATCCTCTTCCGCAGAATATGACCCACAACAGTTGGCTTACACCCGGGCACCCATTTACTACTTGGTCAACAGAGGCAAAAGGTGTAAGGAAACATGCCAAACATTTCCATTTGTGCCAAGATGAAACTTATCCTTCAGATGTAAGATGAAGGCACTATATAAGATTCATTCAAGTCACTGACATAAACAAACTCAAATAGTATACTGATGACAGTGCTTTCTTGGTATCATGTTAATTAAAAGAATACAGCTAATGTGTCAATTGACAAAGTCATGAAGATAATTGTTAACAGACAATAAAACTGTCTGCATCTCAGGAGAAATCAAGTAATGAAACTGAAAAGAGTACCAGTACATAACTTTACTATAATGCATAATGAAGAACCTATTTTGTGAGAACCTTCAACAGAGTATACATGAATACATACAGTACAATTTAATTCTTCCTATCAAATGATTATTATTATATTTATGAGGGCACAAACCCCATAGGGGTCATGCAGAGCCTGGGGAATGGAAGGGATTCAGCACTGATTCATTGGACCTGTGCTCCAATTCCTTAGATCAAGAGTCCCTTACCAGCATCACAAAACCTTCCCTGAGGGGCTTGCCTACTTAATATAGTAAAAACAAAAGCAATATGTGAATATAGTAAAAACAAAAACAAATGTCAGGACAGGGCAGGCAGAGGTCTTACTAAGGTATCCAAGACACTATGTCTGGCTGTCAACAAATTTTTTTTTTCTAACATGCTCTCTGTTTCCCACCAAGGCAGAGTAACACGATAAAGAAACACTTTCACCATCATTCACACAATAGCTTAAGATTATTTCTGCTTGCCATGGTTCCCTATTTTAAAAACAAAATGAAGGCTACTGAAGATAAGAGATGCAGGGAAACATCCAAGTTTAGAATAAATACAACAATGAGAGATGCTAAAAGCAAGAGAGTGACACAGCTGAAACTAAATCATGTCAACAAAATTACTAAGAAACTGTGTCTACACAATCTTATAAATTTTGAAATCATAGAAAACTATATCAACAAGGTCCCAGGAAGTTAACATAATTCTGCATCTGTCAATGTATGACAGCTATAAGAAAGTGGAATGAATTGCCTGATCATGTCAAGCCCAGCAACTGCACAGTAAATGAATTTAAGACTAAAGCAAAATGCATAATAAATGAAGCAACAGAAAGGGAAGAAAAATACTTTCCATATATTCTTTTTACATAAAGCTACACAAGGAATAGTCAATTTGCAAAAAAAAAAAAAAAAAAAAAAAAAAAAAAAAAAAAAAAAAAAAAAAAAAAAAAAAAAAAAAAAAAGCTATGTCCTTAATTTTGATTTAGATTTACTAAATATCAAAAATTAAATTTTTCCTAAAAAGGTTTTTTTGAGTATATTTTGAAATGCCCAGAATTATTGTCATACATTTTTTTAAAAAATTTTGATAAAAATATCTTTATTTCTTCTGGGTTGTGGGCTGGTAACAGAAAACCCCCCGGGGAAAGGTACTCCCAACCCTGCCAATTTGAGGTAAAACGAAGCCGGGAAATTTTGGTTTTACATGATGGTGGGAAATGTGGGGGTTCTTTTTTTTCTTCTCATGAACATGCAAGATTTCGGGGTACGTCTTGCAACTTTCCTTAAAATTGGTCCCCACTACACTTTCATTTTACAAGCTTTTTATAACAACACCCCTCTGGATTTTTTCTGTTTTTTTCTTTCTGGTTCTTTTTTTCTAGTTTTTTTCCTCTTATTTTCCCAGGGGGAAAAAGGTGGAACAGAATTTTTCCCCGAACCCATGCGTGTTTTTAAGATGCGACTAAAATCCCGGGGGGCAAGGGGTTTGAAACCCCCAATCCCCCTGTAAAATTTTACAAAATTTGAAAAGAAAAACTTTTGTTTTTTTTTTTTTGGGGCCCAAACCGGCCTTGGGGGGAGGGCCCATTTTGTTGAAAGAAAAATCTTTATTTTTAAAAGTGCATTTTCGGGTATACGGGCCTAGCTGACATCAATGAAAACTACTATGTAGAAACTGCTTGTTTGCAGGGGCATTTCGGGCCCAAATTAGGTCAGTTTTGTCCCAGAATGTAAAGCACACCATTTCCACAAACTCCCGGGTACCCATTTTACTATGGGGAAACACAGAAAAAGGGTTTGTAAAAAAAAAACACTCCCATGTTTCTAACCCCGCCGTGAATTGAACCTGGACCCTCGCCATGTAAACGAGGCTTTACCCCACCACCCCAAGGGGGCCGGGGGCCCAAATTTTCGTGTTTTGGGTAATTTTAAAATTTTTACAGCATGTTTTTGAATTACCAAACTTTTTTGTCAGAAGAAAAAGAAAAACATGCATGTGTGCCTACAATGAAGAAAAAAATAAAAAGGGCATCCAATGAAAAAAAGTTATTCAATCCACTCCCTAAAAATTCCAATAATTTTTTGTACTGTTTTACTGGGTGAAAGCCTATGAACAAATAAAAAACTGAAAATTCAAAAATCAATTGTGGAATATATAATTTTTTCCTAATATTTCCCAGTCCTATTTGTAGTAATTTTTCCTTTTCCGGGTATGATGTTCAGGGGGGTTTTGAAATGTAAATTAGGGTAAAAAATTTCAATATTTGGCCGGAAATCTTATTCCGGGGATCCCCATCCCCGCGTATCAACATGGCCTTTGGCATCCCCTAATTTTCCCCGTCCAGATCAGGCAAAATTTAAATTATTTCCCACTGTCGGGTTAATATAAAACATCTTCAACTTTTCCTTTTGCTGCGCAGGGCCAATCGGGGAAGAAAAACAAGGGTATGGGTTTAAAAACACCCCACTATCTAAAAAAAGAAAAACCCGTTCTTTCTAGAAGATAAAAAAAATTTTAAGAATCATAATTTATTGAGCGCATTTGGTCCAAAAAAGTTTAAAATAAAATTTAAACTCTGTTTATTAAAAATTTAATGTTGATATGCTTGGTTTTTACATCGGCTTGGAATGTTTCTGTTTATTGTTGAAAACCTTGTGGGCCAAATGAGTCGTGCTGTTGGGGGAAATAATTTGAATTAAGTCTTTTTCTTATGTAACCCCAGACTGTACTGCGGGTTACCATTAACTGTTAAGTCAGGAATCCTTTTGTGTTTTTTAAGTTTCCATTTTGAGAGCACATTTTTTATTTTTAATTATAATCAAAAAAAAGGCGCTAAGCCACAAGACTATCCAGGCTGCAGGGCAGGAAGGAACGGGGGCATCAGGTGGAAAAAGGGGAGATGGATGAGAAACCCGGGTTTTCGGAAAAACAGGGGGCAGTGGATGGAAAAAGGGGTAAAGGGCAGCAAAGGAGATTTAAAACCAAAAAAAGGGTTTGAGGGGTGCGAAAAGTATCATCGGGGTTTTGTGGAGTAAATTTTCAGTCGTTGTCAAGAAAAAATGAGAGAGTCGGGAAAAGGGGGGCCATCAGCAAAAAGGGAAAGGGGTAAAGAGGAGGTAGGGAACGAAGAGGCCGGGGGGGAGGAAAAATTTGCGTGCTGTTGTTAGGGGGCAGTCAAACAGAATGTGGCAAATTTCGATACGGGAAAACCTTGACACTGCTCACAAAAGGGGGAACAGGGGCCTCTCCTTTGGATACCCAAAGAGTAAAAAGAGTGTGGCCAATGCGAAGGGGGGAAAGGAGAGTGTCCCCCAAACCTCGGCCCTGATGACAAGAAGACGGCCGGGAAAACCAAATGCCGGAAAAAATAGAATGAAGTTTGTTACCGAAAAGAGTTGACCAACGTTGTTCCCAAAACGGGTGCGAAGGGGGGTAGCAAATTGCAGAAAAATAGCCCAAAAAGGGAAACCCCTCGATGGGAAAATTTTGGTTTAAGGTCAATTATGCTGACCGGCGGGCAGTGTCTCCCTTTTTCATTGCCCGGGACGCCCCCGACTTTGCCCGGGGAAACCCAAACCAAAAAACAATATCTTTATTTTTTGGTAAGATACGGCGTAGCCAAAGGGTTGGATACGGAGAACTGGGGGGTTTGATGTATAAAAAAAAATTTTTTTCGAAAGCCTGTAGAGCACAAAGGGAGTCTGAGACTACTACAAATGATGAAACAGGCATGGGAATGCGTTACGAAAAAGGGGCGCAAAAATGGCATACATTTCAGCAGTAAAAAATGCTAGCTGAAGATATTTAAAGGGCCCTCGTACGACGTTTGCCCGGGAAAAATTTGCTGGAACCCGACGCCGTCTGAAGACAAAAGCGCCATCTGTGTACAAAAGCGGTGGCAGGGAGAATGAGAGTGGAAGTGATCAAGAAAAAGAGAGGGGAACCACCTTAGGCGTTGGTTTTCGAGAAAGGGAAGTGAGAAAAAACCGACCCGAACAGCTGGAACTTCCAAGGGGGGTGGGGAAAAAGGGAAAAGCTAAAATGAACATAAAAAAGGTGGTAACAAAGGGAAGAAAAGAGTGAAAGTGGCGAAGAAAAAAAGGGCGGAGCAAACAGGGGCGGCGAAGGGGGAATAAAGAATGTTACTAATATCGGGGCCCCATTCTATAAATGGAAGGTTTGTGTTAGATCGTGAGGGTACATAGAAAACGAAGGAAAATGGGCATCACGGTTTTTTAAGAAAAAGGAGGGAACATTTGTTTCTGTATAGGGGCCCTCTAAACAGGGGAAGGGGAAAAAAAGCACCAAGGCAAAAACCAAAACCCTTTGGGATGGATAAGTTAAGGTTTGAGGAGTAGCGGGGAGAGGGGGGGAAATAAATCTGGTCACCATAATCGAGTTTCGAAAAACGGGGGGCTGAATGTAGGCGAGCAATTTCCCGCGTCAGCTCCCCGGAAAGTTGGGGCAAGGGTTTTAAAAAGGGTTTACCCGGGCTGGGGACAATTTTGCCTTCAGGAGGAAAATGGGGGTTTTTCCAGGTTAACCGAGGTTTCCCAAAGAAAAGGGCCTAGAAACTGACTGTTTCACGTTCGGGGATAGGGGGCCATAGGATAAAAGGATGATCGGAGAAAAAAGACGTCTAGTGAAAGAAATTTTGGGTGAGTTTTGGTACTTAAAAATTTAAAACCCCTGTGTGGTGGCCCAAGTGGAAACACGGCGCCCGCATGGGGAGAGAAACTGCAATAAGGTGACGGGGTAAAGCGCCTGCACAAGCAATAGCGAACCCTTCAAAAATAGAGTGATGCCCAAAATATTGGGTAAAAAACAGAGGCCAAATCATTTATAGCAAGGAAAAAAAAAGTGTTGGGGCTTAGAACAACCCCTGGGGGGCTTTTTCCCCACTTGGAGGGAACCCCGGGGAAAAAAACATTATTGACTCGAACACGGAAATGTCTGTCATTTTAAAAAAGTTCTTGGGAAAGGAAAGGTAGATTCCCTCGGGGGCCCTAAGGAAGGGGCCGGGGCCCAAAAAAATTTTTCCCCCAAGTTGTGTCATATCCCCTTCTCAAGGTCAAAAAAAAATGGCAAAACTGAGTGTTTTATTCGCAAAGGCTTTAGGGAACATACGATCCAAGCTTTAAGTAAGGGTCTATGGTAGAACGACCCTTACGAAACCCATTTGTTAGCGGGGGAAAATTTTTGTGAGTTTTCAAAATTACCAAATTAAACGTCGATTTACGGGGCTTTCCCATAAATTTGCAAACGCACTTGTAAGAGCGAGGGGGGCGATTTTTGGGAGGATCATGTCCTGTATCCCCGGTTTTTTGGGGAAAAGGGGAGAACAATGGCAATTTCCACAGGGGGGAAAAAAACCCCTTTGTCCCAAAATTTAAGATTTAAGAGGTGTAAGAGGACTAAAAAGGGGCCCTGACCGTTTGTAAATGTTGTAACTTACAAATTTGAATGTCATTAGGCCCAGCTCCCGATGATCAAAAAGGAGAGCTTTTTCCCTCCAGTTTTTTAAGTGTAAAAGGCACATTATACTGTTCTTCCCCGAGAAAAAAAAGCCCAAGGGTATAACTCTCTGGCAGATTTTGGGAAAGAAACGAGGGGCCCAATAGATGGAGCCCTCGGGAAAAATCCCGGACCAATTTTGTCCCAAGGGTTAAATGGCAACGCCCGGAGGGTTTGCCTATACCCCAACCCCAGTGACCCGTAGAACAGGAGGGGGTCAGGAGTATTTACCACTAAATTTTCCCTTTCACTTTTTTCCGACTGCACTCATAAAAGGGAAGAAGGGGTTTATGGTGGAAACATAGTTTTTCGCCAACAAGTGCGTTTTAGCTTAGGATGACCCCCGGCGAGCGATGCACGTTCTGTTTAAAATAAAAAAAAGCCCTTCTCAGGGGTTTCATTGTACCGGTACCTCCCCCAGGGCAGCACGTTTAAAAACGTATTGCACGAGCACAACAGGAGACCACCAAGGCACGAAATTCTAAAGTGCCTGGGTTTTGGGGGTATAGAATGGAAGCCCCGGTTTTAAATTTGATGTCGGAAGAGGGTAGGAGCTCACCCAATGGGGGATGAAAAGGAACCCCCACTAAAACCCAGTGAGGTGTGGAAAAAGCCCCCAAATTTGCCCGACCCCAAATTGCCAGCAAAGGGTTTGGGGGGAAAAGGTGGTAAAATAGGAAGGAGAAGTAAGAATGATGGAAAATTTGATCGCTGCCCATTGAAAGGGGCGGGTTTGAAAGCCCAGGTAAAGCCCTTGGCAGTGGAGGGGAGAAACTGATAGATCGATCCCAAGAGAGGGTATGGTACGAGGATCAAAATGGGTGGGATTTCCCGTTTTAAAACTGGGGGGTTTTGAAGGCAAAAAAAAGCCCCCAAAGAATGCCACGGGGGAGTCACAATGAGCCCCCCCCAGAGGAAATGGTGGGTTAAAATCCCAAGTAACAAAAAAGTGGGGGTTGGTAAGGTTTAAAAACAAAAAAAAGGAAAAGCCCTGGGTTTAGAAAATGTTTCGGGAAGGAGGAATATAAAAACAATTGAAACCCCACTTATTAAAAGGGGAAAAGGGCTGCAGTGTAATCCCGCGAGGTAGGCCCAAAAAAGGTTGACGTAGGAATATCATTGGTAAAAGAAGGGAATTTTCCCATTAAAGGTCCCATCGGGAGAAAGGTTCCGAAAAATACAATAAATTATAGCCTGAGATAGGTTTAAAACGCCGATGAAATTTTTGGTTCTTGTAAGAAAGCCCCCAAAGGGGGAAAACCGGAAAAGGCAACTTCTAAGCTCCCCCCTTTTTACCCCTGAGGCCCGGGATTTTCCCGTAAATGGGCCCCATGATTGGCGATGAAGGAAATTAAGGAAATCGTGGGGAAAGGCCCCTTCGGACTAGGGGGGTTTAGAAAAGTCAACGTGTGGTGGCTTGAAAAAATTTTTTCAAGTAGGGGAAGGGAAAGGAGCTTTGCGAAAAAGGGGGTTTTGTGAAAAATGGAGGAGGGGGAAAGGGTGAAGGGAAAACAGGAAGGAATCAGTGCCCAAATTGAGGGTTTTGTCTCTGCAATATATTCTAAAAATTGGTTCAAGTTTTTCTAAATTAAAAAGATGTTTTGGGAAACCCTTTTTGGAGAAAGGAGGGGAGGGTGAGTAAAAAATTGGGACAGAAATGGCCCTGTACCAAGTAAAAGGGGGAGGGAAAAGTGAAAGGGGGCCCCGGGAGATGAAGTGGTGGGGGGGGACAGAAAAAGGTAAAAACCCCCTGGGGGGGTTGACAGAAGAGGGAAAAACCCTTGGGGGGGGAGGGGGGGGTGGAAGGCATAGTACGAGGGGGGGGTTTGAATCTCCAACTTGAAAATAGGCCAGAGAGGGGGAAGAACTGGGTACAGAGACGGGAAAAGGCCCCCGTGTGGAGGTGGAAAAAAGGGAAGGGAAAGGGGGCAAAAAAGGGTTTGAGCAATGGGGGATTTTTTGGGTTTTTGGGAGTGGGGGGCCCGATTGGTTTTAGGGGGGTCGTACGAGGTCTTGTCGTTTTGGGGCTTGTGGGGAAAGGGGACGCAAAAGTTTTGGGGGAAACAATGGGGTTGAAAAGTCGGGACGTCAGACCCAAGGACAGAAAAAGGATTAGATGGAAAATGGTAGGGAGGGGAAACAACGAGGGGTGCAGAAGATGGGACCCCGAAGTGGGGGGGATTTTTGGAAACACGGGGAATAAGAAAAAAGGGGTTAGTCCCCCCTTTGGGAAAGGCGGAGATGAGTAACTGCCATAGCATAAGGGAGACCTTCTCCCTTTTTGAGGCAAACGGATTTCCGTTCTTTTTAAAGTAGCCCTTTGGCAACGGCGGGAGTACGAAGGGTGAGCTTCTTTTACAATTAAGGCAAGTTTGGGGGTTAAATGAAAGATGTTTTTTGAATGGTTGTGGGCCCCCAAACGGGAAGGGGACCCCGGCCCAAATCTGCAATTTTTTGCTGGGTGCCCCAAACGCCAGCAATTTCTACATTGTTGCGGTGTGGGTATCACCTTTCAAAACTGAAAACCGATGTCCCGCGCATTTACAGGGACGGGGTTTCTGGCTGCCCAAAATTTAAAAACACCCCACATTGCAAGGGTAACGTCTCCCCCCCGGGCAGGAAGGACAAAAAGGGGCGATTTTGGGATTGGGTGTCCTGGATTTCCAGCTGTTCAAAAAGGGCCCATTCCCAACATGAGGGAAAATTTCCCTGTTGGCTTGGTAGGGGGCGAATGAAGTACCACTAAAAAGGGGAATTGAGGAAAAAATTTTTTTTCCCAATGGGATGGGGTTTTTGAAATCGATTTTTCGAAAGGAGAGAAAGATCATGAGCTTGGGTAGCTTCGTTGAGAGAAACATCTCTTTTCTAATACTTATAAATTTGATGACAAACTGTCACCCCTTCAATATAAACTTTGTATTTTTTTACTTTTAATTTTGCGGTTTTTAATGGCTTGATGGCAACCCCCATGAACTTTTTTGAAAGAACGGGTTGCTACAAAATTAAAAAATCCCAATTTATTATTATTATTATTATTACTGGGATTTTTAATTTAACATACTGAAAAAAGGGTATTTGGGGCTATTAACTAAAAAATTTCTTATAAAAATTTTCACATACCTGCAAGGGTGGTAAAATGGCTTATTTAAAGAATATGGCATAGGCACCCCGGGGACAGGACAAAAGGATAAAAAGGGAGCCCAAAGTATCCTAAGTATTTTACCCCCTTGCAAGCTTTTCTCTTAAACTGAGAAAGCCCCAACCCAAAACTGGACTTTAATGCATTAAAATTGGGTGCAACAAGTAGAGTAGCTAGACTTTAAATAGTGTTTTGCGTGGTTCCCGGGAAAGATGGCAGGATTTACATAAACCACAAAACCCGGGAAAGTGAAGAGTACAACAAATTAGCAATCATACCCTTCTTTTTTTTAACACACTTCCCCCCCTTGTTCCCGGGGGAAGTCTCTCCCATGTTTAAACCTGGGCAGACCCCCAGAAAAACCACTAATTTTAAAATGGAAATAAACTAGCAGGTGCTGGTAAAAAAGAATCACATCTTTTTTTTTTGGGGTGTGACAAAGGGGGGGAAAACCCCCTTGGTCACAGTTACGGGTTTTAAATACCATAAAATTTAATTAATTCAACGGGCCACTGGCTGTAGGGGCCCATCTAAAAGGGGCCCATACAAGGGCCAATAAAGGGAAAAGGCCCTGTTTTTATCATTTGCCTTGTTAAAAATTTTTATTATTATTAAAATTCAAAAGAAGGCTAAGCCACAAGGGTTTTTAACGGGCCGGGCAGGGTAGGGAAGGAAGCAAGGGTTGGAGGGCAAAAGGGGGAGGGGGGATGTTCGGGCGGGTTAAAAAGGAAAACAGCGGGGCGGGGGATAGTACGGGGAAGGGGGTTTTAAAAGAAAACCCAAGTAGAAAGGGCTGAAATATCAAATTTTGGGAAGTAAGTCAGTCTTTGTCAAAAAGTCAATGAGAGAGTCCGGAAAAAGGTGGGTCCATCGGGGAAAAGGGGAAAGGTAAAAAAGAGGGGGCAGGGGGCAAAAGACGACGACGGGGTAAATTCGGCGTGCTCTTTAAATAAAGGGGGGAACCCCAACAGAATTGGTTTGACTGAAAATTTGGAGCCGGGCAATTCTCACGAGAGGAGCAAAGGAGCCCCCCCATGAGATATCCATGAGTAAGCGAGTAGGCCAATGCAAAGGGGGGAGAGATTTGTCCCCCAACCTCACACTGGGTAAAAAGGCGCCAGAAAACCTATATGGGGTTTAAAAAAGACTGAATTTTTGTTGCCGGGATAGTAGACCAACGTTTTTTCCCCCAACGGGGGGAAGGGGGGGGAAGATATTACAGCAAAATGCCCGTACAGGGAATACCTCTATAAAAAATGGTGGGTAATGTACTGCTGACCCGCAGTAGTGTCTGCCTGTTCATTGCCCTTTTCATAAACTTGCCCGCGGCCCCAACAAAAAACAATATTTTAGCTTAGAAAAGGGATGCGGTGAAACCCCAAAGTTGGATACGGGAGGACTAAGGGGTGAGGTGTATAAAATTTTTTTTATAGCCTGAAAAGGGCCAAAGGGAGTCTGAGACAAAAAACAAATGATGACAAAAGGCATAGATGAAATTTCGGATAAGTGCGAAAGGGAAGGGGATAAAAATTCAGCGAAAAAAATACTGCTGAAGTTATTTAAAATGCCCTTGTACGGGGCTGTCCGGGAAACACTGCTGCGACCCCTTACGCCGTCAAAAAGACTTAGAGCCATCTGTGTACACAGCAATGGCATGAAAATGAAAAGTGAAAGGGGTCAAGAAAAAGGAGGGGGAAGCGACCGAAACAGTTGGGCTTTCGGAAAGGGGGGGGAGGGGGGGGGAAAGAACAGACTCAAAACAGCGGGAAAATTTCCCCCCAAAGGGGGGAAGGGAAAAAGTGAGATGCCTCATGTACATGGGAAAAGGGGGTAGTTGAAAGAAGAAAAGAGCGAATGAAGGCGAAGAGAGGGGGACGGGGGAAAAGCAGGGGCGGCGAAAAAAAAAAAAGTTTTTAAAAATATCTGACCTTTCCTATAAATGGAAGGTTTGCGGGGGAATCATGAGGGGCGTAAATAGTGGGCGCAGGCAAGGGGCTTCACGGCGATCGGTTTAAGGTTGGAACTTTCGCTTCTGCAAAGGGGTTTTTCCGACGGGGGGGAAAAAGGGCCAAAAAGGGCACCAAGGCATAAACGTAATCCTTGGTGAGAATGGGTTTAAAGGCAGAGAGGGGGGAAGGGAGAGCCGTAAAGTTTGGGGTCACCATAATCAATTTTTATAAAAATAAGGGGGGAAATTGTGGGGAAAGGAGGGTTCGCCCGATCAGCCCCCCACGAAAGAGGGCAAGGGTTTTAAGAATTTTTTTTTCAGGGGGGCTGTGACAATTTTGCCTTCAGAGGGGAAATTTGTGAGGTTTCCGGGATAAAACCACGAAACAAAGAGGAGGCCCAGAAAATTGACTGTATCACGTTCAGGGTTTCGGGAGCCAAAAGGGGACAAATGATGATCGGGGATGGACAGGCTTTTAGTGGGAAAATGGGTTTGATTTGGGTTTTAATGGGTGGAAAAATTTTAAACCCATTTGTGGTGGCCCCAATTTGGAAAAACGGCCCACTGATGCTGGAGAGAAACTTTAAGGGGGTGGGCGTCAAAACGCCTGGGACGGGGAATAGCGAAAAATCATCAACATAGAGTGTGACCAAAAATTTGTGGAAGACTAAGGGGCCCAAAAAATTTTAAAAGCCCAAGGGGAAAAAGTGTTGTGCTCAGAACACATCCCTGGGGGACACCTTTAGCTTGGATAAATTTCCGGGGGGACCATTTTTAACCCGAACACGGGAAATGCCTGTCATTTAAAAAATTTCCCTTTAAGGAAAGGGTGGTAGATTGCCCCCGAAGGCCTAAGGAGTGGGCTTGGGCTAAAAAATTAAAACTCTAAATTTTTGTTTTAAAAGCCTTCTCAAGGGGCAAAAAATATGGAAAATTAAAATTTAGTGGTTTTTCGCCCAAAAAGGGATTACGAACATACGTTTTCCAAACGCAGTAAGGGGGGCTTTGGTTTTTAAAGCCCTTACGAAAGCCATATTGACGAGTGGAGGACTGTTGGGGTGTCTCTAAAACCAAAACTAAAAGTCTATTATAGACGTTTCCAATTTCTTTGCAAATGCACTGGTAAGAGCAATGGGGCGGTTTGTGGGGGGTTTAAGTCCCCTAGTTTTTTGGTTTGCGGAAAGGGAGAACAAAGGCGGATTTCCCCCAGCTGTGGAAGAATCCTTGTGACCAAATAAGTTTTTAAAGGGGGAAATAGGACTGAAGGGCGAAATGATGTAAATGTTTTTGCTTTCGAATATGAAGGGCGTCGGGCCCCCCCGCTGCCGCCTTTTTCGACAGCTGGGTTTTTGCCCCCAGTTCTTGAAATTTTAAAAGGAAAATTATAAATTTTTCTTCTCTGAAAAGAAGAAAGTCCCAAGGGGGCTAACTCTTTTGGGAGACTTTGAGGAAAGGGAAGAGGGGCTAGATGGAGTCCCTGAGGGAAATTTCGGACCCGATTTGCCCAAATTTAAATTGGGAAAATCTAGGGGGTTGCTTTTTCAACACCCGGGAACCCCCCAGAAAAGGAGCCGGGTCAGGAATAAAATTTTTCCACTCAGTTTTTCGTACTTTTTTCCAGACTGCCCCTCATAGAGGAAGCGAGGTGATGGTGGAGACAAAACTCGCCAGCAAGTGCGTTTAGCGTCAAAGGATGACACGGCCCGGCGATCGCACGCTTCTGTTTAAAAACAAGGAGTCGCTCCCGTGGTTTTTATTTTACCGGGGACCTGCCCCCATTGGGAGCCCCGTTTTTAAAAGATCACGAGGCACAAGCGGAGACCACCCAAAGGGAAAAAGGCCCTTTCTGAGAATGCCTGCCCCAAAATTTGGGGGGGATAGAATTTAGGGAAACTGCGGTTTAAAACGGAGGACGAGGGAAAAGGTGTAAAAGCCATCGATGTAGGTCAAAAAGAAGGAAACCTTTTTTTAAAAACCTAAAGGTTTTGAGAAAAAGGGTTTCCCAAATTTTCCCGATTAAATTTTCCCCGCGGGGGGGTGCGAAGGGTGGCGAATATGACGGGGAAATAAGAATGATTGGGAAATGATCATGTCATGTAAGTCCGGGGGGAACCCGACCAAGTGAAGTTAATTTCGGCGGAGGAAGAGGGAAATGAGAGATCGTTCAAGAGAGAGTATGGGGTTTCCCAGGATCAAAATGGGTTTAGTCCCGTATTTAAAACATGGAGGGGGGGGGTGGGGAAGAAAAAACCTCTAAAATGAATTCCCCGGGGAAACACAGTGAGACCCCCCCCGAGGAAAAATTTGGGGATTTAAAAAAACCAAGGGGAACCCGAATCGGTGGGCCCGGGAAAGACGAAACAAAAGGGAAAGGGAAAATCCGGAATAGATAATGCCCCCAGAAGGAAGGAGTTAAAAAAAGAAAAGGGGCGTATTCCACCTATGTAAGTGGATTCGGGTGCTGTGTAATGCAGCGAATATGAAAATTTGCTGATGGTAAGGAAAAATTTAGTGGGGGAGGGAAAAAGGGCACTTTTTATTAAAGGGGCCCATAGGAAAAAGGGTCTGAAGAATACAATAAATTAAGCCTGGGATTGAGAAATAACCCGCAAGTTTAATTTTGGTTTTCCCGTAAGCAAACACCAACAGGGGCAAATGGGAAGTAACATCTTTAAGCTCACCCCGATTACCCCCGGGGGCCGCCCTAAAATTCCACTGTAAAAAAAACCCCCATTGGGAATGAAAAGATACTTGAAATCCGGGGGTAAAGGGGGCCTACGGACTGAAGGGTTTGGGAAAAATCCCCATGCGGGGGGATGGAAAATTTTCAAACAGCGAATGGGAAAGGGCGCTTTAGAAGAAAGGAGTTGCGCAAAATGGAGAGAGGAAAAGAGAAAAGGCGGAAAGGGGGACCCGTGTCCAATGATGGTTTTTGGTTTTCTGCAATATATTCAGGATTGATTTAAGTGTTTTGGAATTTAGAGAAAGTCGTATGGGAGACAATATTGGGAATGGTAGGGGGGGGATGAGTAAAGATTTGGGAATGTATTGGACGTACCAAGGTAGGGGGGCGAAAAAGGGGGGAGGGGAAAAGGGGGAAGCGGGGAGGGGGGCAGAAGGCAGGGCCTGGGAGGTGGCAGAAGAGGAAAAAAACTTTGGGGGGGAAAAGGGGAGGAAGGTTTCATTTTCGAGGAGGGGGGAACCTTACACTTGTAACTGACCGTGGGAGGGGAAGAACTAGGGACAGAGAAGGAGGGTAAAATGGGGAGGTTTGGGAAAATGGGTAGGAAAGGGGTTTTTCCGGGCCTTTTTTTTTACTTTTGAAGTTTGAGGGGCCCCTTGGGAAGAGGTGTGTCAGGTCTCGTCCCTTTCTGAAAGGTTTTAAGAAAGAACTCGAAGAAGGGGAGTTTTGACTGAGGCGGGTTTAAGTAGGGACGTCTGAGCCGAGGACAGCAAAAAGGGTTAGTACAGGAAATATCATGGGGAGAGGTAACCCCAGAGGTGGGGGTAGAAGATGGGGTACCAGAAGTGGGGGGGCGTTTTGAAAAAACGGGAATAAGAAAAAATTTGGGGGTCTCCCTTTTGGAAAGGGGGGAAAATGAGGGAAAATGCCATGGGAAAAGGGGAAACCCTTTTGTCTCTTTGAGTAAGGATTTCCCGCCCCCGTTTTTTAAAAAGACCCGACAACGGGAGAGTACGAAAGGGGGAGCCCTCATGGGCAGTTAAAGGGAAAAAGGGAGATCGATTGCAAAGGGATTTTGAATGGTCATCCGGGACCAAGACGGGGGATTCGGGGAAGATCTCCCAAAAATTTTGCTGGTTTGGGCCCCAAAACGCCAGCAATTTTTACACCCGTTGTGGTGTAGGGATCACCTTTTGAACTTGTAACCCTTTTCCTGCTATTAAACTGGGATGGGGGTTTTTTTCGGCTGTCCCAAAAGTTAAACGGGGCCCCAAATTTTGGGTAATTTTCCCCCCCCCGCCCCCGGGCAGGAAGAACGTAAAATGGGCTACCTTGAGGATTGGGGGATCCTTTGGGGTTCCAGCTGTTCTAGAATTCGGGGCCAATGGGCTGGAAATTTTGTTGAATATGGTATGGGGCAGAAAGACGGTACCCTACCAAAAATTTAGGGGAAAGATTTTTTCAAAGGGGGAAAAGGAAAAGTTCTATTGGGAAAAAAAAAGGGGAGAGCTACGAGCCTGGGTAGCAAATTTTGTACGGGAATGATGCGCGACCGCTCTTAAAGCATGGGAAAAAAAAAATCTTTACCCAAAATGGCGTTAAAGGGTGCCTTGGGCCCAAAACTTGGTCAAAAGGGTAGGGGGTAGAGGAAAATTTTTGTAAAATGAAGAATTTGTCCAAAATTTTTGTTTTGAAACGAGGGGGGGAAAAAGGGATGAAAGGACGTGTCGATCGTTTTGAGAAGAACCCAGAAGGTGAAAGGGGGAGAAGTATCTTTAGAAAGGGAATTTCGTTGACGTTTAGGGGGTGGGGCAGAGTTGGTTTAGCGTGGAACGGGGCGGCGATTTGAAAAAATTTCCGCACCGTAGAGGGGGAGGCCGGAAGCATAGTCAGAGGAGAGCGAAAGGGCTGATAAATGAAGGGTCGTCGGGCCTCAGTACCCGAAGGGGTGAGGAAACAGCACCGGCAAAAAGGGACAGAGGCAGAGGAATGTCTGAAGAGTGGACAAAGACGAGGCGGGGGGCAAACGGGGTTTTCGGTAAACAAGAAGGGGCCCGGGGGGACCAGGTTCAGGGGCTAGGGCTGCCATGGGGTTTGGGTTTCTTCTTTCTTTTTGTTTTTAAAAAAAAAAAAAAAAGAAAAAGAAAAGAAAAAAAAAAATAAAAAAAAGGGGAAAAAAAAAAAAAGGGGGGCCGGGGGGGGTAGTTCCTAGGAGGAATGAAAAAGGGCCCGAAAACTCCCTCCCCGGCCCCAAAAGGACCTCAGCACCGGGAAGTAGCGCAGATCGCGGGGGAAACCCCTGCCATACCCTACCCCCCATGCTAGTAAACCCAAAAAATCCGGGGGTAGCAACCTCCATCTGCCGAGCTACCTCGGTGGAAAAAAAAAGAGGGCGGGGGGGGTACCCCACAAAGCATACCTCCTTCGGGGGACCACCCCCGGGAAACCCCAAAAGGGGGCTTTCCGAGATTTCCCCTCGTCGCCCAAAAAAAACCAAAGCTAAAATCCGGGGGGGTACCGGAAAAAGGGATCGGGACATCCCCAGGCGATCCAGGGTTTCCCCCGGGGAAACAAAAGCCCCCGCTAAGAAACCCAAAAAGGAAAGGGGTGGCCCCGGTATCCTTTCTTACCCGGAATAGCGCGCCCCGGGGAGAAATCCCCCAAAAGGGCAAAAAAAAGGAAGGGCAAAAGGGAGGGAGTGGGGAGGGGGAGGAGGAAAAGGAAAAAAAGGGGGGATGGGGAGGATGGGGAAAGGGGAGGGGAAAATTGGGGGGTTAAAAAAGGTTTGGTCTGAGGAAGAAGACCGAAAGGTCCAAAACCTCAGACCAAAAAGCTCTTTATCCACGCCCAAAGGGGCCCCCCTTTATGAGGTTGCCTTTGATAGAGCCTGCAAGGTTTTCTGGTTTTTTAGTTTTAAATTCCCCCCACAAGTGCTAAATCCAAAGATCTTTATACAGCATTTTAAGAAAAAGGGATAATCAAATTTGATCCTAGGAAATTTAAAACTAGCAAACCTTTCCCTTTTATTTTTAAAACCCCCCCCACCCAAAGTCGGAAACACTTTCTCTGAAGGGTGTAATGAGGGTAAAAAAAATTTTGCAAATGGATATGTGCAAAATGTATCATATCAAAGATTTGATGGTACAGGTTCATTTTTAAAAAAGAATGGATAGGTTAATTTTTGATGGTAACAGTATTTTAGGTTGAAATGGCTAAAATTTTTATTTTATGGTATTGGTCAAAATTTTTTATCAGTAAAAGGGAGACAAAAATTTTAGTATCAAACCCATCCCCCAAGGGGCAATTACCAAAAAGCAAATGTACAGTTTAGAAAATCATTAACCCGTTAAAAAAGGGGTTTTTCCCCCCCGTTTATTTACGTTTTTTTTAAAAATTTTAAAAATAGTATGTAAAAAAAATATATCTTTTTTTGTTTTTCTGCTTTGAAAAAGTGTAAAACAAATTTGATCTTTTTTTTTTTTTGGGTTTTAAATTTTAAAATTTTGTAAAAAAAAAAGGGAAAGGGGGGAACAAAAGTAAGAGGGAGGTGAAAGTGAAAAAAAAAGGGGAGGAAGTTCGGGGGAGATATAAGAAAATATTTGGGAGAAAAGGGGGGCTAAATGCAAAGATGAGTAGTGGGGGGGGTTTAAGAGGGTTGGAATTTTTAAAAAAAGGGAGAAAATTTTTAAAGTGGGGCAGAAGTTTGTGGGGTTTTAGGAGGGGGGGGCAGGTAAAAAGGGTGATTTTGGGGGAATGTGAAAATAAAAGGGGGGTATAAAAAAGAAAAAAGGGAGCTTAAAGAGAGGTTTTTTTCAAAACGAAGTGTTATAAGAAGAGCACAGTATATGGAGAGTAAAAGAAAGGTGGGAAGGGGGAGTGGTGAAAGTGCAAAAGGAAAAGGGAGAAAGAAAAAAGTGGGAGAGGGGACTTTTCAAAAAATTTTTAAAGAAAATAAGAAAAAATTTTTGGGGTTAAACAATTTTAAAAAAGCCTAGGGAAAGTATGGGAATTTTTCAGTTAAAAAAAAAGAGTGGGGAGTTAGTTTGATGGGGAGGGGGGTATTTGGTAGATGGCGAGGAAAAATTTTGGGGGAACTTTTTTAAAAGTTTAGGAAAAAAGGGAGGCGGGAATTTCAAAGGGACTGGCCAGGGGGGTATACCATCTTTTAGGAGGGAAGGGAAAGCAGAAAAGTAAGTGGGTGGAGGTACGTGAGGAATTTTCTAGAATTTAAAGGGAGTAAAGAGTGGAAATGATGGGATCATGAAAGAAAAAGTTTAAAAAACAGGGGGGGATATAGGTTTTGGGGTGGTTTGGGACTTTTGGGTTTTAAAAAATTTTATTTAATGAGGGGGGAAAGGGACCTAGGATTTGGGGAGAGAGCATGTATAGGGCCCCTTTTTATAAAAGGGGAAAAGGGGCAAAAGAGATTGGGAAAAAATTATAGAGGAATAAGTTTTTCCCAGTATACCAGGAAAAGTATAACCCGGTTTTTGGGTTTAAATTTAAAGAATTAGAGGTAAGACAGAAAGTTGAATTGGGAGATGGGAAGGAGGGTTCAGAGTGGGGGGGGAAAAGTTTTAAAATCAAGTGTTTCATTGGGCATAAGGGGAAAAAAATTTTGATAAAGGTAGGGAAGTTTTTTTTGCATTTTTTTGGATTTAGAAAAGGCATATGATAGAGTGGGTAAGGGAATGTGGCGATGTTGGGAAGTTTATTTGGGAAAAGGGGGTAAAGGGTTACTAAAACTGAAAAAACTTTTTTTGAGGATAGTGAGGCTCGGGTTTGGGTGTGTAGAAGGGGAGGGAGAATACTTCCGGGGGTTTTTAAAAATAGGGCTTTGACAGGGGGTGTAATGTCACCTTGGTTTTTTTAATATATTTTAGATGGGGTTTTAAAAGGGAAATAAATGTAGGGTGTTGGGGGAGGGGGGGGATTAAATTTTTTGGAAATCAAAATTCCCAAAAAGGGAATTGGCACAGTTTACTTTTTGCTGATGATACTGTGGGTTTTTGGGGGGATTCTAAAGAAAAAATTTTTTTCAAAGGTTAGTGGATGAGTTTTTTGGGAAAGTGTGTAAAGGTTGAAAATTGAAAGTGAATATAGAAAAGGTAAGGTGATGAGGGTAAACAAAAGATTTAGATAAAAAAAAATTGGGGTATCAAAAGGGGGGGGAGGATTTTTGGAAAGAAGTTAAAGTTTTTTAATACTTGGGAGGGGGGACGTGTCGGGGGAAAGGAAATTTTTGAAGGGGTGAGGTTAATCATGACTGATGAGGGGAAAAAAAGGGGAGTGGTGGTTTTAGGGGATATGTGGAGTCAAAAAAAGTTAACTATGGAGGCAAAGAAGGGAATGTATGAAAGTAAGTAGTACCCAAAACCTTTTTATATGGTTTTGAAGCTTGGGGGGGTAAATGGGGAGCAGCGGGAACGGTTGGAAAGGGAGTGGAGATGTCCTGTCTAAGGGCAAAAGTGTGGTTTTAAAAATTTGCAAAAATTCGGAGGGGGGAAAAAAGGGGAAAGGGGTGGGGGTTAAAAAAAGCATTAGGGCAGGGGCAGAAGAGGGGTTTTTTGAGGTGGGGTTTTGGTTTTTTTAGAGAGAAAAGGATCAAAATAGAATGAAATGGAAAGCATTTAAATTTTATAGGGGAAGGGAAAAAGGGGGAGGGGGTCGCCTCGAAAGGGTTTGGGAAGAGGGGGGTAAAGGGAGGTTTTGTGGGGGAGGGGGTTTGGTTTTAAGGAAAAACGTGCATGTGCGTGGGTTTTTTAGGAGGAATGGAGGGCAATGATTTCTTGGGCCCCCACGATCGTTGGATTTTGGCAGGGGAAAAATTTAGTGAAGGGATTCAGGGAAAAAACCCGGTTTTTTTTCATATTTCGGACTTGAGTCCTGGAAATGGGAAGTCCCAAAGCCTGCAACCCTTTTAAAGGGGGGGGTTTGGGGTATTGGCAGTTTTGGGGGGGAAATGTTGTGTATTTTTTATACGTAAAATGCTTTAAACTGTTGTATTCTGGGGCACCTCTGCCCAAAACTGGATAATTTTGTGAGTGTGGGTGAAAAATGTTGAATGATGTTTAAAAATATTTTTTTTTTGGGGGGTCTTTTTCTTTTTTGGGGCACCCCTCGGGGGGGAACGGCCGACTTGTTGAAAAAAAAAAAAGTAAAAAAAAAATTAGAAACTACTTTTGAGCAAATAACCCCATGTGAACAAAGATCTGCTTGGACCGTTTATGGGGTTAAAAAAATTAACCTCAATACAAATTTTAAAATAAAATTATAACCAAAAAAATTTAAAATTTGAGCTAATAATAATTTAAAATTTTTTGATTTACTGCCCAAAAATAATACCCAAAATATACTGAAAACCTTAACCTTTTCACTGGTGTTTTACCCCCCGAATTAAAAAAAATTTACAGTTTCAGGTTTTTGATAAACCTTTTTTTGAAAAATAAATAAACACTAAAAATGCAAAATTTGATGGAAAACTTATGGAATTGCGACACAAAGTTTGTGGTCGGGGGGCTTTATGCCTTGCAGTTTTTTTTCCCCCCTTTAAAATCACGCTCAAATTTAACCCCAAATTCCCCTACTTTACCAGTATGCCCTTTCCCCTTTACTGAATGAGTGCAAGAAATTACCCCTTCCCAAATATCGTTGTCAATAAATTTTTTTCCCGTTTTTCAACCAAAAAATTAAAAAAATTCCAATTTTTAAAAAAAAAGTCCAAAAAAAACACCTTTTAGGAATTCCCGCCCTAAGTCAACCTTTCCTCTCCCTTTATTAAACCCCTTTAAAAAATCCCAAAAGTAGATCTACGGGTTTATGGTTTTTGTGCTTCCCGAAGCAGATCTACGTCCGAATTTTTTAATTTCTTTCAAATGGGAAAAAAATCAAGGTCGGAGCCTTTTGGGACGTAAAGTGATCTACGTTTGGGGCAGTTTAAGGGTTAACCCAGGGCCCCCGGCCCTTTTCCCCTGTAACACTTGTGCCCCATTTTTTAATTATCATACAAAAAAAAAATTAGTTTTAAAATTTTATTTCTTAGACAAAAAAAAACAAAGAATGGTTGGTCATGGTTTTTTGGCCATTCCAAAGAATGGAAACCAGGACAAGTAAAAACCCCCAAAAAAACAGACTAGAGAGGGGGGGGGGGGGATGGAAGGGCCCCCCTTTCTTAGGAAAACTGCCAGGTTCAAAAATTTCCCGCCACTGAGGGGCCCAATTTTTAAGGGCCCGTCTGAAAACCCAAACCCTCATCATCTCTTTTTTCACCCGGGTCTTCCATTCATTCCCCAAAAACATGCCCAAAAAACCCAAAAAAAAATACCCGTAAACACTTCAAATTTTTTACTGTCAGTCCCAAAAACAAGGGCAAGGGTTTACTTTTTCCCCCCAAAACATGCACTGTAAGGGGGGAGGATTTTTTTTTTCATTCTACATCCCCCGGGCCCCTTTTTCATTTTAAACTTTTTTATGCCAAAATTTTAAAGCTCCAAACAATCTGTTGGGGGCTGTGCTTAAAAACAAAGACCAAATGAAAGACATACTCATCTTGGGGGGAGAAGTGTAAGGGTAACGGGCTTTCTTTTTGGGGTTTTTAATCCTACATATCCCAAAATGACATGCAGTGGCTTATTTCCCTCAATTTTAAAAAATTCAAAAAAACAGGAAAAACAAAATATCTTGTTTAACTTTCAAAGCTTTAAAATATCCATTTTTAAAAAATCCCAAAGTTTTCCTTTTTTTGACTGATAAAAAATTTCAAAGACTCTTCTTACACCAGCTGACATCATTCTCTGCGGGACTTTCCAAACCCAAAACCCCTCCCTTCTCGATGCCACTTTCACTTCCTTCAACATTAAACCCCTTCAGCTTGAATTGGTTTTAGGAAAATTTTCAAACAATTTTAGACCCCAATTTTGTTTTTTTTCCCCCTTTCTACTATTGCTTCCCTTCCCAAAAATGTTTTTATTCAAGCAATCATATCATCCCCCTGCTGTCTTTTTTGTAATTTTATCTTGCTGAAGGGATTTTTCTGAAAAAACCTCTCATCTTTATTTTTCCGTATTGTTGAAAGTTGCCCCGAGCAAAGGGAACTTTCAACTTCTGTACAAATCCCCCTCACTGATCTTTTTATTTGGCTTTGGAAATTTGTTTTTCGTCTTTTTTGTTTGGGAGTATTTCTGGTTAGAGTCCTTTTTTTTTCACTTTAGCTGTCCCCAAGGGTTTTTTTTAATTTTCCCCTTCACAATTTTATTTTAAATTTTTTTTGGGGATTGCTATTTTCAAATGCTTTGGTTTTTATTTTTTCCCCTTGTTTCATTTTTTTTTCTGGGTTTAAAAATTTTTTTTTTTCAAAAAAACATTTTTTAAATTTGGGGGAAAACATCAGTTTCCGGGTTTTTTCCTTTTAAATTGCTTGGGTTTAAAAAATTTCAGAGCCTTTTGGATCAATATTTATTTCTTTTTTAACACTCAAGCACTTATCACTATTATCATTTGTATTACTAGTTTCTTTTTTAATATCTGATATTAGTTTTACATCCTTACAATTAACTTCAATAGGTTTATTGTCCATTTCTTTGCTGTTGAACTTCTCTTCTGTTTTACAAGGATTAAATTTACTGTCTTTTACTTTATTAAAAGAAACTGCATTCTGATTCTGAAAGCTATCAACAATCACTAACTTTTCATTCACTTTATTTTCTAGCTTTTCTGTCTTTTCATTATTTTTAATATTTTCAAGCTGCTTTTCTGTATTTTCAAGCCGCTTTTCGGATTTTTCCGTACTCTTAGAATCAGTGTCTGAGTCACTATCAGAATCAGAACCATCGGAAGAGGAATCTGATGATGAAGAATCACTGCCACTACTACTGGAACTACTAGTATCGGAAGTACTTTCTGAATCGGAATCACTGTCTGTATCAGACCCATCACTATTAATACCAACACGCACAGTTTTACTATCTATACTGTTTCCTTCCTTAGGCTTGATTACATCACCTGTACTTTGCAATTCTTTTTTCAAGCGGCTCTCACATTCTTCCATTTGCTTCCTATTAATTTCAACACCTTCCACATTTTGGCTCTTTTCTTTTCCTATTTTAATAGCACCTTTCATTTGCTCAAAAGTTTGACTGGGTTTTATCTCTTTCTCATGACGATTTATAAAACCATGGAAAATTTCACCAGTCACTAATTCTTTGTGAGCCTCAGGTTTATTTCTATTTTCAGTGGCAATAATTTTTGAACAAATGTTGCCATTTGCTCCAAGAGATGTTTCCCTTTTTTTGTCACCATAAATCTAGGTAGTATCGCACAGTTTCACAGGGGCTACTGCCCCCAGGGCTTTGTAAAGGCAGTGTCCGAGGAAAGTTACTTTTTTCCCAAGGACCCTTTGAAAATTTTTTCTTGCCCAGGTGTGAGCTGTGAATGAAAATGAAATTTCATAAAAAAATACTCCCGGACTCCTAGAATACTATTTTTGATCACCCATTTACTAAAAATTTTTGGGAAAATAATTTCTTTCCCCCTTCCTTCAGTCACTTGAACAAATTTTTTTTAACGGTTTAAAACCACCATCATCTAAATTTCATGATTTTTTGCCAGGGGAGTCAAACGGCTTGATGGATTTATTTCCTTTGCTTCGGGACACTTTAAAAACTTTTGTGACACATTGGGTTTGAGAGTGAAAAGAGTCATTTTGCATGTTTTGTTTCCCTTTTCACTAGTACTCTGACTTTGAAACTGCAAAGGGCTCTCTTGACCCCCTTTTAACAATTATCCATTAAAAGGGTAGCTCTGGGGAACTAAATTCCCCCTTTATAAAACCCAAAAGCATCTTTTTCCCGGGATTCAATCTTTTCTGAGTAACCCTCTGGCCCGTTTCCATGATGAAACCCTTTTCCCAAAAACCTTTTAAAAAAAAGTTGCAATTAAAATGATTTACCAAAAAGAAATTTTTCATATGTTTTACACTACTATAAAAGGAAAAAGTCTTCGAAAATCACTGTTAAAACAAAGGGGGAAAGAAAATAACTCCCATTATTTTTTAAAAATTTCAAAATACAGTACGGGAATTTGGTCATTTAACTTTTAAATACCAAATTTTCTTTGTTTTTTGGGGTTTGTTTCTTAGCCCTTTACTTTTGTACAGAAACAACAGTCTATAATAAAAATTTTTTAACTATGGAGATTGTGGTTGCCACTTCAGGACCTATTTTTTTTAAAACAATTTTCATGCTCTAATAAACTTGCCCAAATTTTTCTGAAAAGGGGGCCCCCCAAAACCCCAATAAATTTTACTTTTACTTAAAAACATTTGGTTCCCCCCAAAATTTTAAAAATTAGGGAATAAAAAGCCCCAAAAAAAAGGGGTTTAGTAAAAGCTCTCCCAACAGGGTTTTCTTTCCCCCTTATTTTTAAGTTTATATATCGGGACCGTACTGTTTCCCCCCAATTGCAGGGTGGCCCGAAAAAAAAAAATTTTTCCCCATCATTAAACCCCAAATCACTGTTTTTGCCAGAAGGGGGCCTACACTACATTTAATAAACCTGCCTTTAACACCCCTCCTTCATAGGGGCAAGAACTGTTTTTCCCATTCCCAGGACTCAAGTCCCAGCCTGCCCTTTTTCCCGGGATCCCCTCATAAATTTTTACCTTGCTTGTGCTCCAACAGCACATAATTTCCAAAAAACCTTTTGGGTCCCCCTTTCGCTCCGGGTTAACACACTCCCCACAAGCTTGCTGGAACCCCCCTCCTCCAATTTCCTAACCCCGTTTTCCCTACCCTCCCTTCCCTCCCTACTTTTTTTGTATATCTCAAAGGGGTCATTCTATTTCTTTTTCACCCTTCTAAAAGTCCAAACCTTCTCAATACCGACCTAAACCCTCGGGGTAATAGGTTTGGTAACCCCCACACCCCCAAAATTCTTATACTATGGTTTCTCTGCATTATATTCACCCCCAACATTCCCCTCAGAAATGAAAATCCCCACCCCCTCCAGACTTCTCCTTTTTGGGAAACTTTCAAAACCCATCCCTTTCACCCCCAAACAAGAGCACTGGTATAATACACTCTCATTTTTTCCCCCCTCTTTGTTTCAGGGATAAAGTTCTTTGCCTCCAGATTTTTCCATTTGCACCTTTCACCTTTTTTCCCTGTCAATTCTAAGCCCTCCCTCATCCTTCATGGCCCCCCAATTCTGCTGACATGCCCACTTATAAATATCTAAAAAAATTCACTCCTCCATCTCTCTCCCCCCAAAATTGATTTTCCAATCCATTTAACTAATTTTTTGTTATCCTCATCACATTACTTTTTCCCTTTTTTTTTACTTTTAACTTCCTTCTTTTTCCCTTCCCCCTCCCAAAACTCTGAACCAACCTCTGCCATTCTTTTTCAGAATTCCCAAAAAGCAAAGGGGTCTTTAGCAAAAAAAGGAGAAACTGTGACAACCCCCACTTTGTTTTAGATTTTTAAAATTTCTTTTCCCCCTTTTGAGGGTTTTCGTGTACTGTATTTTTTAAACGCGTAGGGGTTTTTGCCCCGTACTATACTAATAAATTCTACGGCCTCAAATCTAGGGGGAAGAAAGCGGGTTGGCCTTCTTTTATGAAAAAATGGGGTTTTCTTTTGTGGGCGTGTGCACAGTCTAAAAAAAAATCCTGCCAAAACGTGTTTAATGAGAAAAAAAAACTTTTGCCTTTTTTTTTTTTAAATCAGCGACTTTGCAGGTATTTTCGTTTTTGGGTATTTATTGTTGTTTTCTAGTTTTTTGGTTTAATTTTATAGAAGGGAAGCATTTTTTTAAAAAACAAAAAAAAATTGAGATGTTTTTGACGGGTTTTAAAAAGAAAAGGTTCCCCTTGAATTGAGCTAAATTTTTGCAAAAATTGTTCAAATTTTACCAAATTTCCCAAAAGGGTAAAAAAATGTCCCCGGCGGGGAAAATAAAAGTCAACTGGTGGTCTAAATTTTCTTTCACAAGTGCACCAAAAATATTTTTTCCCATTTTTTAAACACAAAATGCAGTAGTCGCAAAAAACAGTAAATCTTAAAATTTTTTAAAAATAATAAATTTCCCAAAGTGGAAAGCAAAAGAATATAAGGGGGGCCCTTGAGACAGGGACAAATAAACAAAAGGGAAATGTCTTTTTAGTGCCAGGAATGTTTTTCCCTTGGGTTTATTCTGGACCCTATTGGAAAAATTGGCATCTTTTAAAATTTTGTGTAAAATTTGGCAAAATTGTTTAAATTCTGCCACTGAAATGGATAGTTGGTTTTCTTTAAAGGAGGGGTTTTTTGCACCATTCGATAGAAAAAAATGGGGGGTTTAGCGAAATATTCATTTTTTTTGTCGACTAGTACATTTAAAATTTGGGCCCGAAAATGGGGCTCAAAGGGGGAAAAAATCGCCGTGCGAAAACATCGCCGAGACCGCTAAATTTGCGAAAAGAAATTTTTTCCGAAAGGGTTTTCTAAAAAATTTTAAAAACTTTTGGTGTCTTTATGATCGGAAAAGATTCTTATTTTTTCATAAGAAAAAAATAATTTTTTTTTTTTTAATTTGGCCGCCCTTTGGGGAAGGGTTTTTCGGAGAGGGCCTCTCGCCCCTAAAAGGGGTTTAAAACCCCAAACAATTTTTCCCCAAAACCCCTGAGCATTCATTCTTTTTACTACTCCATCATAAATAGTTTAACAACCATGGTGACTTACACATCCCTGTCAAGGGCCTACTTTTACGGGGAAAAAAACCCCCTCTCGCCTACTTACTCTAACCTGAGCCCCCAATTTATCCTCAAAAAAAACTTTTAAACCACTTTCAAAAACCCTTTCCCTCCTTTTCCCAAAACATTTGCAAAAATCTGCCATATTGCCCTCTATCCCCCCTTTGCAAATCCATAAATGCCAAAAAAAACCTCTTTCCCCAAAAGGGAATTTACTGTTCACATATTGTGTTTAATGCAAACACTTGGTCTCCCAAAACCCCCTACCTTTTTAAAGCCTCCTTTTTCATCTGTTTTCCCCTGCCCCTCCATTTTACTCAAAATTCTATCAAAAATAACTTAGTTACACTTTCCCCAGGTATACTAAACAGTTTTATTCCCCTAAAATTTTTACACTCTCTTTTGCCCCCTTTGGGCCTTTATAAAAAGACTATGAAAAGGAAACCCTACTGAAATTTTCTGGCACAAAAAGCATTTTTTCCCCCCAAAAAAGTCCCAGAAAAATTCATCCTGAAAGGAAAAATTGTAGATTTTGGGGGGCTCCGGGGAAAAGGTACCCAGTTTCGTGCTGCGTACCAACAAATTAAATTTCCCAAAAAAACCCCCTACAAAAATTTTTCCCCATTTTTAAATTTAAAGAAAATTGAAAACATTTTTAATTATTTTAAATATTTCTAGTACCATTTTGGTTGACAACGGGGTAGCCAGCTTTTTTTGGGTGGGTGGAAAAAGAGGAACAGTTGACGGTTGTGCAAGCAGGGGCCTTTTTGGGTTTGGGAAAAATTTTTCTCTATAAAACTTTAATTTTGCAATGGAATATTGTTTAAATTTATGGAGTGGCAGGGAATTTAAACATACAACACAGTATTCAGGGTTTTGTCAAAGGGGGGAAATGTTTTATTGATTTACCCCCATCATTAAAAGTGATCAGGTTTTGTGAAAGGGGGTTTTGGGGTTTACCACTTCAAACACTGTTCATCTTCAACTCACTAGGCCAAACTTTTGGTTCTACTTTCCAAATTCCCCCCTTTCCCCCAAAATATGCCTCCCAAAAATTGGGGGTGAGAGTTATATGTCATTTTGCCTTATGGCAGGAAAATAGGAAACATAATTTTTCCTCTAAAAAAATACTTGTCAGAGACAGTGATGCTAAAAGCGATGAAAAAATTTAGGCTACATGTACACAGTTTTCACTTTAATAATAGAAATTATCATGGGGTGGTTTTAAAATTTGAAAGGGTCAAAAAGTGTCTAAAAAATAGGGGGAAAGGGTCAATTTAAATTTTAAAGGGGAGGGGGAAAATTTTTAAATTTCCTTGGCCCAAGATTGACTGAAAGATTAAAATTTTTTACAAAGTACAGTAACCCCTTCGATATAAGGGACCTCTATTAGCTAACTTAAGATAAAAAAAACAAAAGTCATCAATTCAATCGATTTGGAAGCAACAAAGGTCTTTGGGTTTTAACAAAAAATTGCATTACATTCATGGGGGGAAAAGTAAGGGTGAAGGCAAATAAAATAATTTCCCAAAAACCCAATTGGGGGAAATAGAAGGAATTCAGGCTCAAGTAAAGGAATTGAAGCACAGGCCCAAATTCCTGAGTAAAGAGCCCCTCATTAGCTCAAGGAACCTCCTTTATGAGGTGTTGCTTACAAAAGGGTCTTTTTTGTTACTTAATGGAAAATCCAACCGTCCCCCTCTATCCCTCCCCCAGGGTGCCCTTTCCCCAGCTACCCACTCCCTCCTACGGGGCGATATTGGAAAGGGGTTTTTGTTTATATGAAAAACCTGTAAATTTTTAGAATCCCGTGGGTGGTGTTTAATCTGTTGGTGAGGTGGAGCAGGAGTGCCCCCAAACAGCTGTCCTGCCTCCCATATCACCTTTCATATCTCCTTTTTCCTCTTCTGGCTGTGTTGCCCCCTCATGGGGACATCATCTTTTTACTTTTAAAATTTTTTCAAAAAAATTTTAGTTTTTTGTATTTTTAACCCGGGCAGAGGATCAAAAAACCACCAGGCCATTTAGTTTTATGCCCTTTAAACCAATTTATTTTACGAAAAAGTAAATCAAAATAAATTAAAAGTTTTACTAAATGAAAAACATTGCCCCATAAAAATTTAAAAATTACTGCATTTTTTGGGGAAATTTTTAATGGACTAAAACAATGTTATTTTTTTAAAAGGGCAGGGGAAAAAATTTACTGTGGGAGAACTAAATAAATTTTTAAAAATTAAAATTGAAGAATAAAAATTTTTATATGGTTAACAGGGAAGGCAAGGTTTGACTAAAAAAACCCGAAAAAGGGGGCCAGAAAACCCCCTTTCCTGTATAAATTACACTTGGGCACATCACAAAATTTTAACGTTTTTTTTCCCACATTTCATTAAAGTTTTCTTTGATTTTATTTTAAAACTTTCTTGGTTTTTAAATTACTTTTCCTTTTTTACCATGGGGAAGTGGAATAAAATCTTTCCCCCCCGGGAAGCCATGCGTGTTGTAAAAGTAAATAAATGGCCGGGGGGAAACAATGGGCTAGCCCCCCTTTTCCTGTAAAGATTACAAAAAAAAGAATAAAAAGGGAAAAAAAATTGTCAAAGGGGGAAAGTCGGGAATGTGGGGTGGATTTTTGTGAAAAATTGAAAAGGGAAAGAGTGATTGTGGTTTTAATGAATGAGACGAAACGGGATGCCCTGGGTTTAATTAATTTGAAAAAAAGGGCTAAAAGGGGTGGGGAGTTTAAAGGGGAGAGGAAAAAATGGGATTTTTTAAGGGGTTTCAAAGGGGATTTAGAGCAAAAGGGAAGGAGTGGGCAATAAGTTGGGGGAATAAGCATGGAGGAAAAGAGGACTACAATGCTAAAAATTAAAGGATTAGGGGGAGTAAAATAAAGTTTGGGAAGTGAAAATTTTGGGGTTATGTAAGCGTGTATGCACCTGGAAAAAGAGAGAAGTGTAGGGGGAGAGAGAGGATTCTGGGGAAAGGTTGAGGAATTTGCTTGGGGAGTTTTAAATCAAGTTTTTGAGAGAAATGGGGGTTTGGGGGGATTTCTTGTTTGAAAGTGGGAAAAAATTTTATGGGGGGGAGTATTTTAGGGTAAATTTGGGGTGCCAGGGGTAAAGGGAAAAGGGGGAAGTTTAATTGAGTTTATGTGTAGAAAAAAATTGGTAAAAAAGTAATACATTTTTCATTTTTTTAAATAAATATACAAGGTTTGATGTAGAAACCGTAATGAAAGTGGGTTTTTTAGTTTATTTTTTGGTGGATAAAAGGTTGAGGGGTAGGCCCGGGGAGTACAGTTTTTAGGGGGGAAATGTTTATTTTTCAGATAAATTATTTAGTTGTAGTTTCCATTTGTGAGTAAGAGGGGAGGGGGAAAAGAGGAAGGTGGCAACAAAAAAAGAAAGAGGGAGATGAAAGTGTTTAAAAAAGGGGAGGGGGAAGTGGGCGAGATATAACGACTATCGGCAAAAAAGGGTGGGCTAGTGGAGATGAGTGGGGGGGGGTTGAAGGGGGTTTGGGAATTTTAAAAATGCAGTATTAGAAGTGGGGGAAAAAGTTTGTGGTTATAGGGGGGGGGGGGGCCAGGAGGAAAGAGGGGGTGATTGGTGGAATGATGAAGTAAAGGGTGTGAAAAAAAGGGGAAAAAAAAGGTAGTTTAAAGAGGGGTTTTTTAAACAAAAGCAGGGGGGTTATAAGAAGGGCAGAGTATATGGAGAGTAAAAAAAAGGGTTTGAAGAGGTGGTGAGAGAAATCCCAAAAGGAGAGCAGTTGAAAGAGTGGGAAAAGGCACTGTCAAGTTTTTTTAAGGGAAAAAAAGGGAAAAAATTTTTTGGGATTTTTAAACAATTTTAAGAAAGCCTGGGGAAAAGTAGGTTTTGTCATTTAAAAAAACAGTGTGGGGGGAGTTAGTAGAGGGGGAGAGGGGGGTTTAATTTGGAGATGGGGGAAAATTATTTTGGGAACTTTTAAAGGTTGAGGAAGAAAGGGAGGCGGAAATTTTCAAGAATTTGGCCAGGGGGGGTTTAACACTTTTGGAGTGAAGAAGAGCGAATGCAATTTTGGTGGAGGTACGTGAGGCATTACGTAGAAGGGAAAGGGGTAAAGCAGTGGAATGATGGGAAAATGACAGAAATGTTAAAAGGGGGGGTTTTTGGTGTTGGGGGGTTTGGTCCTTTTGTTTAATAAATGTATGAAAAAAAGGGGAAGGTCCCCTGGGGGATTGGGGGGAAAAAATGTATGGGCCCTTTTTTAAAAAGGCAAAGGGGACAAAAAGAGATTGAAAAAATTTTAGGGGAAATTAAGTTTACTGAGTTTCCCGGGAAAAAGTTTTAGGGTTTAAGGTTAAAATTTGAAAGGGAATTAAAAGGTAAGACAGAATTTTAAAATTTTGCGGATAAAAAAAGGAGGCTTCAGAGGGGGTTTAGGGGATGTGTAGTTAAAGGTTTAATTGAAGCATATATGTGAACGGGAATTTAGAAAAAGGGTAGGGAATTTTTTTTATTGCATTTGGGGATTTAGAAAAGGGCATATGATAGAGTGGATAGGGAGCAATGGGGGCAGATGTTGCAAGTTTTTTGAATGGTGGAAAGTTACTAAATGCTGAAAAGAGTTTTATGAGGATAGTGGGTAAAGGTTTGGGGTGTGAAGAGAGAGGGGGGAATTTTTTCCCCGGAAAAAGTAGGTCTTAAAACAGGGATGTGAAATGTCCCCATGGTTTTTTTAATTTATATTTATAGATGGGGTTTTTAAAAGAAAAAATGTTTAAGGGTGTTCGGGGAGGGGGGGGAAATTTAAAAATTAGGGGGAATAAATTAAAAAAGGGGAATTTGGGAACACAGTTACTTTTTGCTGAGATACTGTGTTAGGGGTGATTCTAAAAAAAAAATTGAAAAGGTTAGGGGATGAGTTTGAGAATGTGTGAAAAGGTAGAAAATTTGAAATTGAACATGGGAAAAGAGAAAGGTAAAATGGGGGGTTTTCCCAAAATGATTTGGGATAAAAAAAAATTTGGATATAAAATTTGGGGGAAAAGGAGGAGTATGGAAGAAGTGAATGTTTTCAGTTTATTTTGGGAGTTGACTTTTGTCGGGGATGGATTTAGGGAAGGATGAGGTTAATCATAAAATTTATGGGGGAAAAAAAAAGGGATTTGGGCGTTGGGTAATGTGGAGTAAAAAAACTTTTATTATGGAGGCAAAAAAGGGGGAATGTAGGGAAAAAGTATAGTAGTCCCAAAACAGTTTATATGGAGGGTGAAGTTGGGGATTTAAAATGCAGCAGCGGGGAAAGAGGGTTTGGGAAAGGGCAGTGGGATGTTTTGTTTTAAGGGTTTTTTGTGTGGTTTAAATATTAGGGCAGAAAAATTGGGAAAAAGGTGGGGAAAATTTAGGAAGGTGTGGATTTAAATAAAAGCTTTTGTCAGAGGGCGAAGGGGGGTTGTTGAGGTGGTTTGGTTTTTTAGAGAGAATGGATCAAAGTAGTTTTGACATGGAAAGCATTAAATCTATGGGGGGAAGGAAAGAGGGGTAGGGGTGGGTCCTTGAAAGGGTTGGAAAGGGGGGGAAAAAGGGGTTTTTTTGGGCCCGGGGGTTTGGGGATTTCCCAGCAACCCGGGGGCTTTGAGGGGGTTAGATGGGTTTTTGAATGGAAAAGGAAATGATCCCTTGGGCCCGGGACGATCTGTTGGAGTGTGAGCAGGGTAAATATTTAGTAAAGGGGGATTCGGGGGAAAGGTTATTTTCATTTAGTCGGATTTGGGAGTCCTGGAAATGGGAAGTAAAATGCCGCATTTTAAAAGGAGTGGTTTGGGATTTGGGCATTTTGGGTGGGATATTTTGGTGTATCTTTGACGTATATGCTTCAAAACTTTTGGGATTCTGGCCCCTCTGAAAAAAAGCATTTGATAATGTGTGATTTTTGGTTTGAAAGTGTTAAAGGGTGATAAAAGGGTTATTTTTTTTTGGGGATTTTCTTTTTTTTTTGGGGGTCCCCCTGCCTGGTGGGAGACGCCCGGGCCCCCTTGTTGAAAATAAAAAAATAAAAAAACTTTTGTTTTTGGGGAAAAAAAACTGTTTTTTATTTTTCACAGCTCCCCCTCCGGGGGGGGGGGGGAAAATACGGAGTCCCTTTTACAAAAAAAAAAAAAAAGGGGGAAAGGGGGAAAAAAACCTTTGGAAAGGGCCTTTAATACATAAAGCGGGGCAACAGGGGGCCGGGAAAAGGGCTAAAAAAAAAATAGTTTAAACCATGTTTACCACAGTGGCTTTAAAACCAGGCCCAAAGCTCAAGACAATTGAGGTAAAGCTGCAGGAAAAAGGAAGGAAATGCTGTTTTTTAAACCTAATACTTATCCCGGTCAGCAATGTGTAAATGATGAACTTGCTATCAGTAAAAATTGTGTATAAGATTTGGTAAATGAATTCATTAAAGATATTGAAAGCTATATTAAAAAATTTAATACTATTGTATTTTGCCAAGTTTCAAAAGGGATACTAAATAAAATTAACTTTTGTAATATTGTAAACTTGATAACTCATTTTTAAAAAACATGTCGCTTTTATTTTTGTTTTTTAAAATTTTTTTTTCGGGGGAAACCCTGGGTTTTTCATCCCCCCCCAATTTAAAAATTAGGTTGGGTTTTTTCGCGACTTTTTTCGTAAAAATTTTGTCCCAGTTTTTGTACTCCGTTCGGTTTTTTTTAGATTTAAAAAAGGGTCTGTCCCAAACTCATCCACCTCCCCTTGTGACTCAGCCACTAAGTGCCCACCCCAAAGCCCCCATGCTTTCGTGATTTATTTCTGCCTTTGTTTCCCCCGTTGATTCCCGCGCATTCATCCAAAACTTTGTAAAAATTTCATTTTTTTCGTGCTTGTTTATTGAGAGTAATGTTTTAAATAAGCCCCTTTGGGGGCAAAAAAATTTCCCAAAGTACTACCCCTTTTGAAAAAGAAGGCGAGAAAGGGTTACAATTCAAAAAAGAACGCGTAAAAAAGTACAAAAGTGGTGTACGTGTGGCGATCTTGCCAGGATGTCCCGGGAAGCCCCTTCCCCCCCCCCGAACCCCCAAAATCCTGGCAAAAAAAAAAAGAAATCAAGGAACCCTGTTTTGGGGGAAAGGGGGTAAATGTGCTAAAAAAACAGGGGTTTGCAAACAATAAAAGATGTTGAGAGTTGTTTTTGGGTTTTGTGGACCCAATAAAAAACAGTTAGGGGGGGAGTTTGTTTTTTGGGAAAGGGTGATAATTTGCGAAAAGGCAAGGCGTTGCATGCGGATTTCGAAAGAAAAAAACCTGGAATGAGTGTTTTCCTTTTAGTGAATTTAAAGGGAATGAAGCTGGTTCAACAAATTAAGAGTGAAATGGCCTACCCCGTGTGTTAAGGTTTTTTAAAAGGGGGAGGATGCAAGTTTGGACAAACGGGGGGGGCCAAAAAATTCGTTTTGGGGGAAATTTAAAGGGGTTTGTAGAGGCTGAAGGTTCCCCTCCAAAAAAGTCTTCAATTGTGGGCAAAACAGGGCCCCTTTTGGGAAAAAAATGCAAAAAAGGGGGCCCAACCCTCACACAGGAGGAAAAGGCACTGCCAGGACACAAGCCCATGAAAAAATAGGCTAAAATCTTTTTTTTTGTGGTAAAGTAGTGGGGATATCACTCTGGGAAAAACCCTGAGTGTTCAAAAAAAAACAAAGTCGTCAAAAAGTAAATTTTTTGGGGGATGTGGAAGGGGGTAACAAAAAGGCCCTGGGTCACGAGGCAAAATTTTTTATTGAGTTTGGTTTAATGGTTTTTTGGGGCCCGAGTGTGAAGAAACACCTTCTGTAAAAAACAATTTTCCATTCATGTCCCCCTGGTTTAAAGGGCAATGCTCCTGCCTATCCCCCACCCAAAAAAACCCAAATTTTTGGGGGAAAATTTAGTTTAAACACAGTGCAGTTCTTGCCCCCTTAAAACCCCTCAAACCCCTTTAAACCAAAGGACCGCAGGTCATTTGGGAAATTTTAAAAAAAATCTACACAAAGCACTGGGTTCAAAGGGTACTTTTTAAGTGACCTTGAACACTGCATTGATCTAAGGGTTCTGGAGGAATCACTTCAAAAACCTACAAATTCATTAAACCTTATTGGGTAAGGGTTGGCCAGGAGTGATTTCCCGACGATTTAAATCTGCTTGGAGAAAATTTGTGGCCCGAACGTGTCCCCCCCCAGTTTGGGTTTTGGGAAGGGTTTGAGGCTTACCCCTGAAAGAGCTTTCGCCTTTTTTGTGGAATTATTTATTTTTTTGGGGGAAATCCAGAGGTTGGATTTGAGTGGCCGGATGTGGGAAAAGTTGGTGGGTGACCCCAAGGGGAAAAGCTAAAAATTTCTGAAGAAACTGTAAGACCCTTCCCAAATGGAAAAAAAAAAACAGGGTGCCGCTGAGGAAAAAATGCTTAAAAGGAAAAAGGAGGGGGGGAAGAATGTGTCTTCTTCAGTGATTAACCCTTAAAACTGTTTAAAAAAAATTTACGGTTTACATGTTTTTGTGCTCCAAAAATGGATCTAATTTTTTTTTTCTATTTTTTAAATTTCTATAACAAAAAAAAATAGATTTAAAGTTTTTTACCCGTTTTCAAAAGTTAAAAAAAAAAAAGAAGATCTACAAATTTTTTACATACTTTAAAAAGTTGGAGAATTTTGATCTAGTTTGGGGAAATTTAAGGGTTTTAAAGGGCATGTGTGGCCCAAAATGGGGCAATTGCCCCAAAATTTTTGTGGAGAAAAAAACACCCCCAACAAAACTGTTTTAAGCCGTGTCTGCAAAATGTTCAAGACAGCCTTTGGGCCCATTTTAAAACCAAATCTTAAAAAAAGACGCCCGAAAAACACCTCTCTGGGGCAGATTTTTTTTTGCGGGCAGGGAAGGGCCAGTGACTTCAAACTGGTTCCCACTTGGAGTTTTTCCTGGAGAGGGTTTTGGGGGGGGGGCAATGCCCCCCCAAACCCGGTCTGAGACCAGGATCATGGTGGATTTAGGGTCTGATCAACCAGGCTGTTTCTGTGGCCCCAAAGTAAGCTGATGTAAGAACTACAGCCTGGTTGGTAAGGGCTGTCTTTAGGTGCCTGTTTTCCCGTGCCTTCTTGAAGCCCGCCAGGGGTCCCCCCCCCCTTGGGAATCCCCTTATTTATGCTAGGAGGCAATTAAACAATCTTGGGCCCCCCGGGCACTTATTGTGTTGTTCTCAATTTTTACTAGTGGGACCCCTGCTTTTCTCAGGGGGAATGTTGCCTTTTTCCCGCCCCGGGCTTTTGTTTAATTTGGGGGGTTATTTTTGTGCAGGTTTGGTGCCAAACCCTCCCGGCCTTCCCAAGGGGTATATTATCATGTATCTCCACCCGCGTTCGAGGGAAAAACAGATCAAAATCTTCAACCGTCCCAGTTTAATTTTTGGTGCCTTAAGTAAATTGGGGTGGGCCATGAAAGTTTTTTGTACCCTTCCCGGGCTGCAATTTTCGGGCCCCGCCTTGAAAGGGGCCGTTAGTGGGCAGGGTTTTTTCCAGCCTAGAGCCAATAAAATACAAAGAAAGAGAAGTAACCCCCGGGTAGGGCCCTTTTTCATAAAATTTCCCTTTTGGTTTGGGGATTTCCCCCTTTCCAAAAAAATTTAAACCCCTCCTCCTCCCTCTCCCCTCCTCCCGTTTCCCTCGCCAAAAAAGGGGTCTTTAATAAAATTAAAAATGATGTTAAATGTTCATTTAAACATTTCATTAGGGCATTTATATTATTTTTCATTGTTTTCTGTATGTTAAAAATATAGTTAAATTTTCAATACAATAAATTTTTTTTAATTTTTTGGGTGTCTGGAATGGATTAATTGGGGTTTTAATTTTTTCTCATTGGGGGAAAATTTCTTTATTTTTCTACAAATTTAGTTTTTTTTTCAGACTTTTTTTTTGAAGGGTTAAATAAAAAAAAACCAAGGTTTCACTGTACCCAGTAAATTATTTTCCCGTGGTTGTTAATTTGTAAATTTTTTTAAATTTAAAGGAAAAAACTTAAAATCTGTTGGGCCCCTTAAGGGGGGAGGGCCCGGGGCATGATCAAGGGTTTTCCGACCCCTTTGGGGTTTGGGCGAATCCATGCCTTCGATCAAACCTGATGGCCTTCCCTTTTCCAAAATGTACGTATGATTTTGTGGGTTTAGGGGCCTCACCATTAAAAATTAAAAACAAAACCCGTAAGGGGCAAATAGTGCCTTTAAAATTTGGGAAAGGTTTAAAAATTAAAAATTTTTTTTAAAAAATGGGCAACTACATTTAAAAGTTTCCCTATGGAAAGCCTGGGGTTAAATTTGTAGAGCCCTTTGTTAAACTAAAAAAACAACATGGGTTTAAAAAAATTTTTTTTTTGATTTTAAAGTTTTAAAAACTAAACCCACGTAGGTCATTCAGCGCAAGGAAATTTTTGGGGGCTTTGGGTCCTCCGTCCGCTGAGCCCAAAAGGGATGGCTTCCTATTTTTTAAATCACCTTTGAGGGCATGAGTTTTGGGGAGCTTAAAAAAATAATTTCATTAAAGGGATATCTAGGAATTTTTTGGGTAGTATAAAGGGGAATTGTAAAGAAAATTTTTAATTTAAAAATTTTAAAAATTTTATACGTAAAAAAAGGTAGGTGTGATCCAAGGAAGGGAAAGGTAGCCCAAATTCATTGGGCAAAAAACCTTTTTTTTTTTCCGCATCAAGGCCCCCCTTAATTTTATACCCTTAAACCCACATGAGGAAAAAAAATAAAAGTCCTCAATGGGAAAATAATGGATAGTACTTTTTTTTAAAGAATTTAGACTTTCCCCAAAGGGTTTAAATCATCATAAAATCAATTTTTTTAAAATCAAATGTGATTTTGAATATGATACAAATAAAACAGAGCAAAAAATTTTTGTAATGTGAAGATGACTTAAAAGGGAATTTAAAATTTTTTAAAGTTTTTTTTTTTTTAACCCGTAAGAAAAGGACGTGCTTTATTTAGGTTTCCCCAAATAAAGTTTGGACACTATTACGATTTATACACTGGTTACAAAAAGTAGATTACTGTTACAGGCATTACCTTTTTGCGTAGGGTTATGTAAAAGTTTTATCAGGACAACCCAACAAAGCCCAAAAAGGGGGATTAAAAATTTTTTTAAAATTTCCAGAAGGTTTACCCGAAATGAGATTTTAAGTTGAAAATGTTTTTAAATTTTTGGAAATTTTAAGTTGTTTGATTGATGCAATATCCCGTAAATTTTTTGGGTTTTTTTGTGGAATACTTTTTTTCAGTTAAACCCTCAAAAAAAAAATTGTGAAACCCAAAAAATGCCCCCTATTTAAATTTAAAAAAAAAATAAAGAAAATTTTACAAAAAAATTGGATACCGGAACACCTCCAGGTATAACAAAGGGGCACTTCTAAAAATGGGGTTTCTGCAATTGTAAACGTTTAAAAATAACCCTTTTTGGAAAAAATAGTCACATTTTTCAAATTTATCGGTTTTTCTTTATAAAAGGGTTCACAATGCGCATATATGTGCCCCTATTGCCCTGTGCACCCCTCTAAAACCCACCTTTAAGGATTTAAACTTATGCATGAAACCCAAAAAGGAAAAAATTAAACAAGGGAACATTTTCCTGAATAAAAAAAATTTTCAACCAAAATTTCACCCCTTTTTAAAATTTTAACTGTTTTTTCAGTATATTCATGAGGAAGGTTTTTAAACCCCCTGGGGGTCAAATTAGGTTTGTGGGTTTTGGGGGCTTTATCCCCACAGCCTGACTCAATAGGCCTCCTAGGTTAGAAAAAAAATATTACGATTAAAATTTTATTGCAAAAAAAATTATCTTTACCCAATTTTTAGGGAAGTGCTAAAAATATCAGGGTTTTGGGAGGCACAGGTTTGATTAAAGGGAAAAAAAAAGGCCCGATCATTTAATTTTCTCGGTTTTTTTTTTTCCTACTGAATTTTTTTTTTTTACTTTTTTTCATTGGGATTTTTTAAATTTTCCCGTTTAGTTTAGTTTTATTATATTTTTTTTATTTTTTCGGTGACGGATTTTTTCCCCTATCTAATAGTTAAGCTGCATTTTAAGTTTTTTTTAGGTTTTTGGTATACAACATAAAAAACAAATTACCAATTTTCTTTTCATAAATAGTAATACATGTATATATGTGGGAAATTAAGTGGATAACCCCCAAAAAAAAAAAAAATTTGACAAAATGATTTAAGGCCAAAAGGGCAAAGATTTTTTTTTTTGCAAAGGGTTCAATTTTGTATTTACAATTCTGATTTGTTAAAGTACTTTTTACAAAAAAAGTCACAAACATGCCGGGGCATTTTTGGGGAAAACTAATCTAGTACATAATAACTATACTTTTGTCTAGACAAGATTTAAAAGTGGTTTTAATTTTTTAATTTAAAACTTTTTCTTTATATTTTTTACTAAGCGGGCGTTTAAGGTGGAGGGTTTTTAAAAAGCTTTAAACTTTAAGTTGCACATAAAAATAAGGATTACAATTTTAAAGGGGTTTAAACAAAAAACATTTCATGGAAAGCAGATGTAATAGACTCAAGGTTTATATAATATTTTTTAGGAGTTGCTTCAAAAATTTTAAAGTTGTTTTGTTGGTTTGGTTTGTAATGAGGGGATTTTTTAAAACGATAGCCCCAAACTGGAAATAAGTCAAATTGACTTTTTTGGGGGTTTTCCTAGTAATTTTTCAAGTTACTATGCAAGACAATTCTTTAAATTTTCCCCAAAAATCGTTTTAATTATACTTGGTTGGGGGCCGGTTTTCCTTGTGGTAAAAACTCCCCCTTCAAAAACGGAGGGCTTGGGGTTTGATTCCCAGCGGGGGGGGAAAAAATTTTTAACACGGTTTTCCCTTTCACCTGTTTCCCTGTTCACCTAGTGGCAAAAAAGGGACCTGAGTGTTAGTCAACTGATGTGGGTCGCATCCTGGGGGACAAGATTGAGGACCCCCAAAGGAATTAAAATTAGACAGTCCTTGATGATGCAATGACATTCTTGGGCTATCCTGGGTTTGGGTAACCCCCAGGGGGGTTAAAAATCCCAATGAAATCTTATCTTATCTTTTAAACCCAAAAAACTGCTTAGCACCCCCGCAAAATAAAAACAACCCCACTGAAGAGGAAAAAGGGAGTTAAGGTAAAACTAAATTTTCATGAAGAAATTTGCAAAAAATTTACCTACCTAATACTGTTCTTTAGGGCAGAAAAAGTTATCAAACCTGCCAGAAAACGTTTCAAAAAAAAATTTTAAAAGGTTTCCCAAAAAACATTTAAGGGAAAAAAAAGGGCCCCCTAAAGGAAATAAACCCTTTTTCCCGGGGTTTTTTCCCAGGTTTAAATTTTTTCCCCGTTACATGCATGATAATTTTTTTTTTTTTTTGCACCTGTTACCCAAAAAACCTTTAAAACCAACCCCCGTTTACAGGTGGTTAAAAAACCTCCCTGGAATTTTTGGGGTGGTTTACTAACCCAATAACTTTATTTAAAGGGAAGTTTTTTATATAAGTTCGGTTCTGCAGGTTTTGGGTTTATTACAATTTTTATTAAAATAATTTTATTTTTATATTATTATATATATTTTTTATATAGTATATATATATATATTATATTATATATATTTTAAAATATATAATATAATTTTATTATATAATTTAAAATTTTTATATTATATTATTTTAATATTATTATATTATTAAAAAAAAATATATATATTATATTATATAATATATTTTTATTTTTATAATTTAAAATAAATAAATAACTAAAGGTTTTAACCCCAAAATATCAGATTTTTTCCCCTTAGGGGGCAAATTTTAAAAAGTACCACCCGTCATTCAGAAAACCAAGGGGGATTGGGGAAGTAATTTAATGTCAAAACCACGGAGGTGGAGAATTTCCCCCCAAATTCCCCGGCTCAAGAGCCGTTTTAGGGAGCATCAAGGTACCCTTTCCAATGGTCCCCCATAAAAATGTCAAGATAATTCCGCACCTTCCCAGCACCGTAAACAAAATTTGTGTTGGCGGTATTACATTTTGACCCAAGTTTCCAGAGGTTACTCTAGGGAAAAATGTTTCTTATTGCGGTTTTTCGTTTAAAAAAAATATTTTATAATTTTTCTTAGTTGTAAATTAAAAAATTTAAAAATAATAATAATAATTTAAAAATAATAAAAATAATTAAAAATTAATAAATTATTTCTTCAGAGGCTGGAAAAAAATGGTTGATTGCCTTATCAGCTAGATTGTTGCTGCTTGTGGGAATGTTTGTATAAATACCTTTTTCAACAGGTTTTTTTTAAAATTTGCCCCGAAATGCCTTTTCATATATTTTTTAAAATTTAAACATGGGGGGCGTTAAAAACCCTAGGAAATTTAGCGCATGGGGAGAGGATGGAAAAAATTCAGGCCCCAATTTAGGGAACTGGAAACAAGATCCAAATTTCCTTGATCAAATGTGTCCCAACGTCAAGGAACCTTCCTTGAGGGAAATGCGTTTCCCCTAAAAATTGGGGCTTTTAGGAACAATAGAAACCCCTTTTAATTTCATGGTAATTTAAAATTTTAAAGTTAAGTTTTCCTGCTACCCCAACCCCCTATTTGGGCAGAAAGGGGGTTTTTTGGGACGGTTTTACATAAACGTTACACAAAAAAATCATTGGGGTAAAAATGTATAAATTTCCTTGGGGTAACCCAAAAAAAACCTTTACGTGATTTTCCCCATTGGGCGAAACGAAGACCAAAATGGTTTGATATAGTTTTTTTTTTTTTTTTTCGCCCGGGATTTTTCCCGGCCCGGGTCTTTTTCCCAAATAGTGGTGGGCCCGGCCTTTTGGTCCCTATCTGGGGAGAGTTCGAGACTTAAACCCCCCTGGGGGGAGGTACAAAATACCTCTCATTTTTTGGGACCAAAATTTTCCCCCGGCCCAGGCCCCCAAATTTCCCCCCCCTCACGGGGTCGTGGGAGAAGCTAGGCCTCTGGTTTTGCCATCTACCCCCCCTCCCAAAAAAGGGTCCCTGGGGATGGGAGTCTTATGAGCTGGAGATGGTAGCAAGTAGGCCCCTTTTTTTTTTTGGTATACATTAATTTTGGGGAACATTTTGGGTTTTATTTTTGGGTTTTCACTGGAGAAAATTTTTGGGGTTTTGGGGGGGTGGTTTTGTGGGAAAGGGTGGTATTTTTACAGTATCCATGTATACTTTGTGAGTAGTATAAAACAACCCTCCTTTCCGCATTTAAAACCAAAAACCGACTTTATCTGGTAATAAAAAAGTTGATGTTTTTTATACATGGAACGAAGCTGGAAAAGTTTTTGACCAGTCTTTGTTTAAATTTTAATGGGGAAAAAATCAACTTTTTCGATGTCCTCATCACCACAAATAAGGGTCAGGATTTAAATTTTCATTTTTTTAGGAAGCCCCCTCACCCTTAACCCAAAGTTTATTTCTGCACCCACCCTTCAATGGGAAGGGTTAAAAAGAGCACAAGTTTAAGGCCCCCCCCCCCTTTTACGCATCAGGATATGCCCGCCCCTCGAAGTTTGGGCTAAGAAAAAAGAAAACCCCAAAAAACAAAATTCTCCAAATTAGGGGTACCCCTTTATTGGTCTATAAAACAAAGAGAAAAAATGGGAAAATAATTTTTTACAAAACCTCCCCTTACAAAAACTCTTTTTCAAGCAAATTTTCAAAAATCATGTTAACCCCCCCACCAAAGGGACAATTTAATCGTCTTAACAAAGTGACCAAAATTAAATTTCTTTCCCTCCTAACATATGGAGAACTTCCCAAAAAACAGAAGCATTCACTTACACAAGACACACCAGGGTTACCAAAGGGTTGAACCCCAAAATTACATCGGGGGTTTACAGCAGAAGTATCTGTATGATGATCACCGGGAAAACCCGAGGGCAATCGTAATTTGGGCAGAAGAATTCGGCGTTTTTCAACATGTTTTCCCAAAAATTTAAACACAATATTCACTGTGGAAACTGCCACCATCACACCCAAAATTTAAATGCAGCTACCCAAAAGCAAATCACAGAAATGCACTCATATTTTACCCCTCTTAATTTTTTAAATATCTTGGGACCCAAAGGGGAAAAAAGATGCCCCTACACTACAGTTATAAACCTGCAACATTAACACCCCTCCTTCATAGTGCAGACACTGTACTTTCCATCTCCAGGACTCAAGTCCAGCCTGCCAGTTTCCCTGAATCCCCTCATAAATGTTACCTTGCTTGTGCTCCAACAGCACATCAAGTCCTAAAAACCATTTGTCTCCCTTCGCTCCTGTTTAACACACTCACACAAGCTTGCTGGAAGTCCCCTCCCTCCAACCTTTCCTAAGCCGATCCCTACCCTGCCTTCCCTCCACTACATATTTGTATACTCTCGAAGTCATTCTATTTCGTTTCATCCTCTCTACATGTCCAAACCATCTCAATAACCCGACCTCAGCCCTCTGGATAATAGTTTTGGTAATCCCACACCTCCTAATCTCTATACTATGGATTCTCTGCATTATATTCACACCACACATTGCCCTCAGACATGACATCTCCACTGCCTCCAGACTTCTCCTTGTTGCCACATTCACAACCCATGCCTCACACCCATACAAGAGCACTGGTATAACTACACTCTCATACTTTCCCCTCTTTGCTTTCATGGATAAAGTTCTTTGCCTCCACAGACTCTTCAGTGCACCATTCACCTTTTTTCCCTCGTCAATTCTAAGATCACCTCATCCTTCATGGACCCATCTGCTGACATGTCCACTTATAAATATCTAAACACATTCACCTCCTCCATACTCTCTCCCTCCAATCTGATGTCCAATCCATTAACTAATTTTTTTGTTATCCTCATCACATTACTCTTTCCTATATTCACTTTTAACTTCCTTCTTTTACTTACCCTACCAAACTCATGAACCAACCTCTGCCACTTCTCTTCAGAATCTCCCAAAAGCACAGTGTCATTAGCAAAGAGCAACTGTGACAACTCCCACTTTGTGTTAGATTCTTTATCTTTTAACCCTTTGAGGGTTTTCGTCGTACTAGTATGTCTTACGCGTAGGGGTTTTTGACGTACTAGTACTCATAAATTCTAGCGGCCTCAAATCTAGTGGGAGAAAGCTGGTAGGCCTTCATATGAAAGAATAGGTCTATGTGGTCAGTGTGCACAGTCTAAAAAAAATCCTGCAGCACACAGTGCATAATGAGAAAAAAAAAACTTTGACCATTTTTTTTTAATAAATCAGCGACTTTGCAGTGTATTTTCGTATGGTATTTATTGTTGTATTCTAGTTTTCTTGGTCTCATTTTATAGAATGGAAGACATATTACAGAAATTGAGATGATTTTGACTGGTTTTACAAAGAAAGGTGCCTTGAAATTGAGCTCAAAGTAGCAGAAATGTTCGATTTTTACCAAACTTCAAAAGTAAACAAATCGTGCAAGCGTGCAATACACGTCAACTGGTGAGTCTAATATTCTTTCACAAGTGCACCAATAATATTTATACCATTTTTTACACTAATGCAGTAGTCTGCATAACAGTAAATCTTATATTTTTTGTGAAAATAAAAATTCAAAGTGGAAAGCAAAAGAATATAAGAGGGGCCTTGAGACATGACTAATGACTAAAGGAAATGTCATTTTAGTGCAGGAATGTCTTTCTTGTTTATTCTGGACCCTATTCGGAAATTGGCATCTTTTGAAATTTGTGTGAAATTGGCAAAATTGCTAAATTCTGACCACTGTACTGGATAGTTGGATTTCATAAATGAGTGGTTTCTTGCACCCATTCGATAGAAAAAATGGAGTTCTAGCGAAATATTCATGTTTTTTGTCGACTAGTACAGTGAAATTGGCCGAAAATGGGGCTCAAAGTGGGCAAAATCGCCGATGCGTAAACATCGCCGAGACCGCTAACTTTGCGAGAGCATAATTCCGTAAGTTTTCTATCAAATTTCAAACTTTTGGTGTCTTTATGATCGGGAAAAGATTCTCTATCTTTTCATAAGAGAAAATAATTTTTTTTTTTTTTAAATTTGGCCGACCCTGAGAACGAGTTTCGGAGAGGGCCTCTCGACCCTCAAAGGGTTAACCCCACAATTCTTGCCAACACCTGAGCATTCACTTCTCTTACTACTCCATCATAAATATGTTTAACAACCATGGTGACATCACACATCCCTGTCTAAGGCCTACTTTTACTGGGAAAAAATCCCCCTCTCGCCTACATACTCTAACCTGAGCCTCACTATCCTCATAAAAACTTTTCACCACTTTCAATAACCTACCTCCTATTCCATACATTTGCAACATCTGCCATATTGCCCCTCTATCCACCCTTTGCAAATCCATAAATGCCATAAAAACCTCTTTACCCTTATCTGAATACTGTTCACATATGTGTTTCACTGCAAACACTTGGTCTACACACCCCCTACCTTTCTTAAAGCCTCCTTATTCATCTGCTACCCTGCTCTCCATCTTACTCATAATTCTATCAATAATAACTCTAGCATACACTTTACCAGGTATACTAAACAGTTTTATTCCCCTATAATTTTTACACTCTCTTTTGTCCCCTTTGCCTTTATATAAAGGAACTATGCAAAGGAACTACTGTATTTTCTGGCACATAAAGCATGTTTTCCCCATAAAAGTCCCAGAAAATCATCCTGAAAGGAACAATAGTAGACTTTGGGCTACTGGGAAGTAGCAGTTTCAGTGCTGCAGTACCAACAAATTGAATTCCAAACAACCCCCTACAAAACTCTTTCCCATATTATTTAAAGAGTAATTAGTAACTATTATAAATTATAATTTACATATTACTAGTACCATCTGTAGACAACAGGTAGCCATGCTTATTTTGGTGGGTGGTAACAGAGGAACAGATGACAGGTTGTGCAAGCAGGGGCTTGTTGGATAAGGCAAATTTTCTCTATAAAACTCTAATTTGCAATGGAATATTTGTTTCAATAAGAGTAGCATGAAGTAACATACAACACAGTATTCATGTGTGTCTAAGGATGAATGATTACTGATTTACCACCATCATTAGAAGTGATCAGGCATGTGTTAGTGGTGTTGGTTTACCACTATCAACACACTGCTCATCTTCAACTCACTAGGCCTATCATGTACTACATTCCTACATCCCCCTCTCCCAGAATATGCCTGCCAAAATTGGGGTGAGAGTTATATGCTCATGTGCCTTATGTGCAGGAAAATATGGAACATAACTTTCCTCTGAAAAATACATGTCAGAGACAGTGATGCTGACAATGACGATGACAATTTAGCGCTACATGATACACAGTTTTCACTTTAATAATAGTAATATCATGAGGTGGTGTAAAACTTGTAAGGGTCAGACAGTGTCTAGAAAATAGGAGAAAGTCAAGTTCAATTTAAGGATGGGAAACTTCAATTCCTTGGATCACTGATTGACTGCAAGACTTACAATCTTACAAAGTACAGTAAGCCCTCGATATAATGGACCTCTATATAGCTAACTTCAGATACAGAACAAAAGTCATCAATTCAATCGATTTGGAAGCAACAAAGGTCATTGGTTACAAACAATGCATTACATTCATGAGGGGAAGTAAGGGTGAAGAGCACAATAACCAATAGGAGTCATAAAGCAACTGAGGAAATAGAAGGAATTCAGGCTCAAGTCAAGGAATTGAAGCACAGGTCCAATTCCTGAGATCAAGAGCCCCTCATTAGCATCAACGAACCTCCTTTATGAGGTGTTGCTTACAAAAATGTCTGTTATTGTTACTATCATGGCAAAATCACCTGTGCTCTATCCACCACATGTGCCATTACCAGCTACCCACTCCCTCCTACTGGTCAGATATGTCAAGGGTTTAGTTTATATGTAAACCTGTGAATGTTAGATACCTGTGTGGTGTGTATAATCTGTTGGTGAGGTGAGAGCAAGGAGTGCCTCCACAGCTGTCCTCGCCTCCATATCACCCTCTTCATCATCTCCATCTTCCTCTTCTGGCTGATGATGCTCCTCATGAGACATCATCTTTTTACTCTGAAATTTCAAAATAATTTAGTTTTTTGCTAGTTTATCCCATGGCAGAGGTATCACAAACCACCATGGCCACTTAGTCTATGACCTTTACCAATTTATTTTACGATAAAAGTAAAACTCAAAATGAATATAAGAATACTAAATGAAAACATTGACCCATTAAAAGTTAAATTACTGCATCTTATTAGGAACTGTTAATGGACTGAACAATAGTTATTATTTAAAATGGCAGGGTAAAAATACTGTAGTTAGAACTAAATCATGTTAAAAACTTAAAATCTGAAGAATCAAAATTAATATGGTATAACAGGGAAGGCAAGGTGACTAAAAATGCCAGGAAGAAGGGGCCAGTAACCCCTTCTCCTGTATAAATTACACTTAGGTCACACTACACATACATGTACACGTTTATTTATACACACTCATCTGAGTTTTCTTTGATTTTATCTTAACAGTTCTTGGTCTTATTACTTTTCCTTTTATATCCATGGGGAAGTGGAATAAGAATCTTTCCTCCGTAAGCCATGCGTGTTGTAAAAGTCAACTAAAATGCCGGGAACAATGGGCTAGTAACCCCTTTTCCTGTAAAGATTACTAAAAAGAATAAGAAGAAGAAAATTGTCAAAGTGGGAAGTCTGAATGTGCGTGGATGTTGTGCAAATGATAAGAAAGAGATGATTGTGGATGTTATGAATGAGACGAAACTGGATGTCCTGGCTTTAATTAAGTGAAACAAAGCTGAAAGGGGTGGGAGAGTTTCAATGGAGAGGAATAAATGGGATTAGGTCAGGGGTTTCAAAGAGAGTTAGAGCTAAAGAAGGAGTAGCAATAATGTTGAAGGATAAGCTATGGCAGGAAAAGAGGGACTACAAATGCATAAATTCAAGGATTATGTGGAGTAAAATAAAGATTGGATGTGAAAAGTGGGTTATAGTAAGCGTGTATGCACCTGGAGAAGAGAGAAGTGTAGAGGAGAGAGAGAGATTCTGGGAAATGTTGAGTGAATGCATGGGGAGTTTTGAATCAAGTGTGAGAGTAATGGTGGTTGGGGATTTCAATGCTGAAGTGGGTAAAAATGTTATGGAGGGAGTAGTAGGTAAATTTGGGGTGCCAGGGGTAAATGTAAATGGGGAGCCTTTAATTGAGCTATGTGTAGAAAGAAATTTGGTAATAAGTAATACATATTTCATGAAAAAGAGGATAAATAAATATACAAGGTATGATGTAGCACGTAATGAAAGTAGTTTGTTAGATTATGTATTGGTGGATAAAAGGTTGATGGGTAGGCTCCAGGATGTACATGTTTATAGAGGGGCAACTGATATATCAGATCATTATTTAGTTGTAGCTACAGTTAGAGTAAGAGGTAGATGGGAAAAGAGGAAGGTGGCAACAACAAGTAAGAGGGAGATGAAAGTGTATAAACTAAGGGAGGAGGAAGTTCGGGCGAGATATAAGCGACTATCGGCAGAAAGGTGGGCTAGTGCGAAGATGAGTAGTGGGGGGGTTGAAGAGGGTTGGAATTTTAAAAATGCAGTATTAGAATGTGGGGCAGAAGTTTGTGGTTATAGGAGGGTGGGGGCAGGAGGAAAGAGGAGTGATTGGTGGAATGATGAAGTAAAGGGTGTGATAAAAGAGAAAAAGGTAGCTTACGAGAGGTTTTTACAAAGCAGAAGTGTTATAAGAAGAGCAGAGTATATGGAGAGTAAAAGAAAGGTGAAGAGAGTGGTGAGAGAATGCAAAAGGAGAGCAGATGAAAGAGTGGGAGAGGCACTGTCAAGAAATTTTAATGAAAATAAGAAAAAATTTTGGAGTTAAACAAGTTAAGAAAGCCTAGGGAAAGTATGGATTTGTCAGTTAAAAACAGAGTAGGGGAGTTAGTAGATGGGGAGAGGGAGGTATTAGGTAGATGGCGAGAATATTTTGAGGAACTTTTAAATGTTGAGGAAGAAAGGGAGGCGGTAATTTCAAGCACTGGCCAGGGAGGTATAACATCTTTTAGGAGTGAAGAAGAGCAGAATGCAAGTGTGGTGGAGGTACGTGAGGCATTACGTAGAATGAAAGGGGGTAAAGCAGCTGGAACTGATGGGATCATGACAGAAATGTTAAAAGCAGGGGGGATATAGTGTTGGAGTGGTTGGTACTTTTGTTTAATAAATGTATGAAAGAAGGGAAGGTACCTAGGGATTGGCGGAGAGCATGTATAGTCCCTTTATATAAAGGCAAAGGGGACAAAAGAGATTGTAAAAATTATAGAGGAATAAGTTTACTGAGTATACCAGGAAAAGTATACGGTAGGGTTATAATTGAAAGAATTAGAGGTAAGACAGAATGTAGAATTGCGGATGAGCAAGGAGGCTTCAGAGTGGGTAGGGGATGTGTAGATCAAGTGTTTACATTGAAGCATATATGTGAACAGTATTTAGATAAAGGTAGGGAAGTTTTTATTGCATTTATGGATTTAGAAAAGGCATATGATAGAGTGGATAGAGGAGCAATGTGGCAGATGTTGCAAGTTTATTGAATAGGTGGTAAGTTACTAAATGCTGTAAAGAGCTTTTATGAGGATAGTGAGGCTCAGGTTAGGGTGTGAAGAAGAGAGGGAGAATACTTCCCGGTAAAAGTAGGTCTTAGACAGGGATGTGTAATGTCACCATGGTTGTTTAATATATTTATAGATGGGGTTGTAAAAGAAGTAAATGCTAGGGTGTTCGGGAGAGGGGTGGGATTAAATTATGGGGAATCAAATTCAAAATGGGAATTGACACAGTTACTTTTTGCTGATGATACTGTGCTTATGGGAGATTCTAAAGAAAAATTGCAAAGGTTAGTGGATGAGTTTGAGAATGTGTGTAAAGGTAGAAAGTTGAAAGTGAACATAGAAAAGAGTAAGGTGATGAGGGTATCAAATGATTTAGATAAAGAAAAATTGGATATCAAATTGGGGAGGAGGAGTATGGAAGAAGTGAATGTTTTCAGATACTTGGGAGTTGACGTGTCGGCGGATGGATTTATGAAGGATGAGGTTAATCATAGAATTGATGAGGGAAAAAAGGTGAGTGGTGCGTTGAGGTATATGTGGAGTCAAAAAACGTTATCTATGGAGGCAAAGAAGGGAATGTATGAAAGTATAGTAGTACCAACAGTCTTATATGGATGTGAAGCTTGGGTGGTAAATGCAGCAGCGAGGAGACGGTTGGAGGCAGTGGAGATGTCCTGTCTAAGGGCAATGTGTGGTGTAAATATTATGCAGAAAATTCGGAGTGTGGAAATTAGGAGAAGGTGTGGAGTTAATAAAAGCATTAGTCAGAGGGCAGAAGAGGGGTTGTTGAGGTGGTTTGGTCATTTAGAGAGAATGGATCAAAGTAGAATGACATGGAAAGCATATAAATCTATAGGGAAGGAAAGAGGGGTAGGGGTCGTCCTTGAAAGGGTTGGAAAGAGGGGGTAAAGGAGGTTTTGTGGGCGAGGGGCTTGGACTTCCAGCAAGCGTGCATGAGCGTGTTAGATAGGAGTGAATGGAGACGAATGATACTTGGGACCTGACGATCTGTTGGAGTGTGAGCAGGGTAATATTTAGTGAAGGGATTCAGGGAAACCGGTTATTTTCATATAGTCGGACTTGAGTCCTGGAAATGGGAAGTACAATGCCTGCACTTAAAAGGAGTGGTTTGGGATATTGGCAGTTTGGAGGGATATGTTGTGTATCTTTATACGTATATGCTTCTAAACTGTTGTATTCTGAGCACCTCTGCAAAAGCAGTGATAATGTGTGAGTGTGGTGAAAGTGTTGAATGATGATGAAAGTATTTTCTTTTTGGGGATTTTCTTTCTTTTTTGGGTCACCCTGCCTCGGTGGGAGACGACCGACTTGTTGAAAATAAAAAAAAAAAAAAACTTTTGCTATGAAGAAAAACTTGATTTTTACTTCACAGCTCACCCTGCCTTGGTGGGAGACAACTACGGAGTGCATTTACAAAAAAAAAAAAAAAATGGGGGAAGGTGAAAACAACTTTGCAAGGCCTAATACATGAAGCTGGGCAACAGAGGCCTGGAAGGGCTAGAAAAAATAGCCTTACCATGTTATACACACTAGTGGCATCAACCAGGTCAAAGCTCAAGACAGAATCTAGCAGGTAAAGCTGCAGGAAAGGAAGGAGAATGACTGTATTTCTAACCTAATACTATATCCCAGGTCAGCAATGTGTAATGATGAACTTGCTATCAGTAAAACTTGTGTATCAGACTTGTAATAAATGAATTCATATCAGATATTGTAAGCTATATTCAAAATTAATACTATTGTAGTTTGCCAAGTTTCTTAAGGATACTGAATATACATTAACTATGTAATATTGTAAACTTGATAACTCATGTTAGCAAACATGTCAGCTCTTTATATTTGTTATAAAAAGTATTTACGGTGGAACCTCGGTTTTCATATGCCCTAGTTTTCATAGGATTCGGTTTTCGACGACTTTTTTCGTCAAAATTTTGTCCCAGTTTTTGTACATCCGTTCGGTTTTCGTAGAGTTAAAAATGGTCTGTACCAAACTCATCCACCTGCCCATGTGACTCAGCCACTCAAGTGCCCACACAAAGCATCCCATGCGTTCGTGACTTAGTCTGCCTTTGTTTCTCGTTGATTCCCGCGCATTCATCCAAAACATCTTGTAATAATTCATTGTTTTTCGTGCTTGTTTATTGAGAGTAACTGCTAAATAAGCCACCATTGGGCCAAAGAAAGTTCCAAGTACTAGCCCTTTGATAAAGAAGGCGAGAAACGATACAATTCAAGAAAGAACGCGTAACAAAGTACGAAAGTGGTGTACGTGTGGCCGATCTTGCCAGGATGTACGGGAAGTCTGCATCAACGATCAGTTCCATCCTGGCAAAGAAAAAAGAAATCAAGGAAGCTGATGTTGCGAAAGGGGTAAATGTGCTAACAAAACAGAGATTGCAAACAATCAAAGATGTTGAGAAGTTGTTGTTGGTGTGGATCAATGAAAAACAGTTAGCGGGAGATAGTGTTTTGGAGGTGATAATTTGCGAAAAGGCAAGGCAGTTGCATGCGGATTTCGCAAAGAAAATACCTGGAATGAGTGCTTCCATTAGTGAATTTAAGGCCAATAGAAGCTGGTTCAACAAATTCAAGAAGTGAACTGGCATACACAGTGTGTTAAGGTATGGCGAGGATGCAAGTTTGGACAAACGTGGGGGCCAAAGAATTCGTTGAGGAATTCAAGGAGTATGTAGAGGCTGAAGGCTTCCTCCTCCAACAAGTCTTCAATTGTGACAAAACAGGCCTCTTTTGGAAGAAAATGCAAAAGAGAACCTACATCACACAGGAGGAAAAGGCACTGCCAGGACACAAGCCTATGAAAGATAGGCTAACTCTTTTGTTTTGTGGTAATGCTAGTGGGTATATCACTCTGAAAATCCCTGAGTGTTCAAGAAAAACAATGTCGTCAAGAGTAAATTTTGTGTGATGTGGAAGGCTAACAATAAGGCATGGGTCACGAGGCAAATTTTCATTGAGTGGGTCAATGAAGTGTTTGGCCTGAGTGTGAAGAAACACCTTCTGTAAAATCAATTGCCATTCAAGTGCCTCCTGGTAATGGGCAATGCTCCTGCTCATCCTCCAGGCTCAAAAGACCAATTGTTGGAGAAGTTTAGTTTCATCACAGTGCAGTTCTTGCCCCCTAATACCACTCACCTCATCCAGCCCATGGACCAGCAGGTCATTTGAAACTTCAAAAAACTCTACACCAAAGCACTGTTTCAAAGGTACTTTGAAGTGACCTTGAACACTGCATTGATACTAAGAGAGTTCTGGAGGAATCACTTCAATACCTACAACTGCATAAGCCTTATAGATAAGGCTTGGCCAGGAGTGATTTCCAAGACGATGAAATCTGCTTGGAGAAATTTGTGGCCAGAACGTGTCCTCGAGATGGATTTTGAAGGGTTTGAGGCTGACCCTGACGACGCTACGCCTGTTGTGGAATCTATCATTTCTTTGGGGAAGTCCATGAGGTTGGATTTGAGTGGCCAGGATGTGGAAGAGTTGGTGGATGACCACAGGGAAGAGCTAACTACTGAAGAGCTGTAAGACCTTCAACTGGAAAAACAACAGACTGCAGCTGAGGAAACTGCTTCAGAGGAAGAAGAGAGAGGGAAGAATGTGTCTTCTTCAGTGATTAACCCTTAAACTGTCCAAACAAATTTACGTTCACATGTATAGTGCTCCAAAAGTGGATCTACATTTTTTTACATATTTTCAAATACTATAACAAAAAAAAGTAGATCAAAGTTTTTTACACGTTTTCAAATGTAAAAAAAGAAAAGAAGATCTACATTTTCTACATACTTTCAAATGTTGAAGAAATGTAGATCTACGTTTGGACAGTTTAAGGGTTAAGGACATGTGTGCAAAGTGGAGCGAATTGCAAAGTTTTGTGGAGAAATATCACCCTAACAAAGCTGTTGCAAGCCGTGTCTGCAACATGTTCAATGACAATGCCTTGTCCCATTTTAGGCAAATCTTAAAAAAGACGCCAGAAACACACCTCTCTGGACAGATTTTTTGTGCGACAGGAGTCCAGTGACTCTCAAGCTGGTCCTACTTGGAGTTTACCTGGAGAGGGTTTTGGGGGGGTCACTGCCCCCGCAGCCCGGTCTGAGACCAGGACTCATGGTGGATCAGGGTCTGATCAACCAGGCTGTTACTGCTGGCCACACGTAAGCTGATGTACGAACTACAGCCTGGTTGGTCAGGTACTGTCTTTAGGTGCCTGTCCAGTGCCTTCTTGAAGACAGCCAGGGGTCTACTGGTAATCCCCCTTATTTATGCTAGGAGGCAATTAAACAATCTTGGGCCCCAGACACTTATTGTGTTGTCTCTCAATGTACTAGTGGCACCCCTGCTTCTCATCAGGGGAATGTTGCATCTCCTGCCGAGTCTTTTGCTTTCATGGGGAGTGATTTTCATGTGCAGGTTTGGTGCCAATCCCTCCAGGACCTTCCAAGTGTATATTATCATGTATCTCTCACCTGCGTTCGAGGGAATACAGATCAAAAATCTTCAACCGCTCCCAGTAATTTAGGTGCCTTATCGTACTTGTGTGTGCCATGAAAGTTCTTTGTACACTCTCCAGGTCTGCAATGTCGCCAGCCTTGAAAGGGGCCGTTAGTGTACAGCATTATTCCAGCCTAGAGCCAATAAAATACAAAGAAGAGAAGTAACCCCGGATAGGGCCTTGATACATAAATTCCTTATGGATGGGGATGCCCCTTCCAAACAATAACCTCTCCTCCTCCCTCTCCCATCCTCGCCGTCTTCCATACGCCAACAAGAGTCTTTAATAAAGGTAAAAGTGATGTTAAATGTTCATTTATCATTTCATTAGTCATTTATATTTATTTTTCATTGTTTTCTGTATGTAAAACTATAGTTATTCTCAATACAATAAATTTTTGGTTAATATTTTTGGGTGTCTGGAATGGATTAATTGGATTTACATTATTTCTCATTGGGAATATTGCTTCATTTTTCGTACAATTCAGTTTTCGTCAGACTTTTTTGAATGGATTAATCACAAAAACCAAGGTTTCACTGTACTAGTAAATATTACCTGTGGTTGTTAATTTGTATTATTATATTCACAGGAAGCACTAAACTTGTAGGGACCCTTCAAGGGAGATGCCTGGACACTGATCAAGGGTTCCTGATCTTGGGAATTGGACTGAATCTCCACTGCCTTCGATCAAACCTGATGGCCTTCCTTTCCCAGATGTACTGTATGATTTCTGTGGGTTTAGTGCCTCACCATAAATATAATAACAAACCTGTAAGGGTCAAATAGTGCCTTCAAAATGGAAGGTTAATGATAATAATAATAACAGATGACAACTACATTAATAGTACATATGGAAAGCCTGAAGTTAATTATGTAGAGCACTTTGTTAAGCTAAAAATACAACATGAGTCTAAGAATGTTTGTTTGATTAATGTTAAACACTAAACCCACGTAGGTCATTCAGCGCAAGATGTATTGGAGGCTTGATCCTCCGTCCGCTGAGCACAAGAGAGATGCGCTTCCTATTTTGCACTCACCTAGATGTCATGAGTTTAAGAGAGCATAATAAATATAATACATATATGTATATCTAGGCATTAAAGATAGTATAAAGACAATGTAAAGAAATTCTAATAAATATAACAAATATATACGTAAACAGGTAGGTGTGATCCAAGGAAGGGAAAGGTAGCCCAAATTCATTGGATCAAGAAACTTTTACCAGCATCAAGGCCCCCCCTTCAATATATACCATATAACCTACATGAGAAACAACATAAGAGTCCTCAATGGAAATACTGTATAGTACTCTTTTTAAAGAACTGAAGACTTTCCCAAGGTTAAGTCATCATAACATATCACATATGCATATCAGTGATGATTATATGCAATATGATACAAATAAGCAGAGCACATAAAATATGTACTGTGAAGATGACTTAAAGGAATAAACTGCCTTAAAGTTTTTTTTTTTTAACCTGTAAGACAGGACGTGCTTTATTCAGGTTACCTACATACAGTTTTAGACACTATTACAGATTTATACACTGGTTACAATAAGTAGATTACTGTTACAGGCATACATTAGCAGTAGATTATGTAGAGTTCACTCAGGACAACCTAACAAAGCCAAAAAGTGTATTAATAATGTTTTAAGATGCAGAGGTTGACTGAAATGAGATTTCAAGTTGAGATGTTTAATTTGTGTGAAATTCACAGTTGTTCTGATTGATGCAATATCAGTAAATTACCTCAGCTTCTTGTGGAATACCTTATTTCAGTTCAACTCATCAAAAATAAATTGTGAAACCCAAAACTGCACTATAATTTAAAAAATATAAAGAATTATAACAAAATATTGGATACCAGGAACACCCTCCAGGTATAACACGGACACTTCTAAAAATGTGTACTGCAAATATGTACACGTATAAAAATAACCCTAAAGAAACATAGTCACATTCTTCAACTTTATCGGTTTATCTTTAGTTAAAGCTTCACAATGCAGCATATATGTGCCCATAATGCCTGTGCACTCTCTAAGCTACTTTAAGGATTTAAACTTATGCATGAAACCTAAATAGAAAACTTAAACACGAGACATTTTCCTGAATAAAAAAAATTGCAACCAAACTATTCACCTTATTATTATAACTGTATTACAGTATATTCATGAGGAAGGTTAAACCCACTGGAGTCAAATTATGTTAGTGGTTCTGGGGACTGTCATCCCCACAGCCTGATCTCAGATCAGGCCTCCTAGGTTAGAAGAAAAATATTACAGATTAAAATCTATTATCGCAAAAAAATTATCATTACAATTATAGGGAAGTGCTAAACTCATCAGGGTTATGGGAGGCATTCAGGTTCGATTAAAGGAAAATAAAGCCAGATCATTTAATTTACTCGGTTTTTTATTCCTACTGATTTTTTTAATGCTACTTATTTTCATGCATTTGATTTCCTGTTTAGTTTAGTTTTATTATATTTTTATTATTATAATCGTGACTGATTTTACCGTATCTAATAGTTAAGCTGCTATTTCGTAAGTTTATTTAGGTACAGGTATACAACATAAATACAGTTACACAATTATCATACATACATAGTAATACATGTATATATGTGTAAATTAAGCTGGATAACCCCAAAAGAAAAAGTTAGACAAAATGATAAAGGACAAAGACAAAGATTTTATTTCTTTGCAAGGTTACAATGTGTATTTACAATTCTGATTTGTTAAGTACTACATACAAAGAAAGTCACTATCATGCCGGGGCATTTTGGGAAGACTAATCTAGTACATAATAACTATACTTAAGTCTAGACAAGATAAGAGTGGTTAACTTTTTAATAAATCTTTGCTTTATCTTAATACTAATGCGAGGCAGTCAAGGTGGAGGTTTATAAGAGCAATAATCTTGAAGTTGCACATAATAAAAACAGTATTACAATTAATGGTTCAAACAATAACATTTCATGGACTGGCAGATGTAATAGACTCAAGGTCATATAATATATTTAGGAGTTGCTTCAAACTCATTGAAAGTTGTTTTAGTTGGTTTGGTTTGTAATGAGACGATTTTTAAGCATAGCCCTCAAACTGGAAATAAGTCAAGTTGACTTTTTTGGGGTTATCCTAGTAATTTACACGTTACTATGCAAGACAATTCTAATTTCCCAAAACTCGTATAATTATACTTCGTGTGGCCCGGTGGCCTTGTGGCTAAAGCTCCCGCTTCACAAACGGAGGGCTTGGGTTCGATTCCCAGCGGTGGAAACATTTCAACACGTTTCCTTACACCTGTTGCCCTGTTCACCTAGTGGCAAATAGGTACCTGAGTGTTAGTCAACTGATGTGGGTCGCATCCTGGGGGACAAGATTGAGGACCCCAATGGAAGTAAGTTAGACAGTCCTTGATGATGCACTGACATTCTTGGGCTATCCTGGGTGGCTAACCCTCAGGGGGGTTAAAAATCCGAATGAAATCTTATCTTATCTTAACCTAATAAACATGCTTAGCACCTCCGCAACATAAAGCAACCTCACTGAAGAGAGAACAGGAGAGTTAAGGTAATACTAAATGCATGAAGAAATTTGCAAAATTCACCTACCATACTACATGTTCATGAGACAGAAAAAGATCATCAAACCTGCCAGAAAACAGTGCAAAACAAAATTTAACAGGTTTCCAATAACATTTCAATGGAAATACAGGGACCCGTATGGAAATAAGCCACTTTTTCGGTGTTATCCTAGGTAATTTACACACGTTACTATGCATGATAATTGTACTTATGTGCACCTGTACCTAAATAAACTTAATTACTTACAAGTTTGACAGGTGGTTAACACCTCCCTGGATTGTTGCTGTCTACTAACCTAATAACTTTATTAAGGTACAGTTATATATAAGTTCGGTTCTGCAGGTTTAGGTGATTACAATTATATATATATATATATATATATATATATATATATATATTATATATATATATATATATATATATATATATTATATATATATATATATATATATATATATATATATTATTATATATAATATATATATATATATTATATATATATATTTATATATTATATAATATATATATATATATATTATATAATATATATATATTATATAATATATATAAATAAATAACTAAGGATAACCCTCAAAATATCAGACTATTTCCATTAGGGTCATTGTAACGTACCACCTGTCATACAGAACCTAGAGATTGGGAAGTAATCAATGTCAATCCACGGAGGTGGAGAATACCCCCAATTCCTCGGCTCAAGAGCCGTTCAGCAGCATCAAGGTACCTTCCAGTGGTCCACCATAAAAATGTCAAGATAATACACGCACCTTCCCAGCACCGTAAACAAACTAGTGTTGGCGTATATCACATTTGACAAGTTTCCAGAGGTCTACTCTAGCAACTATGTACTTATTGCGGTTTGCGTAAAAAACATATATATAATTTACTTAGTTGTATAATAATAATAATAATAATAATAATAATAATAATAATAATAATAATAATAATAATAAATTATTTCTTTCAGAGGCTGAATAAATGGTTGATTGCCTTATCAGCTAGATTGTTGCTGCTTGTGGTAATGTAGTATAAATACCTTTTTACAACAGGTTTATTTAAAGTTTGCCTGAAATGCATTGCATATATTTATAATTATAATCATGGGGAGCGTTAAACCCGTAGAATTATACAGCGCATGTGGGAGAGGATGGAAAGTATTCAGGCTCAATTTAGGGAACTGGAGCACAGATCCAATTCCCTTGATCAAGAGCCCCTCACCAACGTCAAGGAACCTTCCTTGAGGGAAATGCGTTCCATAACTATGGACTTCAGTGAACAATAGAAACACATCTAATGGCATGGATAATAAATTTTAAGTTAGGTTCCTCTGCTACCCCATCCACCTACTGGTCAGAAAGTTTATTTAGGTACAGGTATACATAAACAGTTACACAAATTATCATAGAGTAACATGTATAAATTACCTAGGATAACCCAAAAAAGCCTGACAGTGACTTTTCCCCATTGGTCGAAACTGACTGACCAACTGGTTTGATATAGTTTTTTTTTTTTTTATTCGCCGGTATTCTCCCGGCCCGGGTCTTTTCCAAGTAGTGGTGACCCGGCCTTGGCTCCCTATCTGGGGAGAGTCTCGAGACTTAAGTCTCCCATGGGAGGAGGTACAAGTACCTCCTCATCTTTGGGACCAAGTGTCCCCAGGCCTAGCCACATTCCCCGCCCTCACGGGGCTCGTAGGGAGAAGCTAGGCCTCTGGTCTGCCATCTACCCCGCCTCAAAGGGGCTCGTGGGGATGGCAGTCTTATGAGCTGCAGATGGTAGCAAGCTCAGGCCCCTCTTTTTTTTTTGATATACAGTATTTGGTGAACATGGTTTCATTTTGGTATGCACTGGCAGATTTTGGTGTTCGTGGGCGGTGGTTTAATGTTGGGAAGGATGGTATTTTCACAGTATTCCATGTATAGACTAGTGAGTAGTATAAAACAACCATCCTTTCCAGCATTAACCACCAGACATGATCTGGTACATAAACGTTGATGTCTTTATACATGGAACGACAGCTGGAACAGTTTTTGACACAGTCTTTGATAATCTTAATGGGAAACAATCAACTACCATTCCTCGATGTCCTCATCACCACAAATAAGGATCAGGATCAATTCTCATTTTATAGGAAGCCCACTCACACTTCCAACTATGTTCATTTCTGCACCCACCATTCAATGAAGATTAAAAAGAGCACAAGTTCAAGCCTGATTTTACGTACACTCAGGATATGCAGCCCCTCGAAGTTGGACTAAGAAAAAAGAAATCCCCAGAACAAAATTCTCCAAATTAGGATACCTTGATTGGTCTATAAAACAAAGAGAAAAGAATGCAAGTAATTATTACAAAACCTCCGTTCACAAAAACTCTATCAAGCAAATCTCAAACTCATGTTACCCCACCACCAAGGCACAATCAATCGTCTTAACAAAGTGACCAACATAATTACTTTCCATCCTAACATACTGGAGAATCTTCCAAGAAACAGAAGCATTCACTTACACAAGACACACCAGGAGTCTACCAAAGATTGCAACCAAGTATACATCGGGTTGACAGGCAGAATGCTATCTGTATGATGATCACCGAACACCCGAGGGCAATACGTAATGGACAGAAGAATTCGGCGTTTTTCAACATGTTTCCAAAAATAATCACAATATTCACTGGGAAACTGCCACCATCACACAAATTACACTGCAGCTACAAAAGCAAAATCACAGAAACTGCACTCATATGTACCACTCTTAATTTTAACATATCATAGGGACAATGGAAAACAGATGCCATCTCAAAATTTGCCCTTAAGTACATAACAGCCTACTACAGAACGTCAGCACAAGATCAGGAACTACATAACACAGAGGAACTTCCTACCCAAATTTTAAGCTTTACTTCAAAACGTCTTCACAACCACGCACTCCCTGACCTGTCTTCCCACGCTCTGACCTGACACTCCATGCTCACCTGCACGGGTGAGTCGCAACCTTTCTATGAATTCATGATCTCCTTTCACTTGTGTATCTGTTGAAGAGGACCGCAGCAGTGGGGGTCGAAATGTACACACCAATTAATTTTCTGAGTTTGTCTCCATGTGGTTATTACTGAGCAGGGAAAAGTGTGCATTACACTGTGTGTGTGTGTGTGTGTGTGTGTGTGTGTGTGTGTGTGTGTGTGTGTGTGTGTGTGTGTGTGTGTGTGTGTGTGTGTGTGTGGTGGTGTGTGTGGGTGTGTTGTGGTGTGTGTGGTGTGTGTGTGTGGTGTGTGGTGTGTGTGTGTGTGGTGTGTGTGTGTGTGGTGTGTGTGTGTGTGTGGTGTGTGTGTGTGTGTGTGTGTGTGGGGGTTGTGTGTGTGTGGTGGTGTGGGTTGTGTGGGTGTGTGTGTGTGGTGTGTGTGTGGTGTGTGGTGTGTGGTGTTGGTGTGTGTGTGTGTGTGTGGTGTGTGGTGTGTGTGTGTGTGTGTGTGTGTGGGGTGTGTGTGTGTGGTGTGTGTGTGTGTGTGTGTGGTGTGTGTGTGTGTGTGTGTGGTGGTGTGTGTGTGTGTGTGTGTGTGTGTGTGTGTGTGTGTGTGTGTGTGTGTGTGTGTGGTGTGTGTGTGTGGTGTGTGTGTGTGTGTGTGTGTGTGGTGTGTGTGTGGTGTGTGTGTGTGGGTGTGTGTGTGTGGTGTGTGTGTGTGTGGTGTGTGTGGTTGGTGTGTGTGTGTGTGTGGTGTGTGTGGTGTGGTGTGTGTGGTGTGTGTGTGGTGTGTGTGGTGGTGTGTGTGGTGTGTGTGTGTGTGGTGTGTGTGGTGTGTGGTGTGTGTGTGGGGTTGTGTGTGTGTGTGTGTGTGTGTGTGTGTGTGTGTGGTGTGTGTGTGTGTGTGTGGTGTGGTGGTGTGGGTGTGTGGTGTGTGTGTGTGTGGTGTTGTGGTGGTGTGGGTGGTGTTGGGTGGGTGTGTGTGTGTGTGGGGTGTGTGTGTGGGTGTGTGTGGTGTGTGGTGTGTGGTGTGTGTGGTGTGTGTGTGTGTGGTGTGGGTGTGTGGGTGTGGGTGTGTGTGTGTGGGTTGTGTGTGGGTGTGTGTGGTGGTGTGTTGGTGTGTGTGGGTGGTGTGTGTGGTGTGTGGTGGTGTGTGTGTGGTGGTGGTGTGTGTGGTGTGTGTGTGTGTGGGTGGTGTGGGTGGTGGGGGGTGGTGGTGGTGGGTGTGGGGTGGTGTGGGTGTGGTGGTGTGTGTGTGGTGGTGGTGGTGTGTGTGTGTGTGGGTGGTGGTGGTGTGTGTGGTGGTTGTGTGTGTGTGGTGGTGGGTGTGTGGGTTGTGTGTGTGTGTGTGGTGGGTGTGTGGTGGTGTGTGGTGTGTGGTGTGTGTGGTGTGTGTGTGTGTGTGTTGGTGTGTGTGGTGTGTGTGTACTCACCTAGTTACTCACCTAGTTGAGGTTGCAGGGGTCGAGTCCAAGCTCCTGGCCCCTCCTCTTCACTGGTCTCTACTAGGTCACTCTCCCTGAACCATAAGCTTTATCGTACCTCTGCTTAAAGCTATGTATGGATCCTGCCTCCACTACATCACTTCCCAAACTATTCCACTTCCTGACTACTCTGTGGCTGAAGAAATACTTCCTAACATCCCTTTGATTCATCTGTGTCTTCAGCTTCCAACTGTGTCCCCGTGTTGCTGTGTCCAGTCTCTGGAACATCCTGTCTTTGTCCACCTTGTCAATTCCTCTCAGTGTTTTGTATGTCGTTATCATGTCCCCCCTATCTCTCCTGTCCTCCAGTGTCGTCAGGTTGATTTCCCTTAACCTCTCCTCGTAGGACATACCTCTTAGCTCTGGGACTAGCCCTGTTGCAAACCTTCGCACTTTCTCTAGTTTCTTGACGTGCTTGGCTAGGTGTGGGTTCCAGACTGGTGCTGCATACTCCAATATGGGCCTAACGTACACGGTGTACAGGGTCCTGAACGATTCCTTCTTGTGTGTGTGTGTGTGTGTGTGTGTGTGTGTGTGTGTGTGTGTGTGTGTGTGTGTGTGTGTGTGTGTGTGTGTGTGTGTGTGTGTGTGTGTGTGCGAGCGCGCGAGCGCCTAATTCATCTGTGGTTGCAGGGGTCGAGACTCAGCTCCTGGCCCCGCCTCTTCACTGGTCACTACTAGGTCACTCTTCCTGCTCCATGAGCTTTATCATACCTCTTCTTAAAGCTATGTATGGATCCTGCCTCCACTACATCCCAGACCATTCCACTTCCTAACAACTCTGTGACTAAAGAAATACTTCCTAACATCCCTGTGATTCATCAGTCTTCAACTTCCAATTGTGACCCCTTGTTCCTGTGTCCCATCTCTGGAACATCCTGTCTCTGTCCACCCTGTCAATTCCTCTCAGTATTTTAAATGTCGTTATCATATTCCTCTATCTCTCCTGTCCTCTAGTGTCGTCAGGTTGATTTCCGGGACTAGTCTTGTTGCAAACATTTCCATTTTCTCTAATTTCCTTACATGCCTTGCTAGGTGTGGGTTCCAAACTGGTGCTGCATACTCCAATATAGGCCTAACATACACGGTGTACAGGATCTTGAAAGATTCCTTATTAAGTAAGATGTCGGAATGCTATTCTTAGGTTTGAGTGTGTGTGCTCACCTAGTTGTGGTTGCGGGGGTCGAATCACAGCTCCTGGCACCTCTTCAACTGGCCGCTACTCAGTCACTCTTCCCGCTCCGTGAGCTTTATCATACCTCTTCTTAAAGCTATGTATGGATCCTGCCTCCACTACATCCCTACCCAGGTTATTCCACTTTCTAACAACTCTGTGACTGAATACTTCCTAACATCCCTGTGATTCATCTGAATCTTCAATTTCCAACTGCCACCCCTTGTTGCTGTGTCCCATCTCTGGAACATCCTGTCTCGAACCACCTTGTCTATACCTCAGTATTTTATATGTCGTTATCATATCCCCCTATATCTCCTGTCTTTCAGTGTCGTCTTCGTGTGTGTGTGTGTGTGTGTGTGTGTGTGTGTGTGTGTGTGTGTGTGTGTGTGTGTGTGTGTGTGTGTGTGTGTGTGTGTGTGTGTGTATGTGTGTATGTGTGTATGTGTGTATGTGTGTATGTGTGTATGTGTGTGTGTGTGTATGTGTGTATGTACTCACCTATTTGTACTCACCTATTTGTGGTTGCAGGGGTCGAGTCCTAGCTCCTGGCCCCGCCTCTTCACCGGTTGCTACTAGACCCTCTCTCTCCCCGCTCCATGAGCTTTATCAAACCTCGTCTTAAAACTGTGTATGGTTCCTGCCTCCACTACGTCATTTTCTAGGTTATTCCACTGCCTTACAACTCTATGACTGAAGAAATACTTCCTACTATCTCTCTGACTCATTTGTGTCTTCAACTTCCAATTGTGGCCTCTTGTTTCTGTGTCCCCTCCCTGGAACATCCTGTCCTTGTCCACCTTGTCTATTCCACGCAGTATTTTATATGTCGTTATCATGTCTCCCCTGACCCTCCTGTCCTCCAGTGTCGTCAGGTGTGTGTGTGTGTGTGTGTGTGTGTGGTGTGTGTGTGTGTTGTGTGTGTGTGTGTGTGTGTGTGTGTGTGTGTGCTCACCTATTTGTACTCACCTATTTGTGGTTGCAGGGGTCGATTCATAGCTCCTGGCCCCGCCTCTTCACTGATTTCTACTAGGTCCTCTCTCTCCCTGTGTGTGTGTGTGTGTGTGTGTGTGTGTATATATGTGTGTGTGTGTGTGTGTGTGTGTGTGTGTGTGTGTGTGTGTGTGTGTGTGTGTGTGTGTGTGTGTGTGTGTGTGTGTGTGTGTGTGTGTGTGCGCCTGTCTGTACTCAATGGTGGTTGCAAGGGTCGAGTCACTGCTCCTGGCCCCGCTTCTTCACTGGTTGCTACTAGGTCACTCTCCCTGCTCCATGAGTTTTATCAACCTCTATGTGTGTGTCTGTCTGCGTGTCTCTGTGTACACTCACCTACATGTGGTTGCAGGGGTCGATTCACAGTTCCTGGCACCACCTCTTCGCTGGTCGCTACTAGGTCCATTCTCTCCCTGTTCCATGAGTTGTACTCACCTATTTGTGGTAGCAGGGGTCGAGTCTTAGCTCCTGGCCCCGTGTGTGTGTGTGTGTACTCACCTATTTGTGGTATCACATTCATGAGGGAAGCGCTAAAACCGTAAGGGTTATGCAGCACCTGGGGAGCAAGAGGTGATCAAGTTTAATCCAATGAAATGGAGGGTAACTCCAATTCCTTGGATCAACAGCCATTCACCGGCATCCAGGGACATCCCCCACCCCATCTATGATGGACTCGCTAGTATTATAATAATCTCAAAGCGCTAAACCTATTATTGTTATAGTCACATTAAAGCGGTAAACCTGAATGGGTCATACACCACTGTGCTAAATCTGTGCATGCGATCATGTTTTTTCTTAATAATTTTAAATTTATTGAGCTCTAAACACTTGTCATTTAACACCTGGGAGAACGAAGCAATCAGGTTTGATGCAAGATCACTTCTAATTCCTTGGATCAAGACCCCTGCATCGGTATTTGGGATTTGCTGTATAGGTCTACTCATCCATTTGTAAGAGATCAACCTCACCTCTACACTGATTTCTCAGAGTGCCCTCATGCCGGGAAAGGGCTCTTAATTCCAGGAACTGGAGCTGCCCTTCCCTAGGTTAAACATAACCTTCCATGGAGAGAATTATATAATAACCATGGGGGAGCGCTAAACCCGTAGGATTATACAGCGCATGAGGGGGGGGATGGAAGGTATTCAGGCTCAAATCACGGAACTGGAGCCCAGATCTAATTCCCTAGATCAAGAGCCCCTCACCAACGTCAAGGAACCTCCCTTGAGAGGTCCATGGAGAGAGAAAAGATATCAAATACAGACGACGGGAAGACATCATGCAATATAATGTGCAACGTTGTGGGGGAAACGTTGTCTCCATACCTTCCATCCCCAGGCGCTTTATGATTCCTTACGGGTTTAAGGCTCTCCAGAAAAATGACATGTTAATGAGAATATTAATTATACATCGTTTGTGTCTTTTCCAGTATAATGGTAGATTTTCGCGTATATATTTATTAAAATTTGTGCGCATTTTGGGAACTGGTAGTCGCCAGTGTTAATAAATTATTTACAAGAATATTCCAAATTTGACATTTGGAACTGGCTTTGTTATTTAACTTGGCACACAAAACATACCACTATTTTCATGAATTTGGAAAGGAAAAACTTATAGAAAGGAAAATAACTTCAAAAATTATATATGTAATGCTTAGAAGACAGGGATATTATATGTGCTTTGTGGCCCGAGTAATGCTTAGTAACCCGCCCACCCTCTACTACATCGTATAACCTCACTCAACTAATACATATCATTTACCTTAAGAAGTAATGTCACGAGATTATGCCTAAGCAATCGATGACATTGTAAAATTGTTGTTATTAGGCCTGGGGAGGCATGGGAGGGTGTAAAATACTTGTGTGTGGCAACGGCGCTTGACACCCCAAACCCAGCAGCGTCTCTACCAGCGGTGTGTCCGGCTCTTCACTCACCTCTTACATCATTATCTACACTTACCTCCTCCACTTACACTCTCGGGCGGGAGCACTAGCACTCACACTTACCTTATGTGTGGCTACAAACGACGAACATGACGGGAAATGAAAGAAATGGAAGGGAAGTTGAGAGGCCAGAGTGTACTCCTGCAGGGGAGAGGAACCCACCGTGATCACGTGACCCCAGGGGTGGCGGAGGTGCGGGGCGACGCTGCCACGTCTTGCCTACACTCACCTCTTATTGTGTGTGCACTCACCTACACACAGTGTACTGGGTGTAAAACACATCGCACTATATACCCTACACTACACTCATCACTTGTGTACACACTACACTCAGCTGATCACTGGTAAACAACACTACACTCAGCTGATCACTGGTAAACAACACTACACTCAGCTGATCACTGGTAAACAACACTACACTCAGCTGATCACTGGTAAACAACACTACACTCAGCTGATCACTGGTAAACAACACTACACTCAGCTGATCACTGGTAAACAACACTACACTCAGCTGATCACTGGTAAACAACACTACACTCAGCTGATCACTGGTAAACAACACTACACTCAGCTGATCACTGGTAAACAACACTACACTCAGCTGATCACTGATAAACAACACTACACTCAGCTGATCACTGATAAACAACACTACACTCAGCTGATCACTGGTAAACAACACTACACAGCTGATCACTGGTAAACAACACTACACTCAGCTGATCACTGGTAAACAACACTACACTCAGCTGATCACTTATAAACAACACTACACTCAGCTGATCACTGATAAACACTACACTCAGCTGATCACTGGTAAACAACACTACACTCAGCTGATCACTTATAAACAACACTACACTCAGCTGATCACTGATAAACAATACTACACTCAGCTGATCACTGGTAAACAACACTACACAGCTGATCACTGGTAAACAACACTACACTCAGCTGATCACTGGTAAACACACTACACTCAGCTGATCACTTATAAACAACACTACACTCAGCTGATCACTGATAAACAATACTACACTCAGCTGATCACTGGTAAACAACACTCAGCTCATCACTGGTAAACAACACTACACTCAGCTCATTACTGGTAAACACTACACTCAGTTCATCACTGGTAAACAACGCTCAGCTGATCACTGGTAAACAATCAGCTCATCACTGGTAAACAACACTGCACTCAGCTCATCACTGGTACACAACACTATACTCAGCTCATCATTGATAAACAGCACTACACTCAGCTCATCACTAGTAAACAACACTACACTCAGCTTATCACTGGTAAACAACACTCAGCTCATCCTTGGTAAACAACTTAGCTCATCCCTGGTAAACAATACTCAGCTCATCCCTGGTAAACAACACTCACCTCATCCCTGGTAAACAACACTACACTCAGCTCTTCACTGGTAAACAACTCAGCTGATCACTAGTAAACAACTCTCAGCTGATCACTAGTAAACAACTCAGCTGATCACTAGTAAACAACTCTCAGTTGATCACTAGTAAACAACTCTCAGCTGATCACTGGTAAAGAACACTGTGCTCAGCTCATCACATCTAAACACCATATACTCTCTGCCAGCCACTTTTAAACACAGCTTAGCTGTTCACTTGTAAAAAGTACATTCAGCTGATCACTTCCAAATATCACACTCAGCTGGTCACATGTAAATACACAGGTGGTCACTTGCAAACAATACTTTCAAATGGTCACTTATAAACACTGCACTCACTTGGTTACCTGCAAACATCATATTCTCTTCTGATCACTTACAAATACTTCATTCTCATGTCACTTGTAAACACTACATTCAGCTGGTTACTTGTAAACATTATACTTAGCTGGTCACTTGCAAACATCACTCAACTGGTCACTCAAACACTACTCAGCTGGACACTTGTATACTTGCACTCTCAGCTGGTCACATGTAAATGCTACTACACTCTTGGTAGGTCACCTGTACACAATGCACTCAGCTAGTCAGTGGTAAACACTACACTCAGCTAGTCACTTGTACATACCACTCACTTGGTCACTTGTAAACAATACTCACTGGTCACATATAAACACTCAGTACTCTCATCTGATTACCTGTACAAACTAGACTCAGCTGGTCACTTGTAACCCCTCAAGGAAGGTTCCTTGATGTTGGTGAGGGGCTCTTGATTTAGGGAATTGGATCTGTGCTCCAGTTCCCCGAATTAAGCCTGAATGCCTTCCACATCCCCCCCCCAGGCGCTGTATAATCCTCCGGGTTTAGCGCTTCCCCCTTGATTATAATAATAATAATGGTCGCTTGTAAACACTGCTTTCAGCTGATCACTTGTACAAACTAGACTCAGCTGGTCACCTATAAACACTAAGCTCTGCTGAGCACTTGTGAGCAGTGCACTCTCAGCTGGTCACTTGTGAACAGTGCACTCTCAGCTGGTCACTTGTGAACAGTGCACTCTCAGCTGGTCACTTGTGAACCATACACTCAGCTGATCATTTGTGAATAAACTCAGCTGGTCACTTGTGAACCATACACTCAGCTGATCATTTGTGAATAAACTCAGCTGGTCACTTGTAAATGATGTACTCTCAGCTGATTTATAAAGATTACACAGCTGGTCACTTGAACAATACACTAGGCTAGTCACTTGTAAATACTCAACTGATCACTTGTGAATACACACTTAGCTGGTCACTTGTGAATATACACTTACCTGGTCACTTGTGATATTTATTTATTGATAAGTGCTAAACCGATAGGGGTCATATAGTGCCTGGGATTAAGGGGTAAATTAGGTTTGATCCAAAGGAATGGGTAGCTCCAGTTCTTTAGATCAAAAACCCTTTACCATCAAGGCACCCTACTTTCAGGGATTACATAGCTGATCACTTTTAACCTTACTCTCAACAGATCACCTGTAAACACATCCAACACAGCTGATCATTTGTAAACACATGCTCTCATTTGTAAACACATCAAACACACCTGATCATTTGTAAACATTCGACAGCTCATGTGTTAACACAACCAACACATCTGATCACTTAAACATGACACTCAGCTAATCACTTTCATGCATCAACACTCAGCTAATTGCTTGTAAATATACTCTGCTCTCAGCTTATTACTCTAAACACAATACACATAGCTTAACACATATACACACCCAACACTTAGTAGATCACTTGTCAATAGTACCATCTTAGCAGATCACTTTTAAACAATACGCCATTTTATATATGGGACTTGAGTATCCGCAGCTTTTGGTATCCATGGATGGGAGGATCATGGAACCAATCCCTTGCTGATACTGAAGGACAACTGTATATGCCAGATGATATGTATACATATTCTACACAGCTGCTCTTTAAATACATAACACAAACAGTTATCACCAGTAAATACACCAGATCACATGTAAAACTGCTCCCAGTTAATCACTAGCTAATGTAAATCCATGCACAACCTAGGCTTCTATAACATGCATCACTTTTTATCATTATCAGGTCAAACCTAACTCAAGAGTCAGTTATTTTTCATGCCACAATTTTGTTGGGTTCTCCATGGGGAAGTGGAATAGAATTCTTCCTCTGTAAGCCATGCATGTTGTAAGAGGCAACTAACATGCTGGGAGCAAGGGGCTAGTAACCCCCTTTCCTGTATACATTACTAAAATTAGAGAGAAACTTTAGTTTTTCTTTTTAGGCCACCCTGCTTCGGTGGGATATGACCGGTTTGTTGAAAGAAAGAATTTTGTTGGGTGTTTATGCTATCAGATCCAGCTAAGATGGCCTCCAAATCAATTCCCAAGCAAGTTAAACGTCTATTTAATGTTTATGGAAGGCAGATCCAATCTATATTTTCTACAATAATGGCAAATGTAGTGTTGCCAAGGATATAATAATTTTTAGATATAATTATATTTGTATATTTTTGTAAATACCAGTTAGCTGGACTTGAGTCCTGAAGGTCGAAAGTACAATACTTGCACTTTAAAGGAAGGGTTTGGGATATTTGCTGTTTGGAGTGACATCTGAACTGTCATATGTGTGTGCCCTTGCAAAGACAGTGATTGTGTGTGAATGATGGTTTACATGTTGAATGATGGTTTAAGTGCTGAATGATGGTGAAAGTGCTTCTTTCTTTCTTGGGCTACCCTGTCTTGGTGGGAGATGGCTAGTGTTGAAAATTTTTTTTTGTAAAATTAGTCTATCATAATTAATGCCAGCTGATGTGGTTGGGGGATCAAACACTCAGCATTTGTTAGGAAGGACTATGGTTCATTACCCAAGAGTGACATTCCATAATTTCACATAATAAAATAGAAAAAAGAATTATTTGTTGGACATTAGGCCAATCAACTACACTTGGATCATAAAGACAGCAATTCACCTGTACACTTAACATCAATATACTGCACACAAATAACCCGCACATAGGAGAATGAAACTTAGGATGACGTTTTGGTCTGACTTGGACCATTAACTTTGCAGCATTTTAATCCCTAAAATGGGAAATAAAGTAAAATCTCCTAAAAGTAAGTCTAATAAAAATATAGCATCTCCAAAATAAGCAATTGTTGTACTTTTAAAAAGCATTTCATAAGCTCATTCCTTCCAAATGTTACTCAGTCCTAAACCAGGTGATGTGTTTTGGAAGTTTTTTTTCTTTAAATCTTTCTTTAAATCTTCATCAGAGTACAAAACAAATTCTGGCCACAAAATAGAGCGAAACACCAACGTCAAAGACCTGGGAGTGATCATGTCGGAGGATCTCACCTTCAAGGACCATAACATTGTATCAATCGCATCTGCTAGAAAAATGACAGGATGGATAATGAGAACCTTCAAAACTAGGGAGGCCAAGCCCATGATGACACTCTTCAGGTCACTTGTTCTATCTAGGCTGGAATATTGCTGCACACTAACAGCACCTTTCAAGGCAGGTGAAATTGCTGACCTAGAAAATGTACAGAGAACCTTCACGGCGCGCATAACGGAGATAAAACACCTCAATTACTGGGAGCGCTTGAGGTTTCTAAACCTGTATTCCCTGGAACGCAGGAGGGAGAGATACATGATTATATACACCTGGAAAATCCTAGAGGGACTAGTACCGAACTTACACACGAAAATCACTCACTACGAAAGCAAAAGACTTGGCAGACGATGCACCATCCCCCCAATGAAAAGCAGGGGTGTCACTAGCACGTTAAGAGACCATACAATAAGTGTCAGGGGCCCGAGACTGTTCAACTGCCTCCCAGCACACATAAGGGGGATTACCAACAGACCCCTGGCAGTCTTCAAGCTGGCACTGGACAAGCACCTAAAGTCAGTTCCTGACCAGCCGGGCTGTGGCTCGTACGTTGGTTTGCGTGCAGCCAGCAGTAACAGCCTGGTTGATCAGGCTCTGATCCACCAGGAGGCCTGGTCACAGACCGGGCCGCGGGGGCGTTGACCCCCGTAACTCTCTCCAGGTAAACTCCAGGTAAACACTGGCCATTTTCCACCGAGGCAAAGTAACCCAAAAAAGGAGAAAGGAAAGTGTTTCATCTTTTTACATTTAGTAATTTATACAGGAGAAGGGGTTACTAGCCTCTTGTTGGAAGTACATATGTGCATCAAAAGAAAAATGAGCAACTCGTGAATATATGTAGATGTTTGATTGTATTGTACCCAATAATAGTTACAAAGTCAAACAAGTTCTCGGTCAATGATCATAAAGAATAGTTTCCTAAAGTTATTTGATAGGAGTCAAGCAAGTCCTGAAAGGAATGCTCAATCCAACCATTGTAGAGGTTCTAAACAGCCTTCAAGTAATATTCAATGGTTACATGTCATGAATTGGGAGGTGGTACTTGAAGATACAAAAATTCTTTGACATATATAAAAAGTTTCATCTCCATCTCTCCCTACTACAAAATCAAGTAAGGAAAGGTTCTCAGCCCCCAGAGTTAAAGGAGAGATATACCAGAAGCCATTCCACATTGTTTTGTAACAACTATGGGACAAAAAAGGATGCATGCCCTCCAGTGCTTGCTTAATGAAAATTATCCTAATTGCTTCACCACTGGAGCAACACAGACCCATACATTTTACTTCTATACTCCCACAAAAATTGTATGGGCCATTCAGCACTTTCTTCAAGGATTGGCTCAATATGCAGGCGAGAGTAAATGGAGAGTTATTAGTTTCCATGCAAAACAAAACACATCGATGTAGCTCCTTTTTTTTTTTTCAACAAGTCGGCCGTCTCCCACCGAGGCAGGGTGACCCAAAAAAGAAAGAAAATCCCCAAAAAGAAAATACTTTCATCATCATTCAACACTTACAGTAATTTAATTCAACACTATAGTAATTTAAATACTGTAACCAAAAGCCAAGTTTATGAAGAAGGTTGTAAAGCTAATGATACTAGTCACCATCTTTAACATAACAAGTGGCCCGGTGGCTAAAGCTCCCACTTCACACACGGAGGGCCCGGGTTCGATTCCCGGTGGGTGGAAACATTTCGACACGTTTCCTTACACCTGTTGTCCTGTTCACCTAGCAGCAAATAGGTACCTGGGTGTTAGTCGACTGGTGTGGGTCGCATCCTGGGGGACAAGATTAAGGACCCCAATGGAAATAAGTTAGACAGTCCTCGATGACGCACTGACTTTCTTGGGTTATCCTGGGTGGCTAACCCTCCGGGGTTAAAAATCCGAACGAAATCTTATCTTATCTTATCTTATAATATTGTACTCAATTTTAAGCAATTAAGGTGATGAACACTTAAATGTATATTTTTATAAATTTATTGTTTACCATTATAAGAATACAGCTATAAAGATATGAGAAATAAATGCAGGTACTAACTATAATTCATACAATATTTGGTTAAGAGGTATTCAAGTAAGGTTCCTCGTGTATCACCAAGAACAAACATGACAAATATATATTTCTGAGTTACACACATGAATGCCTACTTCTATACACAATTCCACATAAACATCAAACATAAAAAGCTAATGCATGAAAAATGTTGATTCTCACTACTGGAAAATTAACACAGCATGACTTTTCCATATAACTATTTGTTTAACAAAATTCACTATGTATATAAAATTCTAATACTGAAAAATACCTATTAGATTTGGTTCTCCATATTGTAATTCTTGAGTGTTTAACCTCATTATGCTTCCACTTCCTCAAACAAATTCTTCTTCTACAAATGCCTACATCAATAACAATATCTGGAGTCAAAAGCATACAGGTATAGTTATAGAAAACCTTTGCTGAATATACAGAAAACAAATCATTACAACCATTTCTATCTGTTGTATTTAGGAGCTGCAACATCCAGCATAAAATATAGTGACTTATTCAGCAAAGAACTAATGAATGCAACACATTTATACCTTCACAAGACACTATGACTATTAGTCTCATCTATGAAACATTAACAGGTTTATACAATACTGTACTGCTCTTTGGCACAAAAATTCATATTGGTCACAGAAGATTTAACGGTACAGCACATATAAAATTTATTTACAGTCGTTATGTATATACACATTCAGTATGTCTAAAACAGGAAATATCATACAAACTATTTGATCATAATTCCTTCTAAACTACTAACCACATAAAAGTTGTGCATTCTATCTACAAAGATGTTAATGTCAGGATATCCAGAGATCTTAAATTTTAACTTTCATTTATTCATGAAAAAAAAATTAAAATCCAAGACATTATACATCACTAAATTAGGAGTGCATTTTTTGTAGAAAAAAAAAGGTGTGCAAAGAAAGACTGGTACCATAAATACAGAAAAAATATTCATGAAATACATTTAACTTGCGAGGGTTAGTCAGCACTGCACACTAGAGGAGGCAATTATCTAATGCAAAAGAGCAGAAGTAGGATAAAGAAGGCCATTAGAAATTAAGGAAAAGCAGCACAATCATAAGGTATTCAAAATCAGTATAACAAATCAACTGTAGATAAAAACTACAAATCAGTTTTAAATTAAAAATGGCATTTCAAAGAGGAGAGCATTAAAGGCAAGCACTGTGAATAAGGTTGAGAATAAAGTCAACATATTCTTTAAAAGAGTGACTATCAAAAGATGTTGAAGAGTTAGCATAATTTATCAACTATCAAAAAGTTTAGCAAAGGGAGGCACCCTTCCATGAGAGGACCATCAGGAGTGCTAGAATTCAATATGCGCCTTGACTAAACCGAGTACTTTATTCATCAATGCAGACCTGGCCAAATAAATGAGATTACTGGCAAATAACCAGAAGGTGTGAAGCAAAATATCCAGTAACAGGGAGAAGATGCCATAATTTAAAATTAAGGAAAATGCAGAAAACATAACAGAACAGTACTGCACTAATGCTTCTTTTATGTACGTAAATGAAAATCTAAAAAAATATGCATGGTACAATAAGTTACTTAAAGAAGCAAGAGGATCATAAGCATAAGTCTACTCCTGTAGTTACAAACAAGTACAGTAATTACACATATATATGGCACTCAGAGGTGAAGCTTGACCTCTACATTACTCATAAGAACATAAGAAACATAAGAAAGGAGGAACACTGCAGGAGGCCTGTTGGCCCATACTAGGCAGGTCCTTTACAATTCATCCCACTATACATGATAATCACAGTAGATTATCAATTATCCAGAGATCAGCTAGTCTACATTTAACATTAAACAATGGTCTTGTTTGATCAGGCAATGTTACAAGGAATGTGCAGTAAAAAAAAAGAGACCATAAAAAGATAATGTAATCATTTGGTACAGTTGAAATGCTCTAGTAAAAGATACTGTATTCTAAATTCTATTCACAAAAACAATTACAAAATCATTTATGCTGTCAGTCACTATATGTTTACACATTAAAGGGGTAAAAATAACCCCATTATCCAAAATCATATATTTGAGCATCATGAGTAACATCAAAATAAGAAAAGGTTCAAAGACAACTTTCCAGAATAAAATAGTATTTAATTCTACATAATATACTGTAATTTATATGTGTTCCTTAAATTCCTTTGTCATATAACCTTTAAATAATTAATGAAAAATAATTTACATAGCTATAAAATCTGTCAATAAACACTGATCATTATTTCCTCTACAGATTATGAAAAAATAGGTACCTGAAAACACACAGTATTATTTTTTTTTTATTATCACACTGGCCGATTCCCACCAAGGCAGGGTGGCCGAAAAAAGAAAAACTTTCACCATCATTCACTCCATCACTGTCTTGCCAGAAGGGTGCTTTACACTACAGTTTTTAAACTGCAACATTTACACCCCTCCTTCAGAGTGCAGGCACTGTACTTCCCATCTCCAGGACTCAAGTCCGGCCTGCCGGTTTCCCTGAACCCCTTCATAAAGGTTACTTTGCTCACACTCCAACAGCACGTCAAGTATTAAAAATCATTTGTCTCCATTCACTCCTATCAAACACGCTCACGCATGCCTGCTGGAAGTCCAAGCCCCTCGCACACAAAACCTCCTTTACCCCCTCCCTCCAACCTTTCCTAGGCCGACCCCTACCCCGCCTTCCTTCCACTACAGACTGATACACTCTTGAAGTCATTCTGTTTCGCTCCATTCTCTCTACATGTCCGAACCACCTCAACAACCCTTCCTCAGCCCTCTGGACAACAGTTTTGGTAATCCCGCACCTCCTCCTAACTTCCAAACTACGAATTCTCTGCATTATATTCACACCACACATTGCCCTCAGACATGACATCTCCACTGCCTCCAGCCTTCTCCTCGCTGCAACATTCATCACCCATGCTTCACACCCATATAAGAGCGTTGGTAAAACTATACTCTCATACATTCCCCTCTTTGCCTCCAAGGACAAAGTTCTTTGTCTCCACAGACTCCTAAGTGCACCACTCACCCTTTTCCCCTCATCAATTCTATGATTCACTTCATCTTTCATAGACCCATCCGCTGACACGTCCACTCCCAAATATCTGAATACATTCACCTCCTCCATACTCTCTCCCTCCAATCTGATATCCAATCTTTCATCACCTAATCTTTTTGTTATCCTCATAACCTTACTCTTTCCTGTATTCACCTTTAATTTTCTTCTTTTGCACACCCTACCAAATTCATCCACCAATCTCTGCAACTTCTCTTCAGAATCTCCCAAGAGCACAGTGTCATCAGCAAAGAGCAACTGTGACAACTCCCACTTTATGTGTGATTCTTTATCTTTTAACTCCACGCCTCTTGCCAAGACCCTCGCATTCACTTCTCTTACAACCCCATCTATAAATATATTAAACAACCACGGTGACATCACACATCCTTGTCTAAGGCCTACTTTTACTGGGAAATAATTTCCCTCTTTCCTGCATACTTTAACTTGAGCCTCACTATCCTCGTAAAAACTCTTCACTGCTTTCAGTAACCTACATCCTACACCATACACCTGCAACATCATCATATTCAAGAGCAAGCACTAAACCTGTGTGGATCACACAGATCACTGTTGATAGAGGGGATGTATTCATTAGTTGGTTTGGGGAATGGAGGATTAATTCAGATATGAAGTGTGAATCACAGTTAGGGCATTATATGATTTTCGCTAAGAAATCCATGTCTATACTGAAGAAGGGACTTTCAAGAAGAGTAGCAGATAGCGACAACATAGCAAGTCTTCAGTGTGTGTGTGTGTGTGTGTGTGTGTGTGTGTGTGTGTGTGTGTGTGTGTGGTGTGTGTGTGTGTGTGTGTGTGTGTGTGTGTGTGTGTGTGTGTGTGTATTTATTTTATTATCACACTGGCCGATTCCCACCAAGGCAGGGTGGCCCGAAAAAGAAAAACTTTCACCATCATTCACTCCATCACTGTCTTGCCAGAAGGGTGCTTTACACTACAGTTTTTAAACTGCAACATTAACACCCCTCCTTCAGAGTGCAGGCACTGTACTTCCCATCTCCAGGACTCAAGTCCGGCCTGCCGGTTTCCCTGAACCCTTTCATAAATGTTACTTTGCTCACACTCCAACAGCACGTCAAGTATTAAAAACCATTTGTCTCCATTCACTCCTATCAAACACGCTCACGCATACTGCTGGAAGTCCAAGCCCCTCGCACACAAAACCTCCTTTACCCCCTCTCTCCAACCTTTCCTAGGCCGACCCCTAACCCGCCTTCCTTCCGCTACAGACTGATACACTCTTGAAGTCATTCTGTTTCGCTCCATTCTCTCTACATGTCCGAACCACCTCAACAACCCTTCCTCAGCCTTCTGGACAACAGTTTTGGTAATCCCGCACCTCCTCCTAACTTCCAAACTACGAATTCTCTGCATTATATTCACACCACACATTGCCCTCAGACATGACATCTCCACTGCCTCCAGCCTTCTCCTCGCTGCAACATTCATCACCCATGCTTCACACCCATATAAGAGCGTTGGTAAAACTATACTCTCATACATTCCTCTCTTTGCCTCCAAGGACAAAGTTCTTTGTCTCCACAGACTCCTAAGTGCACCACTCACTCTTTTTCCCTCATCAATTCTATGATTCACCTCATCTTTCATAGACCCATCCGCTGACACGTCCACTCCCAAATATCTGAATACATTCACCTCCTCCATACTCTCTCCCTCCAATCTGATATTCAATCTTTCATCACCTAATCTTTTTGTTATCCTCATAACCTTACTCTTTCCTGTATTCACCTTTAATTTTCTTCTTTTGCAGACCCTACCAAATTCATCCACCAATCTCTGCAACTTCTCTTCAGAATCTCCCAAGAGCACAGTGTCATCAGCAAAGAGCAACTGTGACAACTCCCACTTTGTGTGTGATTCTTTATCTTTTAACTCCACGCCTCTTGTCAAGACCCTCGCATTTACTTCTCTTACAACCCCATCTATAAATATATTAAACAACCACGGTGACATCACACATCCTTGTCTAAGGCCTACTTTTACTGGGAAATAATTTCCCTCTTTCCTACATACTCTAACTTGAGCCTCACTATCCTCGTAAAAACTCTTCACTGCTTTCAGTAACCTACCTCCTACACCATACACTTGCAACATCTGCCACATTGCCCCCCTATCCACCCTGTCATATGCCTTTTCCAAATCCATAAATGCCACAAAGACCTCTTTAGCCTTATCTAAATACTGTTCACTTATATGTTTCACTGTAAACACCTGGTCCACACACCCCCTACCTTTCCTAAAGCCTCCTTGTTCATCTGCTATCCTATTCTCCGTCTTACTCTTAATTCTTTCAATAATAACTCTACCATACACTTTACCAGGTATACTCAGCAGACTTATCCCCCTATAATTTTTGCACTCTCTTTTATCCCCTTTGCCTTTATACAAAGGAACTATGCATGCTCTCTGCCAATCCCTAGGTACCTTACCCTTCTCATACATTTATTAAATAATTGCACCAACCACTCCAAAACTATATCCCCACCTGCTTTTAACATTTCTATCTTTATCCCATCAATCCCGGCTGCCTTACCCCCTTTCATTTTACCTACTGCCTCACGAACTTCCCCCCCACTCACAACTGGCTCTTCCTCACTCCTACAAGATGTTATTCCTCCTTGTCCTATACACGAAATCACAGCTTCCCTATCTTCATCAACATTTAACAATTCCTCAAAATATTCCCTCCATTTTCCCAATACCTCTAACTCTCCATTTAATAACTCTCCTCTCCTATTTTTAACTGACAAATCCATTTGTTCTCTAGGCTTTCTTAACTTGTTAATCTCACTCCAAAACTTTTTCTTATTTTCAACAAAATTTGTTGATAACATCTCACCCACTCTCTCATTTGCTCTCTTTTTACATTGCTTCACCACTCTCTTAACCTCTCTCTTTTTCTCCATATACTCTTCCCTCCTTGCATCACTTCTACTTTGTAATAACTTCTCATATGCTAACTTTTTCTCCTTACTACTCTCTTTACATCATCATTCCACCAATCGCTCCTCTTCCCTCCCGCACCCACTTTCCTGTAACCACAAACTTCTGCTGAACACTCTAACACTACATTTTTAAACCTACCCCATACCTCTTCGACCCATTGCCTATGCTCTCATTAGCCCATCTATCCTCCAATAGCTGTTTATATCTTACCCTAACTGCCTCCTCTTTTAGTTTATAAACCTTCACCTCTCTCTTCCCTGATGCTTCTATTCTCCTTGTGTGTGTGTGTGTGTATATATATTATATATATATATATATATATATATATATATATATATATATATATATATATATATATATATTATATATATATATATATCCTCCATGGGGAAGTGGAACAGAATTCTTCCTCCGTAAGCCATGCGTGTTGTAAGAGGCGACTAAAATGCCGGGAGCAAGGAGCTAGTAACCCCTTCTCCTGTATATATTACTAAATGTAAAAGGAGAAACTTTCGTTTTTCCTTTTGGGCCACCCCGCCTCGGTGGGATACGGCCGGTGTGTTGAAAGAAAGAAAGAAAGATATATATATATATATATATATATATATATATATTTATTTTTTTTTTTTTTTTTTTTTTTCAACAAGTCGGCCGTCTCCCACCGAGGCAGGGTGACCCAAAAAAAAGAAAGAAAATCCCCAAAAAGAAAATACTTTCATCATCATTCAACACTTTCACCACACTCACACATTATCACTGCTTTTGCAGAGGTGCTCAGAATACAACAGTTTAGAAGCATATATGTATAGAGATACACAACATATCCCTCCAAACTACCAATATCCCAAACCCCTCCTTTAAAGTGCAGGCATTGTACTTCCCATTTCCAGGACTCAAGTCCGACTATATGAAAATAACCGGTTTCCCTGAATCCCTTCACTAAATATTACCCTGCTCACACTCCAACAGATCGTCAGGTCCCAAGTATCATTCGTCTCCATTCACTCCTATCTAACACGCTCACGCACGCTTGCTGGAAGTCCAAGCCCCTCACCCACAAAACCTCCTTTACCCCCTCTTTCCAACCCTTTCGAGGACGACCCCTACCCCTCTTTCCTTCCCCTATAGATTTATATGCTTTCCATGTCATTCTACTTTGATCCATTCTCTCTAAATGACCAAACCACCTCAACAACCCCTCTTCTGCCCTCTGACTAATGCTTTTATTAACTCCACACCTTCTCCTAATTTCCACACTCCGAATTTTCTGCATAATATTTACACCACACATTGCCCTTAGACAGGACATCTCCACTGCCTCCAACCGTCTCCTCGCTGCTGCATTTACCACCCAAGCTTCACATCCATATAAGAGTGTTGGTACTACTATACTTTCATACATTCCCCTCTTTGCCTCCATAGATAACGTTTTTTGACTCCACATATACCTCAACGCACCACTCACCTTTTTTCCCTCATCAATTCTATGATTAACCTCATCCTTCATAAATCCATCCGCCGACACGTCAACTCCCAAGTATCTGAAAACATTCACTTCTTCCATACTCCTCCTCCCCAATTTGATATCCAATTTTTCTTTATCTAAATCATTTGATACCCTCATCACCTTACTCTTTTCTATGTTCACTTTCAACTTTCTACCTTTACACACATTCTCAAACTCATCCACTAACCTTTGTAATTTTTCTTTAGAATCTCCCATAAGCACAGTATCATCAGCAAAAAGTAACTGTGTCAATTCCCATTTTGAATTTGATTCCCATAATTTAATCCCACCCCTCTCCCGAACACCCTAGCATTTACTTCTTTTACAACCCCATCTATAAATATATTAAACAACCATGGTGACATTACACATCCCTGTCTAAGACCTACTTTTACCGGGAAGTATTCTCCCTCTCTTCTACACACCCTAACCTGAGCCTCACTATCCTCATAAAAGCTCTTTACAGCATTTAGTAACTTACCACCTATTCCATATACTTGCAACATCTGCCACATTGCTCCTCTATCCACTCTATCATATGCCTTTTCTAAATCCATAAATGCAATAAAAACTTCCCTACCTTTATCTAAATACTGTTCACATATATGTTTCAATGTAAACACTTGATCTACACATCCCCTACCCACTCTGAAGCCTCCTTGCTCGTCCGCAATTCTACATTCTGTCTTACCTCTAATTCTTTCAATAATAACCCTACCGTATACTTTTCCTGGTATACTCAGTAAACTTATTCCTCTATAATTTTTACAATCTCTTTTGTCCCCTTTCCCTTTATATAAAGGGACTATACATGCTCTCCGCCAATCCCTAGGTACCTTCCCCTCTTTCATACATTTATTAAACAAAAGTACCAACCACTCCAACACTATATCCCCCCCTGCTTTTAACATTTCTGTCATGATCCCATCAGTTCCAGCTGCTTTACCCCCTTTCATTCTACGTAATGCCTCACGTACCTCCACCACCCTTACATTCTGCTCTTCTTCACTCCTAAAAGATGGTATACCTCCCTGGCCAGTGCATGAAATTACCGCCTCCCTTTCTTCCTTAACATTTAAAAGTTCCTCAAAATATTCTCGCCATCTACCTAATACCTCCCTCTCCCCATCTACTAACTCCCCAACTCTGTTTTTAACTGACAAATCCATACTTTCCCTAGGCTTTCTTAACTTGTTTAACTCACTCCAAAATTTTTTCTTATTTTCATAAAAATTTCTTGACAGTGCCTCTCCCACTCTTTCATCTGCTCTCCTTTTGCACTCTCTCACCACTCTCTTCACCTTTCTTTTACTCTCCATATACTCTGCTCTTCTTATAACACTTCTGCTTTGTAAAAACCTCTCGTAAGCTACCTTTTTCTCTTTTATCACACCCTTTACTTCATCATTCCACCATATATTATATATATATATATATAATATATATATATATATATATATATATATATATATATATATATATTATATATTCTACAGGAATCTCAGGCTTGACAAGTTCAACTAGTGTAATTTTAAAGAACAAAAAGGCACAATATCATGACTAGAACATTACACAAATAACCCACACATAGGAGAAAGAAACTTATGAAGACAATTCAGTCCGACTTGGACCATTAATGTGCGACTAGTTAATGATCAATGTTGGATTGAAACATCATAAGTCTCTCCCTCCTATGTGTGGGTTATCTGTGTAGTGTAATTCTGCTTTGTTACACTGGATACATTACGGTATGTACAATCTTTTTCCTCCTTCCTCTCACGTAATATGTCATACCAACTCATTACAATCTTAAATACTGTATATAAAAGCAAAAAACAAAATCAATGACTCTGATAAAAAAAAAAAATCTAACTTAAACATTTTCTCTAATTTTCTCATATCTCTGGTTAACCTGATTAACTCCCTCCATCTGTAAGTTCTACATTAACACCTTCATGTACAAGCCTCCTCAAGGGAGATTCCTTAATGCTGGTGAGGGTCATCTGACTCATGGAATCGGACTCGTCTTTCCCATCCTTGAGCTGAACCTGATTGCCTCCCATTCCCCAGGCACTATATGACCCTCCCCCATTGGGTTTAACACAAAAAAAATGCATTAAGGGCAGAGTATGTCATGTAAACAAAAAACACTGAACTAGCCTGATGCTGGTCGAGACACAGGGTGCCAGTCAGTACTTTAAAACCACACAGACCACCAAAAGTAATGATAACATCACCCCATGGGTCAGGTGATGTCAGCCAAGCTGACATCACCTGACTCATATCACACTAACAAGTACGATGACATCAACCAACCAAGAGACTCCACTTTATGCCATGTTCACATCACCTGTACCCCCAAATTCCACTTCTTGCCACACTGACATCACCCCACCCATGCCACCCACACCAGGCTTACATCAAGTTAGTAAAAGTAAACTGCACTAGCTTTTAAGTTACTTTTAGTAATGAACTGCTTAACTCATTCTATAAGTGATTAATAAAACAAATGGATGAAGCAAGAAATACTCCAAGAAACACACCTTTAATCCACAATGAACAAAATGCACAATAATAAGGCCTCAAATGCAGACTAAGCCACCACAATATTTTAAGAGACTGGACAATCAGACAAGAATGAGGAAGTAGCACCTCACACCATGCCCCTCTAAGAACTCCAATTCCAGCAAAAGAAATTATCGACAGTAGAGAAATGAAACAAAGAACTGAGGAGCACTCCCTCTCTGCCTTCCAATACCTGGCTTCTTCTTGGGAACCTCATGAAGAGGGGAAAAGTGGCTGATGCCTTCTTCACCCTCTACACTGCCACTTCCGATAGTTTAACTAGCCTGGTTATCTCACAATTATTGTCCTTTTCTTGCCAGGGTCAAAACAGAAGCCTTATCTTCCATACCAGGCAGGGGCAAAACAGAAGCCTTGTCTTCCATACCAGGCTTACATTAATATTATAATCATAGCTAAATGTTAAACCCACAAGAGTCACTAGACTTACAAGGCCCTATTACAATCACCAGGAGGTGAACCCTACAGCAACTCCAGCAAGGAAACCGAGGGCGAGTGATGAGTGCAAGTCCCTGCTACGTTACATATAAGCTGCCTGATGTATGATCAGCTTCACTAACATTGTCCATTGGTTGTTTATTGCAAGATAGAATAACGAAACTTTGAAATTCTTTGATTTCCCATCAAAGCTTGACAATTTAGATTTTGTGGCCACTATACTGTATTATGACATTTGTGAGGAAACACTACACCCATATGGGTTATATAGCATCTGGGGAATAGGAGGGTTGCTTCAATTGCTAAATCAAGAGCCCTTCACCAGCATCAAGGAATTCCCTTGAAGAGCCCATTGGGACTAATACCAAGCTTTATGAAGGGAAACCTGGAGTCATCAACAATAAACAGAGCCATACTGTACTCACAAACCAAAAACTGCTGTATGACACACAAAGGTTTAGTGCATGTTTTGTGAATACTGTATAATAATAATGCTGTACTGTAGCAGTAGTAGTAGTAGTAATAATAATAATTACAATAATAATAATAATAACTAGAGCTGTACCATGCAGGCAGACACATCTGTACTATAATTATACATGGAATTTTACATTACTGGATATAAATGTAAAAAAATACATTTAATCAATATTATAAATATTTAACACATTATCTATAAAACAATATCCATTGTCTCAACAGCTTTTTGTCAATAATTTCTGCATTACAAGATTAAAATACCAGTAATTTACATGAAACTTTAATGATAAATTATGAAATTATAAAGAGCTAGAATATTTTATTTAATAACAAACTGGTCATTTCCAAACACTGCAGAGTGACTCAAAGAAGCAAGCACATTCACTCCTTGGCTGTCTTTCTAGAAGTGTACAAACACCACACTGAAATAACCTATTGAACTGCAGCATCCTCACCTAGTTCTTAAAGTGCAATCACTGTACTTCCCACCTCCATGATTCATATTCAATTAACCAGTTGTAATGATATGAAGGACACACATACAGTTATGACATTTATTAAAATGAAACATTTCACCACAAATGGCTTCTTCAGTCCATATACATAGACAAATAATAAGTGAGCACATAGTGAGTGGAGACAGATGACAAGAAGTGAGACGGTCATCAGATGTAAGTGGGCCACATGACAAAGTGGGTATTGCATGATTGACTCACTCACGTGCATGCATGTGTAGAGGGGGGATGGGGATTAGTGTCACCTAATATCTGTGTCCAGGCTGGGCAACAATTTAAATCTCCAAATGCTTGGAGATGCTGAAACTGTCCAACTTCTGTGGGATGGTGTTAGGGATTGCTATTAGGGAGCCATCTCAGCCTTTCCAATTGCTCAGGTCATTTTTATGGATGACTAGTTTAGCATCAAATTGCATGAAGTGTCCCTTGCTGTTTCTGTATTATACGCAAGTTTTGCTTAGTTTGTCATGGCTGGAGGTGTATTTGAGTTTTTGAATCCTCAGTTCAAGGTACCATGCCATCTTGCCTACATACCTCTTAAGACATTCCTCACCAGTGAATGGATCTGTTCTCTGCTTTTTATGCACTAAGTTTTTTTGCTCTACATTTGTTCAGTTACAGAAAATGGGCAACACACATCCTTGGTATACTGTCCAACATATTTATTAATATTACCCACAACCATCTCAACATAGCTACAAACTCTTCCACCTTTAGCAAAGATTTAGTATGTAAAAAGCAGAGAACAGACCCATCCACCAGTGCAAAGTCTGTCATATCCTGTGGGGAATGTGACAAGAAGTATGTGGTTGAAACAGCAAGGTCTTTCGAACTAAGGACTCAACACCAATATGTCTGCATATAGTATAATAATCTAAGAAACACCAGTGGTCACAGACCCAACAAAGAACACCTCAATGATATTAAGCTGGTTATCCATGAAAATGACTTGCACAGAAAGAAATGCCATTATGGTAATCTCTAAGGCTGTCCTACAGAAGTCAAGCGGCTTTGTTGTCTCCAAGGATGTGGCAATTAAATCATTGCCCAGCCTGGAAACAGCCATCAGGTAACACCAATCAACTCTCACAGTCACATGATCTATGCTCAGTTGACTACCGCCTAGCTTTGTGTCACCTGTTTCCACTCACTAAATATGCTCCCTCTCCCTTTTTTTCTCTCAATTAGAAATGAAGAAGCCACTCATGACAAGACATTTCCATTAATAAATGCCTCTGAATGTATGAATCTTCTTCCACATCTTGTCAGTATCACCATACCTTGTACAACCAGTTGTACCAAATCACTCTGTAGATATCACTGTACGTGTACTCCACCAGTCTGTTTAATTCTAAATGTGCAAAACTTATGGCTCTCTTCTGCACCTAATAATGTTTTATTACATGTAAACTACATTATTTTTATACTTTGGACATGTAGATTGAATGGAACGAAACAGAATGACTTCGAGAGTGTATAAATCTGTAATGGAGGGAAGGTGGGGTAGGGGTCAGCCTAGGAAAGGTTGGAGGGAGGGGGTAAAGGAGGTTTTGTGTGCAAAGGGCTTGGACTTCCAGCAAGCATGCATCAGCGTATTTGATAGGAGTGAATGGAGACAAATGGTTTTTAATACTTGACATGCTGTTGGAGTGTGAGCAAAGTAACATTTACGAAGGGATTCAGGGAAACCGGAAGGCCTGATTTAAGTCCTGGAGATGGGAAGTACAGTGTCTGCACTCTGAAGGAGAGGTGTTAATGTTGCAGTTTTATAAACTGCAGTGTAAAGCACCCCTCTGGCAAGACAGTGATGGAGTGAATGATGATGAAAGTTTTTCTTTTTTGGGCCACCCTGCCTTGGTGGGAATCGGCTGATGTATAAATAAAAAAAAATTGAATAGGCAAAAGTATTTTAGCCCATTCTCCCTGGGAAAACTGGAAAAGAATAGCTAACAAAAAATATAAAAAATAAGAATATTTGTTATTTAAATATTTGTTATCCATGGAGGCAAAGAAGGGAATGTATGAAAGTATAGTGGTACCAACACTCTTATATGGGGGTGAAGCTTGGTTGCAGATGCTGCAGCGAGGAGGCGGTTGGAGGCAGTGGAAATTCCCTATCTAAGGGCAACGTGTGGTGCAAATATTATGCAGAGAATTCAGTGTTGAAATTAAGAGGAGGTGTGGAGTTACTAAAAGTATTAGTCAGAGGGTTGAAGAAGGGTTGTTGAGGTGGCTTGGTCATTTAGAGAGAATGGATCAAAGTAGAATGACTTGGAGAGAGTATAAATCTGTAGGGAAAGGAAGGCGGGGTAGGGGTCGTCCTCAAAAAGGTTGGAGGGAGGGGGTAAAGGAGGTTTTGTGGGTGAATGGCTTGGACTTCCAGCAAGCATGTGTGAGCATGTTAGATAGGAGTGAATGGAGACAAATGGTTTTTGGGACCTGATGAGCTGTTGGAGTGTGAGCAGGGTAATACTTTGCGAAGGGATTCAGGGAAACTGGTTAGCCAGACATGAGTCCTGGAACTGGGAAGTACAATGCCCGCACTTTAAAGGAGGGGTTTGGGATATTGGCAGTTTGGAGGGACTTCTGAACTGTCGTATCTAAGCGCCTCTGCAAAGACAGTGGTTATGTACGAGTGAGGTGAAAGTGTTGAATGATGATGAAAGTATTTTCTTTTTAGGGATTTTTTCTTTCTTTTTGGGTCACCCTGCCTCGGTGGGAGATGACCCATGTGTTAAAAAAAAAAAAAAATTATAACTAGTCTTGAAAAATAAAAATAAATATGAATGTGCCAATAAATTTTATATGCAGTATCTATTACATAATAACATAAGAAAGAAGGAACACTGAAGCAGGCCTACTGGCCCATGCGAGGCAGGTCCAATTCTCCCACCAGCTTAAGCCACTGTCAATGGCCAAAATGCCAGGGGTAAAGGACTGGTCTTCACTGTCAATTAACTAATATGAAAGAAATTAATGTTTTCTCTGGGTCACCCTGCATTAATGGATAACACCTTATAAGTTTAAGAAAAATATTGTAATACTTTGATCATTTGTGTTTTTTCCTAGCCAAAGTGAATCCATCTAGTCAGGAATGCATAAAAATAAATGTTCACTATATTTTATGTAATTTTATAAAAGTTGCAATATAAGTAGACTATATGAACATCCAACAACAAACAAAGATTTTTAAAATAATACTGATGGGCTACAATAACATCATTTATTCATTATTTATTTGTAGTCATGAAATTTTATTAAACACTCTTGTGAGAACCTCTCCAATGGTGAGACAACAGAAATGTTTCAAGTTAGCTTCATCTCCAATATAACCTGGCTTCAACTGCATTAGTTTAATAAAACACTGGTCAATGGTAAAAACAATCCAAAGGGACAAAATAAAACCAAAGGTAAGAGGAGTACAGTATTGTATATTTTTAGCTTTACACCAAGGCCAAAATATTTTCAGTCTGCTGATAAGGATCTCAAAGTCTGAGATATACAGTACTCCTCTTATGTTCTAATTTTCTTTGCATGGGTTTGTTTGTACCATAATGTATCTTCCATTCCCTCTCGTCCATCAAGTGACCTTTCTCAAGCAATACTCCATTATCCTTTTCCATCACAAAAGTTATCTACCCAACATTCCATTCTTAGTTATTTTCCTTACAAGTTTTTCCATTATCTGATCCAAATGTTCAGACCAATTTAATATTTATTTTGGTCCACCTTAGTGCTCACACCCAGTGTTGTCATCCTGTCAGGCTTAAATAACAATGCTAGAAAAGCCTCTGCATATTTTGTCAAAAATTTAATTATGCATACAGTATACCTTATGCTGTATTTCATTTTTTTAATATTTATTAAAAGGTTTACAAAAATGCAAATTTTTATAAACCTTTATGCAAAGCGATAAACCCATGTGGGTATTTCAGCACTGTGAGGACTGGCAAAGACTCGATCTTACATCTGCTAACTGCAAGAGACAATACCAAACTGTACTTGCAAATAAGCTTCTCATAAGGCATTCAGATCTAACTGCATATGAATGTCCAACCGAATTAAGATGTAAGATTCGCCCCGCATGGGCAGTGCTCTAGGTCAGCTTTTTATCTTGTCAAATATTTTCATTAAAGTGTTAACGTAATTTCAGAAATATTGTGAACAGCGTAAGTCAACTGTCTCCAATTAAATAACAAAGACAAGTTATTAAAACATAATCTGATAAAAATAACATCCAAAATTTAAGGATTGTCAAACACTGAAGATTCAAACAACTATTATATCTAATAACTTAAAATTTTCCTTATAATGCTGAGGATTAGTTTCTCTTATAAGTCAGGTTAGTGTCAGTAATATAATATACATAAAGATACAATGCTATCGAAGATTTACTCCTATTCCATGTTTTAACTTTTGTGAAAGTAACAATTAATACACAAAACATTCAGTGTTTGTAGCTTCATAATTATAAAGATACAAAATACTCAAAATATACAATTCAGATATATTCCCAAATATAGTAGCAAACTGTAGGAATATTTAAATTGCTTCCTGAAACTACAAACACTGATTACATCATGCATCATAAACATGTATTAATGTTGGTAGAATTACCGACAAGATGTTAAGTAAAAGGACACAAGTACAACTAAGCTGTAATAGCTTGACAAAGTTCCTGGACAGCAAAACATTGCCACAATAAAATGTCACATTGCGTGCACCTGTGTCCTTTAATCTAACCTCCTAACCATCTTTACTTTTATGAAGTTAACCGAGTAACTAGGAACTTTTTAAGTGTAGCTTCATAACAGTAGAACAGAACTTGGCTTTCTTGACATCAGACCCAAAACTCAACAGTAGTGAAAACACGTCAGTTTCTTACCATGTTAAAATAAGGTCCTATGTTTACAAATGTTCCAGAGTTATAGAGGAAGATGGCTTTTTAAATGTGGAAAATGTAGTAGTAGTGATCCTTAGTAATGACCAAGAACTAGAGCTCACCTCAGCAAACCCAAATAGGAAATTACACTTAATTTTACCATCAGTATACTCTTCCTCACTGCTTTAATGTTGCCTCTGGCAGAGCAGAATATTTTATACTGGGCATAAGTGGGGTAAATTACTAACAGTTTTTTAGGACAAAATGCATATTGTAGCTTAAGGATTAGATAAAAAAGACAAATATTCAACTCAACTGCCATCTTCTACCAAGGTAGGTTGACCCAAAGAAGAAAATGCAAACATCATTAATCATTCAATCACTGCCCTTCCAATCAGCATCACAATCAGATTACCATCAACCTCCAGCATCCACATTTCATTAAAAAAACTATAGTGATCAGGATGTGAACAAACAGTATTTGAAATAATATTTCCTCATGATAGTGGTGAAAGTAATTTATGGTTGTTGAACAATTGTTTTCAATACTAATTACATCACTTATATTGTAAGTGTCTTTGATTTATATAGCAAAATTACTGAGAACTAGAAAGCACAATATTTGAGAAAATTACTGGTACATTACCACCAGTCTTCTCTGATCACAGAAAAACAACTGAAAATCTGACAATAGCAAATTATTAATAACTTAATTTCAAGATCATGACCATTTTCTTTTAACATGCCAGTCATATCCCACCAAGGCAGGGTGACCTAAAAAAGAAAAATGAAAGTTTTTTCTTTTTAAATTTAGTATTTATACAGGAGAAGGGGTTACTAGTTTCTTGCTCCAGGCATTTTAGTTGCCTCTTACGACAAGCATGGCTGATGGAGGACGACTTCTTTTCCACTTCCCCATGGAGATCATGACCATTTATCTTTCTTTATGTAAACAGTATCAATATAAATATTGTCATCACCCACATCGTTTTAACTTTGCAAAAGAGAAACCATGAACATTTAATTATGCAATCATCCCTGCCAGCAAAGGAGATAGTGAATGAATAAAAATGGATGAGTTTCTTTCTTTGGGTCACCCTATTTTGGTGGGAAATAGCCAAAATGGTAAAAAACAAATAAAAAATCACAGGTACAATTCTTATAAGGAATGCAATAGGGAAAATATCCAAAATTAAAATAACGAGTAGGCAATTTACAAAAAATTCACACTTGTGAAAAAAAGTTCAAGACAATATTTTGGTGTGTACTAGACCATTGTCAGTTGTGACTTGACAATATTGGTCCAGGATGGACCAAAACCTCATCTTAACTTCCATAAGTGTGTGTTTTTTACTAATTGTTACAACCATGCTACTGCAAGTTATTTTCTTCTGTGCAGAGTAGGCAAGCAGAAAATACAGTATACATACACATTTTTCAATTGTCAATGGATTCAGTGAAGAAATAAGGTCCCCCAACTTATCAACATGTTGTGTTTAAAGAGTTTCAACTTATGAACAAAGACAAAGGATACAAATTATATTTAACATATGTTCAACATGCAGTTCAACTGTTGTAAAACTGATTCCTTAATACTCAGTTTTTAAATACAGAAGTGTAATTTAATGAGTCTGCAAGTTCAAAACCTTTTGTATTGGTGCACTGAGGAGTCTATGGAGACAAAGAACTTTATCCATGAAAGCAAAGAGGGGAATGTATGAGAGTATAGTTATACCAACGCTCTTGTATGGGTGTGAGGCACGGGTGGTGAATGTTGCAACAAGGAGAAGGCTGGAGGTAGTGGAGATGTCGTGCCTGAGGGCAATGTGTGGTGTGCATATAATGCAGAGAATCCATAGTTTGGAGATTAGGAGGAGGTGTGGGATTACCAAAACTATTATCCAGAGGGCTGAGGAGGGGTTACTGAGATGGTTTGGACATTTAGACAGGCTGGAACAAAACAGAATGATTTCGAGAGAGTATAAATCTGTAGTGGAGGGAAGGCAGGGTAGGGATCAGCCTAGGTAAGGTTAGAGGGAGGAGGATAAAGGAGGTTTTGTGTGCGAGGGGCTTGGATTTCCAGCAAGCACGTGTGAGTGTGTTAGACAGGAGTAAATGGAGACAAATGATTTTTAGGACTTGACATGCTGTTGGAGTGTAAGCAAGGTAACATTTATGAAGAGATTCAGGGAAGCCGGCAGGCCGGACTTGATTCCTGGAGATGAGAAGTACAGTGCCAGCACTCTGAAGGAGGGGTGTTAATGTTGCAGTTTTATAACTGTAGTGTAAGCATGCCTCTGGCAAGACAGTGATGGAGTGAATGATGATGAAGTTTTTTTCTTTTTCAGGCCACCCTGCCTTGGTGGAAAATGGCTGGTGTGTTAATAAAGGCAGAGTGACCCAAAAAAGAAACACTTTTATCACGATTCACTCCATCACTGTCTTGCCAGAGGCATGCTGACACTGCAATTAAAAACCTGTAATATATACCCCTCCTTCAGAGCAGAGGCACCTTACCTCCCACCTCCAGGACTCAAGTCTGGCTAATAGGTTCCCCTGACTCCCTTCATAAATGTTACCTTGCTCACACTCCAACAGCATGTCAAGTTATAAAAACCATTTGCCTCCACTCTCTATCTAACATATTCATGCATGCCTGCTGGAAGTCTAAGCCCCTCGCACATAAAACCTCCTTTACCCATTCCCTCCAATCCTTCCTAGGATGACCCCTTCCCCACCTTCCTTCCAGTATAGATTTATACACCCTCCAAATCATTCTATTTTGCTCCATCCTCTCTAAATGTCTGAAGCATCTCAACCCCTCCTCAACCTTCTGGATAATACTTTTAGAAACCCCACACCTTCTCATTTCCAAGCTATGGATTCTCTGAATAATATCCACACCAGACATTGCCCTCAGACATCTCCACTGCCTCCAGCCTTCTCCTTGTTGCAACATTTTCCATCCATGCTTCACACTCATAAAGAGTGTTGGTACCACTATACTCTCATACACTACCCTCTTTGCTTCCATGGATAACATTCTTTGTCTCCAGAGACTCCTCAGTGCACCACACCTTTTTAAGCCTCATCAACTCTATGGTTTACCCCATTTTTCACAGACCCATCAGCTGACAACTCGTCCCAAATATCTGAAAATATTCAATTCATACTCCCTCTAATCTGATATCCAATCTTTCATTACCTAAATTTTTTATCCTCATCACCTTACTCTTTCTCATGTTCACTTTTAATTTCCTTCTGTTATATACACTCCAAAATTCATCCACTAACTTCTGCAACATCTCTTCAGAATCTCCCAAAAGCACAGTGTCATCAGCAAAAAGCAACTGTGACAACTCCTACTTTATGTTAGATTCTTTATCTTTTAATCCCACACCTCTTCCCAACACCTATAAATATACTGAACAAACATGGAGACATCATGCACTCCTGTCTAAGGCTTACTTTAATGGGAAATAATCTCTATCTCAATATCTCTATCTCAGTATCTCTATCTATATCTATATCTATCTATCTATATCTATCTATATCTATATCTATATCTAAATCTATATCTATCTATATCTATATCTATCTATATCTATCTATATCCATATCTCTCTTTCTCTCTCTCTCCCCTACATACTCTAACCTGAGCCTCACTATCCTCATAAAGACTCTTAACTGATTTCAGTAACCTACCACCTATTCCATACACTTGCAACATCTGCCACATTGCTTCCCTATCCACCTTGGTTTAGAAAGACACATAAGCAAACACTATGACATATTTATTAGAAAACGTTTCAGTCCTGGGACTTTGATCACTCCTAACATAGAGGCAGAAAGACATTATATATATAGGCGGAGAGTGAGGTGTGAATGACACATGGTGACCTGAAGAATGTCATGTTGGGATGAGGACGGGTAGACGATGAAATCATGTGACTCCTGTGTTGTTGGGTTGGTGGTGCTTAAGTATCATGCATGCCAATGTTTTTGAATTTTTGTGGTTTCCAGTGTTACGTTCTATAGTGTCGGTGACGGCGATTAGTGAGGCTTCTAGGCACCATCGGCGTCTGAGGTCTGGTTCGGTGAGAACGAGTTGTGCCTCATTCCAGTTCATCAAATGCCCCGTGGAGTCTCTGTGGAAGACACAGGCGTACCTTACATTGTCTCTGTTAGAGGCATTTCGATGCTCATTCAGGTGGACTGCAAGATCTCTGCCTGTCTTGCCTACATATTTCTTGGGACAGAATCCACAGGGGATAGTGTAGATGCCTGGCATCTACACTATCCCCTGTGGATTCTGTGGATTCTATTCCCTGTCACTAATCGCCGTCACCGACACTATAGAATGTAACACTGGAAACCACAAAATTTCAAAAACATTAGCATGCATGATACTTAAGCACCACCAACCCAACAACACAGGAGTCACATGATTTCATCGTCTACCCGTCCTCATCCCAACATGACATTCTTCAGGTCACCATGCGTCACTCACACCTCACTCTCCGCCTATATATATAATGTCTTTCTACCTCTGTATGTTAAAAGTGATGAAGGTCCCAGGACCGAAATGTTTTCTAATAAATATGTCATAGTGTTTGCTTACGTGTCTTTCTAGACCAACTTGTCGGTATTTATTACCAAGGTTTATACCACCTATCCACCTTATATGCCTTTTCCAAATTCATAAAAGCAACAAAAACCTCTTTACCCTTATCTAAATGCTGTTAACTTACATGCTTCACTGTAAATTCTTGGTCTAAACATCCCCTTCCCTTCCTAAAGTCTCCCTGTTCATCTATAATAAATAACACACACCCAAAACGAGTGTAAGCGTGAATGAGAGAGAGAGAGAGAGAGAGAGAGAGAGAGAGAGAGAGAGAGAGAGAGAGAGAGAGAGAGAGAGAGAGAGCAAGAGCAAGAGCAAGAGCAAGAGCAAGAGAGAGAGAGAGAGAGAGAGAGAGAGAGAGAGAGAGAGAGAGAGAGAGAGAGAGAGAGAGAGAGAGAGAGAGAGAGAGAGAGAGAGAGAGAGAGAGAGAGCGAGAGCGAGAGAGCGAGAGAGAGAGAGAGAGTGAGAGTGAGAGAGTGTGAGAGAGTGAGAGAGAGTGAGAGAGAGTGAGAGAGAGTGAGAGAGAGTGAGAGAGTGAGAGTGAGAGAGAGGTGAGAGAGAGTGAAAGTGAGAGAGTGAGAGAGTGAGAGTGAGTGAGAGTGAGAGAGAGTGAGAGTGAGAGAGAGTGAGAGTGAGAGTGTGTGAGTGTGTGAGTGTGAGTGTGAGAGTGAGTGTGAGAGTGTGTGTGAGAGAGAGAGAGAGAGAGAGAGAGAGAGAGAGAGAGAGAGAGAGAGAGAGAGAGAGACAGACAGACAGACAGAGAGAGAGAGAGAGAGAGAGAGAGAGAGAGAGAGAGAGAGAGAGTGAGTGAGAGTGTGAGAGTGTGAGAGTGTGAGAGTGTGAGTGTGTGTGAGAGTGTGAGTGTGAGTGTGTGTGTGAGAGTGTGAGTGTGAGAGTGTGAGTGTGAGAGTGTGAGTGTGAGTGTGAGAGTGTGAGAGTGTGAGTGTGAGAGTGTGAGTGTGAGAGTTTGAGTGTGAGAGTGTGAGTGTGAGAGTGAGAGTGAGAGTGTGAGTGTGAGTGTGAGAGTGAGAGTGTGAGAGGTGTGTGAGTGTGAGAGTGTGTGAGTGTGAGAGTGTGTGAGAGTGTGAGTTGTGTGAGTGTGAGAGCGTGAGTGTGAGAGTGAGTGTGAGAGTGAGTGTGAGTGTGAGAGTGGGGTGTGAGAGTGAGGTGAGAGTGAGTGTGAGAGTGAGTGTGAGAGTGAGTGTGAGAGTGAGTGTGAGAGTGAGTGTGAGAGTGAGTGTGAGAGTGAGTGTGAGAGTGAGTGTGAGAGTGAGTGTGAGAGTGAGTGTGAGAGTGTGTGAGAGTGTGAGAGTGAGTGTGAGAGTGAGTGTGTGAGAGTGAGTGTGTGAGTGTGAGAGTGTGAGTGTGAGAGTGTGAGTGTGTCTGGGGGGGGGGGGGTACTTCATTAGGAACACCTATAAACTTGCTTGTTGATGCAAGTATCTAATAAGCCAATCACATGGCACCACCTCAGTGCCTAAAAGCATGCAGATATAGCCAACAGGTACAACTGTTGTTCAGACCAAACATCAGAATGGCAAAGAAATGTGATCCAAGTGATTCTGATCACGAAATGATTGTTGGTACCAGACAAGGTGATCAGAGTATCTCAGAAACTGCTGATCTCCTGGGATTCTCAAGCAAAACAGTCTCTAAGAGAAGAGAATGGTGTGAAAAACACAAAAATATCCACCTTGTTATTGAGAGAGGTCAGAGGAAAATGGCCAGATGAGTTCAAGCCGATAGAAGGATGACAGTAACTCAAATAACCACATGTTTTAACAGTGGTATGCAGAAGAGCATCTCTAAATGCACAACACATCAAACTTTGATGGTTTACAGCAGCAGTAGACCACACCGGGTTCCACTCATGTCAACTAAAAACAGGGAACCGAGGCCACAGTGTGCACATGCTTACCAAAACTCGACTAATGAACTGGAAAAAACATAGCCTAGAATTACTGATTGTGATTTCTGCTGCTACATGTAGATGGTAGGGTCAGAATTTGGTGTAAACCTTTGAGATGTGATGGAACAAGAGATTCACAGCATGAATGTGTAACCAATAAATCTGCAGCAACTGCACGATACTATCATGTCAACATGGACCAGAATCTCAAAGGAATGGTTCCAGCACTTTGTTGAATCCATGCAATGAATAATTCAGGCTGTTCTGAGGGCAAAGGATGGGGCCTACCCAGTACTAGAAGGGTGTAACTAATAAAGAGGCCACCAAGTGTATTAATACCATATCTTAATTTATATAATTTAAAACAATGGAAAATTGTGTATGGCTGTATTAAAATTAACTTTATGAATTATTTTTCCAGACTACAATTTTGTCTTAGAATACTTAGTCCATAGACCATGTAGGTACTTAATACATGTCAACCGAATCTGGACTATTATCTTTCTATTACCTACTCTGGTTCATCTTCAAATAATCACCAAAACATGACTAAAAAAAGAAAACAGTAATTATATATCTTTATCACTCAAATTTATGAGAACAGCCTAAATTTAAAAAGCAGTCTTTACAATTGGTAATCTACATTTTAAGTTCTTATTCATATTCCCATTCACACTACAAATATAAATAATCCAAAAAATATATAAAATATATAGAAAAAATGTTTAAAAACACAATAAAGAAGAGAAAATTTTACTATGTATACACCACACACAATTCTGTTAATGTTTATTTAACTCCTTAACTGTCCAAACATAGATCTACGTTCTTATCGCTAGCACTCCAAATGTAGATCAACGTTTTATTTTTCCTGCCTCCAAATTTGAGATGATTGGCCTGAGATGCCTGGGGTCAGTATAGAATGGGTCTTACCACTCAGTGTGTGCAGTATTAAAAAACTCTGGGACCACTTAGTACCTTGTGGGAGCACCAGTTCAACTGAGCATCAGCTAGAGCAAATGGAGTGGCAGACCCCAGATATTCACTGATGTCATGTCATATTAACACTCCCCTTTTAAGACAAAAATGATGTTGACCCCGAGTTTAGTGACTGAGATGGATGTGGCCACAAGTGGTCAAGGAAATATAAAAAACCTTGATAATAATCCACATGCAACATTTATGCAACATCCTTTCAATTTTGATACCACTGGTACTGTCATCTTGCCAGAATATCCTATAACCTATGCCCTAAGTGAAGAAAAACAATTCTGAAACGTGTGTAATACGTGTTTGGCAGGCCAGGTGGCTGGCTGGCCGGGTGGCTGATTTACTTTGGCTGTCTTTCTCCATCTGTCTGTCTGTATTTCTGCCTGTCTCTGTCTATCTCTGTGTCTCTGTCTGTCTTTGTCTCTGTTTCTGTCTCTACCTCACAGGTATATATAAATAGTTATTATACATAGTGTAAATTACCTAGGATAACCCAAAAAAACAAAAAGTGTGTTTGTAGATATAAGGCATAATATGCACGACTGGCAAGTAATACGCACTTTCACTTGTTCAGGAATCAGACGTAATGACTGCATCACGTGTAATACCTGTTAGTTCATGAGCGACTGAGACAGAAAGAGAGACAAGCAGACAGAGAGACAGGAAGACAAACACACAGGCAGACAGAAAGACAGATAAGCAGAGACAGAGATAAAGAGAGAGCTAGATAAACAGATAAATAAACAGACAGATAGACAAACAGATAGACAGACAAACAGATAGATATGTTTATATTTAACAATGAAAACAAACAAAGCCAAGGCAGTGCATGTTACGCCCTTTGTGATTAATTTATATGTATAATCCACTTAATATTATACTCTGGGTTTCTTTAATATTAGCTAAATTAAATATTCCACTAGTTTATAATATTATCTGGTTTAGGAATATACCCGGGTATGATGTGTATATATATATATATATATATATATATATCTTGAGTAATGTGTAGATAACAAGGTATGTCCATTGGTGGGTAGTTTGCACCGCTCTACTCTCTCCCCCTATTGACGAGTTGATGCCAAGAAGGGATTCACTGTCTGTGGCAGTTCACTCTCTCTGCTGACTGGGTGAACAACGTCTTGGCAGACCTTCTAGTATGGTTCTCTCCTGGTATCTTGGAGTATCTAGTTGAGAAACTCCTGAACTGGCTCGAGTTGAAAATTCTCTGGTGGAGTCGGCAGAAGTCATATCCAGATATCTTCAGTATACGAGGTGTCAAAAAGTGTCATGTGTAGAAGTCACAAGTGATATTGACCTTACTCAGTGAAGGAATTCCTTTTGATGGACATACTCATTAAAGCCATGTTATTATAGAGGAAATAGTTCTACTCTGAATATTTTCGAGTGTAGTGTCCGTATAGACATTGAAAGTGCTAATTAACTGTTGAAACCTGTATTATTGTATACCTACAATGTAGGACTTTTAATTTATTGAAAGAATCTCATTAATTAATATTTAACAGATATTTACGAATATCCAAGGAAAATATTTTAATAAAAAGCCTGCAAAATGCTGAGTAATCCTCATTTGTGCCTTATATTTCCAATATTGGAAGTTCCTATGTGTTCTTGGAAGTGATTTTGTTACGGTGGGCACTAAACCTGGCAAACGACTAATATTCGAACCGTAACAGTGCACAATCGTCAAGTGTCACTCCACTGCTGCATTGTCAGCAATGGAGTGACACCATGCTTCAAGGAGTTTCATATATACTCCAGCCTGTCTAAAACATTACTGGGACCTATAAATACTATGTATATATTTCTAGAACATAGTAGGTGACCAAGGCAGGTGAAAATGTTCACCTGTCAATGTGTTTGTGACAATCTGAGTACCTAATATTAGTGTCAGAACAAACATTGGCTATGAAATCACAAGAAATCACAAGGATATGTTGTGTATCTTTATACGTATATGCTTCTAAACTGTTGTATTCTGAGCACCTCTGCAAAAGCAGTGATAATGTGTGAGTGTGGTGAAAGTGTTGAATGATGATGAAAGTATTTTCTTTTTGGGGATTTTCTTTCTTTTTTGGGTCACCCTACCTCGGTGGGAGACGGCCGACTTGTTGAAAAAAAAAAAAAAAAAAAAAAAAAATATATATAAATTAAAAAAAAAAAGGAGAAATAAGGTATATTGGTAACACTTCTGCAAGCAGCAGTACGCCATGTTGCCATCAGGTGAGCATCTAGCACCAACTTGGTAAGTACTGACCCTAACTTTTTTTTATGGTCTTATTACACACGGAAAATTGCCCACTTTAATTTAAAAAAGATTTTTTTTTTTTCAAAATATTCGGAGCGGTGGGCGAGAGAACGTAGATCTATGTTTGGACAGTTAACAGGTTAAACTTCTGGTTCAATAATTAAGAATTTGATTATAGAGTATCAAAATTTTTAACAAAAAACAGGTACAGTATCTGTAGCTTAACTGTAACAATAGCAATAACTTGGTTTATGTAGATAAAGAGCCAATCAATAAAATTCAAGAGCTCCAAGGTAACATCTGGTAAACAAATCATTACATGAGCACAATTCACCAGAATTATTCTAAAAAAAAAAATTTTCCCGCTCCTTAACTGGAAACTTTCCATAATTGTCCCTGAGTTGTATTTTCTACCTTGTTGGACTAGCATTAGTCCCAATACTTTATTTTCCTCTTATTCTATTTCTACCCACAGTATTAATATAATTTTAAATCTTATTTCCTCTAGGAATTTCCTTTTTATATAGGATTAGCCCTGTCTAATATCTTAACCATACATTTCATATACCTTCTAGTGACAGACTTTTGAAGGAACACCTGAATTTTTTTAATAGATTTTAACAATAGTGTCTGACTAACTTAATGTTTATATACTCAAGTCACCACTTGCTTGCACTCAGAACCAAGAATGTACTGAAATAATTATGACTATATCAGCAAGCAAACACAGGAAGAGAAAAGAAAGGAAACAAGATAAGAGATGGAATTAAATCTTCTTTCAACAAACTGGCCATATCCCACTGAAAGTTTTCTTTTTAAATTTACAGTAGTTATATGCAGAAGGAGTTACTAGCCTTTTGCTCCCAGCATTTTAATTGCATCTTACAACACAAAAGGCTTATGGTGGAAGAATTCTGTCCCACTTTCCCATGGAGATGGAATTAAATACAGTACCATAAATTAAGAATATTCAAATGGCATTTGTTGAACAGGGGTAAATTGTCTGATGATTCTACATGTCTGATGGTTCTACACTTGTCAGTGCTCAATAATAACCCACACGGAGACAGAAACTCAAGAGATTGACTGAAGAAGGGTGTCAAAATATACAGATCAGACAATCTCCTGAGTTTGTCTCCATGTGGGTTATTACTGAGCATTAGGAGAAATAGTACTCTCTCTTACTGCCCCAATACTATCATTAGTAACATCAAGCCCACCAGCCTACTCCCTCTGAGATTATTTTTACATATTCTACCACAGCACTCTCACTTAACCCTTTGACTGTCGCAAGCTCCTTTCTGAAACTGTCATTCTAAGTTGAAAATTTTTTGGAAAAAAAAAAAAAAAAATTTCTTATGAAATGACAGAGAATCTTTTCCCGATGGTAATAACACCAAAAGTACGAAATTTGGTCGAAAACTCACGGAATTACGCTCCTGCAAAGTTAGCGGTCTCGGCGACATATACGCATTGGCGATTTCGCCGACTTTGAGCCCTATTTTTGGCCAATTCCATTGTTCCAGTTGACAAAACTCAAAGCTATTTCTTTAGAACTCCATTTTTCCTATCAATTGAGTATAAGAAACTGCCCATTTACTGACTTGAACGACCCAATAAAGTGGTCAGAAATTGGTAATTTGGCTAATTTCATGCAAATTAAAAAAGATGCCAATTTCAAAATAGGGTCCAGAATAAACAATGTAGACATTCTTGGCACTAAAATAATATATCTTCTGTTCATTAGTCATGTCTCTAGGCCCCTCTTATATTACTATTGCTTTCTATTTTGATTTTTTATTCATACAAAAAATAGAAGATTTACTGTTATGCAGACTACTGCATTATTGTAAAAATCATACAAATAATATCAGCGCACTAGTGAAAGAATATCAGACTCCCCAGTTGACATGTATTGGACATGTGGTGTGATTTGCTTACTCTTGAACATTGGTAAAAATCGAACATTTCCGCTACTTTGAGCTCAATTTCGTTTTCATCGTGAAACTAATCAAAATCATCTCCATTTCTGTAATACGTTTTCCATTCTATCAAATGAGACCATGAAAACGAGAATACAACCATAAATACTAAGAAAATATACCTCAAAGTCGGCGTTTTAATCCAAAAAGAGGTTGGAGTTTTTTTTTCCTCATTATGCACTGCGTGCTGCAGGATTTTTTTATATGGTGCACACTGACCACACAGAACCATTCTCTCACATGTGGGCCTACCAGCTTTCTCCTGCTTGATTTGAAGCCGCTAGAATTATTGAGTATATATACGTCCGAAACATTGGCTTGTAAAACGTATATATACAACCAAAACAGTCAAAGGGTTAAGTAGAGGATGATAACTAAAATCTTGTAGAAGTAGGAATTTATGACCATACTTCAACAGCATAAACTGATATGCCATTATCTATATTTCTGAATATTTATTAATAGTTCATCTTATCTCTAAAATACTGGCTATTTATAGGTATTAAAAATTTGTTGATAAAACTATTGTTGAGGTGGTTCGGACATGTAGAGAGAATGGAGCGAAACAGAATGACTTCAAGAGTGTATCAGTCTGTAGTGGAAGGAAGGCGGGGTAGGGGTCGGCCTAGGAAAGGTTGGAGGGAGGGGGTAAAGGAGGTTTTGTGTGCGAGGGGCTTGGACTTCCAGCAGGCATGCGTGAGCGTGTTTGATAGGAGTGAATGGAGACAAATGGTTTTTAATACTTGACGTGCTGTTGGAGTGTGAGCAAAGTAACATTTATGAAGGGATTCAGGGAAACCGGCAGGCCGGACTTGAGTCCTGGAGATGGGAAGTACAGTGCCTGCACTCTGAAGGAGGGATGTTAATGTTGCAGTTTAAAAACTGTAGTGTAAAGCACCCTTCTGGCAAGACAGTGATGGAGTGAATGATGGTGAAAGTTTTTCTTTTTCGGGCCACCCTGCCTTGGTGGGAATCGGCCAGTGTGATAATAAAAATAATAAATAAAAAAACTATTAACTAGGAGAATTGTACATGTTATCTTCAGTGTTGCATAAACTTGCATGAGGCTACTGTATTCAGCTAAACCTTTACGATCAATTATGAAGATTTAGAATACTCAATATATATTAAATATTTTTACCTGGTTAGCCTTATAGTGAATATCTTTGTAAATTTATATGGACTCTTAATGAATGCTACAGTGTCTCCACTTCCCAATTCAACAGCTACTGCTGTCTTATATTTAGCCTTTTTTTTTTTCCTTCATCTATCATTTTTCTCCCTCCCGAATCTCTCTCTTATCCTTGAAACCTCAGATGCCAACAGTGTAAATACTCAATGCAAGCAAATGGTGACTGCTCCACTTCCTTGACAGAGTTATCAGCCAATAAACATAATTTACAGGGTTTCAGAGTGTCCTTTAAATGTTCACCCAAAGATCAAAGAAAATACAGTACAGGGAAGATTAAACAAGAGGCTACCTTCTTAAGTAAGAAAATCTGCTGAAAGAATCAAGACAACATATAGATACTAGCTGAAGAAATGACTAAGTTCACTGATACAGTAATCACATGAGTTAAGAAAAGCACCTTGTTTTATTTTCTTGTCCACACATTTGTAAGTATAAGATATTAAGTTATGCGTTCAAACACTAACCTAATTTTACCCTGTATATACCACAATACCCAGACATACCTGTAACTGTTTTGTCTTGACTTCTTGATTTCTGTAGTTTTCAAAATGAAATGAACACCAACAGAATTCACTGGATAAAAACTCAAGGTACTGTTATTAGTTTATATTTCATATATCCTCAAAACCAGCTGTGACAGGGCAATTCTGAAATGTGAAATTAATTGAAATCATCCTGGGGATCATTATTTACAAAAAGATTGTAGTGTTTCCACAAAGTACATAAGTATGTATAATTTTTTTTAACACACCAGCTGTCTCCCACTGAGGCAGGGTGATCCAAAAAAACGAAGGAACCAAAGATTTTCTTCTTTACACATTTAGTAATTTATACAGGAGAAGGGGTTATTAGCCCCTTGCTCCCGGCATTTTAGTTACCTCTTACAACATGCATGACTTGAGGAGTCTTCTCCACTTCCCTATGGAGAGTATGTATTATTTATATACTTAATATATATTGTGTAAGCCATGCGTGTCATAAGAGGCAACTTAAATGCAGAGAGCAAGGGGTTAGTAACTCCTTCTCCTGAATATATTACTAAATTTAAAAGAAGAAACTTTCATTTTTCCTTTTGGGCCACCCCAACTCAGTGGGATATGGCTGGTACGTTGAAAGATATACAGTGGACCCCCGGTTAACGATTTTAATCCGTGCAAGAGGGGTAATTGTTATGCGAAATAATCGTTATGTGAATGAATTTTCCCCATAAGAAATAATGGAAATAAAATTAATCCGTGCAAGACACCCAAAAGTATGAAAAAAAAAATTTTACCACATGAAATATACATTTTCCCACACACAAAGAGATGGATACATGCACAATAGTAGAGTAGTACATGCACAGTATATATTGTGCATGTACTAGTCTACTAAATGAAGAATAAATGACACTTACCTTTATTGAAGATGCAGCAATGACTGATGAGACACTGTGTCCTGGGAGTGCCTTTTCCTCCTGAGTACTGTAGGTCCTGTTTGGCATTTTCTTCCAGAACAGGCCTTATCACACTGTATATGCCACTACGATTCTTAAATCTCTCAAACCAACCTTTGCTGGCTTTAAATTCACCAATATGAGCACTAGTTCCAGGCATTTTTCCCTGTTCACCTGGGTGTTAGTCGACTGGTGTGGGTTGCATCCTGGGAGACAAGATTAAGGACCCCCAAAGGAAATAAGTTAGACAGTCTTCGATGACACTGACTTTTTTGGGTTATCCTGGGTGGCAAATCCTCTGGGGTTAATTGTTTCTTGGTATTCTCAATAAGCCACACCAACAACGGTGCTACAGCAGCGCAGCAGCAGCTGACGGTGGTACAGCAGCAACAGACGGTGGTACAGCAGCAACAATGCTACAGCAGCAGCAGACGATGCTACAGCAGCAGCAGACGATGCTACAGCAGCAGCAGCAGCAGCAGACAATGATACAGCAGCAGCAGACGATGCTACAGCAGCAGCAGCAGCAGACGATGCTACAGCAGCAGCAGCAGCAGCAGACAATGCTACAGCTGCAGCAGACGATGCTACAGCAGCAGCAGACGATGCTACAGCAGCAGCAGCAGCAGCAGACGATGCTACAGCAGCAGCAGCAGCTGACAGTGCAGCAGCAGCAGCAGCAGCAGCTGTACCACCAATAGTAGCGATACTTATCAATGATCTTTTTCTTCTTCTCTATTGTAATTCTCACCCTTATTGCTGTAGGGTTGGCACTAGAAGCTTTCTTGGGGCCCATGGTCACTTATTTTCCAGAAAAAGCACCGAAAACACTGTAATAATACGAAATATTCCGATTGTATGCTTGGATGTTACCGCGGAGGCTGGCTGGTAAACAATGCCACCGGCGGAACATGTGAGCGTGGCTCAGGCCGCACATTGGACGCGTCTCGGAGGAAAATCGGTAAGCGGGTTTTTAAGCGGTATGTGAGGCAAAATTTTTGCAATTAAAGTAAGCGGTATGCGAAATAATCGCTATGTGATGCCATCGTTATGCGGGGGTCCACTGTATTGTGTAGGAGAGAGCGAGATTACTTCAGGGTAAAAGAAGGTCTTAGACACTGATGTGTAATATCACCAGGGTTGTTTAATATATTTATAGATGGGGTTGTAAAAGAAGTCAGTGCTAGGGTGTTGGGGAGAGGGGTGGGATTATATTATGGGGAATCAAGTTTAAAATGGGAGGTGACACAGTTACTTTTTGCTAATGATACTGTGCTTATGGGAGATTCTAAGGAAAAGTTGCAAAGGTTAGTGGACGAGTTTGAGAGGGTGTGTAAAGGTAGAAAGTTGAAAGTGAACATAGAGAAGAGTAAGGTGATGAGGGTATCAAATGATTTAGATAAAGAAAAATTTGATATCACACTGGAGGGAGGGAGGGTGGAAGAAATGAATGTTTTCAAATATTTGGGAGTTGACTTGTCAGCGGATGGGTTTATGAAAGATGAGGTTAACCAGAGAATTGACGAAGGAACAAAGGTGAGTGGTGCGTTGAGGGATCTGTGGAGACAAATAACGTTATCCATGGAGGCAAAGAAGGGAATGTATGAAAGTACAGTGGACCCCCGCATAACGATGGCATCACATAGCGATTATTTCGCATACCGCTTACTTTAATCGCAAAATTTTTGCCGCGCATACCGATTAAAAACCCGCTCACCGATTTTCGTCCGAGACGCGTCCAATGTGCGCCCTCACCCAGCCTCACATGTGCCGCCCGTGCCATTGTTTACCAGGCAGCCTCCGCGCTAACATCCAAGCATACACTCGGAATATTTCGTATTATTACAGCGTTTTCGGTGGTGTTTCTGGAAAATAAGTGACCATGGGCCCCAAGAAAGCTTCTAGTGCCAACCCTGTGGTAAAAAGGGTGAGAATTAGTATGGAAATTAAGAAAGATTTTGAAGGGTTTGGGGCTAACCCTGAGAAGCCTATGCCAGTTGTGGAATCCATTGTGCCTACTTCAAAGATTAAGGAAATGTGTGCACAGTGGGTTGAACTGCAAACCTTTATGGATGAAAATCACCCTGACACAGCTGTTGCAAGCCGTGCTGGTGACTATTTCAATGACAATGTTGTGGCCCATTTTAGACAAATCGTAAAGGAACGGAGGTACAGAGCTCTATGGACAGATTTGTTGTGCGACAGAGGTCCAGTGACTCTCAAGCTGGTCCTAGTGGCATTAAAAGAAGAAGGGAAGTAACCCCGGAAAAGGACTTGCTACCTCAAGTCCTAATGGAAGGGGATTCCCCTTCTAAACAGTAAGAAGATAATGCTCTCCCCTCCTCCCATCCCATCAATCATCACCAGATCTTCAATAAAAGTAAGTGTCATGTAAGTGTGCATGCCTTTTTCAGTTTGTGTGTATTAAAATTAACATTTCATGTGGTAAAAAATTTTTTTTTTCATACTTTTGGGTGTCTTGCACGGATTAATTTTATTTCCATTATTTCTTATGGGGAAAATTCATTCACATAACGATTATTTCGCATAACAATTACCCCTCTTGCACGGATTAAAATCGTTAACCGGGGGTCCACTGTATAGTGATACTAACACTCTTATATGGGTATGAAGCTTGGGTTGCAAATGCTGCAGCAAAGAGGCAGCTAGAGGCAGTGGAGATGTCCTGTCTAAAGGCAATGTGTGGTGTAAATATTATGCAGAGAATTCGGAGTGTGGAAATTAGCTGGGGGTGTGGAGTTACTAAAAGTATTAGTCAGAGGGCTGAAGAGGGGTTGTTGAGGTGCTTTGGTCATTTAGAGAGAATGAATCAAAGTAGAATGACTTGGAGAGCATATAAATCTGTAGGGGAAGGAAGGCAGGGTAGGGGTCATCCTCGAAAAGGTTGGAGGGAGGGGGTAAAGAAGGTTTTGTGGGCGAATGGCTTGGACTTCCAGCAAGCATGTGTGAGTGTGTTAGATAGGAGTGAATGGAGACGAATGGTTTTTGGGACCTGATGAGCTGTTGGAGTGTGAGCAGGGTAATATTTTGTGAAGGGATTTTAGGGAAACTGGTT
>NC_069464.1:10311800-10373204 GCF_026875155.1 Cherax quadricarinatus
CCTGATGAGCTGTTGGAGTGTGAGCAGGGTAATATTTTGTGAAGGGATTCAGGGAAACTGGTTAGCCAGACATGAGTCCTGGAACTGCGAAGTACAATGCCTGCACTTTAAAGGAGGGGTTTGGGATACTGGCAGTTTCGAGGGACTTCTGAACTGTCGTATCTGAGTGCCTCTGCAAAGACAGTGATTATGTATGAGTGAGATGAAAATGTTGAATGATGATGAAAGTATTTTCTTTTCGGGGATTTTCTTTCTTTTTGGGCCACCCTGCCTCGGTGGGAGATGAATGACATGTTAAAAAAAAATACATATATACTGCTACTGAGTTTTTTAAATTTTGTAAATCTGATTATTTCCAACTATAATGTCGAACATGAATAAAAAAATAAAAACCCATTACTCTTGACACAAACACTACATATCTTTTTTTTTTTATCATTAATTCACCTATCTAGGCACTATCCTTGTCTATGATCTTGACTACATACATGCTTTCTGTGTGTAATCTTATATCAAACCAACATGGCAAAACAAAATTGTTAGTTCTGAAGAATTTAATTTTTTTTTTTTTTCAACAAGTCGGCCGTCTCCCACTGAGGCAGGGTGACCCAAAAGAAAGAAAAAATCCCCAAAAAGAAAATACTTTCATCATCATTCAACACTTTCACCACACTCACACATAATCACTGTTTTTGCAGAGGTGCTCAGAACACAACAGTTTAGAAGCATATACGTATAAAGATACACAACATATCCCTCCAAACTGCTAATATCCCAAAACCCTCCTTTAAAGTGCAGGCATTGTACTTCCCATTTCCAGGACTCAAGTCCTGCTATATAAAAATAACCTGTTTCCCTGAATCCCTTCACTAAATATTACCCTGCTCACACTCCAACAGATCGTCAGGTCCCAAATACCATTCGTCTCCATTCACTCCTATTGAACACGCTCATGCACGCCTGCTGGAAGTCCAAGCCCCTTGCCCACAAAACCTCCCTTACCCCTTCCTTCCAACCTTTTCGAGGACGACCCCTACCCCGCCTTCCTTCTCCTACAGATTTAAATGCTCTCCATGTCATTCTACTTTGATCCATTCTTTCTAAATGACCAAACCACCTCAACAATCCCTCTTCAGCCCTCTGACTAATACTTTTTAACTCCCCCACCTTCTCCTAATTTTCCCCACTCCGAATTTTCTGCATAATATTTACACCACACATTGCCCTTAGAAAGGACATCTCCACTGCCTCCAACTGCCTCCTTGCTGCTGCACTCACAACCCAAGCTTCACACCCATATAAGATTGTTGGTACTACCATACTTTCATACATTCCCTTCTTTGCCTCCATAGATAACGTTTTTTGACTCCACATATACCTCAACGCACCACTCACCTCTTTTCCTTCATCAATTCTATGATTACCCTCATCCTTCATAAATCCATCCACCGACACGTCAACTCCCAAGTATCTGAAAACATTCACTTCTTCCATACTCCTCCTCCCCAATTTGATATCCAATTTTTCTTTTTTTTTTTTTATTATCACACTGGCCGATTCCCACCAAGGCAGGGTGGCCCGAAAAAGAAAAACTTTCACCATCATTCACTCCATCACTGTCTTGCCAGAAGGGTGCTTTACACTACAGTTTTTAAACTGCAACATTAACACCCCTCCTTCAGAGTGCAGGCACGGTACTTCCCATCTCCAGGACTCAAGTCCGGCCTGCCGGTTTCCCTGAACCCCTTCATAAATGTTACTTTGCTCACACTCCAACAGCACGTCAAGTATTAAAAACCATTTGTCTCCATTCACTCCTACCAAACACGCTCACGCATGCCTGCTGGAAGTCCAAAGCCCCTCGCACACAAAACCTCCTTTACCCCCTCCCTCCAACCTTTCCTAGGCCGACCCCTACCCCGCCTTCCTTCCACTACAGACTGATACACTTTTGAAGTTATTCTGTTTCGCTCCATTCTCTCCACATGTCCGAACCACCTCACAACCCTTCCTCAACCCTCTGGACAACAGTTTTGGTAATCCCACACCTCCTCCTAACTTCCAAACTACGAATTCTCTGCATTATATTCACGCCACACATTGCTCTCAGACATGACATCTCCACTGCCTCCAGCCTTCTCCTCGCTGCAACATTCATCACCCATGCTTCACACCCATATAAGAGCGTTGGTAAAACTATACTCTCATACATTCCCCTCTTTGCCTCCAAGGACAAAGTTCTTTGTCTCCACAGACTCCTAAGTGCACCACTCACCCTTTTCCCCTCATCAATTCTATGATTCACCTCATTCTTTATCTAAATCATTTGATACCCTCATCACCTTACTCTTTTCTATGTTCACTTTCAACTTTCTACCTTTACTCACACTCCCAAACTCATCCACTAACCTTTGCAATTTTTCTTTAGAATCCCCCATAAGCACAGTATCATCAGCAAAAAGTAACTGTGTCAATTCCCATTTTGTATTTGATTCCCCATAATTTAATCCCACCCCTCTCCCAAACACCCTAGCATTTACTTCTTCTACAACCCCATCTATAAATATATTAAACAACCATGGTGACATTACACATCCCTGTCTAAGACCTACTTTTACCGGGAAGTAGTCTCCCTCTCTTCTACACACCCTAACCTGAGTCTCACTATCCTCATAAAAACTCTTTACAGGATTTAGTAACTTACCACCTATTCCATATACAGTGGACCCCCGCTTTATGATCAGCTCCCAATGCGACCAATTATGTAAGTGTATTTATGAAAGTGCGTTTGTACGTGTATGTTTGGGGGTCTGAAATGGACTAATCTAATTCACAATATTCCTTATGGGAACAAATTCGTTCAGTACTGGCACCTGAACATACTTCTGGAATGAAATAATATCGTAAGCCGGGGGTCCACTGTACTTGCAACATCTGTCACATTGCTCCCCTATCCACTCTATCATATGCCTTTTCTAAATCCATAAATGCAATAAAAACTTCCCTACCTTTATCTAAATACTGTTCACATATATGCTTCAACGTAAACACTTGATCTAGACATCCCCTACCCACTCTGAAACCTCCTTGCTCATCCTCAATCCTACATTCTGTCTTACCTCTAATTCTTTCAATAATAACCCTACCGTACACTTTTCCTGGTATACTCAGTAAACTTATTCCTCTATAATTTTTACAATCTCTTTTGTCCCCCTTCCCTTTATATAAAGAGACTATACATGCTCTCTGCCAATCCCTAGGTACCTTCCCCTCTTTCATACATTTATTAAACAAAAGTACCAACCACTCCAACACTATATCCCCCCCTGCTTTTAACATTTCTGTCATGATCCCATCAGTTCCAGCTGCTTTACCCCCTTTTCATTCTATGTAATGCCTCACGTACCTCCCCCACACTTACATTCTGCTCTTCTTCACTCCTAAAATATGTATATGATAAATTAGCATTTAAACTGTAAACAAATCAAAGCATACCTTTAATCCTTCCTTCCTTACACTGCCTTAGGGCAACCTTCAACAGCTTGCACAAGATTATGGAATCGATGCCAAATGCTCAAGCTCTGCATGCACACAGTGCCTCCTGCACGATGAAACTGAGCTTCCTGGAAAAATGGTAAAAAATCAGTATATATGCAAAGTAAGAAACCAGTGATAAAGGTATGAAATGCATACACATAACAGAGTCCTGTATATTTTCTTCCTCAGTCAAAGACTTTTCAGTACGTTTTGGCCTCTCAGGCCAAAATAAACACTCTCCTCATTTAGCTACGTACTCGTTTACCAACAACTCAGACTTATGACAGGCTCTCTGATCAGTATGCATTCAGTATGCATACTTAACCCTTTCAGGGTCCAAGGCCCAAATCTGGAGTCACGCACCAGTGTCCAAGAATTTAAAAAAAAAAAATTGTTATTTTTTCTTATGAAATCGTAGAGAATCTTTTTGTGAAGGTAATAAAACAAAAAGTACAAAATTCGGTGGAAAATTGACGAAATTATGCTCTCGCGAATTTTGATGTGTCAGCGATATTTACGAATCGGCGATTTTGCCGACTTTGACTCCCATTTTAGGCCAATTACATTATTCCAATCAACCAAATTCTTAGCTATTTCACTAGTATTACTTCTATTCTATCGATTGAGCATAAGAAATCGCCAAGTCAACTGTTTCAACTACAAAATAAAGTGATCGGAAATTGTTAATTTGGCCAATTTAACACAAAGTTCAAAATATTCCAATTTCAAAATAGGGTCCAGAATGAACAATGTAGGCATTCCTGGCACTAAACTAACATTTCCTCTGTTCATTAGTTATGTTTTGAGGCTTTACAAATAAATTCCATTTTGATTTTTTATTCACATAATGAATTTTTATTCACACCAAAAAATAGAAGATTTACTGTTATGCAATACTGTAATAATTGTATAAATATCATCAACATATTTGAGAATGTATATTAGACCCACCAGCTGGCGTGTATTAGACGTGTGAGGTCGTTTGTTTACTCTTGAATATCGGCAAAAATTTAACATTTCTGCTACTTTGAGCTCAGTTTCAAGCCATTTCCAGTGCTAAAACCAATCAAAATCATCTCTATTTCTGTAATATGTCTTCCATTCTATCAAATGAGACCAAGAAATCGCAAATACAACTATAAAAAACATACGAAAAAACACTGCAAAGTTGCTGTTTTAATCGAAAAATCATGATTTCATTTTTTTTCTCTCATTATACACAGTGTGCTGCAGGATCTGTTTTATGTGGTGCACACATACCACATAGATGTATTCTCTCATATCTAGGCCCAAATGTACCACTCACAGTTTATCAGAGTGAGCTGAGCTCATGGCGTAGATCTACGGTTTGGACCCTGAACGTAAAGCCGTAGATCTACGGGACGGACCCTAAAAGGGTTAAATAATGTATATTAGAGCTGATTTCCTCTATTCTGTGTATTACAATATACAGTACAACACTACTGTATAAACATTTAAAAATATACCAAAAATTTTATAAATGGTGTAAAGGTGACATTAAAACAATATCAAAGATAGTTGACATAAACCCATTACCATTATAGTACATGTATGCTCCTCACTTAGTGACGAATTCATTTACTGATGTGGTCTGAGGAACGGAACTCTGTCATTAAGTGAGGAGAGGCTGTATTTAAATCCTATATATTTTATTCTGTGGAGACAAAATACATTATCCATGGAGGCAAAGAAGGGAATATACAAGAGTATAGTGGTACCAACACTCTTACATGGGTGTGAAGAATGGGTTGTAAATGCTGCAGCAAGGAAGAGGCTGGAGGCAGCGGAGATGTCGTGTCTAAGGGCAATGCAGTGTAAATATTATGCAGAGAATTCATAGTGTGGAAATTAGGAGGAGATGTGGAGTTACTAAAAGTATTAATCAGAGGGCTGAAGAGGGGTTGTTGAGGTGGTTTGGTCATTTAGAGAATAGAACAAAGTAAAATGACTTGGAGAGCATATAAATCTGTAGGGGAAGGAAGGCGGGGTAGGGGTCATCCTCGAAAACGTTGGGGGGGGGGTAGAGGTTTTGTGTGCAAGGGGCTTGGACTTCCAGCAAGTGTGCATGAGTGTGTTAGACAGGAGATGAATGGTCTTTGGGACCTGATGAGCTGTTGGAGTGTGAGCAGGGTAACATTTTGTGAAGGGATTCAGGGAAACCAGTTACCCAGACTTGAGTCCTGGAAATGGGAAGTACAATGCCTGCACTCTAAAGGAGGGGTTTGGGATATTGGCAGTTTGGAGGGACATCTAAACTGTCGTATCTGAGTGCCTCTGGGAAGACAGCGATTATGAGTCATGGTGAAATTGTTGAAAGACGATGAAAGTTTTTTCTTTCTTTTTGTTTTTTTTTTTCTTTTTGGGTTTTTCTTTCTTTTTGGGTTACCCTGCCTAAGTGGGAAACAACCGACGTGTTGAAATTTTTTTTTTTTATTAACACACATAATAAACAATTCATATACTATAGGCAGTATTAAAGCATTCAAGAGATAATTTTTCTGGTAAACTTGAATATATCTAATCTTCTTAATCATCCAAAATGATTTCTTCAAGGCACACTCTGCTCTTTCTTTGCTGCTGTAGCAATGGTTGCTACAAGAATGTATTGAAAGGTGCCTGTTGTACCTTGTGGAGGACCTTCCATAGGAACATGAGAATCTCTGCTTGAAGGTGTTGTGTGAGATCTTTGGCTGTAAGAGCTGGTGGAACCATTTTTACAATGTTCCACATATGGGTGAGGTGATGCTTATGGTGGATGGACCCCCATCTGAGAGTACATCAGTGGTGATCCTGGAGCTACAGAGAAGTTAGTGGAATATGACCAGAATTTTCACTAGAGTTTATCAAGCCTACAGTGAGATATTAGCTCTCAGGAAAAGGCTGGAGGATCTGACAGACAAGAATAGTGAGAATTCACATTTTGCAATACAGTGGACCCCCGCATAGCGAACGCCTTGCATAGCGAACAATCCGCATAGCGAACGCTTTGTTCGCTAAAATTTTGCCCCGCATAGTGGACAAAAACCCGCTCAGCGACCTTCGTCCGAGACGCGTCCAATGTGCGCCCTCAGCCAGCCTCACATGTGCCGCCCGTCCCATTGTTTACCAGCCAGCCTCCGCGGTAACATTCAAGCATACACTCGGAATATTTCGTATTATTACAGTGTTTTCGGTGCTGTTTGTGGAAAATAAGTGACCATGGGCCCCAAGAAAGCTTCTAGTGCCAACCCTACACCTCAAAGGGTAAGAATACCCATTGAAATGAAGAAAGAGATCATTGATAAGTATGAAAGTGGAGTACGTATCACCGACCTGGTCAGGTTGTACAAGAAACCAAAATCAACCATCGCTTCTATTGTGGGCAAGAAAACGGCAATCAAGGAAGCTGTTGTTGCCAAAGGTTTAACTGTGTTTTCGAAACAAAGATCGCAAGTGAGGAAGATGTTGAGAGACTCTTATTGGTGTGGATAAATGAAAAACAGCTAGCAGGAGATAGCGTCTCTCAAGCGATCATATGTGAAAAGGCTAGGAAGTTGCATGACGATTTAATTAAAAAAATGCCTGCAACTAGTGATGATGTGAGTGAATTTAAGGCCAGCAAAGGTTGGTTTGAGAGATTTAAGAAGCGTAGTGGCATCCATAGTGTGATAGGGCATGGTGAGGCTGCCAGTTCGGACCACAAAGCGGCTGAAAAATATGTGCATGAATTCAAGGAGTTACATAGAAACTGAAGGACTGGAACCTGAACAAGTGTTTAATTGTGATGAAACAGGCCTGTTCTGGAAGAAAATGCCAAGCAGGACCTACATTACTCAGGAGGAAAAGGCACTCCCAGGACATAAGCCTATGAAAGACAGGCTTACTTTGTTGATGTGTGCCAATGCTAGTGGTGATTGCAAAGTTAAGCCTTTATTAGTGTATCACTCTGAAACTCCCAGAGCGTTCAGGCAAAAGAATGTCCTCAAGGATAATTTGTGTGTGCTGTGGAGGGCAAACAGTAAGGCATGGGTCACTAGGGAATTTTTCTATAACTGGTTACACCATGCATTTCCCCCCAATGTGAAAGATTACCTAACTGAAAAGAAATTAGACCTTAAGTGCCTCCTGGTGTTAGACAATGCCCCTGGTCATCCTACAGACGTGGCAGAGCGACTTTATGGGGACATGAGCTTCATTAAGGTGAAGTTTTTGCCTCCTAATACCACTCCTCTCCTGCAGCCCATGGACCAGCAGGTCATTTCCAACTTCAAGAAACTGTACACAAAAGCTCTGTTTCAAAAGTGCTTTGAAGTGACCACAGACACTCGATTGACTCTAAAAGAGTTTTGGAAGGATCACTTTAATATCCTCAATTGTGTAAACCTTATAGGTAAGGCTTGGGAGGGAGTGACTAAGAGAACCCTTTAACTCTGCTTGGAAGAAACTGTGGCCAGAATGTGTAGACAAAAGGGATTTTGAAGGGTTTCAGGCTAACCCTGAGAGGAGTAGTATACCAGTTGAGGAATCAATTGTGGAATTGGGGAAGTCCTTGGGGTTGGAGGTTAGTGGGGAGGATGTGGAAGAGTTGGTGGAGGAGGACAATGAAGAACTAACCACTGATGAGCTGATAGATCAACTTCAAGAGCAAGAGGCCAGACCTGGGGAAACTGGTTCAAAGGAGGGGAGAGAGAAATTGAAGGAATTGCCTACTTCAAAGATTAAGGAAATGTGTGCAAAATGGCTTGAAGTGCAAACCTTTTTTGATGAAAATCACCCTCACACAGCTATTGCAAGCCGTGCTGGTGACTGTTACAATGACACTGTTGTGAACCACTTTAGACAAATCATAAAGGAACGAGAGGTACAGGCCACTATGGACAGATATGTTGTGCGAAAGAAGTCCAGTGACTCTGAAGCTGGTCCTAGTGGCATTAAAAGAAGAAGGAAGTAACCCCAGAAAAGGACTTGCTACCTCAAGTCCTAATGGAAGGGGGATTCCCCTTCTAAACACTAACACTCTCTCTCCCCTCCTCCCATCCCATCAATCATCACCAGATCTTCAATAAAAGTAAGTGTCATGTAATTGTGCATGCCTTTTTCAGTTTGTGTGTACTAAAATTAACATTTTTTTGTGGTAAAAAAAAATTTTTTTCATACTTTTGGGTGTCTTGCACGGATTAATTTTATTTCCATTATTTCTTATGGGGAAAATTAATTCGCATAGCGAACATTTCGCATAACGACCAGCCCTCTTGCACGGATTAAGTTCGCTATGCGGGGGTCCACTGTAATGGTTGTGCATGGACTGACTGTCCTCATTGGTGTAATGCTTCAGCACTACATGACCTGGTCTGGCCCATAGGTAACTGACCAGGCAGAGGTCAAGGTCATGGAAGATCCCAAAGACAGGGAAGAAGATCCCAAAGACGGGGAAGATGATCCCGAAGACGGGGAAGATGATCCCAAAGATGAGGAAGAAGATCCCAAAGATGGGGAAGAAGATCCTGAAGATGGGGAAGAAGATCCTGAAGACGGGGAAGAAGATCCCAAAGATGGGGAAGAAGATACCAAAGATGGGGAAGAAGATACCAAAGATGGGGAAGATGATCCCGAAGACAGGGAAGATGATCCTGAAGACGAGGAAGATGATCCCGAAGATGGGGAAGATGATCCCTGAGATGGGGAAGATGATCCCGGAGACGAGGAAGATGATTCCGAAGATGGGAAAGATGATCCTGAAGACGGGGAAGATGATCCCAAAGATGGGGAAGATGATCCCGAAGATGAAGAAGACGATTCCAAAGATGAGAAGAAAATCCTGAGAATGGAGAAGAAAATCTCAAAGACAAGGAAGAAAATCCCAAAGACAGGGAAGAAAATCCAGAGGACAGGAAAGAAAATCCCAAGGATGGGGAAGAAAATCCCGAAGATGGGGAAGCAGATCATGAAGTTGGGGAAATAGATCATGAAGTTGGGGAAATAGATCATGAGGCCAAGGAAATAGATCATGAGGTCGGGGAAGTAGATCACGAGGTCAGGGAAGTAGATCACGAGGTCGGGGAAGTAGATCACGAGGTCGGGGAAGTAGATCACGAGGTCGGGGAAGTAGATCACAAAGTCGGGGAAGTAGATCACGAGGTTGGGGAAGTAGATCACGAGGTCGGGGAAGTAGATCACGAGGTTGGGGAAGTAGATTACGAGGTCGGGGAAGTAGATCACGAGGTCGGGGAAGTAGATCACAAGGTCGGGGAAGTAGATCACGAGGTCGGGGAAGTAGATCACGAGGTCGGGGAAGTAAATCACAAGTTCGGGGAAGTTGATCACGAGGTCGGGGAAGTAGATCATGAGGTTGAGAAAGTAGATCCAGCTGGGAGGTTCCCTCAGTTTTGCCATGAACCACAGATGAGATTACAACACAAAGTAGAACCTGACCAGCTCACCACTGCACAACAGCCTGAGTGATTTATAAGCAATGGTGATGGTCAACTGATAAATCTTCTTTCAGAAGATCAGTCACAGAACCACAGTGACTATAGTGTACCAGCTGGGATGTTCCCTCAATTTCACCATTAACCACAGAGGTTAAGACCATAACACCCAACCCACCATCACACAGCAGCCTAATTGACGGATCATCTACGAGAAAATCCCTGGCCCTCAGCGGCTTGACCTCAAGCCAAAACAAAAGCAAGAACACTGATGCCTCCAGCACAACATGCAATAAGTCCAACCTGGACCGAATCCTCGACCACTTTGGTACCACGGATGTGCCTCCTGAATCCCAGCTTAAAACCACTAAGAAAAACAATCCCAATAAGAATCAGTCTACACAAAAATCTTCAGCACCTCCCAAGAAGAATGTAAAAACAAATGACAGTGTTATAAAGAAGCTTAATTCTTTCGGGGTCATTGTCGTACTAGTACGGCTTGCGCGCCAGGGTTGGTGCCATACTAGTACGCATAAATTCTAGCGCCTTCAAATCTACCAAGAGAAAGCTGGTAGGCCTACATATCAAAGAATGGGCCTATGTGGTCAGTGTGCACAGTATAAAAAAAAATCCTGCAGCACACAGTGCATGAGAAAAAAAAACTCCAACCGTGTTTTTGGTTTAAAACAGCGACTTTGCAGTGTATTTCCGTATGGTATTTATAGTTGTACTCTCATTTTCCTGGTCTCATTTTATAGAATGGAAGACATATTACAGAAATTGAGATGATTTTGATTAGTTTCACAATGAAAAGTACCTTGAAATTGAGCTCAATGTTCAAAGAAAAAAAAATCATGCCACGCATCCAATACATGTCAATTGGTGAGTCTAATATTCTTTCACAAGTGCATTTATATTATTTATACCATTTCTACACTAATGCAGTAGTCTGCTTAACAGTAAATCTTCTATTTTTTGTGAGAATAAAAATTCAAAGTGGAAAGCATAAGAAATGTAAGAGGGGCCTGGGGACGTGACTAATGAACAGAGAAAATGTTATTTTAGTGCCAGGAATGTCTGTCTTGCTTATTCTGGACCCTATTTGGAAATTGGCATCTTTTGAAATTTGTGTGAAATTGGCGAAATTGCCATTTGACCACTTTATTGGATAGTTGAAATCGGTAAATTGGTGGTTTCTTGTACTCATTTGATAGAAGAAATGGAGTTCTAGCAAAATAGTTATGATTTTTGTTGACTGGTACACTGGAATTGGCCGAAAATAGGACCCAAAGTGGGTGAAAGTACCGATGCGTAAACATCGCCGAGACCGCTAACTTCGCGAGAGCATAATTCCTTAAGTTGTAAATCAAATTTCATACTTTTGGTGTCATTATAATTGGGAAAAGATTCTCTATCATTTCATAAGAAAAAATAATTTATATTTTTTTTTTTCAAAAAATTTTCAACCCTGAGAACAAGTTGAGGAGAGGGCCTCTCGACCCTGAAAAAGTTAAGAAAAAAAACCTTGAGCTGGCTTCAGAAGCAGAGTGAAGGTATATTTATATAAATATATATATTAAAAAAAAAAAGGAACTAGTTGGCAGCCACCTCCACATGGTGAGTTCTGGGTGTTTTGTATGACTTATTTCATACTAAATCACACAAGATAGCTGAGAGCTGCTCTTACTGTCTTTCTTACCACAATATATATACAGAAACCTGCTCAAAATCTCTCTCCTCCATCTCTCTATTCTCAAAACAGCATACCCTTCTTTTCTTTATTTTTCTTACCTCTTCTTACCTTTTCTTTCCTTCCTTTCTTCCTGTCCTTATTTTCTTCTGTTTATTCTGCTTCTACTTCTCCTCCTCCTCTTTTGTGTCTTTTTTCTCATCCTCCTTGTCCCCTTTTTTCTTCTTCTTCTCCTCCTCTCCTCCCCCCATTTCCCATTCCCCAATGACCTACATGCCATTAGTGCTTAACACAAATTTTTCTTCCTTTTTTCCTCATCCTGTCTTCTTCTCCTCCTCCCTTTTCTCCTCCTCCCTCTTTTTCTCCCCCCCCCTTTTCTCCTCCTCCTCCTCCTCCTCCTTTTACCTTTTGATAATTGGACTTCATTGTATCTTCTTCAGAAAAATTATATTTATTTGTCAAGCTCAACTGTCGTCCTTCATGTACACATTCAGTGTTTTGCTACAAATGTTGTTGCACATGGTGGTATCAAAAGTATCACTATATGGTGCTTCTGCTGCTGCTATTCCATCACCACCATCACCGCTGCCTCCATCACTACCGCCATTATTAGTGCCACCTCTCCAGTTGTGAACCCATCACCAACTTCTGCAACTCTCTTCAGAATCTCCCAAAAACACAGTGTCATCAACAAAAAGCCACTGTGACAACTTTCACTTTGTGTTAGATTCTTTATCATTTAATCTCACACCTCTTCCTAACATCTGAGCATTCACTTCTCTTACAATCCCATCTATAAATATACCGAACAACCATGGTGACATCACACATCCCTGTCTCAGGCCTACTTTTACTGGGAAATAATATTCCTCTCTCCTACATCCTCTAATCTGAGCCTTACTATCCTCATAAAACTTTAAATTGCTTTCAGTAACCTAACACCTATTCCATACAACTGCAACATCTGCCACATTGCTTTTGTATCCACCCTACATTATTATTATAATCAAAAAGAAGCGCTAAGCCACAAGGGCTATACACCGTATCCACCCTACAAATATCGATACCATCAAAATTAGCTGATATCCACTGATACCAATACTTTGGCTAGTAGTTATAGGATCACAACTATGTACAATTGTTTCTAATCTTCAGAATTTAATCTATTATATAAGTTTTTGGGAAAATTTTTTAAAATTTTTTCCAGACTTAATGAGCAACAAGCTAAAAACCTAAAAAAAAAAATGCATCTACAGTACACACACTGCATAACTTAAATGAAGAATGGGCTTTCAATTATACCCATTCTTCATGTATTCAGACTTCCTACAATAAATATATTCACCACTCACTATAGCTAAGGACGAAAATATTATAAGTTGTGTGTGTACTGTATATGCTTTTTTTTTTAGGTCTAGGTCTTTTGCCACTTACCTTTTTCAGGATCCCAGGCCCTCTCGGGAACTTGTTCTCAGGGTCCCCCAAATTTCAAAAAAAAAAAAAAAAATTTTTTTTTAAAAAAAGATAGTCTTTTCCCCAAACATAATACACCAAAAGTAGAAATTTGATGGAAAACTTCGGAAAAATGCTCTGCAAGTTAGCGGTCTCGACGAGTTTATCATCACGATTTTTTCCCATTTGAGCTCTATTTTCGGGCCAACCAATGTACTATCGACAAAAACTAACTATTTTTTGCAGAACTCCTTTTTTTTTTATCAAAAAGGTACAAGAAACCACCAAATTTTCCAATTTAAGATCCAAAACAGTGGGCAAATTTAGCAATTTTGCCAATTTCACACAAATTTAAAAGATCCAAATTTTTAAATAGGGTCCAGAATAAACAAGAAAGACTTCCCGGCACTAAAATTAACATTTCCTCTGTTCATTAGTCCGTCCCCAGCCCCTCTTACTTTTTTTTTGCTTTTCCACTTAATTTTTATTCTCAAAAAAGATAAGATTTACTGTTTTGCAGCTACTGCTTAGTGAAAGTGGTATAAATGATAAGGGCGCCTTGTGAAAGAATATTAGACCACCAGTTGACGTGTATTGGACGCTTAGCATGATTTGTTTACTTTTGAATTTTGGTAAAAATCAAATTTTTCTGCTTTTTTTGAGCTCAATTTTCAAGGTACTTGTCATTGTAAAACCATCAAAATCATCTCAATTTCTGTAATTGTCTTCCATTCATATAAAGAAAAGGGAAAACAGAATCAACAATAAATACCATATAAAAATATAGTGCAAAGCGCTGTTTTAATCCAAAAAAACACGTAAAAGTTTTTTTTTTTCTCATTAGCACTGTGTCTGCGGGATTTTTTTATATTTTGGGCGCACACTGACCACATAACCCATTCTTCAATGTACCTACCAGTTTTCCTTTTCACTAGATTAAGGCCTAGAATTTATCTACTAGTACATCATGGACACTCGCGCTAAGCTGTACTAGACGGCCGAAACCCTGAAAAAGTTAATAGTGATAGTATAAAATGATAAGCTTTTATTATGCCTTTAAAGTTAAAAAAAAAAAAACTACATTTCATTCAAGCAATTTTGCTTTTTTCAGCAACAGCAAAGAACACAGACCCAAAAGCACTAACATCCCCTATCATAAAAACTTTTAAAAGGGGCCTAAGAAACAATGAAAGTGAAGTGAATGGAGACAAGTACTTGGGACCGACAGCTGTTGAGTGTGAGCAGGGGAATATTTTTGAAGGATTTAGGGGAAAACCGTTATTTTCATATAGTCGGACTTGATCCTGGAAAAGGGAATACAATGCCGCACTTAAAGAGGGGTTTGGGGTATTGGGATTTGGAGGGGGGATGTTTGTATCTTTATACTATATGCTTTTTAAACTGTTGTATTCTGACCCCTCTAAAAGCATGATAATGTGTGAGTTGGGAAAGTGTTGAATGATGAAAAAGTATTTTCTTTTTGGGGTTTTTCTTTTTTTTTTTGGTCACCCTGCCTCGGGGGAGATGGCCGACTTGTTAAAAAAAAAAAAAAAAAAAAAAAAACAAGATTGCCACCCATCTAGAAACCCATCAATTACACAACCCAGGGAAAACAGGGGGTTTAGAACAGGTCGCTCCTGTCGTCTAAAGTACGGATCACTACGAAAAGGGTCCAAATGCACTAGAAGACAAAAAGAAGCAGGGTATTATATACAACTTTGGAAAAACCCTTCGAAAAGGTGACCAGGGCGAAAATAGCGCAAAAAACGTGCAAAAGGAATAACAGGAAAATCGGTCGATGGACTATTTTTTCCCTCACAAACAAACACAGAAAGTATCAACAGAGTAAAGTCGAGGCACTACGGTGAAAAGCTCTTTCCACAAGGCACAGTACCCCCCATCTTGTTCCTCACCCTCATATCTACAAGAAAAGGGATGTCAGCCACACCCCGTGTCTTCCTTTGCAGATGACACCCAACGGAAAAATGTTTATTGCAGACACTGAAAGGGCTCCAGGCGGCTCAACCAAATCTTTCAGGGGGCTGAAAAAAACAATATAAGTTCAATGATGAAAAATTTTCAATTAATCGATATGGTACACACGAGAAATTAAAAACTTTATCAAGTACAAAACAAATTCCGCCACAAAATAGAGCGTAACACCAAAAATCAAAGACCTGTAAGATCATGTCGGAGGACTCACCTTTAAGGACCATAAAATTGTATCAATCGCATCTGCTAGAAAAATGACAGGAGGATAATGAGGCCTTCAAAACCAGGGGTGCCAAGCCCAGAGACCTCTTCAGGTCACTTGTTCTATCTGGGCGGGAATATAGCGCACACTAACAGCACCTTTCAAGGCGGGTAAAAATTGCCTGACCTTGAGGTTCCTAAACCTGTTTTCCCCTGGAATGCAGGGGGGAGAGATACATGATTAAAACCCCTGGAAAACCCCCTATGGGGGACTAGAAACCGAATTTGGGGCCAAAAAATCAAAATTCACTACTACGAAAGCAAAAAAATTTGGGCCCCAGACGATGCAACACCCCCCCAAAAAAAGCGGGGGTGCACACACTTTTTAAAAGCCCATACAAAAAGGGTGTAGGGGCCCGGGGGGGAGGGTTTTCAACTCCCTCCCCAGCATACAAAAGGGGGGAATTACCAATCCCACCCCTGGCAGTCTTCAAGCTGGAAACTGGCCCAAGCACCTAAAGTGGGAAACCCTGACCACTGGGCGGTGGCTCGTACTTGGTTTGCGTGCACCAGCAAAAACCAAGCCTGGTTGATGGGCCTCTGTTTCCACCAGGGCCTGGCCCCACAGCCCCGGGCCGGGGGGGGCTTTGGGACCCCCCGAACTCCTCCCCCCCAGGAAACTCCAGTATAGCCCCAAAACCCTAACCTCTGTTTAAGAGAGGCCCCCCATATACTTTTTTCTAATATTCCATTCCATTACGGTACATTTTTTCCCTCCACATTATTTAGGGTTAGGGAATCAAGAACCTCATAAATTTTAAAAAAATCAAAAATTTTTTGGTGCCTAAATATACTGTAGGGAAATAAAATAATGGGCATTTACTTACCTAACAATTTTGGTTTCCCTTTAAACCAAAATTAACCATGAACAATCATAAAACAATAAAAAAAATCGAAAAATATTGAAACTATGCCACCCCTTTTGAAAAGAAGGGGAGAAGACTAAAAATTTCCAACAAAAAAATCAAAGCAGAGTACCAAATGGGGAGGAAGAGAAAGGGAAAAGTGCCTTCTTCAGTGATTAAGGATTTACGTTTAGGGTATGTACTTAAGAAACAAAAAGCCCGTAAAGGGCCCATAGAAACCAACCACGATAAAGGTAGCATTAACAGACCCCGGATCCCCATCACATGCCATATTAAAGGCCAATTTTATTTCATTCTAGAGTAAAAACATTTTTTCTATGTTATTAATATTGTTTTTTAAAGTCATATTAGATGAATTATAAATAGATAACAAAACCTCCAGGAAAGTGGGTTTTTGGGAGACACCCAAACCGCCCAGAGAGGTACTACCCCCTCCAAGGGGTGCAAAACGGAACCCCTGTAAATTGTTTTACATGAGGGAGGATTCCCGGGTGTCTTTTTTTTTTTCTGTCTCATACACATGCAAGTTTTCCAGGTACGCTTGCTACTTCTATTTTACCCCTTAGGAGGTAAACACTACACATACTTTATTTTTTTTTTTATTATCAAAACCGGGGCCGATTCCCCCCAAGGGCAGGGGTGGCCCGAAAAAAAAAAAACCTTTCCCCATCTTTCCCACTCCATCACTGCCCTTGCCAGAAGGGGGGCTTTCCCAACTACATTTTCCCCTAAACTGAAAACATTAACACCCCCTCCTTCAGAGTGCAGGCACTGTATTTCCCCATCTCCAGGACTAAAGCCGGGCCTTTCCCGGGTTTCCCTGAACCCCTTTCATAAATGTTACTTTGCTCCCCAACCCCCAACAGAAACGTAAAGTTTTAAAAAAAAAACCATTTGCTCCTTTCACTCCAAACAAACAGGGTCACGCCATCCCTTTGCTGGAAGCCAAGCCCCTCGCAAAACAAAACCCCCTTTTAAAACCCCCCCTCCCCCCAAACCCCTTTTCCAGGCCGACCCCTACCCCCCTTCCTTCCACTACAGACTGATACACTCTTGAAGTCATTCTTTTTTCGCTCCATTCTTCCTAAAGTCCAAAAAAACCACCTCAAAAACCCCCTTCCCTCAGCCCTCTGGAAAACATTTTTTTGGTAATCCCGCACCTCCCCCCCTAACTTCCAAACTAACAAATTCTCGCATTATATTCACACCAAAACTTTGCCCCAGACCTGACATCTCCCTGCCCCCCAGCCTTCTCCTCCGCAACATTCATCACCCACGCTTCACAAACCCCTATAAGAGCGTTGGGTAAAACTATACTCTCCAAAACATTTCCCCCCTTTTCCTTCCCAAAGGGCAAAGTTTCCCTTTTTCTCCAAGATCCCCAAGTGCAAACCCCTCACTCTTTTTCCCCTCAAAACAATTCTATGTTCACCTCATTTTCATAGCCCATCCCCCCCCTGACAACCCCCCCTCCCAAAATCAATACGTTTACCCCCTCCATCTCTCTCCCTCCAATCTGATAAAAATTTTTAATCTTTCATCACCTAATCTTTTTTTTTATCCTCATAACCTTTCTCTTTCCGTATTCACCTTTAAAATTTTTTTTTTTTGCCACCCTAAACCAAATTTATCCACCAATCTCTGCAACTTCTCTTCAAATCTCCCAAGAGCACAGTGGGCCCTCCCGCAAAGAGCAGCTGTGACCCAAATCCCCACTTTGTGTGTGATTCTTATCTTTTAACTCCACGCCTCTTGCCAAAAAACCCTTTGGGATTTACTTCTCTTACAACCCCATCTATAAATTTTATTAAACAACCAAAGGTGCATCACACAAACCTTGTCTTTAAAGGGTACTTTTACTGGGAAAAAAAAATTTCCCCCCCCTTCCTAAAATAAATCTAAAATTGAGCCTCACTATCCTCGTAAAAAAATCTTCACTGCTTTTAGTAACCTACCTCCTACAAACCCTAACTTTGCAACATCTGCCACATTGGGCCCCCCCATCCACCCTGTCATACCCCCTTTTTTCCAAATCCATAAATGCCACAAAGACCTCTTTAGCCTTATCTAAATACTGTTCACTTATATGTTTCACTGTAAACACCTGGCCCACACACCCCCTACCTTTCCTAAAGCCTCCTTGTTCATCTGCTATCCTATTCTCCGTCTTACTCTTAATTCTTTCAATTATAACTCTACCATACACTTTACCAGGTACACTCAACAGACTTATCCCCCTATAATTTTTGCACTCTCTTTTATCCCCTTTGCCTTTATACAAAGGAACTATGCATGCTCTCTGCCAATCCCTAGGTACCTTACCCTCTTCCATACATTTATTAAACAATTGCACCAACCACTCCAAAACTATATCCCCACCTGCTTTTAACATTTCTATCTTTATCCCATCAATCCCGGCTGCCTTACCCCCTTTCATTTTACCTACTGCCTCACGAACTTCCCCCACACTCACAACTGGCTCTTCCTCACTCCTACAAGATGTTATTCCTCCTTGCCCTATACACGAAATCACAGCTTCCCTATCTTCATCAACATTTAACAATTCCTCAAAATATTCCTTCCATCTTCCCAATACCTCTAACTCTCCATTTAATAACTCTCCTCTCCTATTTTTAACTGACAAATCCATTTGTTCTTTTAGGCTTTCTTAACTTGTTAATCTCACTCCAAAACTTTTTCTTATTTTCAACAAAATTTGTTGATAACATCTCACCCACTCTCTCATTTGCTCTCTTTTTACATTGCTTCACCACTCTCTTAACCTCTCTCTTTTTCTCCATATACTCTTCCCTCCTTGCATCACTTCTACTTTGTAAAAACTTCTCATATGCTAACTTTTTCTCCCTTACTACTCTCTTTACATCATCATTCCACCAATCGCTCCTCTTCCCTCCTGCACCCACTTTCCTGTAACCACAAAACTTCTGCTGAACACTCTAACACTACATTTTTAAACCTACCCCATACCTCTTCGACCCCATTGCCTATGCTCTCATTAGCCCATCTATCCTCCAATAGCTGTTTATATCTTACCCTAACTGCCTCCTCTTTTAGTTTATAAACCTTCACCTCTCTCTTCCCTGATGCTTCTATTCTCCTTGTATCCCATCTACCTTTTACTCTCAGTGTAGCTACAACTAGAAAGTGATCTGATATATCTGTGGCCCCTCTATAAACATGTACATTCTGAAGTCTACTCAACAGTCTTTTATCTACCAATACATAATCCAACAAACTACTGTCATTTCGCCCTACATCATATCGTGTATACTTATTTATCCTCTTTTTCTTAAAATATGTATTACCTATAACTAAACCCCTTTCTATACAAAGTTCAATCAAAGGGCTCCCATTATCATTTACACCGGGCCCCCCAAACTTACCTACCACCCCCTCTCAAAAAAGTTTTTTTCCCTACTTTTAGCATTCAAGTCCCCTACCACAATTTACTCTCTCATTTTGGTTTCAAAGGCTCCTATACATTCATTTAACTCTCCCAAAATCTCTCTCTCTCCCTGCATTCCTCTTTTCTCCGGTGCTACCGTTTTTATGCCCCATTCTCGCACCCAAACCTTTACTTTAATCCAAAATTCTTAATTTTTAAAATTCATATTCTCTTTTCCCCTTCCATAACTGATCATTTAACTTTACTGTACCCCTTCCTTTTCCCTTTAACTCTCCAGATACTCCTTTTAAATTCCCTTTTATTTCCCCCACTGAAACTCTCCTACCCCTTCGCTTTGTTTGTTGGGGCCAGGACATCCAAATTCTTTTTTATTCATAACATCAGCAATCTTGTTTCTTGTCACCGACTACATCCAGCACATTTAAGAAACCCCGTTTTTTAAATTTTTCTTCTTCTCTTTTTTAGTAATTGTATACAGGGGGAAGGGGGTTTCTAGCCCTTTCTCCCGGATTTTAGTCGCCCATAACACGCATGGGTTACGGGGGAAAGATTCTTTTCCACTTCCCCATGGACAATAGAAGAAATAAAAAAGAAAAAGAGCTATTTAGAAAAAGGAGAAAAACCTAGATGTATGTATATATATATATGCATGTGCGTGTCTGTGAAATGGCCAAAAGGTTTTTAGGATTGCAAGATATCCCTGTTTCTTAGCGTGTTTTTGAGACGAAAAAAAAACCAAATCCTACCTCATGCAAAAAAAATTTCAGGGGTTTTTTTTTAAGTCATCTGGCAGGGCGTAGTCTTTTCCCCGGGTGGTTGGGGTTACCCAACTCTACCATTACAGTACAAGCATATATATACACACCCCTCTGGGTTTTTTTATTTTCAAAATGGCGGGAGCAAGGGACTAGAACCCTTTCCCGTATACAGTATATTCTAAATTAAAAAAAGAAACTTTCATTTTTTTCCTTTTTGGGGCCCCCCCGCCTTGGTGGGAAAGGCCGGTGTGTTAAAGAAAGAAGAATAAGCCCTAGGTTGAATTGCATTTTTTTCTCATGCCTCCTGAGAGGCTTGGGGAAAAGATTAATTTCATTTCAATTAATTTAAATGAGAAAATTGACTCACAAACGAACAAACAGGAACGAACAAAGGGCACGGAACAGACAAAATTTTTTAAGCCGAGGTTCCCCGAAAATAAAATAAAAAAATAATAATGTAAAATAATAATAATAATGAGTGAGCTTCAGTTCCCTAAATTAATAATTATAATAATATGTAATAATAATAATAATATAATAAAAAATAATAATAAAAACATAATACATAATAATAATTCAGAATGCTGCCACTGGTTGGCGCAGCCGATGGCAAAACATCCGGTAAGGAGTCCACATGTTTACATCACCATGGGAGCATTTCTCTTGTGCTTGCTTGCATTTTTTTGAAGTCATTCCCCAAATTTCTTTTTTTTTTAACCCATGGTCCTAAAAAAATAAGTGCAAAAAACAGTGCTGAGAAGAAAAAGAGGATTTCCATGGAAATAAAGCAAATTGTGTCAGTTAACTTCAGCAATCAAACAAAACAAGTTGGCCTAGTAGCTAAAGCTCTTGCTTCACACACGGAGGGCCCGGGTTCGAATCCTGGCAGGGCGGAAACATTTCAACGTATTTCCCTTTAAAAACCTGTTTTCCTTTCACCTAGCAGCAAATAGGTACCGGGGTGTTAGTCGTTTGGTGGGGTCCACCCTGGGGGACAAGTTTAGGACCCCAATGGAAAAAAACAGACAGCCCTGATGGCACACTGACTTTCTTGGGTTATCCTGGGTGGCTAACCCTCCGGGGTTAAAAATCCCAACGAAACTTATCTTACTTAGGGCCATTTTATAATTCTAAAGTTGTATCAGTTTCTCTTTAATTTACTGTTTATTGGTCATATTAATAAATTGTGATTGAAAAATAACCATAGAGTTGCTATATTAATATAGGTTTTCTATATTAAAAAACCCGACCACGTTTCTTTCCCCGTCCATACGCCCCATTTTGGGGCCGAGCGCGCCTAAATTGCCCCTTTGGGTGCCAGTGTTTACAAGCCAGCCACCCACCCTCACTTCCAAACATACAATGGAACTTTTCATATTACACAGCCTTTTTATGATTGACCCCTGAAAAAATAAAGTCACCAGGGGCCCCAAGAAAGTTCTAGTCCCAAACCCCTACAGCAAAAAGGGTGAAATTCTATGGAGAGAAGAAAGAGACTTATAAATATGAAAGGGAGTGCATATCTTTAGCGGGTCGGGTTGTATAATAAACCCAAAAACCAGCTACTATTGGGGCAAGAAACGGAAAATAAAGGAACTGTTTTTGCCAAAGGTGCAACTTTTTTTTTTTTTAATTATCACCCCGGGCCGTTTCCCCCCAAAGGGAGGGTGGCCCAAAAAGAAAAACTTTCACCTCTTTCACCCTCACTGTCTTCCAAAGGGTGCTTTACCACAGTTTTTTTAAACGCAAAAAAACACCCCTCCTTTCAGAGGCAGGGGACTGTACTTCCATCTCCAGGGCTCAAGTCCGCCTGCCGGGTTTCCCCGAATCCCTTCATAAAATTTTCTTTGCTCACACTCCAACACACGTCAATATTAAAAAAAACCCTTTTTTTCCATTCATCCTATCAAAAACGCTCACGCTGCCGGGAAGTCCCAACCCCCCCACACAAAACCTCCTTTACCCCCCCTCCAACCCTTCCTACCACCCCTACCCCCCCTTCCTTCCACTGCAACTATGTTTTTTTGAAAAATGAATGCAAGTATCGAAGATTTTAGAGACTGTTTTGTGTGGAAAACGAGAAAAAAATGCGGAGACAGCATCTCTTTAAGCGATATTGTGAAAAAAGGGTAGGAAGTTGCTGACATTTAATTTAAAAAAATGCCAGCAATATGATTGGTGAATTTTTAAAGGCCAGCAAAGGGGTTTGGGTTTTAGAGATTTAAGAAGCGTAGTGGGATTCAAGTGGATAAGGATGGTGGGCTGCCATTGGACCCAAATCACTGAAAAAAAGTAGGCTTCAAGGAGTAATAGACAGTGAAGGACTGAAACCTGAACAAGGTTTAATTGTGAGAAACAGGGCCCGTTTTGGAAGAAAATGCCCAAACAGGACGTACATTATCAAGAGGAAAAAGGGACCCAGGCATAAGCCTAGAAAGCAGGTTACTCTGTTGATGTGGCCAATGCTAGTGGTGATTTCAAAGTGAAGCCTTTTTTGGTGTTCACTCTGAAACCCCCAAAGGGTTTAGGAAAAAAAAATAAACCCCAAGGCAATTTGTGTTGCTGGGAGGGCAAAAAGTAAGGCATGGTCACTAGGGCTTTTTCTATGACTAGTTTTCACCCTGAAAATTTTTCCCCCCCATGTGAAAAAATTTCCTAATTTAAAAAAATTTTGACCAAGGCCTCCTGGTATTAGACAATGCCCCTGGTCATCCTACAGATGTGGCAGAGCGACTTTCTAGGGACATGAGCTTCATTAAGGTGAAGTTTTTGCCTCCTAATAACCACTCCTCTCCTGCAGCCCATGGACCAGCAGGTTATTTCCAACTTCAAGAAACTGTACACAAAAGCTATGTTTGAAAGGTGCTTTGTAGTGACCTCAGAAACTCAACTGACTCTAAGAGAGTTTTGGAAAGATCATTTTACCATCCTCAATTGTGTAAACATTATAGGTAAGGCTTGGGAGGAAGTGACTAAGAGGACATTGAACTCTGCTTGGAAAAAACTGTGGCCAGAATGTATAGACAAAAGGGATTTTGAAGGGTTTGAGGCTAACCCTGAGAATCCTATGCCAGCTGAGGAATCCATTGTGGCACTGGGGAAGTCCTTGGGGTTGGAGGTTAGTGGGGAGGATGTGGAAGAGTTGGTGGTGGAGGACAGTGAAGAACTAACCACTGATGAGCTGCTATATCATCTTGAACAGCAAGAGGCCAGACCTGAGGAAACTGCTTCGGAGGAGGGGAGAGAGAAATTGAAGAAGTTGCCTACTTCTAAGATTAAGGAAATCTGTGCAATGTGGCTTAAAGTGCAAAGCTTTATGGATGATAATCACCCTGACACAGCTACTGCAAGCCGTGTTGGAAACCGTACACTGACAATGTTGTAAACCATTTTAGGAAAGTAAAAAGGAAACGAGGGGTACAGGCCTCTATGGACAGATATTTGTGCGACAGAATCCAGTACTCTCAAGCTGGTCCAGTGGCATTAAAAGAAAGGGAAGAACCCAGAAAAAGACTTGCTGCTCAAGGAAAATGGAAGGGGTTTCCCCTTCTAACAGTAAGAAGAAAACGCTCTCCCCCCCTCCCCCCCATCCCATCAATCATCACCAATTTTCAAAAAAGGTAAGTGTCAGAACTGTGCATGTAATCTTCATTTGTGTTTAAAATTAATATTTCATGTGGTAAAAAAATTTTTTTTTCAACACTTTTGGGTGTCTTGCACGGATTAATTTGATTTCCATTATTTCTTATGGGGAAAATTAACTTGACTAACGATTATTTTGACTAAGGATGAGCTCTCAGGAACGGATTTTAAATCGCTGGTTGAGGGTCCACTGTATTTTGTCCTGCTGCTGGGAGGGATTAATGGCATTTCAATTAACTGAAATGAGATAAACTGATTTGACATACGAGCAAATTGAGTTATGAGCTAGGTCACGGAACGGATTAAACTCATAAGTCAAGGTTCCACTGTATTCAAAAATTTCAATCACAAATGCTGTAGGCTAAACCTCAACCAATCAATTTCATATTTGGCACTGAATCTGAGACGTGTATATAAGGAACAATGCCTGAAGAGTGCAGCTTTGACCAAAATTTCAATGCTCCCTATTAGTTACATTCAACTTGTCACTCAATTACGTTAGGGCCCTGTTTGTAGTATGGCTCTTAGGTTCTCGACCCCCATGCGGTAAACAAAAAATCACCGCCGAGTGAAAAAAAAAGCGGTTTTCATTATCTAAAACACCTGATAACATTTTTACACTGTTATATATTAAGTGCTCAATACATGCAGGCATAAGAAAACATACAAAAGTACATACAACACTTACCTGAAAAATACATACAATAATAACCTTAAGATACGGTACTGGTTGCCCTACCTTTACACAAATGTTCTGCGAAAATCTCAGAAAAGCAATAAAAGTACCAAATGTAACAAGCAATGGCTCAATTGAAAGCCAATAAAAACATAGAATGCTGAAGAGAGGGTGACAAATACAGGTAGCCCTCTTATTCATCCACAAAAATAACAAATTAACTGTTTCAATATGTAAGTCCATCACATAGATAATGTGCTTCATCCAATTTTTTTTTTTTTTAACATGTTGGTTGTGTCCCACCAAGGCAGGGTGACCCGTAAAAGAAACACTTTTACCATCATTCACACTATCACTGTCTTGCCAGAGGCACACAGATACAACAGTTTAGATGCCTCTCTAAACAGCAAATATTCTAAACCCCTCCTTTAGAGTGCAGGTACTGTACTTCCCTCCTCCAGGACTCAAGTCCAGCTAACTAATTTCCCTGAATCCCTTCACTAAATATTACTCTGTATTATCATCCTGTCTCCTCCTAGGCCCATAGAAGGGTCAGATACAAGAACCATTACTGTACTTCAGTTGAGTAAAAATAGATCATAAATATTTTCAATACATACCATTCTATTAATGTCACCAATGCAAACATAGGGTTTATCAGGCTCCGAGGTCACTACCCATTTGCTGTGATCATGTGAGGTGGTGAAGCTGGTAGATGCTGCCCGTGCCGATACGCTCTCCACATTTTCCACGCTGTGACAGTATGTAAAGAAAGACCATTATGTTATAGTAAAATGTATAATTCTAGTAAGCTGTTGAGTATAATATCTTATTAGCTTAAAATCTGAACATTCAATGCATTAAAAATAGAATTTATCTTGTAATCTTCCTACAAATATTTGAACTTCTTTACCCCAAAAATTTGTAAGTACAGGAGAGTGCTACTGATACAGCAGCTTACATTCTAGGGGCTACTGCTGTAAAGTGATAACATGTTTACACTGTCATATATTAACCCTTTCACTGACTATGCCATAGTACTATGGGTTTGAGGTCACTTGTCAGTGCCGTAGTACTATGCCATGAGCTCAGCTCACTCAGATAAACTGTAACTGGTAAATCTGGGCCTAGATACGAGAGAATGGATCTATGTGATAAATATCCTGCAACTGTTTTTGGTTTAAAACGGCAACTTTGCAATGTATTTTCATATGGTTTTTATGGTTGTATTCTCAGTTTCTTGGTCTCAATTGATAGAATGGAAGATATAATACAGAAATAGAGATGATTTTGACTGGTTTCAGGATTGAAAATAGCTTGAAATTGAGTTCAAAGTAACAGAAATATTCAATTTTTGCCAATGTTCAAGAGTGAACAAATCACATCACTCATCCAATACATGTCACCTGGTGAGTCTAATATGCACTCACAAATATGCTGATATTATTTACACAATTATTACAATATTGCATAACACTAAATCTTCTATTTTTTGTATGAATAAAATAACAAAACGGAATTCGTGTGTAAAGCCTGGAAACATAACTAATGAACAGAGGAAATGTTATTTTAGTGCCAAGACTGCCTGCAATGTTTATTCTAAACCCTATTTTGAAAATGGAATAGAGCCTCTCTTCACTTAACGACGGGGTTTCGTTCCTAAGACCACGTCAGTAAATGAATTCGTCACTAAGTGAGGAGCATACTATAATGGTAGTGGGTTTGTGTCAACCATCCTTGATACTGATATTGTTTTAATGTCACTTCTGGCCTCGTGTACCTCCCCTACACTCACATTCTGCTGTTCATCACTCCTAAAAGATGTTATACCTCCCTGTCCAGTGCATGAAATTACTGCCTCCCTTTCTTCATCGTTTAAAAGTAAATCTGTTAAACGTGAAAGAACCTTCAACATTTATAACATTTCTGGTGTATTTTTAAATGTTTATACAGTAGTGTGTTGTATACTGTAATACACCAAATAAAGGAAATATACATTATTTAGGTTTGTATACTGGTCAGAGAGCCCATTGTAAGTCCAAGTCGTCAGTAAATGAGTACGTGGAAATATAAACACATATGCAGTATAATGTGATCCTTTATTGACTACGTTTCGCCCACACAGTGGGCTTTTTCAAGTCACAAACAGAACTACCTGGGGTGGAAGGAACGCGAGTATATATAGTCAGGTTCAGAATGCTGAGGTCAGCATTCTGAACCTGACTATATATACTCGCGTTCCTTCCACCCCAGGTAGTTCTGTTTGTGACTTGAAAAAACCCACTGTGTGGGCGAAACGTAGTCAATAAAGGATCACATTATGCTGCATATGTGTTTATATTTCCATTGTGTCGGTATTTTATACCATTTATTTCCAAATGAGTACGTCACTAAGTGAGGAGAGGCTGTATTTTGAAATTTGTGTGAATTGGCCAAATTACCAATTTCTCATCACTTGATTGGGTAGTTGAAATAGTTGACTGGGTGATTTCTTGACCTCAGTCAATAAAATGGAAGACATATTAGTGAAATAGCTAAGAATTTGGTCAACTGGAACAATGTAATTGGCCTAAAATAGGACTCAAAGTGGGCAAAATCTCCCAATGAGTCCTCAACATCGCTGATATAGCAAAATTCGCAAAAGTGTAATTTCGTCATTTTTTCATCAAATTTTGTATTTTTCTGTTTTATTACCTTCAGAAAAAGAATCTCTACCATTTCTTTAAAAAAAAAATAAAAATTTTTATTTAAAATTCTTGGACACTGTGGACAAGTTTCAGATTGGGGGTCTGGACAGTGAAAGGGTTAAGTGAGCAATAGTGCTAGGACTCAAAAATGCATATACAGTACACACATTATTTACCTTAAAATATTTCTGTACTTAGCTTATACCGAGTGGAAAATATGTTTATTATAGGAAGTGTGAATATGTGAAGAATGGATATAATTAAAGACCACTGTATTAGTAAAATGCTGTAAAAGAAAGTGCTGTAAAGTGGGGCCCTCCTGTATACAAATGGGCCCTGCTTATACAGCAGGTTACGTAAGTTCCAGGCTACTGCTATAAAGAGAAAATCATGTACAGTGAATCATAGCCTTTTTTCACTTTCAAATGTTAATATACTATTTACAGCTAAGCCTAAAAAATGCATAGAGAGTACACACATTACTTACTTTAAAACATTTTCATTCTTAGCCTATAGTGAGTGAATATAATTATTGCAGGAACTCTAAATAAATGAAGAATGGGTATAACTGAAAACCGCTGCATTAACAAAATGATGTAAAGCGGGGCACCTGTACTTCATAATTCTTTCTTATTGGTATAAGTTTTCACACTATTCTGACATTTCCATTTTCATGCTAGTAACTCCCCTATTGTCTTTAAGACCATTTAAAATACTACTTTTCAATTCCCCTAAGAAAAATGTTTTCCTAATGCTTGCATCAAGGAATAGGAATACAGCCTCTCCTCATCTAACAATGGAGTTCCGTTCCTAAGACCACGTCGGTAAACGAATTCATTGCTAAACAAGAAGAATACTATAATGGTAGTGGGTTTGTGTCAACCATCTTTGATATTGTTTTAATGTCACCTCTGCACCATTTATAACATTTTTAGTATATTTTTAAATGTTTATACAGCAGTGTACTGTATATTGTAATAAACAGAATAGAAGAAATCAGCTCTAATATACATTATATAGGTACGTATACTGGTCAGAGAGTGTATCGTAAGTCCAAGTAGTTGGTAAACGAGTACGTACGAGGAGAGGCTGTACACCATCCTACAGAAGGAAAACAAATACTAACTTTAGACATCGTGCTGCAATGAACTCAGTAACTTATCAAAACACTTTTTACTGACTCCTTTGTTCTATTCTTGAGGAACTGCTAAACCTATATGGCTCATTCCGTAAGAACAAAAAAGCACAATACCCTGACTAGAACACAAATAATTCGCACACAGGAGAAAGAAACTCGTGATGACTAATCACAGTGTGTGACTAGTTAATAGCTCAAGACAGACTGAAACGTCATCACAAGTTTCTCCCGTGCACGAGTTATTTGTGTATGGTTCATCCAGTGTACAGAGAATGGGGAAACGATCAACAGTTCATTATAGGGAAAGTAGCTCCAATCTCTTAGAATAAGAGCCTTTCACCAGTATCAAGCCCCCTCCTCCATATACCCTTGAAGGGAGACTGATTGCAAATCTTTGAGGTATGTAATCAATTTACTGTATATGCAAACACAAGCACAAATAGTACAGACGTGTATGTTGTGTTACACGAAGATGGTAGGGGCTGAGGTCCATTTCTCCAGCTCTCTACCACGATATTTGTCTCCAACATTGGAGCCACTAGGCTGGTGTATAAATCTGCAAAAAAATCAGACGTCTAAAATACAGTACCAAATCACCTTGAAGACTTCCCTAATTCTCTTTAAGAGCTTTTCTTTAGCCTTTAATCTAAAACAATGTTTATATTTTTTCAGTCTTATAGGCATTTATTTTCTATACAAATTCAAGCCAAAAAGTTACAAATTATATAAAATTTTTCCATCTCTGAACAAAAATGTATTGCAGAAGTTTACTGCAATTATAATTTTATCTTATTTCCATAACCACAATTGCAACTGAAATTACAAAAGAGAGTTAAATAATCATAGCAATTTTAAATCAAAGTGTTCATAAGCTGTATAATCTCTGCAAAAAAGTGTGCTACCAAAAAAGTTTGAAAATGAATGAATAAAATTTAAGTACAAATTTAAGTATATTAGGGAACTTAGAAAATACAAAACATCAATGTCTGGTCATCTGGCCTTTTGCTTTCAGTATATTATGAATCCTTCCTGATCACTAAATGATCAGAGAAACCTTTTTTATTGGTGTTGCATGCCAAAGTTTTTTTTTTTTTTTGCAGACTGTAGAGCAGTTGGCCTCAAATCATCCATGGAAACAATACCTTATTAAAGCCAGCTGGTTGAGTGGTTAACACACTCACCACAGGTTCAAACTCCACCCATTCTGCATTTTGTTTGTAATCACGTTATTACAATTTTGAGTCAGTACAGTAGAACCGCCATATCCACCAATTTGGTATCTATGGTTTCAGTTATCCACAGTTTACTGTGGCCCAAAAATACCTCTTAATTTTGCATAATAATGGCCCCAAAGCACAAGAGTAGAGAAACTGGCCTAAGAAAAGCCGTGAAGTTATTTCCTTCAGTGAAAAAGTGATAATTCTCCACTTATTGTGCATAATTTATCAAAAACAAACTTTATAATAGGTATGTATAAAGTCTGCTACTGTTGTTTTGCTATCCACGGCAGGTCCACGAAATGTATCCCCCACAGATACAAGGGCCCTACTGTATTTAATTCTCAATCTACACATTCTCCATTTAATAGCTACCAACTTTCCATACTCTTAAGTGCTTTCTACACCTATTTTTCTTCCTTTTCCTCATAATCCCCACTTGCAAATATTCCAAACCGGCCAATAAAACTTTATAAATACCTTGATCATATTTCTTGTATTTTGCAAAGGAGGTGAAGACCTTGCCACTGACAGAAGTTAGCGTTGCAATACGATACCAGGGAGAAACTTCTGGCCTCTCCCCTTGTATCACTTTCAGTAAGACAAAAAACTGAGAAGAAAGCGTCTCAGGCATATTGGAAGCATATACATATGGATCATTCTGGAGCAACTGCCACCCTTGACAAAAGAGAAAAGAAAAAATTACAACAATTTTTTTAGATAAATTACTAGGGCTGCTACTCTATATTTAAGATTTTCATTTTTTTTTTTTTTTTTTTTTTTTCAACAAGTCGGTCGTCTCCCACCGAGGCAGGGTGACCCAAAAAAAAAGAAAGAAAATCCCCAAAAAGAAAATACTTTCATCATCATTCAACACTTTCACCACACTCACACATTATCACTGCTTTTGCAGAGGTGCTCAGAATACAACAGCTTAGAAGCATATACGTATAGAGATACACAACATATCCCTCCAAACTGCCAATATCCCAAACCCTTCCTTTAAAGTGCAGGCATTGTACTTCCCATTTCCAGGACTCAAGTCCGACTATATGAAAATAACCGGTTTCCCTGAATCCCTTCACTAAATATTACCCTGCTCACACTCCAACAGATCGTCAGGTCCCAAGTATCATTTGTCTCCATTCACTCCTATCTAACACGCTCATGCATGCTTGCTGGAAGTCCAAGCCCCTCACCCACAAAACCCCTTTAAAACCCCCTTTTTCCCCAACCCTTTCGAGGACACCCCTACCCCTCTTTTCCTTCCCTATAGTTTTTATATGCTTTCCATTCATTCTACTTTGATCCTTTCCTCTAAATGACCAAACCACCTCAACAACCCCTCTTCTGCCCTCTGACTAATGCTTTTATTAACTCCACACCTTCTCCTAATTTCCACTCCCGAATTTTCTGCATAATATTTACACCACACATTCCCCTTAGACAGGACATCTCCACTGCCTCCAACCGTCTCCTCGCTGCTGCATTTACCACCCAAGCTTCACATCCATATAAGAGTGTTGGACTACTATACTTTCTTACATTCCCTTCTTTGCCTCCATAGATAACGTTTTTTGACTCCACATATACCTCAACGCATCCACTCACCTTTTTCCCTCATCAATTCTATGATTAACCTCATCCTTCATAAATCCATCCGCCGACACGTCAACTCCTAATATCTAAAAACATTCACTTCTTCCATACTCCCCTCCCCAATTTGATATCCAATTTTTCTTTATCAAAATCATTTGATACCCTCATCACCTTACTCTTTTTCTATGTTCACTTTCAACTTTCTACCTTTACACACATTCTCAAACTCATCCACTAACCTTTTCAATTTTTCTTTAGAATCTCCCATAAGCACAGTATCATCAGCAAAAAGTAACTGTGTCAATTCCCTTTTTTGAATTTGATTCCCCATAATTTAATCCCACCCCCTCTCCCGAACACCCTAGCATTTACTTCTTTTACAACCCCATCTATAAATATTTTAAACAACCATGGTGACATTACACATCCCTGTCTAAGACCTTTTTTTTAAACCGGAAGTATTCTCCCTCTCTTCTACACACTTAACCTGAGCCTCACTATCCTCATAAAACTTTTTAAACAGCATTTAGTAACTTACCACCTTTCCATATACTTGCAACACTGCCACATTGCTCCTCTATCCACTCTATCATATGCCTTTTCTAAATCCATAAATGCAATAAAAACTTCCCTACCTTTATCTAAATACTGTTCACATATATGCTTCAATGTAAACACTTGATCTACACATCCCCTACCCACTCTGAAGCCTCCTTGCTCGTCCGCAATTTCTACTTTCTGTCTTACCTCTAATTCTTTCAATTATAACCCTACCGTATACTTTTCCTGGTATACTCAGTAAACTTATTCCTCTAAAATTTTTTAAAAATCTCTTTTGTCCCCTTTCCCTTTATATAAAGGGACTATACATCTCTCCGCCATCCCTGGGTACCTTCCCCTCTTTCATACATTTATTAAACAAAAGTACCAACCACTCCAACACTATATCCCCCCCTGCTTTTAACATTTCTGTCCTGATCCCATCAGTTCCAGCTGCTTTAAACCCCCTTTCATTCTACGTAATGCCTCACGAAACCCCCACCACACTTACATTCTGCCTTCTTCACTCCCCAAAAGATGGTATACCTCCCTGGCCAGTGCATGAAATTACCGCCTCCCTTTCTTCCTTAACATTTTTAAAAGTTCCTCAAAATATTCTCGCCCCTCTACCTAATACCTCCCTCTCCCCATCTACTAACTCCCCTACTCTGTTTTTAACTGACAAATCCATACTTTCCCCTAGGCTTTTTTAACTTGTTTTAACTCACTCCAAAATTTTTTCTTTTTTTTCATTAAAATTTCTTGACAGTTGCCTCTCCCACTCTTTCATCTGCTCTCCTTTGCACTCTCTCCCCCACTCTCTTTACCTTTCTTTTACTCTCCCTATACTCTGCTCTTCTTATAACCTTTTGCTTTGTAAAAACCTCTCATAAGCTACCTTTTTCTCTTTATCATAACCTTTACTTCATCATTCCCCCAATCACTCTCCTTCCTCCTTCCTCCCGCCCCCACCCTCCTATAACCACTAACTTCTGCCCCACATTCCAATACTGCATTTTTAAAACTATTCCAACCCTCTTCAACCCCCCCACTACTCATCTTTGCACTAGCCCACCTTTCTGCCAATAGTCGCTTATATCTCTCCCGAACTTCCTCCTCCCTTAGTTTATACACTTTCACCTCCCTCTTATACAATACATTCTTTGCAAAAAATACACAGAATGTCCAAAAAGTTATTTTCTAATATTAAATTTGTTTTAGTAACAGTCATAACATATAAACAAACAATTTTCTGCACATGATACCTAAATTAATACATAAGAGTTTTTGTACAACTTATCTCTTGTCTGATTCCTCCAACCTTTCTGGGATGACCCCTACTCATCCTTCCCTCCACTCCACATTTATACACCTTCCTAATCATCCTACTTTGCTCCATCCTCTCTAAATGTCCAAACCATCTCAAAATCCTCTCCTCAGCCCTCTCAATAATACTTTTGGTAGCTCTGCACCTTCTAATCCCCCAGCTCTGAATTCTTTGCATATCATTCACACCACACAATGTCCACAGACACATACTCCACTGCCCCTAGCCTCCTCCTCCTCACTATGTTTAAAACCAATGTTTCACACCCATATAACAGTGTTGGTATCATTATACTCTGGTACATTCCCCCATTTTACTTCCATAAATGAAATTCTTTTTCTCCACAAATTCTTTATTGAACAACCCACCTTTTTTTTTTTTTCATTCGTCAATTATATGGTCCACCTCATTTTTCATACACCACCCGTTGACAAGTTTACTCCAAAATATTTGAACACATACACTTCATCCATACTCCCTCCCTGCCATCTAATATTCAGTCTTTCATTCCTTAGATTTTTTTTTTTTTGCTACTCTCATCACATGCTCTTTCCCATGTTCACTTTTAATTTTCTTCTTTTGCATACCCTCCCAAATTCCTGCACCAACCTTTGCAACTTCTCTTTAGAATCTCCCAAAAGAATAGTCTCATCAGTAAACAGCAATTGTGACAACTCTCACTTTGTATCTTTCAATCCCACACCTCTCTCCCCAACACCCTAAATTCAATTTTACAATCTCATTGAATGATAATGAAAGTATTTTATTTTTGGAGATTTTCTTTCTTTTTGGGTCACCCTGCCTCGGTGGGAGACTGCCGACTTGTTGAAAACAAAAAAAAAGTCTATAAATGTGTTAAACAAACATGGTAACATTACACATCCCTATCCAAGGCCTATTTTTATTGGAAAATAATCTTTCTGTCTTATCTTCCAACCGTAACCTAAATCTCACTATACTCATAAAAAACTCTTTCACTGCTTTTAGTAATTTACATTTGCAACTTCTGCCACAATGCTCTCCTATCATACACATTTTCTAAATTCATAAATGCAATAAAAACTACCTTACCTGCATCTAAGTACTGTTCACTTATATACAGCGTATGTAAGTGGACACAGACTTACCAATAGTGTTCTACAAGGACTGATGCTTGCTCCATTTTTTCTAATATTGTATACATACATACATATAAATTTTTGCAAGAAAGGATAAAGAAATAACTGTATTTTCAGAGAAACATAAAATAAAAATAACTGTATAACCCTTACAATAAAGATTTGGATAAACTAAAAATTTTTTTTTTTTGACATGTCGGCCATCTCCCACCAAAGCAAGGTGACCCAAAAAAGAAAGAAACACTTTAACTTAAATTAAACTTAGTGAAAAATAGATAAAGGGTTTTTATGTAAAAACAATATGCAATGGAGAAGAGTGAAAGTGGCTTTGTTGAAGGTAATGCTTACCCAAGCTATGAGACTCGTCAGAGGGAAGGCTAATACACAACATGGTCTGTCCATAATGAAGAGCCGAGGAAGGATAGGAATATCCAACCTCTGGGGATGGGGGATATTTAGGCACAGAATGAACCAACCAGAATCCTCCCTGGGCCGTCATCACTACTACGCCTTTTGTGTGACCATGTGTAACTGACACAGTGTCGTTTGGAAACTCATCATTGTACATTATGAAGGCAGCAGTCTGAGGGCAGAAAAATATATATACACTAATATTAAGTAAGTTAAGCACCATATTCGATAAACATTTTTTGTATTAGTGGATCTACCTTTCTGAGCTAGATTTCCAAAGTTTACCCATATATGCTGAGACAACACCTTGATCTCAAGAGCCCAGCAGTAAATAGATACCTAATTATTGAGCTAAATATAAATATTATCAGATGAAAGCTACACTCTTGCTATTGGTGTAATCTTGAGTAATGAAAGTACTGGGCCATCCATTTTTCAAAAACCTTGGGCAAACTCAAATGGTCATGGATGATAAAACCCCAGGGAATGCCAATTACTGCAACTCCATCATGTAACTCTGTGGAAATCATTTATATTAAGGTCTCAAGATGGGCAGGTGTTCCACATGATGACAGTTTTGCCACACCTTAGATCATCCTCAAGAGAATCACAACCATGCTTGAATTCTGCTTACCATTTTGCTTCTCTGTTTAGTAACTAAATGATCAATCAACATCTATACAATCAATTTGTTAAGAGTGAGGTTGCTTTCTCATATGAAGAAAAACAATGATAACCAGTTAAAATGTTTGAAGGTAATTTCAAGCCATGGATAAACTGCTGTGACCAATCAAAATACAACTTTCACAAACTTTTTGACACAACTTAGTATGTGTATACCTTTTCACTAATGCATCTTACAAATTTCTCAATGTTGGGCAATTGGACAGGTATTTTACATGTCAAAAAACTGGAAAATGTTTCCTAACACATTAGTTTGGAATAGATTAAATGTTGCCCAACTCAACACAGCCATTTCAACTGATGGACGTAAAGTGTCCGCAAAAGTAATCCAGACCTCCCCTTTATTATTACAAATATTGTTAAAAAACAACCTAACATTACAGAACAAAAACTAACACCTGGTACTTACATTAATGTTTTGTCATTTCTCACTTAGCCTTGATGACCATTGGAAACCATTTGAGCATGCTTTCACTCAAATTCCTCAGGATTCTTCTCTACTTCCCCATTGAGAAATTCATGAAATATCACTTAAAAATTGCAGAGAAACTACAATTTTCAATAAAATCATACCTAGGCAACAAATGCTGTAGGTAAGCCTGGCTCACCATGGAGGGTAATAATGACATCTTCATAACACATCAATGTTGAATCTCAAGTGCGTAGATCCATTGTACTTTTCAAGAAATCGACTGTCAAACTATTCCACCATATGAACACCTCTGCTTTCCTCTACTGTAGTAACTTAGAATTTTTAATCTATAAGAGCAACTTTAACCTCTTTATTCAATGCTCTTCCATGTCACAGGTGATGATGATGATGATGATAATATTTTTACTTTTTATTCTGTATTATCCCCTCAAGGAAGGTGATGCTGGTGAGGGGCTCTTGATCTAGGGAATTGGATCTGTGCTCCAGTTCCCTGAATTAAGCCTGAATACCTACCACATCCCCCCCACAGGCGCTGTATAATCCTACGGGTCTCCTTGATTATAATAATAATAATACATAATATACTGTATTATTTTTAACTTTGCACTGACCAACTCTCTTTTTGGGTTAATCAATTCAAAGACTGGAAGAGGCTGTATCCTCCTCTACTAACTGAGAAATAAGGCACCAAATTCTAGTGGCCAATTTACAATGCCAAGCCTCAAAAATTTGGTATAACCACCTTAAGAATAATTTAAATACTAATGCTCGGCAAAAATAATGCAAAATTTACTTAGGTCTGTAGCATATCACAGCATTTACCTTAAGTATTTGCTGATCTGTGTATAATCTACTAAGTGTTCGTGCTGGCATGGAGAATTCACTACCAATGTTCACATTACTGAGTACCCAACCACTGGCAGAATCACGGTACTCGCTGAAAACACTTGACACACCGCCACTCTGCAGTCTGGAAGAGATACAAATTATTTCCATTAACCTCAATATTAAAGAACATATAATTAATATACTATACTGTACTGTACAGTACTGACAATATGAATTACATTACGTAAATGGACACAGATGCAAATGATGTGACATTTTATTGCGGCAACGTTTCACTCTCCAAGTCGGCTTTGTCAAGCGGGCTCGACACAATAAAATGTCACAATAGTTGCACCTGTGTCTGTTTACCTAACATTTTGTCAGTAATTCCACCATTATCACTAATACAAGTACACCTGGATCTCATGAGTGCTCATTTAATCGACTTCTAATCAACACACATACAGTACAGGTCTCCCTCAACATTCACGTTTTCAGCTTTCGCGGGCTTCACACATTCGCGAATTCCCAACCGCCAAATTCTCAGCCACCAAATTCCCAGCTGCCAAATCATATTCAAGTTTCCTGCCACCTGCGAGTCCCTACTACCCTCCCTCCGACCCCCGCAACTGGCAGCCAGCCCTCCCACCACTCAGTGTGGTGAGTGTTTTGTTTGTTCATTATTTGCTATTAAACTACAGTATAAATAATGTAAACACATTCATGACTGCATATTGGAATGGCTATTTGGACAGGTATTGGACGGTGACATCATGTGTTTACTCTTGAACACAGCAAAGAATCAAACATTTCTGCTACTGCTAATAATAACAATAGTAATAATAATAATAATAATAATAATAATAATAATAATAATAATAATAATTATAATAATAATAATAATAATAATAATAATAATACGATATAATTGAAGAAGGAAATTGTACAAAAATACGAGGGAGTGGTTGACACATCGTCAGTGTGGCTTTGTTTATGCTGGAGTAAACATTAGTCTCCCTGCTCTTCCAAACATTTCACAATAATTCATTGTTTGGTGCTTGTAGATTGAGTGTGACTGGAGTGGTTGAGGCAGTGGTAGAGGCAGTGATAGAGGCAGTGGTAGAGGCAGTGGTTAGAGGCAGTGATAGAGGCAGTGATAGAGGCAGTGATAGAGGCAGTGATAGAGGCAGTGGTAGAGGCAGTGGTAGAGGCAGTGATAGAGGCAGTGGTAGAGGCAGCGATAGAGGCAGTGATATTTACTAACATTTTTTTTTTTTTTTTTTTTTTTTATTATCACACTGGCCGATTCCCACCAAGGCAGGGTGGCCCGAAAAAGAAAAACTTTCACCATCATTCACTCCATCACTGTCTTGCCAGAAGGGTGCTTTACACTACAGTTTTTAAACTGCAACATTAACACCCCTCCTTCAGAGTGCAGGCACTGTACTTCCCATCTCCAGGACTCAAGTCCGGCCTGCCGGTTTCCCTGAATCCCTTCATAAATGTTACTTTGCTCACACTCCAACAGCACGTCAAGTATTAAAAACCATTTGTCTCCATTCACTCCTATCAAACACGCTCACGCATGCCTGCTGGAAGTCCAAGCCCCTCGCACACAAAACCTCCTTTACCCCCTCCCTCCAACCTTTCCTAGGCCGACCCCTACCCCGCCTTCCTTCCACTACAGACTGATACACTCTTGAAGTCATTCTGTTTCGCTCCATTCTCTCTACATGTCCGAACCACCTCAACAACCCTTCCTCAGCCCTCTGGACAACAGTTTTGGTAATCCCGCACCTCCTCCTAACTTCCAAACTACGAATTCTCTGCATTATATTCACACCACACATTGCCCTCAGATGTGACATCTCCACTGCCTCCAGCCTTCTCCTCGCTGCAACATTCATCACCCACGCTTCACACCCATATAAGAGCATTGGTAAAACTATACTCTCATACATTCCCCTCTTTGCCTCCAAGGACAAAGTTCTTTGTCTCCACAGACTCCTAAGTGCACCACTCACTCTTTTTCCCTCATCAATTCTATGATTCACCTCATCTTTCATAGACCCATCCGCTGACACGTCCACTCCCAAATATCTGAATACGTTCACCTCCTCCATACTCTCTCCCTCCAATCTGATATCCAATCTTTCATCACCTAATCTTTTTGTTATCCTCATAACCTTACTCTTTCCTGTATTCACCTTTAATTTTCTTCTTTTGCACACCCTACCAAATTCATCCACCAATCTCTGCAACTTCTCTTCAGAATTCCCAAGAGCACAGTGTCATCAGCAAAGAGCAGCTGTGACAACTCCCACTTTGTGTGTGATTCTTTATCTTTTAACTCCACGCCTCTTGCCAAGACCCTCGCATTTACTTCTCTTACAACCCCATCTATAAATATATTAAACAACCACGGTGACATCACACATCCTTGTCTAAGGCCTACTTTTACTGGGAAAAAATTTCCCTCTTTCCTACATACTCTAACTTGAGCCTCACTATCCTCGTAAAAACTCTTCACTGCTTTCAGTAACCTACCTCCTACACCATACACTTGCAACATCTGCCACATTGCCCCCCTATCCACCCTGTCATATGCCTTTTCCAAATCCATAAATGCCACAAAGACCTCTTTAGCCTTATCTAAATACTGTTCACTTATATGTTTCACTGTAAACACCTGGTCCACACACCCCCTACCTTTCCTAAAGCCTCCTTGTTCATCTGCTATCCTATTCTCCGTCTTACTCTTAATTCTTTCAATTATAACTCTACCATACACTTTACCAGGTATACTCAACAGACTTATCCCCCTATAATTTTTGCACTCTCTTTTATCCCCTTTGCCTTTATACAAAGGAACTATGCATGCTCTCTGCCAATCCCTAGGTACCTTACCCTCTTCCATACATTTATTAAATAAGATAAGATAAGATAAGATTTCGTTCGGATTTTTAACCCCGGAGGGTTAGCCACCCAGGATAACCCAAGAAAGTCAGTGCGTCATCGAGGACTGTCTAACTTATTTCCATTGGGGTCCTTAATCTTGTCCCCCAGGATGCGACCCACACCAGTCGACTAACACCCAGGTACCTATTTGCTGCTAGGTGAACAGGACAACAGGTGTAAGGAAACGTGTCGAAATGTTTCCACCCGCCGGGAATCGAACCCGGGCCCTCTGTGTGTGAAGCGGGAGCTTTAGCCACCAGGCCACCGGGCCACCAATAATTGCACCAACCACTCCAAAACTATATCCCCACCTGCTTTTAACATTTCTATCTTTATCCCATCAATCCCGGCTGCCTTACCCCCTAACATATATGTTATAAATAATAATAGTACATTATGAATAACATTTGTTATTATTATTATAAATGTTATTAATATTAACATGTACTATTATTATTTATAACATACGTATATGTTAGTAAATACAACTGCCTCACCCACTGCCTCTATCACTGCCTCTATCACTGTCTCTATCACTGCCTCTACCACTGCCTCAACTGCTGAATTATTGTGAAATGTTTGGAAGAGCAGGGAGACTAATGTTCACTCCAGCATAAACAAAGCCACACTGACGATGTGTCAACCACTCCCTCGTATTTTTGTACAATTTCCTTCTTCAATTATATCGTATTATTATTATTATTATTATTATTATTATTATTATTATTATTATTATTATTATTATTATTACTATTGTTATTATTAGCAGTAGCAGAAATGTTTGATTCTTTGCTATGTTCAAGAGTAAACACATGATGTCACCGTCCAATACCTGTCCAAATAGCCATTCCAATATGCAGTCATGAATGTCTTTACATTATTTATACTGTAGTTTAATAGCAAATAATGAACAAACAAAACACTCACCACACTGAGTGGTGGGAGGGCTGGCTGCCAGTTGCAGGGGTCGGAGGGAGGGTAGTAGGGACTGGCATTGGTTGAGGAAGTGGTGGAGGCAGTGGTGGAGTCTGTGGTATTTAACCCTTTGAGGGTCGACAGGCCCTCTCCGAAACTCGTTCTCAGGGTCGGCCAAATTTAAAAAAAAAAAAAATTATTTTCTCTTATGAAAAGATAGAGAATCTTTTCCCGATCATAAAGACACCAAAAGTTTGAAATTTGATAGAAAACTTACGGAATTATGCTCTCGCAAAGTTAGCGGTCTCGGCTATGTTTACGCATCGGCGATTTTGCCCACTTTGAGCCCCATTTTCGGCCAAAATCACTGTACTAGTCGACAAAAAACATGAATATTTCGCTAGAACTCCATTTTTTCTATCGAATGGGTGCAAGAAACCACCCATTTATAAATTCAACTATCCAGTACAGTGGTCAGAATTTAGCAATTTTGCCAATTTCACACAAATTTCAAAAGATGCCAATTTCCGAATAGGGTCCAGAATAAACAAGAAAGACATTCCTGGCACTAAAATGACATTTCCTCTAGTCATTAGTCACGTCTCAAGGCCCCTCTTATATTCTTTTGCTTTCCACTTTGAATTTTTATTCTCACAAAAAAATATAAGATTTACTGTTATGCAGACTACTGCATTAGTGTAAAAAATGGTATAAATATTATTGGTGCACTTGTAAAAGAATATTAGACTCACCAGTTGACGTGTATTGCACGCTAGGCACGATTTGTTTACTTTTGAAGTTTGGTAAAAATCGAACATTTCTGCTACTTTGAGCTCAATTTCAAGGCACCTTTCATTGTAAAACCAGTCAAAATCATCTCAATTTCTGTAATATGTCTTCCATTCTATAAAATGAGACCAAGAAAACTAGAATACAACAATAAATACCATACGAAAATACACTGCAAAGTCGCTGATTTATTAAAAAAAAATGGTCAGTTTTTTTTCTCATTATGCACTGTGTGCTGCAGGATTTTTTTTAGACTGTGCACACTGACCACATAGACCCATTCTTTCATATGAAGGCCTACCAGCTTTCTCCCACTAGATTTGAGGCCGCTAGAATTTCTGAGTACTAGTACGTCAAAAACCCCTACGCGTAAAACGTACTAGTACGACCAAAACCCTCAAAGGGTTAATAACATACATGTTATTAAAGAATAACATGTATATATTTAGTACAACTTATGACGTTTTCATGTATTTTATGATTGTTCATGGTTCAACAAGTTAAGCAGTATTGTATAATATTTCCCTACAATATATTAGGGCACCAAACATTCACGGTTTTTCAACATTCGCGAGGCTCTTGATCCCCTAACCCTCGCGAATGTTGAGGGACACCTGTATAACTTAAAATTCCTAAAATTCATGAACCCTTATAATTACTGTAGCTAAAACTTTGGATAGCTTTAAATATAGGTTGGATAAATACATGAGAGGGGTTGGATTCAAGTGTGACTTGCACAACATGAGTTAGAGGGATTATCAAAGCTTTTTTCATGGACAGACTTGAGAATGAGTTGAACAAATACTATTTTTGTTAAGAGGATTTGGGTTTGAGAAAGCCTTATCTTGTGTGGGTCAGTAGGCCTGCTACAGTGTTCCTCCATTCTTATACATATTATAAATACTGAAGGTGAGGAAAAAATACTTAACTCAGTAAAATAGTCAAAATTTTATTAAATATGAATAATGAGTATTTTGCCAAGCAAATTCTGGAAACAATGGTTTTTCTCTGTAATTTCCAAAACTAATTCACCCAAAGGTCTGTCATAATAACTGACAATTCTAAAAAAAAATGGACTTTATCTAATGTTCAGATTGTGTCCATTAACCCTTAAACTGTCCAAATGTAGATCTACGTTTGCAACGCTAGCACTCAGAATGAAGATCCATGTTTCTGTTTACATTTGAAAGCATGTAAAATAAAACGTAGATCTACGTTCGAAACTCTAGCGATGCAAACGTAGATCTACGTTTGGACAGTTTAAGGGTTAAGTTTGAAATCCCATAAACTGACAACCATTAAATCAATTTTATATTTCAATACACATCTGTTATATGTAACCAAACTAGCCATTGAATTGAGTATGATGAAGCATCAAACTATGAATATCTTGGGATTGTCTATCAAAACCGATTAACCTATGTGAAACATAGGTTTATAGGTTATAAGACAAAATTATCTTCAAAGAGTACCTTGCTGCAGATTCTGGGGTAAGATACATGTATGCAGTTCCATTCTTCAATGGCTGAAAATCTGCTTGTTTATTACGAGGTAATTTGTACACCACAAATCTGGAAAAAAAAGCCACTTTAATACACATTATTAACAAGACTAAGTATTTCGGAAAGATATCAATATACAGTACAGTGGACCCTCAACCAACAATATTAATCTGTTCCTGAGAGCTCATCGTTAGTCAAAATTATTGTTAGTCGAGTTAATTTTCCCCATAAGAAATAATGGAAATCAAATTAATCCGTTCCTGACACCCCAAAGTATTGAAAAAAAAAATTTTTACCACATGAAATATTAATTTTAATACACACAAACTGAAGAAGACATGTACAATTACATGACATTTACCTTTATTGAAGATCTGGTGATGATTGATGGGATGGGAGGAGGGGAGTGTGTGGATGGTGTTAGTGTTTAGAAGGGGAATCCCCTTCCATTAGGACTTGAGGTGTCAAGTCCTTTTCTGGGGTTACTTCCCTTCTTTTAATGCCACTAGGACCAGCTTGAGAGTCACTGGACCTCTGTCGCACAACGTATCTGTCCATAGAGCTCTGTCCTTTAAGATTTGTCTAAAATGGGCCATAACACTGTCATTGTAATAGTCACCAGCACGGCTTGCAATAGCTGTGTTAGGGTGATTTTCATCCATAAAGGTTTGCAGTTCAACCCACTTTGCACACATTTCCTTAATCTTTGAAGTAGGCACAATGGATTCCACAACTGGCATAGGCATCTCAGGGTTAGCCCTAAACCCTTCAAAATGTTTCTTAATTTCCATACTAATTCTCACCCTTTTTATCACAGGGTTGGCACTAGAAGCTTTCTTGGGGCCCATGGTGACTTATTTTGCAGGTGCAATCACTAAAAACGCTGTAATAATATGAAATGTTCCGATTGTATGTTTGGATGCGACCGCGGTGGCTGGCTTGTAAACACTGACACCCACGGGACAAGTGAGGTGCGCTCAGGCCACACGTGGATGTGTCTCGAACGGAACATATTGCGTTGGTCGAGTTTTTTAGCACTAGTCGAGGCAAAATTTTTGCGTTAAAATGTATCGCTAGTCGGATTTTATGTTATACGATGCCATCGTTGGTCGAGGGTCCGCTGTATAGGCTTCCCCGTCCCCTTGCTTTAAGCAAATTTGTTAGTATGTGATGTTCCAATTTTATTACAAATATACAGTGGTACCTTGAGTTTCGAACAGCTCCCAACTCGAACAATTATGTAAGTGTAGTTTGTAAGTGCTTTTGTAAGTGTATTTTTGGGGGTCTGAAACGGACTAATCTAATTTACAGTGGAACCTCAAACTTTGAACTTAATCCTTTCCAGGAGCTAGTTCTAAATTCCAAAAGTCTGAAATTCGAAGCAATATTTCCCATAAGAAATAATGGAAATGCAATTAATCCGTTCCAGAAACCCAAAAATATTCACAAAAAAAAATACATTTTATAAAGATTAATTACAGTTTTACATACACACAAGAAATGCTATAGTCTTTAATTATGTATAGTAATATAAAATAATATTTTTACTTACCTTTATTGAAGATTGGTGATGGCATCTGGAAGATAGGGAGGAGGAGAGAGGGAGTTGGGGTTATTGTTTGGAAGGAGAATCCCCCTCCATAAGGACTTCCGGTATCAAAGCCCTCTCTGGGGTTGCTTCCCTTCTCTGTATTTTAATGCCACTAGGACCAGCTTGAGAGTCATTGGACCCCAGTCTCACAAAATAACTGTCTACAGTCCTCTGTTTCTGTCTCACAAAATAGCTATCCACAGTCGTCTGTTTGTCTCACAAAATAACTGTCCACAATCGTCTGTTTGTCTCACAAAATAACTCCACAGTTGACTGTTTCTGTCTCACAAAATAACTGTCCACAGTCGTCTGTTTCTGTCTCACAAAATAACTGTCCACAATCGTCTGCGTCTCACAAAATAACTCCACAGTTGTCTGTTTCTGTCTCACAAAATAACTCCACAGTCGTCTGTTTCTGTCTCACAAAATAACTCCACAGTCGTCTGTTTCTGTCTCACAAAATAACTCCACAGTCATCTGTTTCTGTCTCACAAAATAACTGTCCACAATCGTCTGTTTGTCTCACAAAATAACTTCACAGTCGTGCGTTTCTGTCTCACAAAATAATTGTCCACAGTCGTCTGTTTCTGTCTCACAAAATAAATGTCCACAGTCATCTGCTTCTGTCTCACAAAATAACTGTCCACAGTCGTCTGTTTCTGTCTCACAAAATAACTGTCCACAGTCCTCTGTACATCCTGGCAAGCTCAACAAGTCTCACTCCAATCTCATACTTCTGTATTATTTCCTTCTTCACATCTATGGTGTTTCTCACTTTCTTTGCCACAGGGGTACTGCTAGCAAGTTTCTTTGGGCCCATGGCAGCTTATTTCACAGCCCCACAAGCACTAAACACAATTAAATAATCGTAAAATGTGTGAATGAGATCGCAGGTTAGTGTTCACTCAAGCATAAACAAAGCTAGACTGCTCACGGCGCCTGCGAGGGGACGCGGACAGAGAGGGCCAGCAGACAGGTCCCGTACCCGGCGGTCCAAATATAGGGGTGCGTTCGATAATAGGGACACAGTTTGTCCAAAAAAATGGTCTTACGTATTTTCGAAACGTTTGATATGTGATACGTTCGATTTTTGAGGTTCCACTGTACATTATTCCTTATGGGAACAAATTCATTTGGTAACGCCACTCGAACAGCCTTCTGGAATGAATTATGACCGAAACTCGAGGTACCACTGTAATTTATTTTTTTCTGCAGTATACAGATAATGTAGTTTACATGTAATGAAATATCGTTAAGCCCCAAAGAACGCCATTAGCGTGCAATACATTTCGGGTAATTGTGCATGTGAGATGCATATACTGTACATTCACTGAATGCAAACAGTAATTTTCCTAAAATATATTGAAAGCCTGAAGAATAACAGTCACAATACTGTGGCTGGAACGAGTCACAAATAAACTGCTCTTAGGAGAGAAAACTTGTGACAATATTTAGATCTGTCTTGGAACATTGCCAAGCGAGTTGACAATGGTCAATGGACAGACTGAGCTTAATATAATTGCCATTGGCCTGGAATGCATAAAGTTACCTGTTTATAGGCTCATGAAAGAATTGACATAATGCAACCTGTAACTAGTTGCCCAAACAGAAACAGATTCTATACCTTTCTTTCCTAAATGTTTTTTTAATCCTGTAATATATTTTCTTTCCAACCTAAGAAATCTGGTCTAAGATAGGGGCCACTGGGAAGATAATTCTCAGAACCACTAACAGACAAGATAACATTATTCCACAAGGGTCAGTTTAAGCCCATTGTTGTTCATAATTTACATTAAAGACCTTGATCCTTGATGAGAGAATAACAAATGACATGAGTAAATCTGTCAATAACACAAAATAGACCGTATAATAGATTCAAAGGAATATACCATTCAACTTCAAGATTTAGATAAGCTAAAGTCATGGTCTGAAAAATGGTAGAGACAGTTCAATGTACCCTAGATAAATGCAAAGTCCTAATGCTTGGGAATATAAATACATAACTCTAGAACTCACACTAAAAAAAACATAGAACTTGACCACACAGAATGTGAAAAGGACTTGGGAGTTATAGTAAGCAACAATCTAAAGCCAAGACAGCAGGGCCTAAGTGTTCTTAATAAGGCTTAATATATATCTTTGATACATACAAGAAGTACAGTACACGTATAAGTAATAAGAGTCCTGAGGTATTGCTACAGCTTGAAAATTCATTAGTATGGCCAAACTCAGATTATGTAATTCAGTATTGATCTAAATACTAAAGTATGGATATAAATGCATTAGAGAACATACAGAGAAGGATGACAAGATTGATTCACTGTTTAAGAAAAGTTTCATATGAAGATAGACTTAGAGCCCTGAACCTTCATTCTCTTATAAGGGAATGAAGGAAGACATCACTGAAATGTATAAATGGGAGAGGTAAGGCAAGTTGATAACTTCTTGGTTCTCTAAACCACTTATCTACATTCAGGTTAGGTAAGTTTGTCAGGAAACAGGACACACATTTCCTGACATGGGTCTTAGTCATACGATGACCCACAGCTGAAGCTTTTGGTCATCTGACCGAGGCCTTCTGCTGGCTTACCAGTTCACCTCTTTTAAAAATTATGTTATGATTATAACCATTAGATTATTATCAATTGTCCCCAATGGAAGATAGGTATAAATAATGGAGACAGAAGTAGGGTATTTAGGATATCCAACCAGAAAAAAATCAAAATAATAAATAAAAGTTGGATAAGTTTAGATTTAGAGAGCAAGTAGGAAAGTTTTGTTTCTCAGAGAGAATTGTAGAGAAGAGAACAATCTGCCAAGTAGGCTCATAGAAGCTAAATCATTAAGTAGCTTCAAAAATAGGCTAGACAAATACACAAGTTAAAAGGGTTGGATTTGAGGACTTAAGCATCATGGGTCTCAAGAACTATGGAAAAAAATGAAAACAGGTTGGATAAATATTTCAGTTAAGATTATAATAAGTTTATTTAGGCACAGGTACACATAAGTTACACAAATTTAGGCAACTACAATTATCATACAGTGTAAATTAATTAATTTATTACATTTAAGGACGGATCATATAGCATACAGGAATCCATTACGTTCAATCCAAGGTAGCAGAGGACAAATCCACTTCCTTATAATAATTATAAAATAAAATAATAAAAGAATAATAATGATAATTGTAATAATCTTTATTTCTACAAGTACCCATACTCGGGCCAAGCATCAAGGACCCCAACGGAAATAAGTCACTATTTTTTTTTTTTGGAGGGGGTTATCCTAAATAATTTACACCATATATGATAACTGTACTTATGTGTACCTGTGTCTGAATAAATTTACTAGAGAAGCCTCCCTTGAGGGGCAATGACTCACTAACCCATGACTCTGTTATTATGGGGGAGTGCTAAACCCGTGGGGATCATACAGCGCCTGGGTGTATATGGAAGTTATTCAGGCTCAATACAGGGAACTGGAGCACAGATCCATTTCCCTCGATCACGAGCCCCTCACCAGCATCAAGGAAGCCTCCCCCGAGGTGCCTGACTCACTAACCAGTGACTCAATCATGGGGAGCGCTAAACCCGTAGGGATTATACAGCTCCTGTAGGGATGGGGGGGATGGAATGAATCCAGGGAACTGGAGCACAGATCCAACTCCCCAGATCAAGAGCCCCTGACCAGCATCAAGGAAGCCTCCCTTGAGGGGGAACCTGTAACTCTAAGACTCACAAGATACTCAGTATTTTACTCACGAGTCCACAGGGTTTCCTTTCTGGTCTCTGCAGCCGTACCAATTAGATGTGTCTGGCGGGTCATTCCGGGTCATGCAGTTCCATATACAAAACGTGCCAAGGAAAATAATTAGGAAGATACCAATTGACCAGCAGTTCGCCATAGTGTTTGTTTACTGTGTGAGTGAAACTTCGACTCCCAGGGTTCACAACTCTACACTTTGTTTAATGTCTTTATTGGGCACTCCAATGTAAATAAAGGACCCAATGTAAATAAAGGACCAATGGAAATAAAGGACCCAATGTAAATAAAGGACCAATGGAAATAAAGGACCCAATGGAAATAAAGGATCCAATGGAAATAAAGGACCCAATGGAAATAAAGAACCCCAATGGAAATAAAGGACCCAATGGAAATAAAGAACCTCAATGGAAATAAAGAACCCCAATGGAAATAAAGAACCCCAATGGAAATAAAGAACCTCAATGGAAATAAAGAACCCCAATGGAAATAAAGAACCCCAATGGAAATAAAGAACCCCAATGGAAATAAAGAACCCCAATAGAAATAAAGAACCCCAATGGAAATAATGAACCCCATTAGAAATAAAGAACCCAATGGAAATAATGAACCCCAATAGAAATAAAGAACCCCAATGGAAAAAATGAACCCCATTAGAAATAAAGAACCCCAATGGAAATAAAGGACCCAATGGAAATAAAGAACCCCAATGGAAATAAAGAACCCCATTGGAAATAAAGAACCCCAATGGAAATAAAGAACTCCAATGGAAATAAAACCTCAATGGAAATATAGAACCCCAATGGAAATAAAGAACCCCAATGGAAATAATTAACCCCATTAGAAATAAAGAACCCCAATGGAAATAAAGGACCCAATGGAAATAAAGAACCCCAATGGAAATAAAGAACCCCAATGAAAATAAAGAACCCCAATGGAAATAAAGAACCCCAATGGAAATAAAGGAACCCAATGGAAGTAGGTCACTTTCTGACTTTATTGGGTTATCGTAGGTGCTCTACACATACTGCTATGTATGATAATCTATGTAACTGTATTTGTGTATACCTGAATAAACTTACTTACCCATGGTGTGGGCGGTAGCCAAAAAAGTTACAGAGGTACATAATAGGTCCAGGGACTGGACCCAAAGTTTGATAGCTGAAAATTACAAAGGTAATGAACCATTCACACGTCTACACCTGATCACAATTGCAATGAGTTATTAATGCAAATATTAGCCTTACAGTCAGCAAAGTCAGAGTATTTGTCCAGAATGGTTTGTAATATACCACTGTGGATAAAATACTTTGACATTTCTTAAACATTTCTGAGTGTGTTGTCTCTGAATTCATTAATTTTTTGTCACAGAGTAAACATGACAACGAAATATGGCACGTCCCAGGTTACACCTATACAATGTGGACAGGTGACAGGCAAAAGAGGGGGGGGGAAGGTTGGCCTGTACATTTGCAGTTTCACTTGTTTGCCACAGAAACTGCTAAAATGCCTCAATTGATGTAGTGGAAGTGTTAGCAGTAAAGAAACTGTCGGAGACCAAAACCTAGTTCATTGTGGTAGTCTACAAGCTCCGGATGATACATCCCAGCAATTCCAGGAAACGCTGTTAAAAATTTACCCACTGTCTGGTAAAATCTCTCCAGCTCCTGCATCCACATTTTTCCTTTGCTTTTTTCCTGGGGGATTTCTACTTAAGGCACCTAAAATGGAGTAATATAGCAAAATAATATTGTTGCAGTAATAACACAGTGAGGAAGCTCTGATGAAAAACTTCAACTACACGAGCTTATTAAAATTCTCTGCACAAAATTCATTTAAACAGCAAATAATAGAGCCATACTAGACTGGAGATACACAAGACCTCATCTTCACCTAACAATGATATCTCATTAAGAAATGTCCACCATATCAAAAACTATATACTCAAGATCACAACATATGAGGTTCAGACATATGTATGCGTGGTAGCCCAGACCGCTAATGAGATTAGTCACGAGGGTGCATTCACCAAATTCAACTTCAATACAAAAAACATAAAGTGGGACAAGTAAACCAAGTCCTAACCGATATACAGCTGGGAGATTACATAAGGCAACACAGACCCCCTAACGTATGCTAGAACAGCTATTAAACTTGGTGGCACTTCGATGGTTGCACAAGGTTATTCCTCTAAGAAATAGGAGGTGTAGATGTAAATAGAAAGAGACAGGCACTCCTTTTTCAGGCGACGGAAAAGAATAACAGGCGGCTAAAAAGAGGTCAATATATCTGAAATGCGTAGGGAGACAACTGGTCAAGAGACAATGGCAAGCTCGAACTCAAGCTAAAGGAATCTTATAGGAGTCAGAATCGCGGGAAGAAACCTAAAAGCCCATAAAAAAAATCGAAAGAAACCCAAAGTATTTCTTCTCCTTGGCCAAATCAAAGTCGAGAAACATCGTCGAGTATTGGGCCCCTACTTAAAAAAGATGGGTCGTACACAGATGACAGCAAGGAAATGAGTGAGCTACTCAAGTCCAATATGAAATCAGTTTTAGCAAGGCCGTGTCTAACCAGACTGAGTGTCGAAGATCAAATTATTCTTTTTATGAGAGCCACAAAATTTGTTTAAACTAAGCCTATCCGATGTTTCCTGACGCCAAATGGACTTCGAACAGGCGTAAATGGAAATGCCACATGCACTCTGCCCCAGGGGCCAGACTCATGGAACTCTGTGTTAATCAAGAATGCAAGAGCCCCTATCACGAGCCTTTTTCATCCTATGGAGAGGGAGCATGGACACGGGGTCGTCCACAGTTCTAAAAACAACAGAATAGCCCCACTCACAAAGGGGGCAGTAAAAGCAACAGCAAAGAACTACAGACGATAGCACTAAATCCCATATCATATAATCTTTGGAAGGGTCCCTAAGAGCAAGATCACCACCATCTAGAAAACCACATCTGTTTACCAACCAGGGCAACATCGGGGTTTTAGAACAAGGTCGCTCCTGTCTTGTCTCAACTATTGGTCACATACGACAAGGTCCTTATAATGCATAGAAGTAAAAAGAATGCAGATGTATGATATTTACGACTTTGTAAAAGCTTGACAAGTGTGACCATGGCGTAATGGCACAAATGCGTGCTATTGGAATAAACAGGAAAAGTCGGTCGATGGATCTATATAAGTGCTTCTCGCTCATATGCGTATTCTACTACAAGATTGATGGACTGAAACACATCGACTCAAGGTGAGGGACTGTTACCTCATTCTCCTTCTGTTTCTTCAAGTTTCTCCTACGTATGGACTGATGAAGCCACTGTGTGGCGATAAACGTTTCCTCAATAAAGTTACCAAGAGTGCCAATGTGTCTAATTTATAAGGGAATATCTTAAAATCACTCACCATTTTTGACTGGGATTAATGTGTCATGTACGGGACCCCCCCCCTTTTTGCCTAATTTATGAAAAATTTACTGTAGCCAGAATTTAAACATATATTAGACAGCTTATATGAGGTTTCCTGGAGTTGTCCTGTCCTGTCGCCTGATATCTCATGTTAGCAGGAATGCACATCCAATAATTTCGCCTCCTATTTGAGAGGTGTCAGGCCCAATTTTAACCTCTAAGAGCACGATAATTCTTCCCATTACACAATGTCTGTTACTCCAATTAAACAAACAATGGGATGTCCTTCTGCGCAGGCAGACTCAGTTTCCCATTTTGATAACATACTTCTTTTAAAAAATACATATTACTGGAGTTTACTGGAGAGAGTTCCGGGGTCAACGCCCCCGCGGCCGGTCTGTGACAGGCCTCCTGGTGGATCTGGCCTGATCAACCTGGCTGTTGCTGCTGGCTGCACGCAACCAAGTACGAGCACAGCCCGGCTGATAGGAACAGACTTTAGGTGCTTGTCAGTGCCAGCTTGAAGACTGCCAGGGGTCTGTTGTAATCCCCCTTATGTGTGCTGGGGGCGTTGAACAGTCTCGGCCCCTGACACTTATTGTGATGGTCTCTTAACGTGCTAGTGACCCCCCTGCTTTTCATTGGGGGGATGGTTGGCAATCGTCTGCCAAGTCTTTTGGCTTTCGTAGTGAGTGATTTTCGTGTGCAAGTTCGGTACTAGCCCTCTAGGATTTTCCAGGTGTATATAATCATGTATCTCTCCCCTCCTGCGTCCAGGGAATACAGGTTTAGAAACCTCAGCGCTCCAGTAATTGAGGTGTTTTATCTCGTTATGCGCGACGTGAAAGTCTCTGTACATTTTATAGGTCGGCAATTTTCAACCTGCCTTGAAAGGTACTGTTAGAGTGCAGCAATATTCCTGCCTTGATAAGAATCAAGTGACCTGAAGAGTGTTCATCATGGGACTTGGCCGCCCTAGTTTTGAAGGTTTCTCATTATCCCATCCTTGTCATTTTCTAGCAGATCGCGATTGAACAATGTTATGGTCCTTGAAGGTGAGAGCCTCCGGACATATTATCACTCCAGGTCTTTGGACGTTGTGTTTGCTCTATTTCGTGGCCAGAATTTGTTTTGTACATCTGATGAAAGATTTAATTTCTCATGTTTACAATATCTAGTAATTGGAAATTTCTCATCGTTGACTTCATATTGCTTTCTGCAGCCCACTGAAAAGATTTGGGTTGATGTCCGCCTGGAGCTTGACAGTGTCTGCAATGGGAAGACATGTCATGCTGATTCGGGTGTCATCTGCAAGGAAGACATGGTGCTGTGGCTGACATCCTTGTCTATGTCGGATATGAGATGGGACAAGATGGGAGCGAGAACTGTGCCTTGTGGAAAACAGAGCTTATTCACCGTAGCTGCCTCGGACTTTACTTGTTGACGGGACTACTCTCTGTGTTCTGTTAGTGAGGAATTGTAGATCCATCGACCCCGACTTTTCCTGTTATCCCTTTAGCACGCATTTTTGTTGCGCTATACGCCAAGGTCACACTTGTCGAAGGCTTTTTTACAAAGTCTGTATATATTACATCAGCATTCTTTTTTGTCTTCTAGTGCGTTTTAGGACCTGTCGTAGTATTCAAGAGTGTGACAGACAGGAGCGACCTGTGCTTAACCCATGTTGCCCTGGGTTGTGTTATACTGTAGGGGCATTATTTACCTATAAACTTACCGTAATTTCCGGAAATATATCAGTATTTTCCACATTTAGTATACATCTGGTGTTGTGATTTAAGACCTGCCAAAGTACTTGTAACCCAGACGGAGCCGGCCAATAGTGACATCCATAGTGTCTGTTATTATGTTGGATGAACCATAGACATGTGGCTCCTCCTGCTTGATAGATGGACTGAACAGGTGTCAGTCTCCTTGACTGGTGTCAGTCTCCTTGATTGGTGCCGTCTCCTTGACAGGTAGTCGTCTCCTTGACTGGTGCCAGTCTCCTTGAATGGTGTCCAGTCTCACTTGCCTGGTGCCAGTCTTCTTGACTGGTGCAGTCTCCTTGATGGTGTCAGTCTCCTTGACTGGTGCCAGTCTTCTTGACTGGTGTCAGTCTCCCTGGTCTTAGGTCAATTAAGTCAGTTAAGTTCTTTTTATCGTTCTCAAAGCTATCTGACAGTCCAAGATTGTAAATCTACTCCTCTTTGAATGCATATATAAACTTAAGCCAATTCATTCAGTGTATCATGCATCTGAAGACCAAACAGATGGAATCCACATCATGTGCACTCTGACTTCTGGTCCCAGTCCTACCATACACTGTGTCTGTCTTCTGACACAAGGTATGACACTGTCCACAAGTCCTCCATACTCTGTGTTTCTGGCCTTCTGACACAAGTATGACACACTGTCCACAGTCTACATACCTGCTATGTCTGGGGTCTTCTGACAAAGTATGACCACTGTCCACAGTCCTACCATACCTGTGTCTGGCTTCTGACACAAGGATGACACTGTTCCACAGTCCTACCATACTGTGTCTGGCTTCTGACACAAGTATGACAACACTGTCCCACAGTCATTCATTACCTGTGTCGGCTCTGACCACAAGTATGACCTGTCCACAGTCCTACCATACCTGGGTCTGGGCTTCTGACACAAAGTATGGACACACTGTCCATAGTCCTACATACTGTGTTCTGGTTCTGGACACAAGTATGACCTGTCCACAAGTCTTTCCATACCTGTGTCTGGCTTCTGAACACAAGTATGACACAACTGTCCACAGTCCTATCCGTTCCTGTGTCTGGCTTCTGACACAAGTTGACACACTGTTCCACAGTCCTACCGTACCTGTGTCTGGCTTATGGACACAAGTATGACACACTGTCCACAGTCTACCTACCTGTGTCTGGCTTTGACACAAGATGACACACTGTCCCCCCCCCCCCAACAGTCCTACCATACCTGTGTCTGGCTTCTGACACAAAGTATGACACACTGTGCGCATGTCCTACCATACCTGTGTCTGGCTTCTGACACAAGTATGACACACTGTCCACAGTCCTACCATACCTGTGTCTGGCTTCTGACACAAGTATGACACACTGTCCACAGTCCTACCATACCTGTGTCTGGCTTCTGACACTAGTATGCACTGTCCAAAGTCCTACCATACCTGTGTCTGTCTTCTACACAGTATGAACACACTGTCACACATCCGACCATTACCTGTGGTCTGGCTTCCTGACACAAGTTGACACACTGTCCACAGTCCTACCATTACTGTGTCTGGCTTCTGACACAAAGTATGAACACACTGTCCACATTCCTACCATACCTGTGTCTGTCTTCTGACACAAGTATGACACAGTTTATACTTCAGGAGTTGAGAGCATTTATGGGTGACAGAGAATCAGTTACAATTAGTATCAACCTTAGATACATAGTCGCATTTGAGAGCAAGGATGCAAAGAGTTCTGTTTGAAGGGTAAGATGCCCAGTTATTGAACAGAGCTAACTTCTTCAGTGAAACCTCGACTCTCAGGGTTCAGAACCTAAGTTTATTCAGGTATACACAAATACAGTTACATAGATTATCATACATAGACTGTAGGCATACTATCGAAGATACGGTACTATGTTCCACAGTCAGCCCTCCTGGCCCTATATCACTCACTTATTTGCCCCTGTCTCACCTATGGAATTTGTGCATGGGGCTCAACAACAATTAACCATCTCAGACCACTAATTACCCAACAAAAGGCTGCAGTCAGAATGATAACAAATTCCCACTACAGCAGCACAACTCCACAATATTCAAAACTCTAAACCTATCACCATACAAACACATCCATACTTTTTATTGCACCTACTACATCAATGACACTTAACATCTGACATAAACCCTCCCCTCAAACATCTTACCAACCTCAACAGAACCACATGTGACCATAACACAATGGACACAGATTCACTCTTTGATGTTCCTCGTGTACATACTCCGCTTTGCAAATAACTCAGTGCACATAGCACTAAATTCGGTTCCTGACCAGACGGGCTGTGGCTCGTACGCTGGTTTGCGTGCAGCCAGCAGCAACAGCCTGGTTGATCAGGCTCTGATCCACCAGGAGGCCTGGTCACAGACCGGGCCGCGGGGGCGTTGACCCCCGGAACTCTCTCCAGGTAAACTCCAGGTAAACATAAAAGGCCCTAAAATCTGGAATTCATTACCTGTAAATATAAAAGAATCACTGTTTATAAATTCAAGTCTCTTCTCAAAGATCACTTACTCACCCAAAACCAAATAAATACTGAATAATTGTCTCTTATAAATTGTATATCTTAAATGTTTCTCATAACTGTATCACAGAAATATTTAACCTGAGACCCAATCAAACTTTGTTATTTTTTAATTACATTACCTAACAGAATACTCCATTCTACTGAATGTTACAGCAATGCATGCAACCATATGACCTGTCTTTGTAATACTCACTAGAGCAGTGGTTTCCAAACTGGGGGTAAATTACCCCCTGGGGGTAATTTAACCATTTTTGGGGGGTAATGGAGGGGTGACAGAAAAAAAGTTATGAATTCTGAAAATCAAGAAAACAATGCGGTACCCGGTATGAGGATTATTGTTAACTTTGTCTTAGTGTATAAAGTTGTAAAGTATAACCTATTATAAGTAAGTAATTAAAGTTAACCAAATAAAATAAAACATCAAAAACTAATATACAGTATTAGAAAAAGAAGAAATATAAAGCTAAGTGTGTGGAACCCAAAAGTATTTTGACAAGTATGCTTCTGGACATAAAAATATGTCACTCAGTAGCCCAGATCGACCTGTCCTGTATGCGTCACCACTTCCTGAGGCTGCTCTATTGTCACACTGTCAGTTTATCTGTGGGCATCAGCGAGGTAGACATATGTGGTTATGTATGTGTACTGCACTGTGCAGTATATAGTTAGTATTTACCCACTGTTACTGTGAATTTGTAGCTATATTAAAATTTTTTTATATATTGTATGTGTGGTTCTTACGTTTTCAATGGTTTTGCTAGGATAGCAGAGTATACGAGCTTGTATACGTTCACGTTTTAAGAATATTTATCAATAGTTAGTTAGTTTATATATGTTTTTTATGCACCCCATTCCCATCCTGGGGGCGGTAGTCAAAAGATTCAGGGTACATAATTGGTCCAGGGACTGGACTCAAGTTTTGATAGCTGAGCAAGTTACAGAGGTTTAATTCACATTTACCAAAGGTAATGAACTCACAAATTACAAAGGTAATGAACTGGGTAGGTCTAGTCACAATCCATGTCAAGTTACAAAGGTATTTACAGATTACAGAGGTTACGTATATGGGCCAGGGGACTGGGCCCAAAGTTTGGATGGCTGAACTAGGTACAAAGGTAATGAAGCACAATTTACAAAGGTAATGAATACTGTAAGAATGGTTACTTACGTTTATACAGGCTACCCATCATGAACAAATTATAGAGTAATGAGCAATTCTCACTTCCACACCCGGTCACAACTGTAGTGTGGGTTATTGGTGCAAATATTGATTGTTGAGACACAACACACACACACACACACACAAACCACACATACAAATTCACCACCACACTCAACACACATAAACAACACACAACAACACAACACACCACACAACCACACACACACATCACACACACACACACACACAAACACACACACACACACACACACACATAAACACACACAAACCCCCCCCCTACACACACCAAACACAACACACATACCAAACTCATCACACACACGCACACACATCATACCGGTGAAGGAAAAGAAAAAAAAAAAGGCCAACCGGTTGAAGAGGCGGGGTCAGGAGCTTAGACTCGACCCCTGCAACCAAAAATTAGTTGTGTACAAATAGGTGATGTACACACACACACCCAACTCATAACACACACACACACTCATACACACACCAGACACTCATACACATACCGCGCACACAAACACACACACAAACCACACACACACACACACACACACACACACACACTCACCACACCACACACACACACACACACTCACTCACACACACACACACACACACACCACACACAAGCACTGGACAAGCACCAAGTCAGTTCCTGATCAGCCGGGACTGTGGCTCGTACAGTTGGTTTGGTGCAGCCAGCAGCAACAGCCGACCGGTTGGTTTGATCAGGTCTCCTGGATCCACCAAGTGAGGCCTGGTAACAGACCGGGCCGCGGGGCGTTGACCCCCGGGAACTTCTCCAGGTAAACCACACAGGAGCTTGGACTCGACCCCTGACAAATCTCAACTAGGTGAATGCAACACCACACCAACACACACACACACACCACACACACACACACACACACACACACACACACACACACACACACACACACACATGCACAATGACACATGCACACATGCCACACATGTGGTAATGCTTTATTTACACTGCAAAGTCAGGGTATTCTCACCAGAATGGTCCTGTATTATACCAATGTGGTTAAAATACTTTGCCATTCTTGAATTTTGAGTGAGTTGTTTTCTAAATTCATTAATTTTATCACACTCCAGTACATTAATGACGCGAGGTGTGACATAGTCCATCTGGAAAGTATATATCATTTCGTTTGGTCTACATCTGGTGGTGTGTGATTTAACCTGCCTTAGATACTTGTAACCAAAGCGGAGCCGGGCAGTAGTGACATCAAGAGTCTGCTTATTTTGTTGGATGCACCATAGACATGTGGTTCTCCTGCATGATAGAATGATGGATAGATGACTCACTGTGTCAAATCTTCCCTGAGCATTAAGTACATAAAATTCAGTTGAAGTTCTTTTCGGTATTATTGTTCTCAAACTACTACCTGTCAAGCCAAGGGATTGTTATCTACTCCCTTCTTAGAAAGTATACAGCTTAGCCAATTATCAGTTCTATCATGGCATCTGATGACCAATGTGAGATGGAATCCACAGCATGTGCACTCTGACTCCACTGTCCACAATCCTGCCATACCTGTGTCTGGCTTCTGACACAAGCATGCCACAATTTATGCTTAATGAGTTGAGAGCATTTATGGATGACAGAGAATCAGTTACAATTAAACTGTCAATCTTTGATACATAGATGCATTTCAGTGCAAGGAGTATGGCAAACAGTTCTGTCTGAAGGGTAGAGGCCCAATTATTGATGCGTGCTCCAATTTCTTTAAGAGAGCCATCACTCTGTACGACAACAGCAGCACTACCAGCTGCACCAGTGGATCAACACGGCCACTTGATACTGGAGTTCCGCAGGGAAGTGTCCTTGGTCCCCTGCTCTTCCTCGTTTACATCAATAATCTTCCAAATGTATCCCAACACCTGAAACCCATTCTCTTTGCTGACGACATGACTTATGTCATCTCTCACCCTAATCTTGCCACACTCAACACCATTGTTAGTGAGGAGCTGCTCAAAATATCGACTTGAATGACAGCCAATAAACTTACACTTAACACTGACAAAACCTACTATATTATGTTTGGTAGCAGAGCAGGTGTTGCGCAACTTAACATTAAGATCGACAACACTCTAATTGCCAGACATAATGAGGGCAAATTCCTAGGCCTATACCTCGACAACAACCTGAATTTCAGCACCCATATCCAACACATAACAAAAAAAGTATCCAAAACGATTGGGATCCTCTCCAAGATACGATACTATGTGCCGCAAAATGCCCTTCTCACACTACACCATTCACTCATTTATCCATACTTCACCTATGCTATTTGTGCTTGGGGATCAACTGCAGCAATACACCTAAAGCCAATAATTCAACAAAAAGCCGCAATAAGAATAATCACTAAACTCCATCCCTGGCAACACCCCCCCCCCCCACTCTTCAATCTACATATACAGACCTTAAATTCCAATATTAACCTTGACCTAAAATGCTTTCTTGATAGTTGTGACAGGACCCACAGGCATAACACCAGGCACAAACATCTCTACGACATTCCCCATGTCCGACTAAACCTTTACAAAAATTCAATGTATGTCAAAGGCCCTAAAATTTGGAAAACCCTTCCTGAAAACTGCAACTGCAGACACATGAATCACCTTCAAAACTACTGTTAGAAAACATCTTATCTCTCTGATACACCCCGTCAACTAACTACATAAAAACCATCTGGTGGTTCACACTTACACTCACTCACCCATTTGACCATAAACAGAAATATCAATCTTAATTTTAAAATAATGATTCCTAACTAGTCATAAATTTGCCTGTGATATTCCAATATAGAAACTGTATTGTGCCAAAACAAAAGCATTCACATTTCTAAACTCACAAACTAGTATTTGTCACTTAGTATTTATTCACTTAGTGTGGAAATTTATTTGGTCCTTAAAGTTCCACAGGACAGATACGGCATACAAAGGGGTCCCAGCCTAGCCGTAATGGAACGGCTGAGCTGGGTGGCCCTTAAAACCCACCCAAACAAAAAGCGTTCTCCCCAAACATAAACACATTTCTTTCCCCAGGTTGGTGCGGTTGGTAAGCTTATTTAAGTTATAGATTTACCCTTCAGGGAAGGAGTAGGTAGTTTTGCTGGTAGTACACTAATATTAGGATCATTGAGGCAACTGTAGATAATAATAATGTAGACCTAAGACCTTAACATAGGTATATAGGTAGTAATAGGCCGATAATGTAGGCAAACACTAGGTTAAGTTAGCTAGGGAGAACTGGCAGCCCTTGCTTGAATGACGAGGCGCTGGTCTCAAAGACACAATAGCGTCCTTCTTAAGACAGACACCAACTGGACAAGACATGCCGTGATCAGCAGACAGCACCCCCATGTGTCTTCACATTTCAGACCTAGGGAAATCTGGTAGAGGCACCTCGATGTACCGTAGATGACCTCCGTCAGGCCCATACAGTAAGACAAGACCTCCACTTCATCTCATAGATTTCTGGCCAGTGTCTGGGGAGAATTGTGAGTGAGTTTGATCTGTGGGCCCGGTGTGCAGCAGGCAGTGCATGCCCAGTAAGTACCAGTGTCTCTTGGAAGTCTGGAAGCTAGTGTCCATGTCTGCATAGTTATACTAGGGAATACATACCCTCTTGGATATAGGAATTTCTGAGGTGCAGGCAGGTCACTAATAACGATTGAATATTGCAAGAATTAAGGCTCCCGGTTGCACGTGGTTTCTGAGGGGAAGTCCAAAGTGGCTAAGGCTAAGCTTAGGGAAGTTGAAGAACAGGATATATGCTGCAACACCAAGTAAGTTAGTCCCTTATACGTGCATGCAGGCGAGTTTCTTGCAACATCAATCATTTGTGAAAATCTGTCCTATAAGCCACTTGTGAGGCTGAGGTACCCACCTCAGAACTCGGTGTCAACAGAGTTTGCCAGGGTAGGCGACTCACTTGGAGGCAGTCCACACAAATTTTCACACTTAGTATTTAGTCAACTTACTCCACAATTTGTTATAATTTAGGGTTACGAATTAATAATCTAAGTTTGCCCGAAATGCCTAGCCATGCTAGGTGTTCTAGTGGCCCCCTCTGTAATTAGTATTTTACTATATGTAAACCACATGATAACCAAAATCTGTAAACCCTGCATTGTAATCCTTATAGAGAATAAACTTTGATTGATTAATTGATTGATTGATAGAACCGCAGACACATTCATCACCTTCAAAAGTACCGCTAGAAAAACATCCCCTGAT
>NC_069464.1:10373704-10396204 GCF_026875155.1 Cherax quadricarinatus
TTAAATTTATTATTTCATGGCACCCGAGGAACTTTTGAGTGGGCCTATCTTGTCCTGATTTACTTCTTAGGTTAGGTTCGGTTAGGTTAAGTTAGGTTATGTTAGGTAAGGTTAGGTTGTGTTAGGTTAGGATAAGTTAGGTTAGGTTAGGCTAGGTTAGGTAAGGTTAGGTTAGGGTAGGTTAGGTAAGGTTAGGTTAGGTAAGGTTAGGTTAGGGTAGGTTAGGTAAGGTTAGGTTAGGTAAGGTTAGGTTAGGTTAGGTAAGGTTAGGTTAGGTTATGTTAGGTTAAGTTAGGTTAGGGTAGGTTAGGTTAGGTAAGGTTAGGTTAGGTAAGGTGTGTTGTGTGTGTGTGAATATCTTGGTTACAGTGATTTTAGTGGATTTGAGATGCATTTGTGGATGTGAAATGTGATTTTTTTTTGTGTGTGTGTTCAGAAGAGGTGTGTTGGGAGATGGGTGAGTGAATGTGAAGAAATGCGGGTGAGATGGAGAGGGGTATGGGGAGGGTTGTAATTAGAAATATGGAGAGATTTTACTGAATATAAAGGTAATGTGTGAATATTTTAAAAAGAAATTATAGAATTGAAAAGTTATGATATATTGGAAAAAGAATGGAGGGGGTGTTGAAAACATATCGCAATAGTTGGGTAGTTGATGCGAGTATAATATTAATTTATGTGGATACAAGGAGATGGGTATGGAGAGGATTTTATTAGAATTTTAGTAGTAAAAAGAAGGGGAAAAAAAATGTGAATAAATTGGTAATTGATGAGGGATGTGGGTAATGTAGTCGAATTAGAGATACCGAAAAAAGATGATATAAGTGGGTTGTGATGAAATTAGTTTAAAAAACGATATTTCAAAGGTGTTTTGAAGGTGTTCAAGGGTGTTTTGATTGAATTCAGCGGTGTTTTAGTAGTAATCAGTGGTGTAATTGGGAGTACTCAAATAGTGTTTTTGGAAATGTTCAAAGGTGTTCAAAGGTGTTCAAGAGTGTTTTGAAGGTGTTCAAGGGTGTTTGAAGGTGTTGAAGGGTGTTTTGAGTGTGTTCAAGGGTGTTTGAAGGTGTTGAAGGGTGTTTTGATTGAATTCAGCGGTGTTTTAGTAGTATTCAGTGGTGTAATTGGGAGTACTCAAATTGTGTTTTTTGGAAGTGTTTCAGTGTTGATTGGAAATGTTCAAAGGTGTTTTTGAAAAGTGTTCAAGAGTGTTTTGAAGGTGTTCAAGGGTGTTTGAAGGTGTTGAAGGGTGTTTTGATTGAATTCAGCGGTGTTTTAGTAGTAATCAGTGGTGTAATTGGGAGTACTCAAATAGTGTTTTGGAAATGTTCATGGGTGTTGTGGGATGTGGGTGTTGTTGTCGAACTAGAGATACGAAAAAAGATGTTATAAGTGGGTTGTTGTTGGGACTTTTTCTGATGTAGTGTGTCCCCTTATTAACTTTAATGAACTAAAAGGGTTAAAACGAGAAAAAAATGGGGGGTGTGGGTGTTGTGACTTTCTGATGAAATTAGATAAAACGAGAAAAAAATTGTGGGTGTTGTGGGTTGTGGGTGTTGTGGGATGTGGGTGTTGATCTTAGTTTATGGTGATTTTGGTGGTGTTTTGAGTGTATTCAGTGGTGTTTTAGTATTCAGTGGTGTATTTGGGAGTACTCAAATGGTGTTTTTGGAAGTGTTTCAGTGTTGTTTGGAAATGTTCAAAGGTGTTCAAAGGTGTTTTGAGTGTGTTCAAAGGTGTTTTGAAGGTGTTCAAAGGTGTTCAAAGGTGTTTTGAAGGTGTACAAATGATTATGAGAGTGTTTTTGGGGGTGTTCAAAGTAAAGTGTTTGAGTTAGTTTTTGTGACTTTTTTTTTCTGATGTATTGTGTCCCCTTAATAACTTTAATGAACTAAAAGGGTAAAAACGAGAAAATGCCTAGTCTGGAGACTGAGGGATGAGTTGTAATTTAATGAAAGTGCAGATAAATTAGAGATGTAAAATCTTATTTGGGAGTACTCAAATAGTGTTTTGGAAATGTTCAAAGGTGTTTTGAGTGTGTTCAAATGTTGTTTTTGAAGGTGTTCAAGGGTGTTTTGAAGGTGTTCAAGGGTGTTTTGAAGGTGTTCAAAGGTGTTTTGAGGTTATTCAAAGGTGTTTTGAGTGTGTTCAAATGATTATGAGAGTGCTTTGAAGGTGTTTTGAAGGTGTTCAAGGGTGTTTATGTGAGTATTCAAAGGTGTTTTTTGAAGGTGTACAAATGATTATGAGAGTACTTATGAAGGTGTTCAAATGATGTGCAAGAGTATTTATGAAGGTGTTCTGGGAGTATTCAGAGGTGATTTGGGGGTGTTCGAATGATGTTTTTTTGGAGTATTTCAGTGTTGTTTGGAAATGTATAAAGGTATTTTTGTGAGTATTCAAATGATTTATGAGAGTGTTTTGAAGATGTTCAAAGTAAAAGTGCGTATTTAACTTCGTAATATGTAAAATTGTGAGTAGTGAATTTAACGAAAGTGGATGTAAGCGATGTGGTGACTTTCTGATGCATGTGTCCCCTTATTAACTTTAATGAACTAAAAGGGTTAAAACGAGAAAAATTGGGGGGTTATGAGTGAAAATTGTGAGGTGTTGGTTGGAGTGTGAGGGTTTGGGAGGGTGGGTAAAAGGGTAGACAAGATTCAACCTGTGTGCGCGGTCATCACGTGACGTCACTGACATAGGGGGCGACCTGATTCAACCTGTGTGCGCGTGACGTCACTGACCGCCGAGTAAACACCCTTCTTAGTTCATTTGACTTAATGAGCGGAAACTTTTAGTTCATTTTAAAATAATAAGGGGAAGATGTTTAGACCTGTAGTAAGCATGCCCCCATAGGAGGAGTCTATTTTGAATGCTTACCCCCAGAGGGGATATTCCAAAAACTTTGATCCGAGGAATTTCGAAAACCCCATAGGGGAGAATCCAAAAACCTGGATCCAAGGAGATCATAAGAAAAAAAATTCGAGGCGCGGGGGCGATCCGGATGACGCTGCAGAAGGCGCAGCAGAAGGCGCGGGCGGGGGTCGCGAAGGGCGGGCGCGCGGGCGGGCTCGCGGGCGGGCGCGCGGGCGGGGCGCGCGGGGCGCGGCGCGCGGGCGGGCGCGCAGGCGGGCGCGCGGCGCGATGGTGGGGTCGCGAGGCGGGGGGGTCGTGGAGGGTGGGGGTATTGGTTGGGGGGGTCAAGGGTGAGGTAGTCTCGAGGGCGAGGTCAAGGTCAAAACCGGAAGTAACACCTAGGTGTGAAAAGGTGACCCTCCAGCTGCTGGTCCTAGACCGGATACCTCGCTCAGTGGAAGGCCCAACCGGAAGTTCCTCGCTCTGTGGAAGGCCCAAACCGGAAGTTCCTCGCCCAGGGAAAGGCCCAACCGGAAGTTCCTCCCCCAGTGGAAAAATCGACTACTTATGGTATTGCATCCTATATTAGGCTGATGTAATTAATTTAAGAAGTGTATCGCCGCTTTCATGATTGATTCGCCGGTACTCTCCCGGTCCGGGTCTTTTCTGGATGGGGACCCGCCTTGTCTCCCTGTAGTGAGAGTGTCTGAGACCTATGTCTGTTATGGGAGTGTCTGAGACCTATGTCTGTTATGGGAGTGTCTGAGACCTATGTCTGTTATGGGAGTGTCTGAGACCTATGTCTGTCATGGGAGTGTCTGAGACCTATGTCTGTTATGGGAGTGTCTGAGACCTATGTCTGTTATGGGAGTGTCTGAGACCTATGTCTGTTATGGGAGTGTCTGAGACCTATGTCTGTTATGGGAGTGTCTGAGACCTATGTCTGTCATGGCAGTGTCTGAGTCCTATGTCTGTCTTGGGAGTGTCTGAGACCTATGTCTGTTATGGGAGTGTCTGAGACCTATGTCTGTTATGGGAGTGTCTGAGACCTATGTCTGTCATGGGAGTGTCTGAGTCCTATGTCTGTCTTGGGAGTGTCTGAGACCTATGTCTGTTATGGGAGTGTCTGAGACCTATGTCTGTCTTGGGAGTGTCTGAGACCTATGTCTGTCTTGGGAGTGTCTGAGACCTATGTCTGTTATGGGAGTGTCTGAGACCTATGTCTGTCTTGGGAGTGTCTGAGACCTATGTCTGTCATGGAAGTGTCTGAGACCTATGTCTGTCATGGGAGTGTCTGAGACCTATGTCTGTCATGGGAGTGTCTGAGACCTATGTTATGGGAGTGTCTGAGACCTATGTCTGTCATGGGAGTGTCTGAGACCTATGTCTGTCATGGGAGTGTCTGAGACCTATGTCTGTCTTGGGAGTGTCTGAGACCTATGTCTGTCTTGGGAGTGTCTGAGACCTATGTCTGTCTTGGGAGTGTCTGAGACCTATGTCTGTCATGGGAGTGTCTGAGACCTATGTCTGTTATGGGAGTGTCTGAGACCTATGTCTGTCTTGGGAGTGTCTGAGACCTATGTCTGTCTTGGGAGTGTCTGAGACCTATGTCTGTCTTGGGAGTGTCTGAGACCTATGTCTGTCATGGGAGTGTCTGAGACCTATGTCTGTCTTGGGAGTGTCTGAGACCTATGTCTGTCTTGGGAGTGTCTGAGACCTATGTCTGTCATGGGAGTGTCTGAGATCTATGTCTGTCTTGGGTGTCTGAGACCTATGTCTGTCTTGGGAGTGTCTGAGACCTATGTCTGTCTTGGGAGTGTCTGAGACCTATGTCTGTCTTGGGAGTGTCTGAGACCTATGTCTACCTGGAGTCTACCTGGAGAGAGCTTCGGGGGCCAATGCCCCCGTGGCCCGGTCTGTGACCAGGCCTCCTGGTGGATCAGCGCCTGATCAACCAGGCTGTTGCTGCTGGCTGCACGCAAACCAACGTACGAGCCATAGCCCGGCTGATCAGGAACTGACTTTAGGTGCTTGTCCAGTGCCAGCTTGAAGACTGCCAGGGGTCTGTTGGTAATCCCCCTTATGTGTGCTGGGAGGCAGTTGAACAGTCTCGGGCCCCTGACACTTATTGTATGGTCTCTTAACGTGCTAGTGACACCCCTGCTTTTCATTGGGGGGATGGTGCATCGTCTGCCAAGTCTTTTGCTTTCGTAGTGAGTGATTTTCGTGTGCAAGTTCGGTACTAGTCCCTCTAGGATTTTCCAGGTGTATATAATCATGTATCTCTCCCTCCTGCGTTCCAGGGAATACAGGTTTAGAAACCTCAAGCGCTCCCAGTAATTGAGGTGTTTTATCTCCGTTATGCGCGCCGTGAAAGTTCTCTGTACATTTTCTAGGTCGGCAATTTCACCTGCCTTGAAAGGTGCTGTTAGAGTGCAGCAATATTCCAGCCTAGATAGAACAAGTGACCTGAAGAGTGTCATCATGGGCTTGGCCTCCCTAGTTTTGAAGGTTCTCATTATCCATCCTGTCATTTTTCTAGCAGATGCGATTGATACAATGTTATGGTCCTTGAAGGTGAGATCCTCCGACATAATCACTCCCAGGTCTTTGACGTTGGTGTTTCGCTCTATTTTGTGGCCAGAATTTGTTTTGTACTCTGATGAAGATTTAATTTCCTCGTGTTTACCATATCTGAGTAATTGAAATTTCTCATCGTTGAACTTCATATTGTTTTCTGCAGCCCACTGAAAGATTTGGTTGATGTCCGCCTGGAGCCTTGCAGTGTCTGCAATGGAAGACACTGTCATGCAGATTCGGGTGTCATCTGCAAAGGAAGACACGGTGCTGTGGCTGACATCCTTGTCTATGTCGGATATGAGGATGAGGAACAAGATAGGAGCTAGTACTGTGCCTTGTGGAACAGAGCTTTTCACCGTAGCTGCCTCGGACTTTACTCTGTTGACGACTACTCTCTGTGTTCTGTTAGTGAGGAAATTATAGATCCATCGACCGACTTTTCCTGTTATTCCTTTAGCGCGCATTTTGTGCGCTATTACGCCATGGTCACACTTGTCGAAGGCTTTTGCAAAGTCTGTATATATTACATCTGCATTCTTTTTGTCTTCTAGTGCATTTAGGACCTTGTCGTAGTGATCCAGTAGTTGAGACAGACAGGAGCGACCTGTTCTAAACCCATGTTGCCCTGGGTTGTGTAACTGATGGGTTTCTAGATGGGTGGTGATCTTGCTTCTTAGGACCCTTTCAAAGATTTTTATGATATGGGATGTTAGTGCTATTGGTCTGTAGTTCTTTGCTGTTGCTTTACTGCCCCCTTTGTGGAGTGGGGCTATGTCTGTTGTTTTTAGTAACTGAGGGACGACCCCCGTGTCCATGCTCCCTCTCCATAGGATGGAAAAGGCTCGTGATAGGGGCTTCTTGCAGTTCTTGATGAACACAGAGTTCCATGAGTCTGGCCCTGGGGCAGAGTGCATGGGCATGTCTGAGACCTATGTCTGTCATGGGAGTGTCTGAGACCTATGTCTGTCTTGGGAGTGTCTGAGACCTATGTCTGTTATGGAAGTGTCTGAGACCTATGTCTGTCTTGGGAGTGTCTGAGACCTATGTCTGTCTTGGGAGTGTCTGAGACCTATCTCTGTTATGGGAGTGTCTGAGACCTATGTCTGTCTTGGGAGTGTCTGAGACCTATGTCTGTTATGGAAGTGTCTGAGACCTATGTCTGTCTTGGGAGTGTCTGAGACCTATGTCTGTCTTGGGAGTGTCTGAGACCTATCTGTTATGGGAGTGTCTGAGACCTATGTCTGTCTTGGGAGTGTCTGAGACCTATGTCTGTCTTGGGGGTGTCTGAGACCTATGTCTGTCTTGGGAGTGTCTGAGACCTATGTCTGTCTTGGGAGTGTCTGAGACCTATGTCTGTTTTGGAAGTGTCTGAGACCTATGTCTGTTATGGAAGTGTCTGAGACCTATGTCTGTTATGGAAGTGTCTGAGACCTATGTCTGTTATGGAAGTGTCTGTGACCTATGTCTGTCATGGGAGGAGGTACAAGTACCTCAGCTTCGGGACCAAGTGTCCCCAGGCCTAGCCACAGTCCCCGCCCTCAAGGGGCTCGTAGGCCTCTGGTCTGCCATCTTCCCCGCCCTAAGAGGGCTCGTGGGGGTGGTGTGGCCTCTTTTTTTTTTTTACATAATGAAATTTATGTAAATTAATAATATTGCCTCGTTAAAGGCAACTTCAAAAATTCACGTACTTTATAGAAATAAAATTATATTTATTATATACAGGACTATGAATTATACGAAAATCTTTGAATTACGAATTACACATTCTTGAAATAATTATGCAATTATTAAAATATTTCTAAATAATTTATAAAAACTTTTAATGCATTTAAGTTGTTTAAAACCAACTTAATTTATGTTAAAAACTTGTTTTATTATTTTTAAGAATCATTGTAATTTTTTGTTTTATATTGAAAATATAAAAGAATATATAGAAGTTATTGCCCTCATAATATTTAATAAATATAATTGAGTATGGAAGGAGACAGGCACTGCTAGTTATAGATATAATTACGGCAATTATAGATATAATTAGCGGAAGTTATAGATATAATTAGTGGCAGTTATAAACCTAATTAGGTTATGTATAAGTAGATTCAATGAATAGTTATAATCATATCCATCATGTTTAAAGTGGAGTGGTAAGCCAGTGGAAGGCCTCGGTCAGATGACCAAAACCTCAAGCTTGGGGTCATCACATGACTAAGACTCGCGTCAGGAAACACTTGCCCTGTTTCCTGACAAACCTTATCTAACCTAAGCGATACACAAATAACCCGTCGTAAGCTTCTCTCTTTTATGTGCGGGTTATTTGTGTATCGTTCCAGTCACGGTATTGTGCCTTTTTGTTATTTAGTTATTTAACCTAAGCGAGTTAGTCACTCGCTTTCCTCTGTTTGTTGATCAATTAGTAAGTTCATTCAGGTATACACAAATACAGTTACATAGATTATCATACATAGCAGCATATTTGTAGAGAACCTGGGTCCTAGGTTCTCTAGGTGCTAGGATAACCCAAAAGTTGCTTCTGTTAGTAAGACAAGATAAGATAAGATAAGATTTCGTTCGGATTTTTAACCCTGGAGGGTTAGCCACCCAGGATAACCCAAGAAAGTCAGTGCGTCATCGAGGACTGTCTAACTTATTTCCATTGGGGTCCTTAATCTTGTCCCCCAGGATGCGACCCACACCAGTCGACTAACACCCAGGTACCTATTTGCTGCTAGGTGAACAGGACAACAGGTGTAAAGAAACGTGTCGAAATGTTTTCACCCGCCGGGAATCGAACCCGGGCCCTCCGTGTGTGAAGCGGGAGCTTTAGCCACCAGGCCACCGGTTTTATAAGCATATCCCTGAGGTACCTGGAGTTTACCTGGAGAGAGTTCCGGGGGTCAACGCCCCCGCGGCCCGGTCTGTGACCAGGCCTCCTGGTTGGTACTGGTACTGGTTGGTACTGGGGGTATCCTAGCAACTTTTGCCACTTTCATCCTCCATGCTACAATCTATTAACTTCCAACACGTACCAATACCTCTGTCGTCTAGGATTTTAATAAACGGTCCAAACAAATCGACGTTCAAATTCGTAGTGCTACAAAAGTAGATCTATTTTTCTTAACATATTTTCAAATGTAACAAAAAAAAAGGTAGATGAAAGTTTTTATTACACGTTTTCAAATGTAAAACAAAAAAGAAGATCTACATTTTTTTACTTACTTTCAGATGTTGAAAAAACGTATATATACGTTTGGACCGTTTACGGGTTAAAGTCCTAAGGAAGCAAGTAATTTACACCAGTTGCCCTAGTGTGAATTGCTCATTACTCTATAATTTGTTCATGATTGTAGCCATGTATAAACGTAAGTAACCATTCTTACAGAATTTATTACCTTTGTAACTTGTGAGCTCATTACCTTTGTACCTAGTTCAGCTATCAAAACTTTGGGGGCCCAGTCCCTGGATGGACCCATTACGTACCTCTGTAATCTGTAAATACCTTTGTAACTTGTCATGGTTGTGACCAGACCTACCTGGAGTTCATTACCTTTGTAAATTGTGAGTTCATTACCTTTGTAAATTGTGAGTTCATTACCTCTGTAACTTGCTCAGCTATCAAAACTTTGGAGTCCAGTCCCTGGACCAATTATGTACCTCTGTAATCTTTTGACTACCGCCCACAGGATGGGTATGTGGTGACTACCGCCCACAGGATGGGTATGGGGTGCATAATAAAGATATTAAACTAACTAAACTAACACCAGTTTACTGGCCACTCTCCTTCCAGGCAAAATGCTTAATTATATCTATGGCTGCCTTCTACTTAGCAGCTCCTGTCCCTGCCCTGTCTAATTATTATATGTATTTACAGATTACAGAGGTACATAATGGGTCCAGGGACTGGACTCCAAAGTTCTGACAGCTGAACAAGGTACAAAGGTAATGAAGTCACGAATTACAAAGGTAATGAATCATGTAAGTAAGTTTACTTACTTATGTTTATATATGGTTATAATCATGAACAAATTATAAAGTAATGAACAATTCACACATCCACACCCGATCACAACTGTGATGAGTTATCGGTGCAAATATTAATTGTTGGGTCACACACACACACACACAAATGAGCGTACATACACACACGAGCACACGCACTCACGCATGTATGAGTACGCAAATAGACACGCAAATACGCACACAAACACACACACACACACACACACAGTGAAGAGGCGGGGCCAGGAGCTTGGACTATAAAAGAGGGGACTACATAGGGTTGAAGAACTTCCTGCGGGAGGTCCAGTGGGACAGAGAACTGGCAGGAAAGCCAGTAAATGAAATGATGGAATATGTAGCAACAAAATGCAAGGAGGCAGTGGAAAGGTTTATTCCCAAGGGCAACAGTAACAACGGGAAGACCAGAACGAGCCCCTGGTTTACCCGACGGTGTAAGGAGGTAAAAACAAAGTGCAATAGAGAATGGAAAAAGTACAGAAGGCAGAGAACACACGAAAATAGGGAGACCAGTCGCAGAGCCAGGAATGAGTACGCACAGGTAAGGAGGGAGGCCCAGCGACAGTATGAAAATGACATAGCATCGAGAATCAAGACTGACCCGAAACTGTTGTATAGCCACATCAGGAGGAAGACAACAGTCAAAGACCAGGTGATCAGATTAAGGACAGAAGGTGGAGAACTCACAAGAAATGATCAGGAGGTATGTGAGGAGATGAACAGGAGATTTAAGGAAGTTTTTACAGTAGAGACAGGAACATCAAGAGGGAATATACCAACAAGTGTTGGATGACATACGAACAACTGAGGAGGAGGTGAAGAAGCTCTTAAGTGACCTTGACACCTCAAAGGCGATGGGACCGGACAACATCTCCCCATGGGTCCTTAGAGAAGGAGCAGAGATGCTGTGTGTGCCTCTAACCACAATCTTCAACACATCCCTTGAAACTGGGCAACTACCTGAGAAATGGAAGACAGCTTATGTAATCTCCATATTTAAGAAAGGAAACAGAAACGAGGCACTAAACTACAGACCTGTGTCTCTGACATGTATTGTGTGCAAAGTCATGGAGAAGATTATCAGGAGGAGAGTGGTCGAACACCTGGAAAGGAACAAGATTATAAATGAAAACCAGCATGGGTTCATGGAAGGCAAATCTTGTATCACAAACCTCCTGGAGTTTTATGACAAGGTAACAGAAGTAAGACACGAAAGAGAGGGGTGGGTAGATTGCGTTTTCCTAGACTGCAGGAAGGCCTTTGACACAGTTCCCCACAAGAGATTAGTGCAGAAGCTGGAGGATCAGGCGCATGTAAAAGGGAGGGCACTGCAATGGATAAGGGAATACCTGACAGGGAGGCAGCAACGAGTCATTGTACGTGAAGAGGTATCACAGTGGGCGCCTGTTACGAGCAGGGTCCCACAGGGGTCAGTTCTAGGACCAGTGCTATTTTTGATATATGTGAACGACATGATGGAAGGAATAGACTCTGAAGTGTCCCTGTTCGCAGATGACGTGAAGTTGATGAGAAGAATTAAATCGGACGAGGATGAGTCAGGACTACAAAGAGACCTGGACAGGCTGGACATGTGGTCCAGTAACTGGCTTCTCGAATTCAATGCAGCCAAATGCAAAGTCATGAAGATTGGGGAGGGGCAAAGAAGACCGCAGACAGAGTATAGGCTAGGTGGACAAAGACTACAGACCTCACTCAGGGATGACCATAACACCGAGCACATCACCGGAGGCACACACATCAACCAAATAACTGCTGCAGCATACGGGCACCTGGCAAACCTGAGAATACCGTTCCGATACCTTAATAAGGAATCGTTCAAGACACTGTACACTGTGTATGTTAGGCCCATACTGGAGTATGCAACACCAGTCTGGAACCCACACCTGGTCAAACACGTCAAGAAGTTAGAGAAAGTACAAAGGTTTGCAACAAGGCTAGTCCCAGAGCTCAAGGGAATGTTGTACGAGGAAAGGTTAAGGGAAATCGGACTGACGATAATGGAGGACAGAAGGGTCAGGGGAGACATGATAATGACATACAAGATACTGCAGGGAATAGACAAGGTGGACAGAGATAGGATGTTCCAGAGAGGGGACACAGGGACAAGGGGTCACAACTGGAAGCTGAAGACTCAGACGAGTCACAGGGACATTAGGAAGTATTTCTTCAGTCATAGAGTTGTCAGCAAGTGGAATAGCCTAGCAAGTGAAGTAGTGGAGGCAGGAACCATACATAGTTTTAAGAAGAGGTATGACAAAGCTCAGGAAGCAGAGAGGACCCAGTAGCAATCAGTGAAGAGGCGGGGCCAGGAGCTGAGTCTCGACCCCTGCAACCACAATTAGGTAAGTACAATTAGGTGAGTATGTAGAGGAGTCACGTGGTTTGAGCTCGTGTTTTGGTGGTAATTTCTGACTGTGCCATAAGGAATAGAGTGTGGAATATAGGCGTGTGCATGCATAAGAGTGCATATAATCACTTAAGCCCTGAAAAAAGGAAATATAAGTGATCACAGAAAAGAAAACAAAGGAAATAGTGACTAAGTGTTTAGTGGGGGCCGTTGGAAGGAAGGTGAACAGTTGTGTCAGGCCTAAGTAGTGTTGCCATAATAACGCAGTGGGGTATTTTGAAGAATAAGTGCGACTCAAGACCAGGGAGATAAGAGATATGTATAGATGTGTCAGTAAATACAGTGAGTGAGTGAAAAAATTAGATGAGCTAGAGACCACAGTGCCTACAGGAAGTTAGTGGAAAAATTACCCAGAAGCATCAAGCATTTTCATACTGGGACCCAGGAGGACAACAACATTACTCCACTGCCAGCCGCAAGTAATATTCACCTAGTTTGAGTTGCATGGGGTCAGCACCAGTCTCTAGCTGGAAATTGGGGGTCACTCTCCTCGAGCTATCAGAATTAGAATAAGCAGCATTTACTGGCATTTAATAGAATTTATTGAGGTTTAGGAGAGTTAAGCAGTTAATGATAGATAGCCTAGTATGAGAGGTAGCCTAGCGAAGCCTAGCATACAGAATTGAACGTAATTTTAGGCACAAGATAGTACAGTGGGAACCAAGAGATTGGGTACATAGGCAAACATATGTAGTTCATACGAGGGAAATAAGGACTGCTTACATAAACATACACATACACACACACAACACACACACACACACACACACACACACACACACACACACACACACACACACACACACACATACACATACACATACACATACACACACATATACTGGATTTCACACCTTTATGTGAATTGACCCTCTAACCCTTCCTTCTCTTTCCATCTCTTTGTCTCTTTTCCTCTCTTCTTCTCTCTCTCTATTCTTCTCTCTCTCTCTCTCTCTCTCTCTCTCTCTCTCTCTCTCTCTCTCTCTCTCTCTCTCTCTCTCTCTCTCACTCTCTCTTCTCTCTCCTCTCTCTTACTCTTTCTGTCTCTTCCTCTCTCTCTCTCTTAATCTTTCTTTCCCTTCCTCTCTCTCTACTCCTCCTCTCTCTCTCTCTTCCCTCTCTCCCTTTCTCTCTCTTCCTCTCTCTTTTTTCTCTCTCTTCCTCTCTCTTTTCCTCTCTCTCTTCCTCTTTTTCTCTCTTCCTCTCTCTTCTTCTCTCTCTTCCTCTCTCTCTCTCTCTCTCCTCTTCCCCTCTCTCTCTCTCTCCTCTCTCTCTCTCTCTCTCTCTCTCTCTCTCTCTCTCTCTCTCTCTCTCTCTTTTCCCTTCTCTCTCCCCTCCTATCTTTTCCTTCTCTCCTCTCTTTCTCTCACTCTCTCCCCCTTTTCCTTTTCACTCTCCCCCGCTCTCTCTCTCTCTCTCTCTCTCTCTCTCTCTCTCTCTCTCTCTCTCTCTCTCTCTCTCTCTCTCTCTCTCTCTCTCTCTTTCTCTCTCTTTCTCTCTCTTTCTTTCCTTTACTAAAAAACAAAAAAAAAAAAAAATGGTTGGGACTCGTAGGAATCAGGGATCAGATGACAAAGGTATTGGTAGGGAGGAATGGATGGAGGAGCAGTGGAGAAGGATGGAGCAAGAATGGGAGAGAAAATTAGGAGAGCTTTCTGAAAAAATGGAGAAAGAGCTCTCTGCAAAATGGGAAAAGAGGTTGGAAAAGGAGACGAAGAAGTGGGAGGCACAAGTCGAAACTGCAGTAGACAGGGTAAGGGTCCTAGAGTTTGAGGTAAACAGGCTGAAGCAAGTCTCAGGGGCAGTGACCAGAGAAGACACAACATATGAAGCTGAGAGGATGAACAGGAAGGAAGGAGATATGAATTATGCTAAGGTCATATCAGCCTGCAAAGAAGGGTCACAGAGTAAAAGGAAAGAGCAGCTGGGTGCAGATAGAGAGGGAGATAAGTCGAATGCTGAGGCACAACCATGCTACCAAGAGCCACTGGAAAAATCAAGGGAGAAAATGACCATATACAGACAGGAACCAGAGTCACAGAGTGAGAGGCAATGGGAGGAGGAAAGGGCAAAATCAGTGTTTATCCATGGGCTTCGGGAGAGAGAGGAAAAGACACACACTGAAAGACGGCAGGAAGAAAGAAAGGAGATTGGGAAAATCATCACGAAAATAGGGGGAGAAGACATGGACGAGATTGTAAATTTTCAGAGAATAGGGGGGTACGTGAAGGGGAGAAACCGACCGATCAAGCTGATTCTCAGGACAGAAACAGTGAGGAACAGGATCCTCCAAGAGAAACCAAGGTTGAAAAACTTGAAAGAGTACAAGAAGGTGTTCCTAGACAGAGACAGAACACAGAGAGACAGCAGCTGAGGGAGAGGACAAAAAAACGAAAGGAGATAGGAAAGGAAACAAGGATGGAACCAGCAGAGGTCAGTCAGAGCAGAACAGAGAAGCAAGGGCAAGCACACACACACAACTATCCTCAGAACCCCACAACCTATCACACCATCCCAACACAAAACTACAATCCATACCCACAGCTTCCACCCAACACCCAGCTATAGAACCCCACAGTATGCTACCAGGTCTCCCACCCTCACAGGCCCCCCAAACCACAGTGTTGGAAAGGAAACTGAAGGTATGGTACACAAACGCTGATGGAATAACAAACAAGTGGGAGGAGTGGCACGAAAGAGTCAAAGAGACATCACCAGACATCATAGCACTCACAGAAACCAAGCTTACAGGTATGATAACAGATGCCATCTTTCCAATGGGATACCAGATCCTGAGGAAAGACAGAAGGAACAGGGAAGGGTGGAGGAGTAGCACTGCTGATCAAACACCGATGGAATTTTGATGAGCTGGAGAGAGGAGACAGCGGAGAAGAAAGTGATTACATAGCGGGAACGCTTCACTCTGGAGGTCCCAAGGTGGTAATAACAGTGATGTATAACCCACCACAGAACAGCAGGAGACCAGGGCATGAGTATGACGAGAGCAATAGAGCGATGGTTGACACACTGCTGCAGTGGCCAAAGACTCATGCATGCAGGGCAAAGCTCCTGATCATGGGCGACTTTAACCCCAAGGATCGACTGGGAGAACTTGGAGCCACATGGGGGCCAAGATACATGGAGGGCTAAGATGATGGAGGTGGCACTGGAAAACTTTATGTACCTACACGTATGGGACACTACAAGAGAGAGAGGAGAGGATGAGCCAGCAAGACTGGACTTAGTATTCACCTTGAGTAGTGCAGATATTGAGGACATCACATATGAAAGACCCCTTGGGGCCAGCGATCATGTGGTTTTGAGCTTCGAATACACAGTAGAGCTACAAGTGGAGGGGGAAGCAGGAAGGCCAGGACAAATGAAACCAAACTACAGGAAAGGGGACTACATGAGAATGAGGAACTTCCTGAACGAGGTTCAGTGGGACAGAGAACTGGCAGGGAAGCCAGTTAATGAGATGATGGAATATGTAGCAACAATGTGCAAGGAGGCTGAGGAGAGGCTTGTACCCAAGGGCAACAGGAAAAATGAAAAAGCCAGGATGAGCCCATGGTTCACCCAAAGGTGCAAGGAGGCAAAAACCAAGTGTGCTAGGGAATGGAAGAAATATAGAAGGCAAAGGACCCAGGAGAATAAGGAGAGCAGTCATAGAGCCAGAAACGAATATGCACAGATAAGAAGGGAGGCCCAACGACAATATGAAAACGACATAGCAGCGAAAGCCAAATCTGACCCAAAGCTGTTATACAGCCACATCAGGAGGAAAACAACAGTGAAGGACCAGGTAATCAGGCTAAGGAAGGAAGGAGGAGAGACAACAAGAAATGACCATGAAGTATGTGAGGAACTCAACAAGAGATTCAAAGAAGTGTTCACAGAGGAGACGGAAGGGGCTCCAGAGGGACGGAGAGGTGTGGCACATCACCAGGTGCTGGACACGGTACACACAACCGAGGAAGAAGTGAAGAGGCTTCTGAGTGAGCTAGATACCTCAAAGGCAATGGGGCCAGATAACATCTCCCCATGGGTCCTTAGAGAGAGAGCAGAGGCACTATGTGTACCCTTAACAACAATATTCAATATATCTATCGAAACAGGGAGATTGCCTGAGGCATGGAAGACAGCAAATGTAGTCCCAATCTTTAAAAAAGGAGACAGACATGAAGCACTAAACTACAGACCAGTGTCACTGACATGTATAGTATGCAAAGTCATGGAGAAGATTGTCAGGAGAAGAGTGGTGGAACACCTAGAAAGGAACGATCTCATCAACAGCACCCAACATGGTTTCAGGGACGGAAATCCTGTGTCACAAACCTACTGGAGTTCTATGACAAGGTGACAGCAGTAAGACAAGAGAGAGAGGGGTGGGTGGATTGCATTTTCTTGGACTGCAAGAAGGCGTTTGACACAGTACCACACAAGAGATTAGTGCAAAAACTGGAGGACCAAGCAGGGATAACAGGGAAGGCACTACAATGGATCAGGGAATATTTGTCAGGAAGACAGCAGCGAGTAATGGTATGTGGCGAGGTGTCAGAGTGGGCACCTGTGACCAGCGGGGTCCCACAGGGGTCAATCCTAGGACCAGTGCTGTTTCTGGTATTTGTGAACGACATGACAGAAGGAATAAACTCTGAGGTGTCACTGTTTGCAGATGACGTGAAGTTGATGAGAAGAATTTATTCGACCGAAGACCAGGCAGAACTGGAGTTTACCTGGAGTTTACCTGGAGAGAGTTCCGGGGGTCAACGCCCCCGCGGCCCGGTCTGTGACCAGGCCTCCTGGTGGATCAGAGCCTGATCAACCAGGCTGTTGCTGCTGGTTGCACGCAAACCAACGTACGAGCCACAGCCCGGCTGATCAGGAACTGACTTTAGGTGCTTGTCCAGTGCCAGCTTGAAGACTGCCAGGGGTCTGTTGGTAATCCCCCTTATGTGTGCTGGGAGGCAGTTGAACAGTCTCGGGCCCCTGACACTTATTGTATGGTCTCTTAACGTGCTAGTGACACCCCTGCTTTTCATTGGGGGGATGGTGCATCGTCTGCCAAGTCTTTTGCTTTCGTAGTGAGTGATTTTCGTGTGTAGGTTCGGTACTAGTCCCTCTAGGATTTTCCAGGTGTATATAATCATGTATCTCTCCCTCCTGCGTTCCAGGGAATACAGGTTTAGGAACCTCAAGCGCTCCCAATAATTGAGGTGTTTTATCTCCGTTATGCGCGCCGTGAAAGTTCTCTGTACATTTTCTAGGTCGGCAATTTCACCTGCCTTGAAAGGTGCTGTTAGTGTGCAGCAATATTCCAGCCTAGATAGAACAAGTGACCTGAAGAGTGTCATCATGGGCTTGGCCTCCCTAGTTTTGAAGGTTCTCATTATCCATCCTGTCATTTTTCTAGCAGATGCGATTGATACAATGTTATGGTCCTTGAAGGTGAGATCCTCCGACATGATCACTCCCAGGTCTTTGACGTTGGTGTTTCGCTCTATTTTCTGGACAGGCTGCAGACCTGGTCCAGCAATTGGCTCCTGGAGTTCAATCCCACCAAGTGCAAAGTCATGAAGATTGGGGAAGGGCAAAGAAGACCGCAGACGGAGTACAGTCTAGGGGGCCAGAGACTACAAACCTCACTCAAGGAAAAAGATCTTGGGGTGAGTATAACACCAGGCACATCTCCTGAAGCGCACATCAACCAAATAACTGCTGCAGCATATGGGCGCCTGGCAAACCTCAGAACAGCATTCCGACATCTTAATAAGGAGTCGTTCAGGACCCTGTACACCGTGTACGTTAGGCCCATATTGGAGTATGCGGCCCCAGTTTGGAACCCACACCTAGCCAAGCATGTGAAGAAACTAGAGAAAGTGCAAAGGTTTGCCACAAGACTAGTTCCAGAGCTAAAAGGTATGTCATACGAGGAGAGGTTAAGGGAAATCAACCTGACGACACTGGAGGACAGGAGAGATAGGGGGGACATGATAACGACTTACAAAATACTGAGAGGACAAGGTGGACAAAGACAGGATGTTCCAGAGACTGGACACAGCAACAAGGGGACACAGTTGGAAGCTGAAGACACAGATGAATCACAGGGATGTTAGGAAGTATTTCTTCATCCACAGAGTAGTCAGCAAGTGGAATAGTTTGGGAAGCGATGTAGTGGAGGCAGGATCCATACATAGCTTTAAGCAGAGGTATGATAAAGCAAGGCTTTTGGGCCCATCCTAGACTCTCAGCATACTCCACCAATTTTCAAAAATCTGAATCTGCTCGACCATCATGAGAGTCTCGATCTTCCCTGAGGAGAATTTAGCTTGGTGAGAGCAAGCAGGTGGAGAGCAAGTCCTATCTGGTAATGGTAGCAGGCTTAAAGGTCCCCCCTCGGGGATAACTAATTTAAAGTGCAAATTCCTGTTGTGTGTGAGTGACAGAGCTCTCTTAGTATCAGGTGAAGACTCCAATGGATATAAATCACTTTGACTTTTTGGGGGGTTATCCTATTTAATTTACACGTTATTAGGTATAATAATTGTACATATATGTACCTGTACCTAAATACCAGGAGTATACCTGGAGGGTGTTTTGGGGGTCAGTTCCCCGCTGCCCGGTCCATGACCAGGCCTCGTAGTGAACCAAGACCTCATCAACTAGGCGGTTACTGCTGACCGCACGCAGACCGACGAACGAACCACAGCCCGGCTGGTCAGATACTGACTTTAGGTGCCTGTCCAGCGCCTATTTGAAGACAGCCAGGGGTCTGTTGTTAAATTAGACACATGTGCAACTCTTGGGTATCTTTATTGAGGAAACGTTTCGCCACATAGTGGCTTCATCAGTCCATACAAAGGATAATCTTGAAGAACAGGAGAAGAATGATGTAATCAGTCCCTCAACCTTGAGTCGATGTGGTCAGTCCATCAATCTTGAATAGATTGATTGATGAACTGACCACATTGAGAGACTGATTACCTCATTCTCCTCCTGTTCTTCAAGTTTATCCTTTGTATGGACTGATGAAGCCACTGTGTGGCGAAACGTTTCCTCGATAAAGATACCTAAGAGTTGCACATGTGTCTAATTTAACAACATGTCGGTTCTTTGAACCATTCATCTACAAGCCAGGGGTCTGTTGGTAATCCCCCTTATGTATGCTGGGAGGCAGTTGAACAGTCTTGTTCCTCTGAAACTTACTGTGTTGTCTCTTACCATACTCGTGGTGCCCCTGCTCTTCATTGGGGAAATATTTGCTTTCGTAGGGAGTGATTTTCGTGTGCAGACTTGGACCTAATCCTTCAATCTTGTCCCCCAGGATGCGACCCACACCAGTCGAATAACATCCAGGTACCTACTTACTGCTAGGTGGACAGGGACAGCAGGTGTAAGAAAACATGCCCAACGTTCCACCCGGCCGGGAATTGAACCACGGACACTCAGTGCGTGAGGCGAGAGTTTTAGTTAGTTTAATATGTTTATTATGCACCCCATACCCATCCTGTGGGCGGTAGTCAAAAGATTACAGAGGTACATAATTGGTCCAGGGACTGGACTCCAAAGTTTTGATAGCTGAGCAAGTTACAGAGGTAATGAACTCACAATTTACAAAGGTAATGAACTCACAATTTACAAAGGTAATGAACTCACAATTTACAAAGGTAATGAACTCACAATTTACAAAGGTAATGAACTCCAGGTAGGTCTGGTCACAATCATGACAAGTTACAAAGGTATTTACAGATAACAGAGGTACGTAATGGGTCCAGGGACTGGGCCCCCAAAGTTTTGATAGCTGAACTAGGTACAAAGGTAATGAGCTCACAAGTTACAAAGGTAATGAATTCTGTAAGAATGGTTACTTACGTGTATACATGGCTGCAATCATGAACAAATTATAGAGTAATGAGCAATTCACACTTCCACACCCGGTCACAACTGTAGTGAGTTATTGGTGCAAATATTGATTGAGTCACACACACTCCACACACACACACACACACACACACACACACACACACACACACACACACACACACACACACACACACACACACACACTTTAGTTTAATATCTTTATTATGCACCCCATACCCATCCTGTGGGCGGTAGTCAAAAGATTACAAAGGTACATAATGGGTCCAGTGACTGGACCCCAAAGTTAAGATAGCTGAACTAGTTACAAAGGTAATGAACTCCAGGTATATCTGGTCACAATCATGGCAAGTTACAGAGGTAATGAATCAGCTTCACTCCTGAGGGCGAGAGCGACGTCTACTATGACTTAGATTGTTTTAACCACCAGGCATTGTCTTCAGTCTTACCATGACACCGATTTCACGTATTTTATCAGGAATATATGATCTAGGAATGCCCCTTACACGGTGTCCCGTAGCTCTATCGCTAGCGCACTCACCTCACACTCTGAAGTCTGGAGATCGAATCAGCGGTACGGCTGAAAAACATTAGGACGCGTTTCCTTAAAACACCTGCTGTCCATGTTCACCCATGTTCTCATTGATAAACATTTGTCACTGGTCATGCAGTAGTGACGTAGTGACGTAACTGGTCATGCAGTAGTGACGTAACTGGAGTTTACCCCTCCTCATCCCCCAGCCTGGTGGCCTGGTGGCTAAAGCTCCCGCTTCACACACGGAGGGCCAGGGTTCGATTCCCGGCGGGTGGACACGTTTCCTTACACCTATTGTCCTGTTCACCTAGCAGCAAATAGGTACCTGGGTCTTAGTCGACTGGTGTGGGTCGCATCCTGGGGGACAAGATTAAGGACCCCAATGGAAATAAGTTAGAAAGTCCTAGATGACGCACTGACTTTATTGGGTTATCCTGGGTGGCTAACCCTCCGGGTTAAAAATCCGAACGAAATCTTATCTTATCTCTAGCCCTTGAATTTCATGGAGGTGACACCAAAGATGCCGCCCCGGGTGACACCAAAGATGCCGCCCCGTGTGACACCAAAGATGCCGCCCCAGGTGACACCAAAGATGCCGCCCCAGGTGACACCAAAGATGCCGCCCAGGGTGACACCAAAGATGCCGCCCCGGGTGACACCAAAGATGCCGCCCCAGGTGACACCAAAGATGCCGCCCAGGGTGACACCAAAGATGCCGCCCCGGGTGACACCAAAGATGCCGCCCTGGGTGACGCCAAAGATGCCGCCCTGGGTGACGCCAAAGATGCCGCCCTGGGTGACGCCAAAGATGCCGCCCCAGGTGACGCCAAAGATGCCGCCCCGGGTGATGCCAAAGATGCCGCCCCGGGTGACACCAAAGATGCCGCCCAGGGTGACACCAAAGATGCCGCCCCGGGTGACACCAAAGATGCCGCCCTGGGAGACACCAAAGATGCCGCCCTGGGTGACGCCTAAGATGCCGCCCTGGGTGACACCAAAGATGCCGCCCTGGGTGACGCCAAAGATGCCGCCCCGGGTGACGCCAAAGATGCCGCCCCGGGTGATGCCAAAGATGCCGCCCCAGGTGACACCAAAGATGCCGCCCAGGGTGACACCAAAGATGCCGCCCCGGGTGACACCAAAGATGCCGCCCTGGGTGACGCCAAAGATGCCGCCCTGGGTGACGCCAAAGATGCCGCCCTGGGTGACGCCAAAGATGCCGCCCCAGGTGACGCCAAAGATGCCGCCCCGGGTGATGCCAAAGATGCCGCCCCGGGTGACACCAAAGATGCCGCCCAGGGTGACACCAAAGATGCCGCCCCGGGTGACACCAAAGATGCCGCCCTGGGAGACACCAAAGATGCCGCCCTGGGTGACGCCTAAGATGCCACCCTGGGTGACACCAAAGATGCCGCCCTGGGTGACGCCAAAGATGCCGCCCCGGGTGACGCCAAAGATGCCGCCCCGGGTGATGCCAAAGATGCCGCCCCGGGTGACACCAAAGATGCCGCCCAGGGTGACACCAAAGATGCCGCCCCGGGTGACACCAAAGATGCCGCCCCGGGTGACGCCAAAGATGCCGCCCCGGGTGACACCAAAGATGCCACCCCGGGTGACACCAAAGATGCCGCCCTGGGTGACACCAAAGATGCCGCCCCGGGTGACGCCAAAGATGCCGCCCCGGGTGACACCAAAGATGCCGCCCCAGGTGACACCAAAGATGCCGCCCCGGGTGACGCCAAAGATGCCGCCCCGGGTGACACCAAAGATGCCGCCCTGGGTGACGCCAAAGATGCCGCCCCGGGTGACACCAAAGATGCCGCCCCGGGTGACACCAAAGATGCCGCCCCAGGTGACACCAAAGATGCCGCCCCAGGTGACGCCAAAGATGCCGCCCCGGGTGACACCAAAGATGCCATCCCGGGTGACACCAAAGATGCCATCCCGGGTGACACCAAAGATGCCATCCCGGGTGACACCAACCCTAGCGACGCCACTGGCAGCCAAGGCCGGGTCACCATCTGGAAAGGACCCGGGCCGGGAGTGTGCCAACGAATCAAGGAGTGCTAGGCGAACAGAGACAGCAGGTGTAAGGTGACTAACACTTGGGTACCTACTTACTGCTAGGTGAACCGAGACAGCAAGTGGAAGACAGGTAAACATCGAGGTACTTACTGCTAGGTGAACAGGGAACAAGGACCCCGAG